>CM022472.1:9998592-10014255 GCA_011952105.1 Coreoperca whiteheadi | reverse complement strand
CTCTTTGTTTGGCCGTGGCCACCTCTACCTTCACCTTACGCTGCATCTCCCTGTACTCCTGTCTACTCTCTTCAGTCCTCTCAGTGTCCCACTTCTTCTTTGCTTCCCTCTTTCTCTGTATACACTCCTCTGGTTCCACCACCAAGTCTCCTTGTCCACTTTCCTCTTTCCAGATGACACACCGAGTACCCTCCTACCTGTCTCCCTGATCACATTAGCTGTAGTGGTCCAGTCATCTGGGAGCACTTCCTGACCACCCAGAGTCTGTCTCAGCTCCTCCCTGAAAACTAAACAACATTCTTCCTTTTTCAACTTCTACCACTTCGTCCTCTGCTCTGCCTTTGTCCTCTTCATCTTCCTCACCACCAGAGTCATTTTACACACTACCATCCTGTGTTGTCTGGCTACACTCTCCCCTACCACTACTTTACAGTCACTGGTCTCTTTCAGATTACAACGTCTACACAAGATGTAGTCCACCTGAGTGCTTCTCCCTCCGCTCTTATAGGTCACCCTATGTTCCTGCCTCTTCTGGAAGAAAGTGTTCACTACAGCCATTTCCATCCTCTTTGCAAAGTCTACCACCATCTGTCCTTCTGCGTTCCTGTCCTGAAGACCAAACCTGCCCATCACATTCTCATCACCTCTGTTCCCTTCACCTACATGCCCGTTGAAATCTGCACCAATCACCACTCTCTCACCTCTGGGGATGCTCTGCATCACTTCATCTAACTCACTCCAGAATTTCTCCTTCTCTTCTAACTCACATCCTACCTGTGGGGCATAACCACTCACAACATTGAACATCACCCCTTCAATTTCCAGCTTCAGGCTCATCAGCCTGTCTGACACTCTTTTCACCTCAAGAACATTCCTCACAAACTCCTCTTTCAGGATAACCCCTACTCCGTTTCTCTTCCTATCCGACCCATGGTAGAACAACTTGAACCCTGCTCCTAAGCTTCTAGCCTTGCTACCTTTCCACCTGGTCTCCTGGACACACAGTATGTCCACCTTCCTTCTCTGCATCATGTCAATCAACTCTCTAGCCTTCCCTGTCATAGTTCCAACATTCAAAGTCCCTACTGTCAGTCCTACATTCTTAGCTTTCCTCTTCTCTCTCTGCCTACGAACAACAGTAATCCAATTTCCACCGGTACCCTGTAGGTCAACAGCACCGGTGGCGGTCGTTGTTAACCCGGGCCCCGACCGATCCGGTATGGAAGTCATTGTCATGATTCGCATTTTTAGTTTGGCATGTGTTTTACGTCGGATGCCCTTCCTGACACAACCCTCTGCATTTATCCAGACTTGGGACTGGCACATGAAGACACTGGCTTGTGCCCCCCTGCGGTTGCATTATTATGTGGGAATAAATAATATATTAAAAACAATATTATAGTAAGAGATGATAGGATATTCAGTAAGGATGGAAAAGTGCATTTGCTTTTGTTACCTTGGAAACCACAATACAGTGTAGCAGGCAGCACTTCCTTTCATGGGCTAGACGGGTGTTCATGTTAAGGTCAGACATAGTGAAACACTTCCTCTGACGTCAATGTGACTCACTTTAGGTGAGAGAAAGAATAACAGACTATTTCGAATTGAAATATCCATTCTGTATGGCTTATGCAGGTTGGTTTTAATGATGTACTTTATAGAAAGAGCCCCCTAAAGGTGTTACGGAGGTGTGTTAGTACTGTACAGAAAGTCTGAATTAGATTGTAGCTGAGATGACAGATTCACAAATTGGCATTGATGAGTTCTTCTTTTGGTTGAAATTGACCATTGTAATAGATTTCTATCTGCAGCTTTTTTGGTTGAAGGTTTTGCACATGTTAAGCACACATCTCAAATATTTCTAAGAACTAATGTCAGAGCTCTATTGAACTGTAGAGGAGTGGTAGGTGCATTATTCAACTGCTGTGGACTAGAGGTAAACAAATAGCGACCCGTGGGCCAAATCTGTACCTCCATTAAAAATATTTTGGCCCTTGACAAAAGTTGTTTACCTGATAAGGACCTTTTAACGGCCACGTGAATTATGATTCTTGTCAAGGCAGAAGTAGTGTTATGATGTTGTTGTTGTTGTTGTTAGCGCTGCAAAAGCTGATAGTAAGGACTTGGGGGTGGATGGGTCGGTACGGTGTGTGACTTTGTCGTCGGAGTCCACTGTTTATTTCCCCTTTCCTGCAGTCGACAATGGTTTCCTTTTAACAATGACAGCGATCTTGCCTCAACTTTAACCAAGTACAGAAGTTCTACTATTAACTATGACCAAGTAGTTTTTGTTCCTACATCTAGGAGTGGGCGATATGAAAACAATCCTGTATATGTAATTTATTAGTGTGATATTTTGATACAGCACACTTTCTAGAAAATCAATTTAGAAACTGTAAATGGGTAAAATTAACAGACAGCATTGTTTCTTTTTTGTTAATCCAATGAAATACCTGACAAATCAAGATACAAAAACCATTATAAAAATTCTATATTGCAATCCATCAGTCCTAACTGATGTAAAAATTGCTCACTATGGCCTAATATAACCACAGATGATAAAGGGTTGCTACCAAATTATAAAAGGTTTGGCAAAATTTCTCGGCGTGTTGATGCTTGACTTGACTCTGTTGTCCTGCAGATACGGGGTATCACGTCATAAATGTCCATAGAAAATGCTTGTGTTATTTTGGAAGGCAAGGGCATCATCTATGACAATAGCGGCACTGACTCTACCTTTTCTATAAATTACTTCACATGAGCCTTGAGTTTGAAAAACCATACGAATCAACACTGAATTATGCATAAAATGGCAACATCCTGCTCCGTGTTTACACACAACTTACTTCACATCTGGTCACACTTCAATCAATAATGATCAGCGTTACCAGCAGATAGCAAGACAAGGGGCTGTGACATCACCAATAGTTTTTATTTACTTAATTTTTTAAAGGGGCATTTTGAATCCTGGAGTTTGGGTCTACTGCTTGCCACCAACTTGTGCATTGTTTGTAGGCAGGAAAGCACATTTCACAGGTCGCGAGAGCAATCAGCCATCACCAGGATCAATGTTATAGGCAAAGCAATCAAGGGGACACCGCCCCCAATCAAACTCCACTCTAGATCCTTTTAAAGCCTCTTAATTGGACAGTGATTTTCAAAATTGCCTCTAGGACACACATTAGAGGAGGTGACATTAGATATTGAGACCCTAAGTATTGAATTTGTATTTCCAAAGAGGTTGGGGGGTTTTCGTCTTGACTTCAATCCAGTCAGTTTTTTGGAAACCCTGCATTGCCATTAGATAAATTGCATCTTATAGCTCTTGGGCATTGGCTTCAGAATTGAGTTATGGTGGTTGCTTCTTGGAAAAGTCCTCCTGTGACAACATCTGATTTTTAAAAAATGGGATTATTTTAAAGGACTAGTTTAACAGGGGGCTATGGGCCTATGCGACCATACAGCACAACAACACCGCAAGGTCAGGTGTAGATGTTGCCAATGGCTACGAAAACCGGCTCTGGCAACACAAGTGTCATCTCTCTGGCGGGGAAGGAGCTGGAGCTAGTGTAGGAGGAGAAGCAGGGGCAACTAGATATAGTTGGGCTCACAGCCGCTACACACAGCACTGGCACTGGAACAAAACTCCTGTCTCCTTTTTAACAAGTTGATCTGCTTCAGGGTTAGAAGGGGCAAGACAGGTATGAGGATACTCATGAGTGCCGATGTGTTTGTTTTCCCTGGAGAATGAGCGGGTACTCTCTTTGTGACTCCAAGTCCCAGTGAATTGGCAGTTTGGGTTGGTGGTTCCCATTTTTTAAAAAGGGGGACTGGATTAAGGCTGTTACTACAGATTATTTTCATTATCAGTAAACAGTGTAAAATGGCCCTTTGAATTTCCTAAATCCCATGGTTATGTCTTCAAATTGCTTGTTTTGTCGAACCAACAGTCTTAAACTAAAATATATTTAGTTTATGATAATATAAAACCAAGAAAAGCAACAAATCCTCACAACTGAGAATGTTTTGGCATTTTTGATTGAAGAACTCACCTATTTTGGTTTTCTTTTTTTTATCAAATTAGTGGCCAATTCATCGACTAATCTTTTAGCTCTAGACTGGATGATTTGTTCCAAAATAGGCGACAGACTCAAATGTATGAGTACAGTGAAAGAGAGACTGATTGTATTAATACCAGTCAAGGGGCTTGGTCTGTGACATTGGCTGTGTATGTGAGGGGAAACAGACTTGCATATACTTTTAGGACCAACTTTACATTGGAAAATTAATTAATAAACGACTCCAACGATATCAATGCACATGGCATTCAAAGAAAACACAACATACACAAGACAGTTACAGCATTTTAGCGATGGCATGTTTGTCCTTGGTGGCTGTGGCTTGGTGGCAGAGCGGTTGCTTGCCAATCGGAAGGTCAGCGGTTCGATCCCCCAGCCATGCATCGAAGTATCCTTGAGCAAGATACTGAACCCCAAAACTGCTCCCGAAGCTGTGCCTTCGGTTTGTAAATGTTCTCATATGGAAGTCGCTTTGGATAAAAGCTGCTAAATGACTAAACGTAAATGTAAATGTGTCCTTCTGTAGATGTGTCTCTATCTTCTAGGGAGTGTGTTATTCCAGTTAGAAAGCCACTTTATGGACTCAAACTCTCTTATCTTACTTTGAGGCTGGATAAACAAACCATTCTTCACAGAACTGTATTTGGATTCACTGTTAAGACTCAAATCAACATTATCTTTCCTCCTTTTCAAAATAAGTCACAGTCCGATGCACAGACAGTTCAGTTCTGAGTAATATGAGGGCCAAGTCAGTGAAAGATTTCCAGGCCAAGAGCTACTGACCCATTCTGTTTGCTCCAAAAACCAATTTCTCCTCAAACTGTGGAGCTTCTGTTTTTAGTAGACTTTGATCCACAGCCAGCATTTCACAACAAGGATATTTAATGAAAATACCTCACCATAAATCACCAGACATTTCCAGCAAAATGATATGGATAATAAAATAGCTATACGATATGATGGAATGCACTAGAAAGCGATGGACACTGGTGTTTAGCTTCTTTTTTTTTTTTTTTTTTTTAAAAACACAAAAAGGTATTCTGGTTCAAGTGAGTTCACCTGTGAACTGTTATTTAACTCAAACCCTCTGAGTCATGAATGAAAGTAAAGGAGTGTGATCATCCGTGCAGCGAGTCTTCCTCACCGGAGCAGATGGGATCTTATCTATAGTAGCTTCCTGACTGTTGCTCAGATAGCAGCACTGCTGGCAGCGCCCTCAGATAACTGCTGCCACAGAGCATGTGCTCTCCCAGACAAGCTGGATAAAGCTGCATCAAAGTTGCTGCAACATTAGCACCAGTGGCTGGATGACTGAACATTACTGATGGTTGAGAGGTAGATATGAAGGAGATTAGGGCGAGTTGATGACTACAGAGGAAGAAGATGAAGAAAGTGCGCAAACAATGAGGGCTCTATTTTTGGTGCATAGTGGGGGAACTTGGTCAGTGAAGTTGGATTTTTGTTAATGATTTCCCTAGCCTGTGCATGTCTGGTATATTGGTGACTTGCTGTGGACTGCTAAAATGTGCAGGGCTGGAGCCAGGAGTTTAGAAATACAATAAACAAAACAATACAGAAGAACCACAAAAACCAAACCTTTAAAATTTTCCGAGTATTTAATAAAAATCACAACATTTCCCATTTATTAATTTATTTAACTATTAAACTATATTGTCTTCAATCTCCCTACACGGTGTTCTTAATTGTTTTAGAATGCCCTTGTTTGCGAAGAATGAGGACTATTCATTTTGAACCCCATCTCTTACATTGGAAATGTAGAAAATGATCCTTCACAGCCAGTATGGACAGGAGGAACAATTACAACCACCTTTAAATGTACATTTTTATGTGAGTGTTTATTTGAAAAGATCTGAACCTGTCCTTTTAAGGAAAACATTTGGGAAGATTTCAAGTTGTTTGTGCAGGTTAATATTTGTCACAAAAATGCCTGTCCCGAAGCTACAGTATCATATAAACACAGACTTACAAATAAAAAAATGCTATACTGAGTTACCATAAAAGAGAGTGAGGGTCATTTAAGTATATTCAATTGGTTGCACTGACGTTGCAGTCCAAATTAATTTGGACCACAAGTTAATATCTAGCCAAACATAATGATCAGTTTCCTCAAGAAAAAACCTGGACCACTAACTATAATGAGCCCACTGTGCAACTATCCTGAAACATGCTAAATCAGCAGAGTCAGCACTTGTTCTGTTTGTCTGACACTGACCGACATTCCCGATCCACATCTCGGTGCATCAGCTCTCCACAGGCAGGACTCCAAAGCTGCCTCATCATTTCATTGTTAACAAACCTGACAGTGATTGACAGGCAGGTCCAATTACAGGTCCAAAACTGTCTGACACCAGTGCAGGTCATCAAATTCCCATTTGGACTTCCAGTTGTCAAATACTCCCATTGATCCATGAGCTGAGGTATCTATTGAAAGCTGATGAGGAACAGTCCAGGTCGGGGGCAGACGAGTCTGGATGGGTTCAATTAATGATGCATCATGGCAGAAACTTAAATAAGGCATATTTTAAATTGTGAAATAGAAAATATGACATGGTATGAGACTACATGGTGCAATAATAATCATATAATCAGCCTGTATTACACTTAAAGTAATTCATCCAGATGACAGAACATGACTCACCTGGCCAAATTACATTGATTTGGTTTTGCCAAATACTTTTTGGAGGGAATGTAATAAGTTTGTGGATTATGTTCACTAGCAACATGTTTTTCCAGTCCAAGTAATATGTTTTTGTGCCCCACAGTACAAAGTGGGTTTGCATTCTTCCTCCAATGTGTCATTAGGCTACAAGAACACTTTGGTTAGAGAAAGATCATGGTTTTGGTTAAAGTCTTGAAAAAGAATACATGTTCTGTCTGCGTCCTGGATTCGGCCGCTGCCATCTTGCACTGGTGATGCTATTTGGAGCCAGATTCTGCGCAGTAGTGATCGGGGTTAGAGACGTGGAATCAAGGCCCAACAAACAACCTGATGACTCAATCGCGGGCTGGCCTAAGCTGTCAATTATGAAACCCCCTTTTTATAGTATCAAAAAACGAATTACAACCAAAATTACCAGAAAAACGAGCGCTTGAACATGCATCAATGTAATAAGAACTACCTAAAATGACAGACACCATCTTTGGGAAAAATTTATTTGGCGTGTACTTCGATTTTTTTATTTTTAGTTTGGCCCATGTCCCATCTGCTAACATGGAGGGGGCGGGGTTTATGACCATCCTGGCTGCCACCAGGGCGCGATTGACATGTTTTGGCTTCACTTTTGGGGACCTGTCATGTTGTCGTTTATATACATTCAGTGGCTGTTGGTCTCAAAACATAATCATAATAAACTTCACGCTTTAGTTGCTATGAGCAAATAAGGTATTGAGAGAACAGATATTGTAGGGAAAACAAATTAAATATGTAGTCTGAGTATTTTACTGTTATGATCTGTATGAACATTTTGTGACTTCACGTGGGTTAATAAAAACTAAATCTTTCATTTAATAAAATGTGATCTGGGTGGCATAACTTTTCTTTAAACATATTTTCTGTTTCCAATTAGTAGCGTATTGTATAATTAGTATTAGTTTTGTACAATTCCAATTAGTGTTTTTTACGCCACTCAGACAAATTTGTGTCTGAACACACAAAACTGAGACAAAAATCAAACCGGTTGAATACCAACAGTGTTGACAATTTCCCATGGACTGATTTGCAGCTGAGACAGTTGTGTCTTCTTGTCATCAGGTGTGCCCTTTTATATCACAAGTTTACCAAGAACTCAAGGGGAAGTGGCACTAATCAAGCCTTGAGTAAGTGCTCTAGCTGTAAGTTATCCATGGAACTGAAATTCACTGAAGCTGGCATTTGGCTCAATAATGACACTGACATTGTCCTCACTGTGGATTTCCAGTCCTCTGGTGGATGAAATGGGGAAAAAACTCCCCACTGATATTCTACTATTAATATTACATTTATTTCCAGTTAATTGAATTCTGACAAGTACAGCTCCATAGTAAATTGTTTTTATAAGGATGAACTCTTTGTTTAATGTTAATGATTGATCATATTTAGTTCCCGTTAGCTGGAGCCTTGTCATCCAAACAATTAGACAGAATTGCACCAATGATTTCAGAGCATCTGACTGCGTGTGAACGTCTGGATACATCGGAGTCTGTCTGCTCATGCACATGTGCATATGAGGTATTTTTTAATGAACTTTTTGATTTTGTCCTTTCCAGGTCAGTAAAACCATGAAGAAAATATAGAAACTTTACTGCCTCAACTTCCTTCTTAATTAAACTGCAATTAGTAAACCAGTTTGATGTATTCCACATAAACTAGATTTGGAAACTCTTCAATACTGAAGTTAAAATATGTGTAAAAGATAGAAACCACAAATGAATAACTGGCACTAGTATGACTTTCCAACTGCACAATTTCACTGATTGATAGAAGTAAATATGGCCGCTATGCCGGTACACTCTGCAACAGAAGTTCATTAGTGAGTTGAAAGCCATTTGCAACAAGTAATTAGCTGTACTTATTCTGAGTAAATATCAATAATTTGAAATCTGTTGAGCATATGCAAGATATTTTACTGCAGAAGAGTGAAGTGATCTTTATCTTTTGAGTTTCCTTAACCAAATGTAAGCATCTAATCTCTTTCTGTGTCTGACATAGAAGCCCAAATATGTCAAACAAGGTATAGTGCTTGATTAAGCAATAATAAAAGCAGCAAAAAAGTATAAATGAACACTCAAAATATTAAAATTGAAGATGTACTGTATATGAGAGAGAACAAAGTCTGTTATGATGAGATTTGACCACATTGACTCTTAAAAGAAATAAATCCAAAATGAATGGGTGGCCAGAACAAAAGAAAAGTCAAATGTTTAGTTTATGAGCCCTGTAGCTGCATTTTCCACTAGACAGGAGAACAATCTCTGACTGAGGTCAAAGTAGAGTTTACTGTAGCCCACAAGACGAGGTGAAGGCATCGATAACCCTCTTAAAGTCTGTAAAGGACAGACCAGAGTTTATTCAGAGATGTTCATCAGCTGCAGGAGAGAGCACTGAACCCTCTTGACCTGATAAGTGAAACATTGGTTAGAGTTATGTGTGATCCACAGGCTTGTAATAGATGGTATAAGAAGGGCTGACAGGCTGCCAAGATGGAATTTGGTGGACCACACAGAGCAAACTCAGATCCTGTGTCTCGTGTTCTATTTAGAATTATTGAGGAGAATTAGTCTTACTAGTACAGCAACCACTTCTTATGTAATTTGGGCATTTGCTTTCAGTGAGGGGTGATCAAGGTATTAGCAACACTTTTGAGTGCAAAACAGCAGTGATGTTCACCCATTACAAAAACTAAACCACTTTATTGATGACCTACCCACATACACATTTGTTTGTTACTTTGTTCAAACACACATTTCCCTCTCCCTGAACATGTCCCGACTCAAAGAGGAACTAAAATATATGACTATCATCACCACTAGGCCTGCCCAGTAAACACTGATGATTCAACCCCGATTAGGGTTGAAGGTTTTCCTGTGATTTAAAAATTATTACTTCAAGGTAATATGCCACTCTTTTCCCAGGATTCCTCATGTTTTTCAGCATATCCTCATAACAGCTTTAATATCTCAGTAGTTCTATTGGAGAGTCTGACCATCTTCATAGAGCTTACCTGTGTGCAGTGGCAGGGAAGGAATATCCGTCACATGCAGACATTTTTGGCATGTTGTGTTTATGGAACCAAAGCCTTGTTAGTGGACTTTTAGGTGTACCGGTAATGTTAGGATGAGTCTCTGCGCCCAAAGCTCCACCTGTTGCACTGCTCAGCAATTTGCCCTAATGCGTTTATTCTGGAGATCTGCAGGTCTGATTCAGCCACCGGTTTTCATTTACACTTTTTGCATTTGCATCGTTCGCACAGTCTACAAAATCCACACCCAGCTGAAATAAATTGCAATGCAAAGTTTTAGGGGAAAAATTTTATCAATTTTCATTAGTGCATGCTAATAAAGGAACTCAAGATAGGACAAGCATTTACCTTAGGTTTTGTAGAAGGTGTCTTCGTGTACCTTTCAGTACACGATACCTGGAGGTATTTTTCTTAGGAAACCTGAGCAGATTTGGGCAAAGATTTGTGGGAAATACACACATCTAAGTTTCAGTATTTCACCCTACTCATGATTCGAACCTCATTTTTTTTTCCCGCTGCATCATTGTACACAGCTAAACAGCATGGTGGGCTTTTAGAAACCTGAACTCAAATGTAATAGATATAGAGAAAAGATGATGGAAAAAGAGGGCAGAGCAGTATGATGTGTGACCTTGTGTCAACAAAACATCAGACTTTAACACAGAAGACTGTTTGTTTCCCTTTTCCAAATGTAAGTCAACGTCTTTTTTTTTTTTTAAGCATGACCATGATCATTCACTAATCTATTATATTATTCTCTTTGAACCAAAACCAAGATGTTTCCCTAACCTTAACTAAGTAATTATTTTAACCGAAACCATGATCTTTTATACCTGACCAAGTATTGTTTTGTGCCTAAACCAAACCTTAACGATAATTTTGTCACAAAAATGGATTTTCATTTTCACCAGTGATTTTTGTAATGGTTTTATATAGCATCACGGTGGCCCTGAGAGCCCTGAATGCTGCCAATAGAGAAACGCTGCAAGTAGCACAGACGACAACGGAATCGGTTTCCGGGGTTTCTGGCTAGGACACACTTGCTTAGAAAATTTGCTTAAATGTATATTTGTGGGTTTTTTTTGTTTTGGTGGGACAACAAACGTGTCCAGCCGTGTCTGGAATGCACACGTGTTGTCAACTTACTGAAGATGTTTGCTGGAATTTAACCCTGGCCGAACATGTTTGTCTATGGCCCTGAGAACGACAAGTAGTTTCTTTTTGTGATCCGTATCGGCAGGAAGAGAACATATTTTGTTGTGTAATTTTGAGGACTTTTAATTCTTCACTCTTGTTTCTGCTCCCTGATGTGACGCTGTCGGATCCTTTTCATACGGTTTCACTGTCAGCTGAGTTGACCTCGTGGCAGCTATTTTCAGGTCTATAGAAAAACCAATAAACCCACATGCAAAGCCATGCATTGAGGCTGTTCTTTAGTCAAGGTAGCTTTGAAGACATGACAAATTTGGCAAAGAAGTAGCATTTCTTTCATGTGTACATTACTGAGGGCATACTAATATAAGAAATGGGGCTTGACTCAGCCAGCTCTTCACTTTGAGCCAGCACCCTCTGTCATTTAAATAAGATTAGATGGAAATTTGGTGGTGTTTCAATAATATCTGCTTTTTGGGGACTGTGGGCCAACACAAAAAGACAAAGTTTAAACACAGCTTCTTGATGCTGATGACTCCAATAAATATGCTCATTTAAAATAATCGGCATGCTCTTGTCGCCTCCAACACCTCATTGGACAGATAAATTGTGTGTTTGTCATGTTCACTGTAGCAGCTTATTCTCTGGCAATTATGACAGCGCTTTCCTTTATTCTGACTTTCATTTTAACTTTCACTGTGTCTGCTGAGAACACCAGCAACATTTATACAACTTTGTCCATGCTATGGAGAAGTAAAATTGTATTTGTTACAATTAAGAGTTAAAAAGAGCCATGCCTGGAGAGTTGCATGAACTACCTTGGTTCAGACCACAATATTTTGCAAGAGCCCCCTCCCTAGTGGTTAAAAGATGACAAGAAGACATGAAAGATTAGTATATCTGTTTGAAAATACATCATTCCAGGGCTGCATGGGTCCGAATTTAAATTTGTTCTTTTGCAAATCCTCCTCATTTCATGGTTCCCCACAAACCTGTAAAAATGATGAAATGAAAATGTCGGAGGTATTTGTGACATTCACAGTGTAGCTGGGAAATGAAGCTTCCAGTTACAGCTCTGTTTTGGTGGGCGAGAACCTGTATTTACATATTGATTATTATTTTACCCAAAGGATTTTTTTTTTTCTTTTTGAAATAGCCAAGCCTGGGGGATGGAGGCGTTGGCTTTAGACAAAGCGAGATACAACAATAGTGTTTTATTATGTACGTCTCGTATCTCATATCTGTGTTGGTTTACAACCAGAGGCGTAAGATAAAGACAGATTGTCCTGTTGTTGTGATGTAAACGGTGACCTTGTGTTATTTCGTTGTAACAATGTACTTTCTTGTCCGCTCCTGTTTGGTAATCTCACAGTTCACTATAACAGTGCTTGTGATAAAATAGGTGGGAGAGCTCACTAGAGGCAATTCTTGATACATACTCAGAGGTGCAGTGCAGTTTTCAAAACTTGCACCTCTCCCTTCGCCTACTCACACCACATCTTAATACAGGCGCTCTATGCTGCTGTCGTGGCTGCAGGTGGTCGAGGCGCCCCATAAAGATCAGGTTATCTCTTTTCATGTGTTTTGTGCATGCCTGCTTGACTTCAATATAACTTTATCATCATTTAAATGCGGATTCAAAATGTAACTAGAATGCATTTAAGGCAATGATGCCAGTAAAGTGGAGTGTTTCAAGCTACTAGTTGATATTAATGGGTTTTTATAGAAATGTGTCTTCTGCAACTGTCCGCAGGATGTTATCAATGCCGTTATGGTTGATGAGATCCATGAAGACAACGGGAACAGGTGTATGTGATCCTCTAATTTAAGGGATTGGTGATCTAATGTACTTAACTAGTTTTGCTCAATCAGCAACAAAATAGACACAAAAATGATCCTTGTGTTTAGCAAACTGGTTGGCCAAAAACTCACCCTCACATACAGTGCACTGCCTCTTTCGGGGTAGAGTAATATGGATAGTGACATCTTGGTGACCCTTTGAAATTTTACATGCCTCCATGAAATATAATAAAATGCCTTAAATTTCTCTTTCCACACTCTTCGAGTACATCACTGAACTCCTTTCAAATGACCTGTTCCCGACAATCCTCGGTGTGTATCTTCATACCCGACTGCTGGTTTGAAGCCACACCTGCACGTCTTACTCTTCCTGCCAAACACATTTCCCATTTCTGTGTCAGAATCAGTGCCTATTTTAATTGAAACACAAACATGATTACCGCAGGAATTGCAAACATTTTTACAAAATAAATTTGGAATGAATCTATCTACATTTATTTTGTAAAGCTGCATTTTACAAAGTCAAGAATGAACCTTGAATGAAGAATTAAGCACAATTACATTTCTGCGGAATCATATATGCAATTATTTTGGTAAAGTTTCATAGCAGTGGGACAAAAATATATTTAGTAGCAAAATCTACTATTTTGCAAACTCCAACTAGGTGGGTCTATTCTTAATTGTCTCTTCATTTGAGTGTTACAAACTGCAGTTAACTGACACAATGATCGAAATCCAGTTTGTTTGACCACTGTCCAAAGTTGTAACATCACATGAGGTCATGGTGTGCATTGACTTACAAAAAACACTGCTGATGTACGTTATAATCTAAGAACGATATAGTGACACGTATGTCCATCTCTCCTGAAATGAGAGTTCAATTTAAAGCTCCAACCTCTCTTGTTAGTTTGTGTTCCTCCTAAATCAACCCCACTTTTGCCTGCTAATGCTGTGGCAGAGGCCCTGGTAATGACATTTCCAGAAAACTATGCCAACACCGAACATCATGAACTTTCATCCCACAATATCCAGTCTGTCTGCCTCTACAGGGCCTCGTCTGAGGGGCATCAGTGAAAAGTTCAATGTATGTTACAGTAAAAGGTAACTCTTCTTTGGGGAAAAAAAAAAACATGGAGAATACAATCCAAAAGTTAGTTGAACTTGCAAAAGTCAATTTATTAGCATAGCAGCAATGGATCACAAAAGGTTATGAAAGTTCCATCTTTATTCTTAACTTCACTACAGAGCTCCATTCGCTATCGAAGCCATTCATTTTTCTATCTGTGCATCGACCTACGAAGTCTTTCTGTTTGGTTGAAGGCTGCATTGCCTCTTGATGCACAAATCTTTTAAGGCAAGTGATAACAGTAATTGAAATCGAGCGCTGTTGCCAAGCACTCCTGCTATAATTGACTCGCTACACCTTACAGCAAACATGGCTCACACAATTCGCAGCAGACGTCTTGGATCGCAATTTAAAATCCATCTCATTTCAGTCAGTCAGACATCAAACCAGTTGAGTGTTTGTACTTAAAGCATACACAGTCCTCTCAAATGGTCCCTTTAGTCTTGAAAGAGACACCCTAATATATGAAAGGTGTTATTCAGTATGCATAAAGAGGAACATTAAGTAGGTCAAGAACCTTAACAAAACAAACTGTAAAATTAAAGAAAAAGTCATTAAAAAAGATATTGAAAAGTTTTGAAAAAGCTGGTTACAGGAGACTTTCATGCTTTCAAACTGCCATCAAAAACTTGATCTGTACCTAAAACCTATTAAAATTAAAGCATTAGAAGAAGTGTTTGACGAGAAAAAGGTCATTTAGCATGATCAATTTACAGGCAGCTCCTCTGAAGATGATCCTATTCATACAGAGTGAGATTATGTTGACAAAAATGGTGACAGTTTCATCAGTAAAAGGTTAATATTCTTTTCTGCACAGACTACACTTGAGTGAATGTTATATTTCTAAACGTAAACGTATTATTGTTTTTGCAGTCATTGCATAGACATTTACAATAATATCATCATAAGCTATAGCATGAATCATGAGTTGCACTTACATTTGAAGTGAGTAGAAAGAGTTACTTGTGACTCGTGGAGCTAAGATTCAAGTCAACAGCGGAGTATATTTCTCAGTATCTCTGTAAAAACAAAAAAAAGAGATCCTTAAAGTGTTTTATAGTTATATATAGTTATATTCAAATGGACAGAGCTAATGGTTGGTGTGAACGCCGCATTAGAACAGTTTATAGATATGTTTTACTCTCTAAATCAGTGCAGTTAAAGTCAGCATAAAAACTCAAGGCAGGCTATCCAAGCACAAATGCTATTTATTATTTCTTTTTTCATTAAAGGTTCTCCGCTGATTCCTAAATAATACATTCTGTCAGGTTCAAAGCACCTAAAACATTTAAATCATGCACTTATTCCAACACATTCTTCACTTTATACAAAGAGAATTTGACTTCTCTTTCTTTTATAAATTTTGTTAAATTGCACATTGGTAGTTTTTTCTTCACTCACTTGCTCTTCCATTTGTGTATTTTGTGTGTGTGTTTACTTGTTTGACTCTTGTAAATGGCACATATAAGATGACATACATGCATGACAGATGAACTGAAAATCTGAAGATGTATGTTTTGCTCTTTAATCCGCTTATAATTGGTGGTGGTTAATTCTTATTAATTGCTTTTTGGCTATTTGCTTGTTGGATTGGTTAGTTGGTTCCTGGGACTGTTGCCTCTTGAATATGGATTCACAGCTTCCTGTGTACAGCAGTGTGAATATGTAATGCATATTAGGTGTGTGTGTCTTAATGATATACCATCTGCATGTATGGGGAGGGTTTTTTGTATTTTGATATTTTATAAATAAGTTCATATGGTAAGAT
>CM022472.1:9902739-9998266 GCA_011952105.1 Coreoperca whiteheadi | reverse complement strand
TGCTAAATGTCAACCTTTCAATAACATTATCACCACCTACTTCAAAGTAGAAATTTAATGCTCACCTGGCCAGAGTCTTCAGACCCCACAGTGACATAATTAGCTTATATTTCTGGGCTGTTGGTGAAAATACCACAAACTGTGGTAAATTATTTGCAGGAAGGCTGACTACTACGCTGATAATGCCATGGATTTGTTAGAATTTGTTTAAAATTAACAGCCTTCCACACAACTTAGCATAACAACTCTCCCAGTTTAACTGTAGGTCGTTTGCCTTTGCAGACCAACAACGTGCAGGACTCTCCTTAACTAATTTAAAGTACCTCCCCCTCAAAAATGGGTTTTCATTATGTTTAAGTCCCCCAAAATGTCAGACATTGAATATACTGACTTGTATCTATGCAACATTTGTCATAATGCAACATAGTTTTATCTGTGTGTATTTGGTCCTCTTTAATGTGTGTATTGACCTTCAGTGTCCTTTTACTGTTCTCTGTTAGAAGCCTTAGAGAAGACACACGCAAATGCGCACACACACACATTCTGTGTCGCTGGAGAGAAACGCTGATCTTCTGCATGAGCAGAGAGGGTTATGCAATGGTCTCTCCACAGCAGGTGCGACACACTGACAGTGGCGTGTTGTGAGAAGTGAGGGGTGAGAGGCGGACAGCCAGGGCTATTTTTAAAGCCACTATCGGAGCCATCAAGGTCGGCTCGGATGCAGCATCATTCTGCGTGCCAGCTGACGCTGGAGGGTTCTTTGAGTTTTTCTTTGCACCGCTGTAGTTTCAGTGGTTAGCTTGGGCGATGACAATGAAATACATTTACATTTATTTGAAAAGAACTGTACTGCGATGAAAAGGGATGTGCAGGGCCAGATCTGTCAGGGATGAAGTTTTTAAGTAGTGCTCTCAAGAGAAGAACCGGGTTATACAGACTATAATGCTGTACTGCAGACATTATTTTTTTTAGATGCCACATAACAAATACTTGGAGACTATTTGTTCCAGACATACTGTCTCTCCAGCAGGATCATTTGGTGTATTAAGACTATCAAGCATCTGTACGTGCTGCATTTATCCATCTTCTCTCACTATAGCCAAAAGCAAATCAAGCGTCTCACTGAGTTATGAGAATTAAACTTTCCTTTTGTACAACAGAGCAGCTGATTTACTCCTGTATCTGTGTTAAGAGCCAGTAGCGATTCGGAGCATCCAGCAACGCATATTATGATCAGTTACTCAGTGGGTGAATCCATGCACCATTGGCTCCTCTATTTGAGCCCAGCTTTAGTTAATCTAACCTCGGTTACCTCATGCCCCGCGAGCAGGCAACTGTGGCTAAGGACCCACTACTTTACACCCAGCACCGAATTCAATTAACTGCCCAACTGGAAAATGAGTGTTTGGGGAAATAAAGCATAGAACAAGGAGGCAAAGAAACAGTGGAATTACTGTAG
This sequence comes from Coreoperca whiteheadi, assembly GCA_011952105.1. Lineage (NCBI taxonomy): Eukaryota > Metazoa > Chordata > Actinopteri > Centrarchiformes > Sinipercidae > Coreoperca > Coreoperca whiteheadi. The sequence goes on along the minus strand of CM022472.1, from coordinate 9,996,807 downwards.
ATGATGTGGTCGTGCACATTTGTTATGATCTGCTGGAGCAAAGCAACCGGCAGAGTAAATGTTTTGCAGCAGGAGGTGGTCAGGGCATTCGGTTATAATGTGGAAAGCCAGAAAACGTAATAGTTCAATATGAAAATGAAAATACCTGCTCTATATGTTGCTGAACTTAACAAAACAACAAAATAAGAGATTAAAGCAAAGGGATGAAAAACTATGTCGAGTCAGTGCCTCTAGGCAACAATATGCTCGGTTTTAATAAGGTTGTTGTATCTCATTAGGATATTTTGCATCCAGGAACATTGCCAAACAAAAAGAGAACATTTTAAGTAACACAAATGAATCACCAGATGGGGAAGAAAAAGTTACTTCCTACATATGATGTTCTCTGGTACAGTATCTACAGGGGTAGTGGTATAGCAATGCTACAACTATATCAGTTTATTGAACAAAATATCTGTATTTGTATCTGAACTCAAATTTATATCGTATGTGGGCTAGGCCTAGACTGGAATTTGTTGAAATTGTCTATATTGCTGAATTTCTGTTAAATTGTTTACTGATGCCAATTATACTCCTATACTCCTGTAGTTGTAAGTTTAATTGCCTACAAAATAACATATTTTAACCATGTACCTAAATTAAGTCAGTAATAAAACATGATTTGTGTTTGAACACCAGGTAAAGTGGGTGTAAACCAAAGCTGAGTGACTCTCAATGGTCGAGGTGTAAATGAAAAATGGAAATGAAACGGGAGGTTTTCGCAGTAGCCCAGACGAATGTAAAATTGGTCTGAAGTGCCTGTGATTTAAAAATGGCCATAACAGCTCATTTGGGCATTGCGTAATTGTTAATAGTGGATGTTGTGCATGCAATGGGGGGAGGTCCAGATGATTATAATGCAAGTTTAAAGTTTTTATGAAGAGAGCACTTTTGACAAATATCTGAAAGCGCTCTTGGACAATTGGCGCACACTTTTGAGACGGTCCCTAACTTAAGCTCGTCGGTTTCTCTCTACTGCAGGCTTCGATATCAGATCATGAGGTAAAAATGACACCTGTGCAATATGACCAGATTTATCTTTATCTTAAAAGCTGATTAAAAGTTATTGAGGATGAACCTTGTCGAATGTCTGTCTGAATTTTGAACTTGTATCTACTCCTCTCTGTTTGTAGCTCATTTGTTTACAATTGGACAAATCTGCATAATGAAAAGCCTTTGCTAGCTAGCTATGACTGCTAGCATTTCCTAGTCTCACTGTACAGGAGAGGAATATTTCAGATGCATTATCGATTTAAATGTATATCTGAATAATGTATTTGAGCTGGAATTAACAATTATTCTGATATTATTTTCTAGTCTGCAAAATAAATCTATAAAATGTCCAGGGTGATGTCATTTTAAAGTGCTTGTTGTGTCCAACCAACACTCTAAAACAAAGTTATTCAATTTACTATCGCATAAGATAAAGACAGCACAAAATGCTCACTATTAAGATAGTGGAACTGATGAGTATTTGCAATTTTTGCTTAAAAAATTACTATCAAATTAGTTGTTGATCATTTTTATGTCGATCAGGTAATCGGTCACTACTGAAGGGTTAGAGTCTGCTGATCCACTTTTATAAACTCATTCCCACTTCAGACAGCTGAACAGCCCTAGAGTTATTAATTAAAGGGCACACCTTAGAGACCGTAAACAAGTGCAAGTTATGTACATTACCGCTGTAGGAGACAGCTCACTACAATCCATGGCTGCAGGTGCTTCATTCTCTCTCTTCTTGTATCTTTCAGCAGGTTTTATCTTGTGGAGAAGTGGTAATGAAACAGGAGTGAAGTCGTTCAGAGAAAAGCTGTTGATAGTAACGCTGAAAATCCGAGACTGTGACATGACTCCTCTGAGGGTTGTCTGACAGTCGCTGCAAGCCAGGGACAAACAGTTGTAAAGGATGCCCATGAGCACAAATGCACTCAGAAATCGAAACGTTTTCATTTTTTTCCTTCCCGGTCTTATGTGTTTTCCTCTTAAACCTCAGAGTTTGTAAGGGCAACCAACTGTGGGCTTTTCTTTGTAACCTCATGGGATGATAATGCCTCTATTTCGTCTGAACACTTCAGAAAATCTTAAAATCTCCCCCTCTCTCTCCTGTCTGTCAGTCTCTCTCTCCCCTCTTTCTTATCGGTCTTATTGCCCTCATGGTTGACCAAAAGAAAATCTCCTACTGCCAGAGGATCCATCCTAGCTTGTCCCAAAGCAATTACAAGTCTGGCTATTTCTTACCCTCAGCTAAACATATTGCAGACTGATATTGCATGACTTTCTTCTCCTACCTCTTCTACTCGAATATAACAGTGAAAAGTAGACTCATACTGCAGTGAAATTGTCTGGGGAACTTCTCAAAGACTTCGCCTCTGAAGTTAAGCCTTTGGAAAACCTCCCTTTGATTGCAGTTTGAAATTAAGAGCTCTAAATGGCAGTCTGTGTGGACAATAAGGATAAAATCCGACCGTGCTAGTAATGGGAAAGTTAATAGGATTGCATCAGTTACTATAGCACCTTTCAAACATACACTTTATTACATAAATGTGCTGGTAATTTTCCATGTTTGTAAGATTGCCGTGCATTGACTCAGGTGCTTATACAAAGTCAGACATAACATTTATGTAACACTTTCAACGCAGAACAAGTCTGAACTCAATGTTGTCAGATTAACAAAGCCAACCGCAGCATAGGGTTGAATAAACAGTCTAAGAGCACTGTAATACATTTATTTAATCATCATCTCTTATCCACAAAAATAATAAATCAATTTAATAAACCACAAATTGCTGTGAATTGGACAATTTAAATTGTATCATGAATGAACATCCGGCCTAGACATCTTTTTGTTACATGTCTTTGCCTATCACTTCCTGACATCTCTGTACTGTCAGGTATCAATAAAAGCATAAAATGGCCCCCCAAAAATGTGGGTTTTCTGGCTACAGTGCAGGGCATAAGAGTAAATGACACAGAGACCACAGCCGCGCAAGAAGCTCTGTAAGCACAGCGGTGCTTTAATGCTAACATCTGTGTGCTAATATACCCAAATGTCATCGGACCATCAGTCTGTCTAAATTTGAACCTTTATCCATGCTAACTGCTTACAGTATGAACATCCAGCGGAATGCTTTACATATAGATGAGATATTTATTTATCCTTTATTTAACCAGGAGATCCCATGGAAATGTTAATCTCTTCTTCCAGGGAGACCTGATATGTACATATGGGAATTAAATATGATTCACATCCTTACGTCTTGTCATTTTTAACTACGCTTGGGCACTGTTGGACTGTATACAGTGGGCACCAGAAGTCTACCTATCTAATAAATGACGACATTAATGAGAAAGCCTATAAGAGGATCTACAGGGTTGGCTAGACTAGTGAGAAATGGGGTGAAGCGTTCTTCAAGTCCATGTTGGTCAGTTACATTACAGAGACTGGTACTGCAAAATAATTTTTAAAATCCACCGGTGATGAACCTTCTGTGAGAGAACTCTCTCCTTCCTTCATATCAGTCCTTCCTGCATACAAGGTACCAATCGTGCAAGCATTCTAGCTCTATTCACAAGGATCTTGTCACATTTGACTATAGCCATTACAGAACAGTTATTTAATGGAGGCATTTATATGGTAGCTAAAAGCAATAAGAGATATGTAAAGCCAACAATAGTACGTATTCCATGTCTGGAAAAAGTTGAATTACATTTAGAAAGCACAAACATACAATGACAGACACTCAGTCCTACGCTGCTGTTCGTTACAAGCTGGGGATCAAATTCACATGAAGGTCCGCTGACGTCACCTTTTTCATTTTCTCTGTGACTAAACAAACACACTGTTTTTACTTGCTAGCAGGTGCTGACTTATTGTTCAGGAAGACTGTTTTCCCCCGGGGTGGGGGGGCCAGGTCAGCCACTGAGCCAAGGCTGAGAGTGTGAAAATGGAGGTGACAGGATGTTGATGAGGAGGCCCGAAGCGTTGTCTCCAACCGCCGTGCCCTGGAGTGCTCCACTCTGCCAGCCGGTAATGAACCTATGAGGCTCCACTCCGCTCACCTGTCAGAGACAGCCAGTCATTCTTTACCAACCACATTTTCATCCCAGAGAGAAACAGAAACAGGCAAACATACAGAGTGTTCAGTATTAACCATCAGATGAGTTGTTTGCAGTCAAACCCATTTTGTATGCTACCTGAGTCAGTCTAACTGATTGCATGAAGCACATGAATTTAAAATAACAGTAGGGAAATATGGAGTCAGTAAAGAGTACGAAACAGTTGAGTGAGTGAGAGGTGAAGTGTAAAAGTGAGGAAGCAGTGGAGGGATACAGCGGAAAAATAAGTACAGGTGTGAGTTGACAGAGGTAGATGAGGGGGGTGTGTGTGTGTGTGTGTGTGTGTGCGTGCGTGCACTTTTCCATGTCACCCCTCTGAGCTCCGGTGTCCAGCAGACTGGATCTCTCGCTCTTTCCTCAATCCCTCAAACCCACCGATGGAGAACATCACCTCGATATGTAAGCTGAAAGAGGATTTTCACTCTCTCTCTATCCGTCTTCCTCAATATTCTCTCTTTCTCATTTTTGGTGAGCCATAAAACCTTAAATAATTCCTGTAGTGTAGCAAAGAAGGAGGAGTTATTTCTGGTGCCTACTGTCCTGGAAGTAAGTCATATTCATTTCCTTGCATAGATAATGTTAGGTGACTTGTAGCTGGAGCTCTTCCAAGGCTTGGATGGACATTTAAATCTCCTGGGTGAATCGTCAGGAAAGAACAGCAAATGTTTATCTGTTTCTTTCATAAAAAGTTAAAGGTATGTCCGGTATGACTACGATCTGCAAGGCTTCCAAGCAAGTCCTCCTGACAAAACAATCTTAACTCAAGGTCCAGTTTATTTGCAATTTCCAGAACTTCAGTCACGTGATAATATATCAGGGGGAAATTGTAACCCCAGTCTCTATTCAAAGATGACCTTTGGCTTTCAAGTTAAGATGTTTTGCAGTGCTTTTTCAATGTCATGCTACTTTCACATCTAAGAGGGGACAGTTACTATTCACATGGCCAAAAGAGGCCCTTGTCAGGAAAATATAAACATGGGTCGTTTTAGGCATTTTACCAAACTACCATTTCATTTCTTTTAGTATTTTTGTTGCCTTTTTATTAGAAAGCCAGCAGTAGGGAAATGACAGGAAATGAGGGGACAAAAATTAGGGATGCCAACAAGGGATGTTATGGTTCATGTTCGATGTCTTAACCCCAAAGCCACCTGCCTGTCCTGTCACTTTTCTAATGAGGACTGTCTCAGCATTTCAGTAAAGAAACATCCAATCACCAAACTTAAAATTCTGATGCCTGTGCTGCTAATGGAAAGCTGAAGCTAAAGATCACACTTTGTGGAAACCTGATAAAACATTCAGCAGATTCAGGTTCAGGTTTGAATTTAACAACTCAATTGCGATACTTTGAATTTGCTTGAGCTCTGATTTGCCCCTCTGACTTGCCTCTTCACAATAGCAACTGTGGCTGAGCCTCATGGGTTTGTATTCAAAGACTAGAATGTATTTGTTTTATTTCACAAACACGTTTTAGTCTGCCTCCCTTTCTTTGTTAATTGTTCAATTATCTCTTGTTAAATGCTAAATATACGGAAAACTAAATTTTTGGACTTTTTATAGAAAAACTCCCTTTCGTTTCCTATAAAATGTTAAAATATTTTTAATGAGTCATCTTGAACTCGGGTGTGTATACTTAGATTTATCTAATCAAATGTGACGTGAGGTGAGTAGCTAACCCCACCCGTCATCTAAAACCACAGCTGACTATTAGCTTATGGATCGTAGTACTAAGCAGAGCGATATCCTAGCAGGAGGTATGTTTGGACCTCCCAAAAACTTTTTTTGTTTGCAAAAAGTTGATATTTTCAAAGAATGTGGTTGTTGTGTAATTGTATTAATTTGTCATTCTTCCACATTCTGGTCTGACAATGAGGGTGAGGGAGGTGTTGATGGAGGCTTGCAGTCCTCGACAGCTCTGTCTCGTGCCGTATTTCCTAAGCCGTGCCCACTTTCATTTGGTCCAGTCAAAGATGAAGGATTAGTTTAAATCCCTCTTGGTAATTGTGCCCGGCCCACATATTCCATTTCACTAGGAAATACGTCATTATTACGGGAACAAAAAGAAGCTCTGTCATTTCAATATGACTTTAAAGCCATCTGTCAAACCAAACAAAAGACATGATTTCCCAAAAACCAAATTGAAATAATTCAAACTGATGGTGATAAACCCATAGTATCATTAAATTATTCAGGAGACTCCTGTGTTTCGATGTTGAGTAATATTGAGGAAATCATTAAAAGAAACTTTCAAGTGTAAATTTACGGTGGTTAATAATACTTCTCCCATTTAACAGCTCTATTCTCCTCTTTTTTTCCCTCTGTCCTTTTAACCTCATCCTGTAGACGAGGTTTCATCAATTTGAATAGAGAAGGTAATAGAGTAGAAATGAGCAAGTCCTAACACTGTTCAGGCCAGATAATCTGTTTTTTCACATTTCCCTCTTTCATTCCTTTGTATTTTAACACCGGACTCTCACATTTGCTGTTTCAATGTCTGCTTGAAGCCACATTATTTTATCAGCATGGTTGCTCCTGGCAGCACTTTTACCCACCGTGAAGCGATTGATGAAGGTGTGTGCACAGGAAGCAACTTTTGGCTCCATTGGAAATATTTGCCTTTCCATAAAGCATTTTGTCCAGACAAAGTGAAATGGAATATAAATTAAACACTCTGAGATGCAAAATATGACTTGGAGGTGATTTAGTTTTGTCTCAAGAACAGTCCAGTTCACTGATTTACCACAGCACTATATCTGTACGCCATCAACTGGGATAATTGAAACGTATTTTAATTAAAACATTAGCAATCAATCAAAGGAAATCCACCCGACAATAAAATTGATGAAATATATATTAATGTCTTTCACTGAGGTTGTGTGTTGTAAATAACATTACACTGTTATAATTCCTGAAATTATCGGACTTAAATTAAAATCAAAGCACACCCTCTCTACTCAGTCATCCAGACTAGACTCAGCAATGGAAAGGTGTTGTATAATTTACTGTGACTACTTTATCAACGGCAAACACAGTCGCATCTGTAGCAATGACGGGGCCTCCAGCTCAGGGTCGCAGTGTCTCCATCATGGCAATATGTGGCACTAAAATGGAAAACAACACATGCATTGGGAGCCGGGCCAGGCAGCGGGCTCAGTGGTACCAGAGGTCGTTGTCTTTCAATAAATCAGTGGCGGCAATAGCAGGGATGATTGTATAGGCTGGTGGCCATAGTGGAGCTATTACTTATCCCCCTGTCAGTGTACTGGGTCCAGTCATTGTGCTCAGGCCAGCAGTGGGTCACACAGTAGTGCCAGGAAGCGCTCAAACATACAATAAAACACCCTCATGCACATGGGCAAAATGCATGCTTATGTACAAACACAACTAGGATAAAACTACCCATTACTACTGTGGATATTTGCAGTAGTCAATGTGTGTGTGTGTGTATGTGTGTGAGTCACGTCAGTTTGCTGCAGTTCCTCCTGACCTTATAAGGCCGCAGCTAATCTGCAGTCAGCCTGTACTGTCATTAGTCCTGTCATTTGTCACTCTCCTAGCAGCTCATACTCTCTCATATTCACCAATGACTGTCTAACAATAGCGTAGGTGGTTCGCAATCATAATGCAATTATGAGGCTGTATTGATGTGATTAAAACGTAATATTGTACTGCAGGACAAGGATGCAAGTGGTTGTTTTAACAATGTTGACAGCAGAAAAGCCCAGAGAGGATGTTGTTGCACTGCTGGCTGGATGGAAGAAAAGAAGTCACAAGAGAGAGGGAATTTAATGAAGGGGGCAGATGTAGAGAAGAGGGGGGTATTAACCTACAAGTAGGGAAGTTGTCTTCCAATATTTTAGCTCCCCATGCTCCCACCCACTATCCTTCATGAGGATCTTCACCATGAGGCAGTGAAGTCAAGGTCATTCCTGCTACATCAGAGTGATTCAGGACCAATAAAACCAAACACCCGAGTGCCCCAGTACTGAGCTATTAGGCAGAACATGATTTGTTTTCCACTTGCTGCTTTTTCAAGACCATTGAAAGCCCACTGGACACTACCAACGATATATAAACCATAGCATTCAAACAGTACTCTGCTGTTATGCAGCAGCTGCACCTACAATCCTTCAATTTTCTTCCTTGCTGTGTTCGTACTGATTGATTTTCCTACAGGAGCCCAGTTCAATATTACTTTGATCTGTACACACAGCACTTCAGTTTGTTGTTATTTCTATAATGATGACATATGGAAACCATGTGCATATATTGCAGCATCCTCTTTTTGAAATTTCTATTGTTAGTGGTGCTGAAATGATTGGTCAATTCATCGATTTATTGACCTACAGAAATGAATCAAAAACAATTTGGAAAGTCAGTTATTAGTTCGTTATTTAAGTCGTTTGCCAAGCAAAATGTCAAAAATCTTTAGTTCCAGCTGTTGAAATGAAATGTGAGGACCTGCTGCTTTTCTCTGTATAATATTGTAAATTGAATATTTTTGGGTTTCAGACTTTTTGGGTTGATTAGACAAGACACATTTAGAAGACATGACCATGGCCTTTTTGGATCTTGTGATGGAGATTTCTCACAATTTTTGACATTTCAAAAAGATGCATTTAAAACATAACCAATAGATTGATAATGGTTAATAATCATTAGTATTATTGGATATTACTTACTGTACTGTATACAATATACTATCATAAAAAGAGACTCCTAGAGATTCCTCTAATTTAGCATTGAGGTGCTGGAGGTGGACTAGTACCAACTAGATATAATTGGACTCACCTCTATGCAGGCAGCCGAAATGACTTTCCTCCGCAGGGTGGCTGGGCTCACCCTTAGAGATAGGGTAAGGAGCTCAGACATCTGGACGGAGCTCAGAGTAGAGCCGCTGCTACTTTGCCTTGGAAAATAAAGCCAGTTGAGTTGGTTCAGGCATCTGATCAGGATGCCTCCTGGGCGCCTTCCTTTGGAGCTTTTCCCGGGTACGTCCAACTGATAGGAGACCCCGGGGTAGACCCAGAACACACAGGAGAGATTATATATCTCATCTGGCTTGGGAACACCTCGGGATCCCCCAGGAGGAGCTAGAAAACATTGCCGGGGAGAGGGAAGTCTGGACTACCTTGCTTGCTGAGTGGCAGCACTGGCAAAAAGTTCCAGTTTGTGGAAACTTATTTTGGCCAATAAAACTGATTCCGATATTCAAACTTAAATATCACGCAAACACACTTGTTAATCATCAGTTGGCTAAATTATGGATTACCATATGAACACTTTGTAATTGCATTTGTTGGCCTTTTTGACTTCAAATACGGCACCTAATCAAAATATAGAGCAATGCGTTTTATATCAGTAATGAGAAATGTCCTATGTAGGCTTTTTCCTGCTCTGAGCTAAATAACTCATAGACCATATGTAGCTAGTTAAATTTGACTCATAACCAACCTTTGGCATATCCAAGAAACAGTGTAAAAAAACAAACAAAGAAAGGATAAGACACATTCAAACACGCATAACTCGTACGTTCTGCCACACTTCTCTGTAGATTGAAAACTTCTGGGTTCTGTAAAGTTGTAAATATGCCGAGGCTCATTTGGAAGCCTCATTTGGAAACTTTTAGTGACCATCCATCACCCAGCAGAGTTACAGTCTGTCAGTTCAGATAGCGACACTCCAAAATAAAACACAATTCTTGCTCAGTGTCTTCAGTGGTATCGTAGCACCATAATAAATGTTGCACTGGTTTCATTTTTTACAATATTACAAACTTAAAATAGACGCGGGTAATCTAATGTTACCACCTCCTTCAAAACAAACACTGCTCTGGAGCAAGACATCTCCATAATGCAATACATTATAAAAACAATTACAGATTCCAATGCAAAATGCATCCTGAGGATACAGAGTGAGATATTCTACAAGAACCACTCAATACTTCTGGAGTACAATCACTGGGTTTGTCCCAGAATCTCGAAAGGAGATTTCACTGATACTCATTTATATTAAATGAATTCATTCAATTTATTAAATGAATTTCATTATAATAAATAATTATGATGATCTGGTGAAGGCTTTTTATGACCAGCCTGATCATAAAAATTGGCAGATGGAGGTCACTGTAATCCAACATTTATATTTATTTTTGGAGTACCTTTTTTGAATTGACCACCTGTTAATCTGTCTTTAATCTCAATACTCTCTCTCCATTCTTTGTAAATGCTTTAAAATTAATTTACAATAATAGACTATGATGAATAATATTGGATAGATTTGAATGAATAAATCTAGGTCATAGATCATCTGTCATAGATACAATCATTTTATGATTTGTCTGTTAAAAACATGCAGCTTGGTGGCCTAGGGTTTTAAGTCAGTGAACTTCACACCGCCCTGGTATGAGTCTGGCTGGGGACCTTTGTTACATTCCCCATCTCTATTTCCCCCCATATCCTGTTACCTCTCCACACTCCATTAATAATAAATCCATTAAATGCCCCAAAAAACAATTACAAATGTGCAGTTTACAGGAAAGGTAGGAAAAATAATGAAAGATAATTTCTGCTTGAAAAATGAAAGATTTTGCGGCATGTGATACAATCTATCTGTAAATCCTGGTAAAACACTGTAGTTTGTATGAGTTTCTTGAGGAATATTATCATTAGACACAATCTTTATCATTAGTTAAATAAAGATTAAACATGACAATTAAGTAAATGAATGAGAACACAGACCAGTGTGTCATAGATGCAAAGCAAAATTCTTGCATATCAAAAATTGTATGTAAATCCTCCCCTCCTTCTCCCCAGAGATGGACTTATTAACAGTGAACCAGTGAGTGAGCGAGATGCTGTCGGCTCTTGTTACGGCACTCAAGCAATGTTTTTCGGAAACTTGACATGCTTTCTGAAAAAGGACTTATCAGCCTTGCTCTCAAACTTGCGGCAAACTGCGCAATACATAGTTGGAGTTTTCCCACATCCTTTAACTCCAGCCACCCTCACTCCTTAGCTACTTCCATCATCAGCTCCGGAAAAAATTATGTGCCTGATTGGGCAAGTGACCTGCTAGATTTACTAGCCTGACATGGAATTTTACTTGCCCCAGGCAATTGGGCAATCTTTATTATTGAGCCCTGCTACAGAGCATGACAGCGAAATAAATCTATCGATTCCTTAGTCATTCATTCTTGGCAGGTGTAATGACTGTAGATCAGTTTGCTGCTGAGAGAGAATATACTGTATTTACAGGATATACAGTAATTAATGGATTTCCATTAGTGATCCAGATAACTGGGTATTATTTTAAGTCGCAGCGTTTCTGACACTATCTCACTGTCCCTGGGGGCTGAATCATAATCACTTTTACACATTCAAAAAGAACATCATTCGTTTAAGAGATGACACATTATGATACTGTGGAAAGTTATACTGAAACAAAATTTTGTTTACAACCCAATCTGTCGGTTGAATAAGTGTGACTTTTTAAATTAAGATGCAACCAGTGGTGAAAGGAATTTTAAAAACTGGGACAGAGTGACTTCTACTGTTCTCAATGACAAACTTGGAGCGCCTCTTTTCTTTTCCAACTGTTGCGTGACTCTTTCTTGTTAAGCTTTCTCAGGGGAGGCGGGATTGAAGTGAAAGCTGTGCGTGCTTTACCTCTGCTGTCTGAGGCAGTTTCAAGATGCAGGCTTCGTGATCTGCGTTCTCCTCCCACACAAGACACTGACGCTTCACCTTGACTTTTAAAGGGGACCCGTCAGTGCCAGCAGTGAGGGCAGACAGTCCTGAGGCCTCGGCTACATTGAGGAGGGAGATCAATGATGGAACTAATGATGCTGTGTATTAACTGACTCTTAAAATGGATGCAAGAGGGAAACAGTAAAAGGTGATAATAAAAGGTATCGCAGAATATCTGGTGCCTGAGTTGGGCACTTAAAAATAGTGTTGCCTAAATATTAAAGGTAAACAGAAAAGCAGTGCACTCATAAATATGATGTGTAATATAGTTTGTGGACAATGTGGTAGAGCCTATCATACATACAGTGTTTGGGCCCTGATCACAACCCCATCAAACGCCTTTGGGTTGAACTGGGACGTCAACTGTGAGCGAGGCCTTATAACCCAACATCAGAGCCCAACTTCACTAATGCTCTTGTGGCTGAATGGGAGCAAATCCCTGAAGAAGCTCTAGCAGCATGTTGAAGAGATGTCCAACAATTACATGCGGTTATAATGTTCATGCGTCCACATACTTTTGTTCATGTAGTGTTTGATGAGATAGAATGACTGTGAAATTGGCGTCCATATACTTATTTCGGATGTCCTCATACCATATATACCATACTGTATAATATAGTCAACAAAGAAAGAGGGACATGAATAGGTAAAATAATTACCTGTTTTTATAAAATGTGATTTTTACTTTTTATAAAGTTTAACCACTCAGTACATACATTCTGTAATGTATTTGGACTGTAACTTGGCAGTGTAAACAAGCTTTGACATCTTAAAAAGCTGATATGGTGAACACGTTTGTTGCAGTTGTTTATTAACATATCCGGCAGAGCAACATTAGCATACATTTGGAGGCCAATATTAATTCTTCATTTAGCTCTGTGTTGCTCTCCACCAACTCCTGAGGGAAATGTCTGGCTCTTGAGCTGTTTAATGCTCGACTACGTTAACTAGCTAGTTGCTGACTTTATCTGCTGTTGTTGTTAGTAGCGTACGATGCATTTATTAGAGCTTTTTCACTAAAAACAGCTGCTGGAAACAAGGTGGATGAGGGCAGGGAGACAGAACCAAAGCCGTAGAGCTGCAAATGCAAAAACTAAAACAATGAGCGGGAAGACGCTAAAACGCTCAGTAGAGGTGGGCCATAGTTCTATGTGGGTTTGTCACCATGAGGAGCCCCTTTTACATTAGTCATTTGATCCATTGTTAATATAAAATATTGATTATAGCAGCTTTAAGGAAAATAATTAAATTCATCAACTTATAACTAATGAGAATTTAATTTGACTATAATTACATTTTCATAGCAATGCAAGGCCGAACTGCTGCTCTGTTACTGAAGTGAGCCCCATATTGAAGAACTGATGTCACTCCATTCAAGCAGCTCTGAAATGAGGAGGTGAGGACTGACATGCTTACTGTATGTACATATGTGCAGGCACTCACACTTAAACACACATACAGACAAATGTTCATAGACAGACAGGTGAGATCAAAGCCTGAGCAGCTGGTGGTCTACCTCCTCTGGAGACAGACAGATGGCACAGCATTAATTAAGCAGAAACCACAGTGGACTTAGCCCACCTGAGATTAACCGTCTCCGTGCCACCACTAAATAGAGACTTCTGGGAGGAAACTCTGAGGATCTCTCTCTCACAGAGACACACACCCACACACCCAGGATATAAAGGAACTCAGGGCATCAAAGAGCACCAAAAGACATTAAGTGTTTTATCCAATTGTAAAGCGCATTAGGCACTTGCAATTCAGACTGCATAACTGAAAATAAAGCTAAAAAATTTAAATAGCCTTGCCAAGAATGAATTTACTGATAACCGAATAAATGAATTAAATTATGTTGTTAATGCCATGCCTCAGTTTAAGCGTGAAATATTAAATATGCTTGAATGCAATCCAAGCCCCAAAGTAATGATTATTTTGCATTCCAAAGGAACGTTTTAATATCCATCTTTGAAATTATATGCACTTAAAATTTTATAGTCAACCCCCACACTGTGTTGATTGTCTGTCTGTTTCAGTCTGTGAGGTGAGTGGTAGAGTGTGCCATTTTGTTTGGTACATTTATTTCCAGTTAGGAGTGATATATTACTGTTACGTTATAAACATGCTAAAAAAATGTTACCTTTTGAGTAACCGTATGCAGAAACACTGTATTTCAAAAGCCAAGCTGGACCCTCAGTTCACCTTGTCATTCATCTTTTATTATCATGAAGGAGAAATTGAAATTCCACATTGAAACTTAGCAGGGTTGGATGGAAAGGGTAAATGTCTGAAATTATCATCAGTATTCATAAACTGTGAAACGCTGCTAAACTGTATGCTACTCATAATTACATGTCTTCTTATTTAGTGGCTGGAGGTTCAGCAATTGTGGCAAAGCCCTCACTGTTTAGGAGGCTATTTGTATTTCACTTGACAGTGACATGACAGTGTAATTTGGGCAAAAGTAAAGAAAATCGCTGGTAACTAAATTAGGACTATTGATGCATTTTACTGTTGCTGCCAGAGTTTATCTAAGATGATGAGCAAGTCATGTTTTGAATAATGCAGTTAGTTTGTAACCCTGTTAAGAAAAGCTAGTTCGAGAAGATAACTCGAGTTGCACTGCTGCACCCAATTAGGCGACAATGCTCTGCCCACTCGACATGATGCTGCTTTTCAGCCTATGAAAGTAAAATACTCTCTTGATTACAAAATATTTTACTTTCTATTACATGTGTTTATAGATTTGATGTGATTATTATCTCATTAAAGCTGATTCAAAACTAAACATCATATGACATTTTACCAAGATCCTGACCAATACTGGATGTAGTGACTATTTGTGAAAGAAAACTAACAAACATAGGCGTGATCAAACTTACACTAAAAATAACTCAAATAATCACTGAGATGCACCATGGGTATGTGGTTTATGCAGTACAAAGTGAATGTCCATTCCAGGAATTTGCAGGCAAACAACAAGAAATATCAACAAAGGCCTAATTGCTGCCTCTACTGCTCTGCTCTTGGCTGACTGGTTTAAAAAAACAAAAAAAAAACATAGGTGCATGCTGGTCTACCATAGCTGAATCCTTTTATCTCCTAGGTGCCCATGGCCTAACCCAATGGAAAAGAAATACTATGAAGTGCTAAACCATAAACAATAAGAAATAAACTAGTCAAATTAGGAAATTACTAAGAAAAGTAAACCTATTCTAATGAACATAAAAATAAACGCAAGACTATAGAAATAAGCTACTTTGAACCTTAATTGACCAAAAAATTAGTAAATTAACTAAATAACAAACATTTTAACTACACACATAGCTCCTACACTGGAGTTCATATGGGCTGCAGACTTGTATCTGCATGACGTATTAAACAACATAACGAACTAACTGGATTTTTGAAGCCAGTATCGATTCTAATATTAAAGTAAAAAGAAATCAGATAATTATGTTATTTATTTTATTGAAAATTGTCTTTGGCTTTACCAAACGGCATTTAAATCCACCCTGGAAAAGTGACGACACGACAGTCGATGAGAACAATCGGCAGGAACACGAACATCATGATTTTAAAGAACATGAATATGAAAATAAAGTAAAAATAAAAAGGGAGAAGTTTGTGAGGTCATAAGTAGGCTATGCATTCAGCATTCTCCTATGTAGTATGTACTTGAACTGTGAAGTCCTTTCTCTAAGAGACCCTACCAAACTTGAATGAACTTGCCAAAACGGTTAATTTACTTATTTCACAAGAACTCCTAGTAGCCTCATTATTTGTTTTCTCATTTCCTATAGTTACAAAACAAAGTCTTGCAGATGTCTGTGTAACCAATGACTATATGAAACGCTGGCTGCAGTTGAGTAGTAGGCACTTGTAGTAGTAGCTGATTTGTTCTGCTTGTCTCTGCTCAGCACATGTTTATCAAGAACAAAGTCACCTTACTCCAAAAGTGCAAGTTTCATGCCGGTGACAATGTTACTGTAAAGAAGAACTGGGGGAAAGTCACATCTCTGAAGTCGGAGACTCATTCTATTCTTTGATCCTACCAGGACTTAAGTAAAAAAAATCTAACTCCACGCAGCATCCACTCTCCTGTAGTTTATTATGGTCTCTCATATAAATCTGTTCCACATGAGCTGGCTGACTGAAATAATTCCATTTATTTGTATTGCGCCAACTCATACTGTAACAGAAGTTACAGTATTTTATTCCATCTTTAAAGGGCATAGGTAAAATAGAAAATTCTGTTATGTGATGATACTTGAAAATATACTTTTTTTTTTGAAGGAGCTCCTCTTAAAGCTGGGTCATTTTTGTCAAATCACTTCTATATTTAGCATCCTGTAGCTACCACTTACCACTGGCTTGTGTCTTGTCTGTGCATGCTGCAATTTATCAGCTGCCCTGCTGGAGGAGAGGCTGCTGTGAGCCCCCTACCTGCTCTGGAGCTCCTGCCGTGGATTCTCCCCTATGTTACCTACAAGAGCCTGTCTTCTTGCGTAAGGTCGCAGCTGTGCAGCTCAGCTTGAAGGTTTTACCCCTGGATTCCCAATAAGAGGAAGGAGAGTGTGTGTGTGTGTGCGCGCACGTCTGTCGGGTCGGTGTACAGTTTCCTGTCAGGCAGTAAACAATACGTCAGATGGTGCTGAGTCTGAACGCTGTCAGTCTGGAGTAAACGCTATGACTGAGCTGTTTTTTTGTTTTCACTGAAAACAATGTGTTAGATGTTGTCATATTTGGATACCGAAAACCTCTATTACACATCAAGATGCTTTGCTCTTTATGTTGTCGCTCAGACAGACTGAGGAATAATTTCAACCAAGAAGACATTCAGGAACCAAGAGAAGTTATGTTGAGTTTTGTTTGTGAATTAATTATTTAAATACTGAAATTACTATATTTTTATGAAAATGTTTACTCTGTAACTGGCCGTATAGCCGCCAGGTCATTTGCCCTGGAATCCCTCTATGAATCGTATCAAGTCCGTGATTTGAGCTGTCTGGAGCTCTCTGGTTGCCAATAACTAATAAAACACTTCAAAATAATGGCGACTCCCTCAATGAAGCAAACATGGGAAGGACATAATGAAAGAGAGGAGAGAGAAAAAAAAACCCACCAGGAGTGAACCAGCAGCAAATGAACTTTTAAAACGAACAGTAATTAGTTCTGCTGAACTAGACTCCCCGTGGCCTCGACGGGGCCAGCCACACACATCGATTCTGTCAGAAGATGTGGCGAGCGCTCCCACAGGCTGCGTGGCTCTGAACGCCCCTGTTCTTGTCATCGCCATCACATCACAAGTGCCCCCTCAGTCCCTGTCCAATTAGAAGCCACTGTGGGCCCGAACAACGATGTTGCAGAACCTGCGGCTGGAGTAGGTGGAGGAGAAAATATTGTAGAGGAGAATGCATTTAGTTTACTTTTTAAAATTTGCTCCTGTTAAAAATGCACTCCAGTCAGAGACACTTACATCAAGGATTTGAGCATTTATAGCAAATGGCTAGACAGCTAGATTTAAAAAAAACACAAACCAACATTAAATCTTATTGAAGTCAACAAGATTGGCATAAAGGTATCAGCAGAGTAGTCAGTAAGAAGCATCAGGTCATTAAGGCGTGATGATGATTAACTGATTATCACATTTTCTATAAAATGTCACAATGTGATCCCAGAGCACAAGGTGACCTCATTAAATTTCTTGTTTTGTCCAAACACCCTCAAACCTAGAATTATTCAGTTTATTATCACATAAGACACAAAAATTACTACATTTGAAAAGCTTGAACCAGAGAATGTTTGCTTAAATTACTTTTGGGGAGGGAGGATTCAAAATGGTCGGTGATTGTTTTTTTTCGTTTTTTTGTCATTCGACTAATTGATTCATTGTTTCAGCGCCGCTCCGAGTCCGACTCTGAGTGCCAAAACTCTGCCTTTAGTGATTAACTTTTAGTTAATTAATACATTTGTTGGAAGTTTCTGGGAAAGAACTATGTAATTTGGCATTGATTTTAAAAAGGAAAAGAGACACGAATGTGGTCGTTACATAATCAGGTAAAGTTTATGAGCAATTGTTGTTTTGCGATGGAAATTCCTTAAAATAATTCCTAAAATCTTCACTGGAAAAACTGGAAAGAGAACCATTTAAACTCAAGTAGTCAAGTCAGTTTTATAAATATATCTCACTCTTACAAATTTGCCTCAAAGGCCTTTACAATCTGTATAGTATACAACACCCTCTGTCCTTAAAGGTTTGGATGTGGAAAAACTCAACACAAAAAAATCCGCTTAATGGGGAAACATGGAAGAAACCTCAGGAAGAGCAACGGAAGAGGGATCCCTCTCCCAGTGTGTTGTATAGAATAAACCAGCCTAGTAAAATTATAGTATGGACAATCAGGATGACAATTATAGACTGTAAACAGTAACATAAGTAAATATTATTTGTTGAAAACTGTTGTACTGTAGACTTGCCTGTTATTTCAAACCACACAAAAAGACAAATTGTGCCCTAAAACTGGTTACTTTGGTTAAAGACAGTTATGCTAAGTGACTAGAAAGTGAATCCAGTGAAGGTTTTGTCTAGAATTAGAACCAGATGACATATTCCTTTCTAGGAACCTTCCTAAGAAATTGCAGTTCCATATCCGTTCCTTTCTGTGAAATTATTTGTAAACTATGGGACCGCATCAACTTTTAAAAACTACAAACCAACTCAAAGGTCAAAAATCAATGCACAGTAGTAGGGATCCAAAGTAATCAAATGATGTGTACATTCTGTGTACAAATACAGAAGTGTAGACATAATTCAGATCTAGTGGGCATAGTATGACCTTTCATGTTAAGACTCAGTCATTCACATTCCAGTGCTAAATGTCACCAAATGTCACATAAAGGCCTCTGCACTCCAGCTCTTCAAGTCAAAGGCAGAGACGTGAAATATGATTATAAACAAAGAAGGTCTGATACATTGTAATCGCATTGTTCTTCTACAGTCTGCCTCTCTGCCGTAGACAACATTAAGAATATAACTGTCACGTTACTTGAAACTAAAACTTCGGTTTAGCCAGTTAGAGCCCTGGGATGCTGAGAACTGTGGGGAGATGTTAAAGGAATCAATAGCAAGCTAATTTCATGCAGGGCACAGAGCATGGAGCCAAGCCTGGTGATTATGTTTGAGAACACTGAGGTAAATAAGAGTGTTTACCCGTGTATTTATACGTCTCAAAAACCAAATTCCTGGCTAGGAACACAGTGGTATTATACACTCTAATTGAAAGAGTCGACAAATAGGCTGTCCACATTCACAAGCTTAGCATTGATTCAGAGGGAACGAGAATGGGAGTGAAGGTTCACTGCAAAACAGCGTTTTATAGAGACCATTCTCAAGAAAAAAGTCTTAAGTTCAGAGTGAGAATCTCGCGGCCTATTCAGAGTCAAGTCAGGTTTGCTGTTCAGTCTCTCGATGAGACGTTGGCTTCACAGCCTCAGATGTTTTCACACTCCAAGACCAGCCAAGAATCTCAAGTGGTCATGAAACACATTTTGATTGACAGTGTTTTGTCACTCCATCACTTTGCATTTAAACCTCAAAACAAGGAGGAGAAACATGTCAGGGTGGCTGAAAAGAACCTGGGTGCTGAAATGTAGGACAAAAGCATTTAGAGACTCCAAATGGTAACGGAGGCTGACCGGTAAGGAAAAAGGTAGAAGGCCGATTCTTCTTGGTCTACGGCTACTTGACTGAGCTTTGCTTTTCAATGTCACAAAATTCCTTTATCGGTGTGAATTATTGTACGTACCATAATATACAATGTTCATTCTTAAAGTCCCAGCTTGCCTCTATTAGTTGATTAATCAAAAGTAATGGCTTTGTTTCATGTCCTAGGAGCAAAAAACGGAGGCGAAAATAACAGAAAAACCACATGCAAAGCAACTTTTTGAAAAATAACTAAATCCTTATTCTAAATGCATCTACCCTAGGAAGTCATCAGGCAGGATTTCCACACAGCATTAAAAGATGTGTGAAAATCAAGTTTTAATATTTTTCAAAGAAAGTAACACAGCTCCACGGAGACGTGTCTGAACTGCCAGAACATACGTCCTTCATCCATCAAGGAAAAAAGTTTCATACTAGAAAAAATGTTTCCCTGCTGAAAATAGCTCAGGAGTTCTACAGCATTACAAGGAGTTGTTGACGGCCCCACTCCTTATTATATACTTTAGAAGAAGATAGTCTACATCATGTGTCAAGAGTTGTGGTTATTTTGTCCACCCTGTGCACCACAACAGTATCCCCTCTGCAGCTTGTTTACCAGTACAGTATAAGTCACAGCGCGAATTGTCCTTAATTGTTGGATGACAATATAAATGTTGAGATATTCCAACTATTAAGTTGATCGCTAAAAAATCTGTTTACACAGCGGTCACATGATGACACATGAGCCAGCTCCATTCGTTGGAGATGAAGACTGTGAGATGCAGTTGAAAGCTCAGAAAAGCTAGTTTGTTGTTGTTGTTGTTGTTATCCATACTGCTTTCAAACGTCGAGAACAAACTTCCATGCTCATGTATACCGTCTTACAATGGGATGCCCAATATGAGTTTTCCTGGGTGTAAAGCACCTAAATAGATGAAAGCACCAATTTCACATGAACATTATACCCATATGTTATTGCTGAACATCTCATATCAAAACCATGCGTATTTATATGCTTCTACTACACCAGATCTTTGAACCAGGCTGCAGTTATTTGGTCCCATTCAACCTCAAGAGCATTTGTGAGGTTGAACACTGATGTTGGATGATGTGGCCCGGCTCACAGTCTGCGTTCCAGTTCATCCCAAAGGTGTTTGATGGGGCTGGGGTCAGGTCTCTGTGCAGGCCAGTCAGGTTCTTCCACAGCAAACTCATAAAAGCATTCCTTTACCTCGCTTGGTGCATTGTTGCATTTATAATGTTGAAACAGAAAATGGCCTCCCCCAAACTGTCGCCACAAAATTGGAATAATGCTATTGGAGCTGAAGCAAGAAGTTTACGAATCGATGAGTTAACCGACAAAGTAAATTTTGTTATTATCATTATTGTTCAAATCACTTTCCATGTAAAAATGTGCAAAAACATTAGCTGGTTACAGCTTCTCAAATGTTAGGATTTGCTGTTCTTTTGTCTTTTATGATAGAAAGCTGAATATCTTTGGGTTTTGGACTATTGGTCGCACAAAACAAACAATTTGGAAGGTGTCACATTGGGCCCTAGGAACTTCAAGCTGAGCTGCATTCTCCATTATTTTCAGGGTTTTTTTTATACCAAACTATTAATTGGTTTATCCAAAAATAATCAGCAGATTAACTGATAATGTAAATAATCATTAGTTGCATCCCCACATATTATTGTCTAAAATATGACTGTATACTGTACCATTAAAATTAGACCAAACAGCCCCATACTTCAATACACAAAAGCATATGGAAAGGTGTGTCCACATACTTTTGGTCATATAATGTATTATCTGGACAATAGCTTAACCTAACATGTAACGTCATCACAAATACACTTTGATGCATTAACGTGTCACTTTTTATATATAATCTTTATAATCTTTATATAATATAATTGATAGCTTGAATTGTTCTCACTATGTTTTGCAGTTCGGAAGTCTAAAAAAGGCATCTGAATTTAATAATGGTGTTCGTTCTCTCTCGGTTCCGTCCTCATGCAGCCTCTAATGGCTGTGTGTGTGTGTTCAGAAATGTCAACCAGGAGGCTGTATGAAAATCACATCTGGCTGTAATTACAAAAAATGGCAGTGTGCTCATCCTAAAATGAGGTGTCATTACAGGCTTGAGTCTGTGAGACAGAGCGAGAGATGAGAGAATGAGCAGGAAAGGGACAGAGAGAGAGTAGAGTAAGGAGAGAGATGGAGGTGAATGTGCATCCATTATATGAAGAGCATGGCGTATTAGCTGCTGTGGCTTAGGTGCAGGCCATTGTGTTTCCAGTCACTAGGAAAATATGGTAAGTAAATACTGGACGACGAGTGAAACTGCATTAGATGCTGCCGTGCTCAACGACAGAAAACTGATGTAGAAAAACAGAGTGAAGATGTTATATTCCCAGAGCTGGTGATGTCAGGTCACCTAAAAGCGATGAGAGACTTGTAGGTTTGGTGATGAAAAGAGCAGCTACTGTTTCAACACGGTCGTCTGTTTTGAGGGGGAAAGATGAGCTGATGCTCCCAGCAAAAGTGTCTGGATTTTCAGTTTATTCAAGTTTGACTTTCATCTTGTCTTCTGAGTCGACCCCCATCCAGGACCCAGAGACCTGAACTGTAAATATAATTGGCCCCCACCCCCTTAGTTACTGTTTCTATGCCTGTCAAGCTTTCCGTTCAAAACTTGTCGTCATTTAAAAAAAAATGGGTCTATGATCTCCGACAGAGAGACTAAATCATTTCTAACCAGCAACCAGTGAATTTGCTGAAATGTTAACTATCGCTAGCAGTTTCCGTCAGCCTTAGCTAGCTAGCATATTAAAGTAATGTTAGCACCATGAGTTGATTGAAAACACTGTTCGTCGGTGACTTTTTGATTTTTCCCAACTGACACATTTTTAAACCAAGTCTATAAAAAGGGACTTAAATATTTACATTTAGTCATTTAGCAGACACTTTTATCCAAAGCGACTTACATATTAGAACATTCACAAACCGAAGGCGCAGCTTCGGGAGCATTTTGGGGTTCCGTATCTTGCTCAAGGATGCTTCGACGCATGGCTGGGGCCAAAGCTGCGTATCATAGGCAAAATGTCAGCATCCTTTATGATCCATGTAGAAGACGTGTAAATAAAGAAACCGCATTCTTCATGTATTACAGTCTAGAGATTGTTAATTCCGGTATTATTTACGATTAGGAACAATGTAAGATCAGATTTTTACTTCAGTCTAACATAACCCTGTTTAGCTGCTTAGCTTACATACTTGGACAAGCAAGACCGAAGTTGGTTTATGCTTTATTGTTAACATTTTTAAACAGTATGTTTCACTTTTAATGTCACAAGAGAATGAGGACTAACCACTGGCCTTTGCAAACATAATGCTATCTCAGATAATGAGTTTGGCTGTGGTTGCTGGATTGTAAACTTCCCCAAATCCAATAATGTTAGGCCAAACTCTGATATAGTAGCATCCAGAACCATCTTCCACACAGTGGGGAAAATACTATATGATTTTAACAACTGCACACTTCATAAAAACTAGCTGCTGCTAAAATAGTAATAGTTTACATATTCTCCTGCACCACCTTACAGTTTACACTGTCCTTTTGCACTGTTGTCAGTTACAATGTCTTGTCTTACTGTCCTGTCCCATTGTCTATATTGGTTTTCCAGGTCAGTCTTTTTCTCTTGCATTATTATGTTATAGACAGATTTGTTCAGCTAATTGCGTGTTGTCGCATATTTCATGTATTGCACTGTTTAGTGTCTACTTGTTTAACTGCTACACCATAGGCTCCTGGGAAATGGCATTTAATCCCAAATGTATACTTGCATATGAATGGGTTGACAATAAAGAGTCTGAGTAATGTCTGCTGTCTTCAACAAAGCTTTTTTTTTTTTTTTTTTAAACGTAACCTGTAAAACCACTAAGCCTTGAAAGTAACACTGGGTAGGTCATTAATGTAGGTAGTAAGATTGTTAGCTGCTAACAATAGATATGCTAATGTTCATAGTTTAAGTAAAAGTAGACAAACACTCTGTTCAATCCATTCCTTACACTTTTGTTCTTTGGTTTTGGAAAGATAAAAAAGACACAGTCCTCCAAACACTTTAACATGTGTAGTATAACTCTTAATACAGCCTCATACGATGGATGGATGGATGGGTGGGTGGGTGGAGAGAAGCCGAAATACATCCCTATCCATCTCAGATACCATTACTTCAAGGTCATTTGCCACCTGTCAAAAGAAATTGCTTTCATATTATTAGCACACATCACTTTCTCTATTTGGAAAATTCTTCATGACGTATTAATGATCATTTTTCAAATCGCTCATTATTTTCTTAATACCAAATTAGATTTTATAACTCGCCATTAACCGGAGTGAATGAATTATACTTCACTCCGGTTACTAAAACTGCCACTTTAAGGAAATTTGTCGGGTAAGGAAAATCTCCAGAAAACCCTCAGATATTCCTCCGAAAGTTCGAGATCAAATATGCACAAAAAGCTTGCATGTACTCAATGCCCTGGCGGATCTATTTGAATCACAAATAACATCATAAATTTGCAGCGCGCCGGGAAGCCAGAGATACACAATGAACCATTGACTGTGGGCTAAAATCCCTGAGACAACATTTGCATCTCAATAAAAATCCCTTACATAGCAGGTTAGGGCCTCTGTCTATCTCAGCATGCAAAACATCAAATGATAACAAATTGTTACAAATAATTTGTTGACTAGGGCAGCAATTATAGAGACATATGCTCATAAACACTTCACAGAATGCTGCATATGTACATCATTACAGTTTTTATTTCTTTTCTATGGACTTTTCTACAGCCTCAGCTTGGACAGACGAGGTATAATTGCCTGAGAATTGTGAAATAGAAAGAATAAAAGTAATTAAAGCAGTTCATGAATGTTATGATTGCTCTCAGCATGAATAAAATTGTAAAGGAAGTGGGGAGAGGCATAAACGTTAGCTGTAGGTGTTCCTTCCTGTGTGCCTTCTGATATTCAAAAAATTAAATTTCACAACAAATAAATTACTAATACAAAGAGCTTCAAAGTGCAAGTGAAATGTATTTTAGGAAATATTTTAATATTGTAAATATCCTTTGTAACTTTGTAATTTTTGGGTCTGCCTCATCTTCCTTTCTGGCTAATGTGTTCATTTAGTCTTATTTTATACTAATTTGTTTGCTTTTTTGCTATAATATATATTTCTTGTGTTTATTTTTCTTTTGGAACTGTTAATGTCAAGATGTTCGTCCCGTGTAATTTGTGTGTATTCATGCATGAAGACTAGAAACTGATCTACCAGAAGCTAATCGGGATCCAACAAACAATAAAAAAAATGTATCATGTGCTATGAAACAAATGTTACATTTCAAGGGATGTAAAACCGCAGAAAAGTCATTCACTGTGTCTCAAACCAGGTCCAGCAAGTCAAAGTAAGACATTATTGATCATGAGGAACCTGTGCCAGACTTGATCATAATTTTGCCCATAGCAACAATATCTTCTCAAGGGAATGAGCGAATGAGTGTGCCAATGATAAAATATTAATATGTGCGGAGAGGTATAGCTTCCAAACTCTCTCAAAGGGAACTCTGAGCACATGCTGCAGGGGCTTCATTTCAACGCCTGCCACCTCCATTGATTTAAGGCCCAGTGTCAGCAGAAGCCTCATTTAGGAAAGTCATCTGTCTCGCCTGTCTGGGCCCACTAAAAGGTTATTTAGCTGCCCGGTGCTTAGTAGCGATAGATAGAGGCTACAGAAGAACACCGGCGTTATGTGTTTGTCTTGGCTATTGATTGTTGTAGCTTGTTTGTGCAGAGCTGTTTTGCCGGTGCGTCCACCTCTGGTTTCAGGAGGGGAGCGGGACACAAGCTGCGACGGCAGGGCCTGATTGGATGATCAGCATTAAACAGTAAACACGGTGATGATGGCGCCCATTTGCAGGGGTCGAGTTCTGATGAGGACTGGAGCGAAAACAACACAGCGTTCTGGTGTGAGCTCATTACCACTGTAATCTACAGCTTTACAATTACTTAAAATGCAAGAAAGGCATCGTTGGCTACTGAGAGGATCGTGTTAAATTATGCAGGAAGTAATGCAGAAAATCCAGAGCCACAACAGGAAGGCATTAGTGTCATATAGCACAAGGAAGGAATCCATTCTCTCCTTCATTAATAAAGAAATGTATGCTGGCTGTCATAATACATGGCGTGCTAATGGATTAAGATTTAAAGTCTGTAGAAAGTATCATTTCTCAAAAGAGAGAGTACGATATTCACCCATTTTCATTCAGAAATTACTGCTTCATGTGTTAATGTGTCTTTCACAGGGTAAAAGGGGAAAGCTGACAGTTTACACATGAAGTAGGAAATAGGAACACATATTTGTCAAATATTTACATTCTGTACTTAAAACAATGACAGCAAGACCATGCGAATTACTAGTCTTGGATGTAAGTGCAAAGCTAACTGATAACTATATTTAATATATATTAATATACAGTATATAATTTTTCGTTTGTTCAGTAAAGTAATGATGAACCCTGTGGTGGTTGTATAGAATCTTACAGGATTAGTTAGATATTTTGGGAAATTTGCTTTCTGGATGAGAAGATTGATACAACTCAAGTCTGTGTGTTAACTACAAGTCAAGTGTTTATGGAGCGAGAATCAGAGTCAAGTATTTAGCCTAAATTAGCGTAAAGATTTGAGGCAGGGGAAAACCGTTAGATTGGCACTTTCCAAAATTCAAAAACGAGCTTACCAACACCTCTAAAGCTCACTAATTAGCACGTTGTGTCTAATTTGTTTAACCTGAACATAAAAAGAAGGTGAAATTGACAATTTTCTGGCCTTAGGGGGAGTTCCCTGCTGGAGCCTTTCTTGACAACATCCAAGCAGTGCAATATCCCTGATTACACTGTTTGGTTGCTATATACAGTCAGTAGACTGTACAGTCAGTACAGTCCCAAGTTTTGGGTTTGGTCTCGGTACACCCACACTGGAGCCAAACCTGGCAACCTCACTGTTCGACAAGTCTTTTGGATGCTGCGCACAGTCAGTGCACCCAACTGTTGTTCACCGTGTGGCTCTCCATTAAAAAATAAAATTGTTGTTTTTACATTTTTGTTTGTGTAGGGATTAAACAGAGATAATAGTGTTAATTAGTGAGCTTTATAGGTGTTGGAGGGTATATTTCTTCCCCCATTTCCAGTCTTTCAGATCTTTCAGTCTGAACAAATCTTGAACGCACATGAGACTGCGTTTAACCTTCTTATGTAACTCTTGGATATAAAGCAAATAAGTGTGCCCCGCACAGTTGAACTATTCTTTTAATTGCAAGTTGTTTTTTGCACTTGTTGAGTTAACCAATTTGGTGCATGCATTTAAATTCATGTTGGTCAACATTATTTTGAAATCAAAATATTTTGGGTTAGTGTCATGATATAAAAAGGAAGCTTTTAACCTCCATTTCTTCAGACGTGTCTGACAGCACACATCATGGTTAAAGTGAGTGAAGTTCTGCAACACAACTCAAGGAAGGAACCATTTCTGTATCTAAAGAGTAAGTTTGCTAAAAGTACAGGTACTTCTACAAAAGTGCATTTTAATTTAATATAGTAACAGTAGTTTGAAGTGGAAGGATTGGCTTTTTTCAAGAGTTATGTTAAAAGGTGCAGTGTGGGGAAAACATTTATTGTGGTCTGCAGACGTGTAAACTGAATTTATGTAGATTATATCGTAAATTCAGAATGTCGATGTGTCCTGTGTGCTTCAGTATCCAGTGATACCACACTTAAATGATTCAACTCAATGGTTACTTTTGTTCGTGTTGAATCTGTTATTTCTATCATTACTAGATTAATCTTTTGTCTAAAAAATGTTAGAAATTTGTGGAAAAAGCCAAATCACTATTTCAAAAGTGGCCTTCAAATTGCTTGTTTTGTCTGACCAATAGACCAAAACCTACGAAATGCTGATTTACAGTGATTTTAAAATAGAACAAACAGCTGGAACCAGCGAACACTTGGCATTTTTTACTTGAATCGGTCAATAAGATTGGTCAGAATAAAAATTTTAATTTTCCCGCCATCAGGTTATTGGTTAATTGATTCATCGTATCAGCACTTGTCTGCAAACTGGCA
This sequence comes from Coreoperca whiteheadi, assembly GCA_011952105.1. NCBI lineage: Eukaryota > Metazoa > Chordata > Actinopteri > Centrarchiformes > Sinipercidae > Coreoperca > Coreoperca whiteheadi. The sequence continues at coordinate 9,969,014 of CM022472.1, read as the reverse complement.
TGGTATTTTTCCAGTGGTAAGAGCTAATAATTAGTGTGCAACTGAGACCTGCTGTACCAGGATCATTTATTTGCCACATCTATGCCGAACTAATTGCATCAATAATAGTTTTAAGTTATTAAATTGATTGGAATTCAATCTGTTCTTGGACAGAATGCGATATTTGTGACAGACAAGCTTCACTTGAAATGTTTATGAGAACTCCACCTATTATTTGATCTACTGCAGTGTATTGAGAAGTAAATGCTGAGCCCCTGTGGAGCTGTTGAGGTTTTGTAGTTCAAACAGCTTGTTGTAATGACCCTCTTCGCTTTGCCCCACCAGCTATAGAATCTAATCAAAGACTAATCCATCCCCCAACATCCTGAAGGAGCAGGTGTACATTCATCTGTTAGTGAAATTAAGCCTCTTGTTAAACCCCTGCTGTATTTATCTTTTAATTAAATCCTGATAGATAGTTCTCTACAGTAATATCACACATACAGTGCATATGTGCTTCAATTACTAAACCTGTGTGTCCTTGTTTAGCAGGGATAAGAGGTGTCCTATTATGGATGATATTATGAATTCCTGCAAAGCATGGATTTTACAGGCTTTTCTGATTTGAGAGGCTCTGTGCCTGCATGGACACTGAATGCGTTTGCACATGCTCGCTGTTTTGACATACTTTTTCTTTGTGTCTCATTTTGGCAAACAAGTCAGTCAGTGTTGCATATACACGCGATGCCAAATATCCTGATGATTACTGTACTTCTCTGTAGAGGGGAAACCAGGCTGCATCTTTTGATCAGCTAATCACTTACTTTGCTAATATGATTACATACCAGATTGCATAACTCAGCAAACACAGCAATAAAGCTATTAGTTGATTTTTGGAGTGGCACTATTCATAAAGTCCTTTATCATGGTATATTTAGTTTTATATTGTTATATCATTCCAACCTTTCTGTTGTAAGGTTTATATAATTTTTAATGAAATACCATTTATAGATAAAATAACTGGATGAGACTGTCTGTCTGTTTTTGACAAATAACAGTGTATTGTCATACAATACCACCCAACGCAGTGCTGGACTTTAGCCAGTGTTTACCGTTACAGACTACAGATCTTTGTGTTGAAGGGTTTCCCTTTTACATTGTACATGACAGCTACTGGAAAACTTCCAAATTCCTTGTATTTAAAGCTGATTCTGATTTAGAATAGTGTTTCCAATCGGACTGCCTTATGTGATTGGGGCTGGGGCTTATTAGGTTCACATTAGGTAATGATTAGGCAACACAGAGATGGAGTTAAAGCTTAAGTTGGGTTGAGGCTGAGGGTCGGGTTATACTTGAACACAATTCATTCATATGACGTGTTGTCCGACCATGTCGGAAATCAAAAGTTTTTATAGTTCTTCAGATCCTTTACTTTCAAAAGTGAAAGTACCCATTATGTAGATAAATGCTTCGTGTCAGTGTTTAAGTATTATATATACATATGATGTTTTTGGATTAATATTACTGGTGCATTGTATTGGCACTTTAAAACCTTATTCACTTTATACTGTCTTACATTAGACAGAATAAGACTAGGCCTGCACGATATGGTACAGACCCCAACAAATATCACATCATCATGATTTAATTAGTTTTTCATTGAAAATGAATATTATGATACAAAAATGTTTATTCCCGCTAATCATATCATATCTCAAACGTGATATCTGTCTAAATAATCGCATTATGATTTTTTTTTTTTTTTTAACCGTATCGTGCAGCCCTAGTCTGTATTACACAAACATGTTTTCTTTAACATAATTTCTTTAACATAATCTAAAAGGTTATAATAACCTTCTATTGGAACTTTATTCAGTGTCTCCCTACCTAGCAAGCTCAGAGGTCCATTTTCAGATGTTTGACTGAATATTGCAATAAACTCCGAAAGACAACTCACATTTGTGCCACCACAAATGCATTAATGTGTAAGTTACATTTTGCTGCTGTCGTGGTTTAAGGTTGTGCTCCTTTTAACAACTTCATATATTGTTGGGTAGTTTAATCTACAGCAATATATATATTGCTCTTATATTCTATAAGATCATTATATGTTTGTCGCTGTCCTGTGAGAACATTGTAGCTCTAAAAAGTCAACTTTTTTTATGAGCTCAGAAAAACAGCCCTGTTTCCAGCTTTATGACAATTTTCCAGCTAATCCAAGTTTTTAAAAACAGTTTATTTAGCTTAATAAGTAAAGGAACACTTAATCCTTCACTTTCGGAAAAATTAAAATTTAATTAAAATTACCAAATTTGGAAATACATGCTTTTCACTGGACAGGTATGAAAAATTTTAATCTGAAAAGTAACAAGTGAGACTAGTAGACTCAAGGTGTCACTTGTTTGATAATTTGTGCACATGAATTACCAGAATTAGTTGTTTGTGTTCTGAATTAGTCATTTCTATCTTTAAATTGATAACACTTTGGTACAATTTGTGCCCCCAAATGTTACATGTGCATGTTATGCAGAATGGTGGGGAAGAGTACTGGTACCTTTTTTGATTATATTCCAATTCAAGGAATTTGACTTTTTCACAGGACATTTTGACATGTTACAGTTAAAGAAGCACAGGTGTAAATAATCAAATTTATGATGGCTGAATTTCATTTAGCAACTGCAGTTTCATGGTCCTGGTATTGTGCATGCAGGCTCTAGGCTTGTCACGATCACTACTTTTGTTGGACGATAAAAATTCTGTCGCAGAAAAAAATTGCGATAAACAATAGTCATTTTAAGACCATTTTATGCCACTGATAATAATAATAACATAATAATGCAAGTACACCCTTTCAAAGAGCACTGAACTTTTAAGCTGCCTGAGCCCCACTCATGGTGAAACTCGGACACAGAGATCAGACGACAAGAGGACAGAAGCAGCACGACCAGAAATGACAGCACAACGTGTCTCAGACTCAGCATAGTTTTTTTTTCTGTTCATTCAGCTCAGTGGAAAAGATGAAACAAAGCTCAGGCGTTGTGCCCAAGTCTTATAATGTAGGGAACACGCTGTTGTTTACTTTGGCATCATGCTGGTTAAAATGTTTGTGACATTCTTACCCAAATAAACACGCATGTAAACACAACGGGTATTATATGGACATAACTTTTAGTCATTTTTGCTGACCTCGATAAGTTGATGGATTTTGTATCGTGACAGGCATAGCTGGTTCACCGTCATGACAGAGCCGTTGTTAATGTTATTGGTAACACCTGTGCTTTTCCTACTATGACAAATAAAAATGTCTGCTGTGAAAAAGACCTATGGCCCAACCAAAGTTGATTTCAGAATGTCAAAGAAAAAGTGCTGTCTTATTTTCCAGCTTTGTCCTGTACAAAACCGCTAAATCATACTTCAAACCCAATAAAAAGAAAAGGTGCTTTCTATTTACGTTCAGCACTGTTCCATGTTGAACCCGGCGCTGCAGATAGAGGCTGACTTTGTTTTACTGCAGCTCATTTCTGGAGGCGGATGTGGTTTGTGGTGAACACGCCATAGGCTGTGACTTCCACTGATGGATCAGGGAATAATAGGTTTAGTGTGGAGTAAACTGGCAGTTATGGGGTTAGGATGAGAGAAAGGGGGGGGGGGGTGTGACAGATCTGGGTTTTGATTGGTGGAGGAATCCTTTGATGTTTGTTTTTTGTGTTTTTTTCATATCTGAAAGCCTTAAGTCTGTTGTACCTTAACTAGACAAATAGCAATGATAAAACACTGCACACATATAGTTTACTGAATTCACTTCAACAAAGAGTGAGAAACTGACGCGGATGTAAGTCTAGCTGTGGCTCATTAGTTCATGTGGGACTAGTGTTTTCCAAATCTGAATATTTTAATATTTTCAGTACTTTCTCACTTAGAAAAAGTGTAAATTGAACAACTGTAATTAAGGGTGTGTAATAAAGTACTTACAGAGCATGAGGTTTCTAACTGCAGACACTAAACTCTGAAGAGAATTGGTACCTCCACTCTAACGATATTAGATGCTAGGAAATTTACAGTGGATCTGGAAATAGTTCACAATTAAAGTACCGAGGGAATAAATGAATTGGGCATGAAATTGTTCTGCAGTATATCAAAGGAATTGCCTTCAACTTGGAAGGGAACCTCGGAGGCGTTTTTTAAATTTATTTATTTTTATATATATATGAAGTAGTGACATTATTGTTGCTACAGACAGGAAGTGGGAAATGCGCAAGGGGGGAGAAATAAGTAACAAAGAAGGGAATCAGGGACCGTGAGGGAGAAAATGCATCTACTGTGTGCGAGAGAAGGGAGCTGACAGAGGAGATGCTTTGATGGAAAAGGGATGCATGTCTGTATTAGACATGGCTGCCTTCTGTGATTTGTAGCACAGATTTTCCTGTTGCTCACTCTCTGATGATGAATGTTCAGCTTTGACTAGCCTCAGTTTTTGGCCCGCATGTATTCCATTACATTTAAGCATCTGTTTATATTTTTTAAAAAAAATTAAAAATTACAAAGTATCTTTTAAAAACCCAGAACGTTGTTTAACAACACTTAAAGTATTTCCAGAATTAGTCCATGGACTAGACAGACCAGATATTGGTACCATCTGAGTGGGTAAAACCATACCTATATTAAATTGTTTATAGGGTCAAAATAAGTAAATTAATATGATAGCGTTTCCACAGAAGCACCTTTTCAGTTTTACTGGACATTTTGTAATTTTCCCCTATTAGTGCCTTTCCATAATTTCTGAAAAGCACACAAATATCATATTGACAATGATGTCATCATGAACCTAAGGTACCTAAAACATTTTAACCTTTCCCCAAGTTGCAAATTAGGTTTCCTAATCCAAGAAGGAATGCCATCTGTCCTTGCTCATTTTGTACAATACAAGAAAAATACAAACACAGTATAAACAGTTACATTTACATTTAGTCATTTAGCAGATGCTTTTATCCAAAGCGACTTACATTGTGTTATTTTGCATGAAAATGTAACATCAGTACAGACAAACATTTAAATTGTGTTATCTCGCCATACAAATTGAGCACAGACATATGTCATTAGGGAACAGTGGCACAATGTGGGGAAAAGTGTTAACATGAGTTTACGGCCATGCTAGCGGTTCTGACAAACTGTACTTTGAGCTGTGTTTTGAGCTAAATGCTAATGTCAGTATGCTAAAATGTCGATATTTGGAAGATATAATGTAACATTCGCTTATTAGCGCTAAAGACAAACTACAGCCGATGCTGATAGGAATGCAATTAGATTTTCAGGTATTTGGTCATTAAGTGGGGGCATAAGTAATCTTTAGCCTGATGACGGCATCCAGATGGAAGGTCAACAGATCAAAGTTATTACAATTCATCCTTCGTGGGACATGATGTCATGGCAATCCATCCAATAGTTGTTGAGATATTTTAAGAAAACCAAAAATTGTCAACCTCAGGGTGACACTGGAGGAAAACCCAGGGGATCATCAAGGTCATTAGAATTTTTCCACTAGGGACTTTTAATGTCCGTAGCAAATGTCACGGCAATCCATCTAATAGTTGTCGAGATACTTTCCATACTGAATCACCGATGTCAACCTCACGGTGGTGCTACAGGTGAAATCAGGGGAGGGGATTAATCCTCTGGGGACCACAGATCTTTTTTTTTTTTTTATTGTGCAGCGGCTGGAATATTTTTTTCATCCAGATGGTTGAGGATTTTGGACATACCTTCACAACAGTAAGCATTTTGTCAAAATGACCTTTTGGGTTTTTCAAAGATTGCCAAGAATTTATCTTTTGGGAAAACGGATGCTTAGCTGTGTGACTCGACTGTAATGGCAACTCATGAGAGACACAAATTGGGGTAAAGCTTTGACCATCTGCTGCTACAACCCAGAAACACTTCCTCCTGCAACAACAACATGCAGATGCGGGGGGGGGGGGCGTGCAGACACTTTAGGTCCCTTACACACTTAATGAAATTAGCGATGCTGGATACCGGGGCCTCGTGTCTTTGCAGCAGCCGTCGTTGCGTCAGTGGAAGTGGGCTCCTGTCAACAGATGGCTCAAGCAGCAGTTCAGACAGATTCATTTGTTCCCCTAAACAAAGTTGTCGCCATCAACCGCCGGACCGCTGACACCAGAACCCCATTAGTGTAGTTTAGTGGTCTGGGCGGGAGACTGAACGTGAACCGATGCAGCAAAACGAGCGAAAGGAACATCCATCTGTTCTTTCCCTCTTGTGCTACAGTGAGCACATCCATCTATCCTTTCATCCATCTACCCAGCTTTCCATTATTTATGAGACATTAGCTCTGTATGTAATTAATTGGTGCTGTTAATAGCGAATGCATCAAGTTAATGATTTTTAATTAAGGAGATGTTTTGGTGTTGTTGATTATGCCTACAGGGCACATATCTGCTGTGGTTTATGTAAACTGTCAAGCCCTCTTTTGTCTGCATTTAATGAGCTAAGTCATGGTTCAGGCTGCCATACTGTAGGTAATGTAGCACGAGGGGCTGTTCAATCTGGCAGCAACAGGTTTGTGTGTGTGTTTGAAACCATTAATTTCGTAAACATCTGAGATGCCCTATGATGCCTGAGCGCTGTGGCATATGTCTCGATTATTATAATTTTTTTGGTTTTTGCCCCGCTCAGCAGGAACACTCTGACCTTTAGCAATAGACAACCAAATAAAATCCCACACAGAAAACACCATAATGACTGTATTTCTGTTTCTTGCATCACCGTGGATAAATTCTCATTCTTTTGCCACAGATCAAATACTCCTGTCAAATGGAATCACATCCGGTGACGGTCTTTTTAACCGTTCAGATCTCATAGCTCGAGGAGGTATAACACAAGAATGGACCTGTATCTTGAGCAGCAGCGAAGTATCAATTAGGCTGGTTTACATGAGATTAACGATTTCACATCTGCAGGTCTGTTTAGCTTAGAGTGCAGCTCTGTTCTGTTTTCCGAGGGCTCAACGGAGAAGCTGGATGATAGAATGAGCTGTGGGCTTTTCATCTATGTCTCTGTGCAGTAGCTCTGTGCCTGCCTGCCTTCTTTTCCCCTTCCAGTGCAGCAGTAGTAGTAGCAGCCTATGTGAGGACAGTTTGTGCATATCAATCAGGACGCAGGGTGCTTTCTGATGAGGACCACATCCTTAAATTCAAATCAATTTCTTTATTTCTTCCTTCCATCTCTCACCGTCATTGATACATGCAGATGCATCACAGGGCTAAAGAGAGAGACTTTGGAGGCTGGTGTTGCCAGTTGCTTCTACAAATGGAGTGAAGAGCAGGAAGAATACTATAATTTTGAGATGATAATAGCGCTGTCAGCATGTGTGGGAGTAAGTATTAGGGTTAGCTGGTGCAAAAGGCACCGTCTTGTTGGTAAATGATGGTTCTGCATAGCGGCGTGGTTGCGGCCAGGAAATGTCAGTCAGCAGTTTCCAGAATGTTCTGTGGTGTTGGTCTGTGGAAGTGGATGCCTCGACTCCCACCACACCCTCATATGTGTCTGACAGACTGTTTGTCTTTTTAGCATTTGAAGAGCATCAATGTTTAACTCCAAGGGAGACTCTTAGTTTCTTTTTGTTTTTTGTTTTTTTACCAAGTGAGCGCACATTTCTCTGAGCTCTGCTTTAATGCTTCAATGTCTGATTCTTGAATTATGCACCCGAGCCTCTAAAATGAGAGCCTACTTCGATCTACTTGCTCCTGGGAGGAGATTCGAGCCACAGACTTTAAGTAGAGGTGCAGACGTCATACATGCAGTCCAGTATGTGACTCAGCCGTGTTGCCAGCATGGTGGCGACTGTTTATGCCCAAAGTGGCGGCCGCAGTGGGAAACCTTTCCATCGCTTTTTTTGTCTACGTGCGTCATTCAGAGCCCTGCATCATTTATGCTGCACCTCAAATGAGAGCCTTCTTGGGCTAAATAAAGGCTACTGAGTCTTATGTAACCAAGGTCAAAGTGTGCAATAACAGTATGCTGAGTAGAAAGAAGAGATGCAACTTTTTCATGTTCTGAAAATATCACGTGGGGCGTCACTCTGACAGGCGCCGTGGCTTCACGCTGAAAGAGGGGTGATTTAACTTCTCCCAATTTCATAGGAAAGGCTGAGTCTCTTCTCAGTAGTTTATCTGCTTGTACATCTTAACCAGAACTATATATAATGTTCAAAATGTAAAAAATACATTGGAAGTAAATAGGCTGTTTTGACTGTTTCCTGAGTATGATTAACGTATGACTGTATTATTAACTACAGAGCACATTGTGATGCTGACCACTACTCTATCTTGTTTCCTTGGTGGTTAGCATCCGTGTCACTTTTAGTGCTGAGAAGCTAATGCTAAGTGAGCAGCTAATGGGTCTTTGAACAACAAATGTAGCTGCAGGATGCTGTTTTAATGTGTTAATTCTGTGAATGAGATAAATGAGGGGTAGCGGTCAGCAGAAACCTGACCAGATCACACAGACAACAATTACACCACTTAGCAAGACAAAAGGCCAGGAAGCAGAAGCTGAGGAGAAACAGGCTGGCTGTTATAGCCACGGCAATGTGGATATGAGGGCACATTGAGGCATTAGGCTTCAGGACAGAAAAGTTATTTAAGATTAATTCAAAGCAAAATTAGTGCACAAATTGGATGGTTTAAGTTACAGTGTGGAAAAACATGCTGACACAAATTCTAACATATTGTTCCTCATGTTTTTCATATCAAACTCCCTTTAGTTTTGTCTCTGAATATTTGTTGTTGTCATTTCGTGGTGTAAAGCCAGCAGCTTTACTGTTTTGGTTCAGTCTCACCGCTTTCATCAACGGTGTTTCCATCAGCAGCTGTGCACTTGCTGCCCAGCACTGAACAGCAACAGACAAAGTTAGCAACTAGATGGTGAAACATAGTGGAGCGTTTAGCTGCTAAAGAGCCAGACATTTCCCTCAGGATTTGATGGAGACCAAAAATGGAGTTTAAAGGGGGTTGAATGTTGGATTTACTGTTCATTCGCCAGGGGGCCAGAAACCCGAATCCAAATCCATGCCAATGTTGCTCTGTCAGTCAAATGTTGTTGTTTGCTAACACGTTCGCAACAACAACTTTATACGGTGAGTTTGTTTAGTTTGTTCCGCAGCCTCCAAATGGCCAAAAAATCAGTTAATGTTGCTTTAAAGGCATACATCATACAAAACCTTCAACTTCGCCTATTTTAAAGTGAAATTTGGTGCACCACCTACTCCAATAAGAGATACTGGAGACAAAACAAAGCATCTTACAACAACAACACAAAAAACGTATCCACTTATTCCTAGTGTCTTTCAATGTTTGCTACGGTCTAACCCGCTTATTTTTGAGCTGTCCGTCCCCATACCGTTCAACAAGAAAGACACCATCAAAATGCCATTTCCCTGTGACTTTAAACTGTCACTTTAATCCACTATCTCATTGTTGACACACTTTGTCTTCAGGCTTTGTTTCATCTTGCTCTGCTTTTCCTTTTTCTTCTTCTACTTAGTTTATAGTATTTTTCTAGATAACCTCACATGCACTTAAATCGGAGCAATTACTCGCCTGTCCCGCTGTAATAACAGTGGTTAAAACAGGAAAAACAAGCCCTTCCCCCCCGCCTCTTAGTCACAGGATCAAAACGAACAGCTCGACACTGTCACCGCCTGGCGCTGCCTCACAACGAGGCAGAACTTCAGGAGGTCCTGGAAAACTCTGTGCACCAAAAAAAACCCTTGATGACCTCTCAACTCTTGGAATAGGCTCCTGTCCCCTGGATGGTAATTACCTGCCAATCAGGGCAGTAGATGGACCTGCAAAGAAAAAGGAGTGGCAGTCAAAGATCAGGCGCAGTCACAAGGATAGAGAGAAATGGGGGGGGGATAAGAGGAAGAGATCGGGGGTGAGGTACAGGGAAAAAGATAATGAGGCCTGTTAAACAGACACAGCTGTCAGAATAACAGACGGAGACGGTCGGGCTGGAAACACACACCCTTGTTCCTCATCTATGGATGCCAATTTGGGGGCTTTTATCTGGGGACGCCTTTGTGCTCCATTTTAGGGCTCTGATACTGTACGCCTACTATTGTTCAAGACAAACTGCAAGGGATACAGCAGTGCCTGCTGCTGTCGAGCAGATGATTAGAAAGGAAAAGGGAATATGGAAACAAGGCCTGAAAACTGGGCTACATCTTGGAATTATGTTTAGATGAAGACTATTTTTGGAAACATTAGAGGATATTATGAATGGTCACCGATGGTTAAGTGATTACATTGTTTCCTTTTTTACCGTGTTGTCAGAAAAGACATTTTCTGTTCTTTTGACGGCCCGCTGACGTGAAGCAGCAACACATTCTCTTCTTCTGTTGTATTTATTATTTAGACCCGACCATCAATATTGTATTGCTCGTAGTTCCTGGAGTGTTGATCCCGACGGCACATCAGCTTTGACTTTCAGGCACTGTCACTGAGTTTGTGTTTGGTCGTGTAGAAAATGGAAGCTCTCTCCAGTATGTTTTAAATCGAGGTTTTTATGGCTGCAGGCGGTGAATTTCAATGTCAATACTTAGTTGAACACAAGAATACGAACTTTTGCAAAATACAGAGCTTTCAGGCTTGAAATACTGATTGCAGGATTGGGAATTTACTTTTCATATACAAGTCACACAAACAGGTGGAGCCACTTGTCTCCCACCTCACACAAGTCTTCAAACAAGCAGATAGGACGCACTCTCTTCTGTCCTCAGTGACGCAGACCCAGTTACAGCGTCACATCTTGGGACTCAGACTTTAACGCATGCTTCTGATAACCAGGTTTTCACACCAAAAACACCACCGTGTTAAAGTAAATGCTGGGTTGGTGTGGACGCATTGCTTCAGGTGCCAGTGAGACGATTTTGTGAAGCTGGTTTGAGTATATATTCAGTTGATTGTCAAGTCTCGCCTCTCTGTGATAGCATGCTTTCCAACCCACCTTTGCGTGTGACCATTTGGAACAGCTATAAACACCTCCAGGCGTGGTCGGACAACATGTAGTTTGTTTCATGTCCACGAGGGCTCAGGGATGTCCCATGGCAGAATCAGAGTGTGCCCGAGGGCTCTCTGGTCAACCTTTGAGCCCAGACTGCACTTTCTGTTAATCAAAGAGTTCAATTCATAGTGTTATAATGTTTAAAAATAATAGCAGAGGAAATCCAAAATCATAAAAACACACATTGGAAAGAGATGACATTAACATGTTTACATGCTCATGGGAGCAAGCACTTTAGCCTTTTATTATATGAGGGCATGAATATGTGGCTATAGGAATGCTTCTAACATGGGATTTAACCAAATGCTGTGCCCTTCTACATAACGGATTTGGAGCCCTTGTACCCACCTTCACTCAGGCACTTCAGGCTGATCCTGAATGTGTTGTCATTTCAAGTCTGTGAGGGTTCAGTGCTTAGGGCTTAGTGTGCACACTGGAACTGGGCCACACTCTCAGAAGAAGGAAAGGGAGCAGCATTTTGCCCTCTGACCTCTTATTTTGGCAGAATGAGCAGCTTCCTGTTTGCAGTCTTAAAGGCGGACAGACAGGGAGCAGGTGGACAGACTGAGGATCAGTGACCTGTGACGGACTGTGGATACACCTGCTGAAGCTGCAGGCAAAACAGACTGAGAGGTTGAGTGGTACCACACAGATGAATCTTAGTCCAAAAGAATAGACATGAAATGACAGAAAAAGGGCAACTGGAACAGGAAGGCTGGAAGCATAAGAATTGATTCATTTATTTCAGTACTGCAAATTAATAATTTCATACCAGTGTTACAATAGCCAAAGGCAATCACACTCTGGAGAGAATTAGCAACAGTGAGGTTCATTTCACCTCCCAGTTATTCAATCACTTCAAAATCCTCCACGCTTGCGGTCGCTATTTTAATCAAATAACACGTAAAAACAAGTGTCAGTAATGTTTATGGATTTCACACCATCTCCACCAGTGTGGCAAGGGGACATGTTTAATTCAGTTTTCTCTAAATGATGTAGAGAGCAGAGCTCGATATTGCTCTGGACAATGTCATGAAATTTTGAAATGATGAAAATCCCGCTTATTGTCATTTCCTTCGTTTTAAGTTCACTATTCCTCGTCGAAGCTTGGCTCACGAGAAATGATGGCGCTTCATTTCAGGCTGTTTAGATCTTGGCACCATCTCACTCCGTCACTGCCACCTCTCCATCCTCTGCTTTGTTATCGTGCATCTCATTACGACCACTGTCCCTCCTTCCTTGTTCTGCTTGGTTTGCCGGCTGACAAGCTGAGCGTAATGGAGATGGGTAGGAAAGGCTCCGAGCATCGCCCCCGAGCACAGAGATATGAAAAAGCTGAATAGCTGTGAGAATTATGGTAATAGATTCATTTGGACTTATGATAGTTTGAATTGGCTGCTTCTGTGTGCCCTTTTTCTTTCTTTTCCTTCCTTTTTTTTTTTTATCCTCGCTGGCAGGATGCCAACAGGATATTTGAGATGGGAAATCAGCAACAGACAAGCACTGACTCGCCATGATTCGGAAGATCTACAAGAAAACATTATGAATACATTTTGCATGCGTTCAGGTTACTGTCTATTTGCTTTTGTTTAAAAAAGAAAAGTCCAGTGAGCTAATGGGCACTGAAGCATGACATATTTTAACTATATATTGGAGCTGAGTGCTCAGTAATTGGCTTTGCCACTGAGTTTAAGTAAGGACTGTAAGGATCATACACACAGAAGAGGATCCTGTGAGTATTGATCAGAGGGGCTGATTCACTCGCACCCTTTTCTCAAGATTGACTGGTGCGTCTCTTTAGGCCTTTAACATTTTGGCAGACCTCTTATATTAAATCTGTTTCTTTTTGTCCAAGAAAAAATCTCAGCCTCTCCCTATACACACACAGGTTTGCGGCACTATATTCGTGGGGACCCATCATTGACATAATGCTTTCCCTAGCCCCTTACCTTAAACCTAACCATCACAACTAAGTGCTTAAACCTAACCCTTACCCTAACCTAATTCTAACATTTCCCCTACCAAGTCTAAACCCTCAAACAGCCCTTTAGACTTGTGGAGTCCAGTATTTTGGCCCCACAAAAGAGGTCGGGTCCCACAAGTATAGTGTGCTCCTTGTTTTTGGACCCCACAAATATAGTAAAACAAGAGCGCGCACGCACGCACACACACACACATACAAAACCTGGTACTTCTATACTTGTGAGGACTCTTATTGACATAATGCATTCCATAACAACTAAGTGCCTAACCCCAACCCTAACCCTGACCTAAACCTAATTCTAACCCTAAAACCAAGTCTTAATCCTCAGACAGCCCTTTGAAGGTCTGGTGAAGTGAAGACCAGCCAAAATGTCCTACCAAGGTCTAAAACGCAAATTGGTCCTCACAAAGATGGCTGTACAAGTGTGTGTGCACGCACATACGCACATACGCACGCACGCACACACACACACAGTCACTCTTCTCCTCCTCCTCTCTCTTTCTGTTTCCGTCCCATCTTCTCTCGCTTTTCCTCCCTCAGCGCCCAGGGGTGCTCATTTTTCAACAAGCTGTAGTTTGCTGCGGCCGGCTCGTGCAGCTCACACACATGCAGCCGCTGCAGAGTGTTTGCATTATAGATCTGCAGTGGAAAAACAGCAGCAGCAGATACCTGGAGGTTATCATTGGGAAATTAATGTTACAATTAATATGGGCGAGTGCCGATTGATTGTCTGCCTCCTGTGTCGCTGTGATGCCCGCAGGAAGGCAGCCAGTCTTCATCTGCAGCACCTCCACAATAAAAAGCATACATACCTCAAAGCAAAAGCAGCAAGATGGGATGTATGAGGAATACTAACAGAAGCTCGCTGGAGGTGAAAATAAAACATGCGAGCTAACATACTACTCTCATTACATCAGGGATTGTAGAACTCATACTTCAATGTTTCTGGATAGAAAAAATAAGCAGATATAGAAGGTGGGATCTGTGCTAGTCCCACTTATGGATAATTTAACACATGTTCTGGCTTTGCAGCTTTCTCCACTTTGTAGAAATACTTTGTGGAAATAGATAGCTCATTACAAGTGTCCACAGCTTTGAAAATACGCACTGGATTAATATTATGAGCTGTGATTATGGATCTTTGATTAATAATGCTCCCCCCCAGCCGTCTGCTCCCTAATGCAATATGTATGCATTGTTTTTCTTCCGTTTCCTCTGTGACTTTGAATGGACTGCAACTAATTACACATGCAGCAAAATGAAAAATACAAACTGCTTTCACGCACTCAATTTGCATTAAATCAGGCTTTAATGTCACTTCATTTTAAGCTTGATAAAAAATCAAAATAAATGCTTCTCACGAAGATCTGTTTCCACGGCAGTTGTTTGTGTGGTAATTCAAACGGCTGAGTCTTCGCTTTGTTCCGAGAGACGAGCCCAGCGTTGAATCAGAGTCAAGCTGGAGTGCTTTAGCTGAGTTCGGCTGAACCTCATTATAACTTTTCAATTAGAGGCTGATTGAAGTCTGGGGCAACTGCAGAATCAGAAACTCTCCAACCAATCGGGACCTTTTTAATCATTCCCTTTGGTTCAAGGGGAAACTATGAATATGAGAGTGTAATGAATGGCCCCTGCGAACTGCAGTGCCAACTGAAAAAGAGGCGCTGAATTGTGTTTTTGTTGAAGATAATGTTTTTGATAAATAGAAATTGTCCTGATTTGAAAACAACAAAAGATGGAACGTTGTCATTTACCACCACATACAAAACACTCTCTTCCTGTACATATCTGTGATGTGATAAAACATCCTGCTTTTTATTCATTTAGGAGACCGCAGCAGCATCTTTCTGTTCTCATGATTCCATCTGCTCTGCGCCTTCCTTGTCTCTGTCAAATTAATTTGATGGAGGGTTGGACCACGTTCCAGAGGCAGGGCCAGAGGGGTGGCCAGGGTTAAAAGATAAGATGTTGACTTGTTACTATTAGAACTACGGCATGAAGTGATGTAACATTTCTTGTTGGAAAGTCAAACAACCACAAAGTGACACAAAACGAGCACAAAGAGATGCAAAATGACAACAAAGTCATCCAAAAACAAACACAGAGGCGCGTTGTTTGTAGTCTTTTTGTGTATCTTTCTGTCATTGTGTCTTGCTCCTATGTAGGATGGGTGTGGGGCCTTTTACATGTCTGTGTCCAAGGGCCCATTGTCTCATAATCCGCCCATGGCTGTAGACTATTTGGAGTTACAAGTAGCAGCTTTTTATTGATATTTCTTCACATAAGAATATTTAAAGTTGTTTGCTTGGCATTCATTTATTCGTCCATCCATACATCCACCCATCTTCTTCCGTTTGGCGGAAAGCGGATTCATTTATTACACTAAATATTGTAACATTAATAATGTACAGTTCATTATTGCCAAGAACCAGGGCTTTAAATGTGAGTTTTTCTTTACTCATTTCCCAAATATGCCCCCCTTCCCCAATTCAGAAGTTTCCAAATCTACCCCTGCCAAGTTCAATCTCTGACCAAAGATTTAAGTTAGATTTGTGTGCACAAAACAGCCGAAAACCAGGACACCGTTCTGCTGCTTCTCTGATACAAACACGATACAGTATGTTTAGTGATGTCAACTCATCTCATCTGCTGGCAGATCATCTCATCCCACTCAGTGTCTGACTGACTGACATTCCCCTATTCTGCTTCCTGTCTCTGTGGCAGCTAGCAGCAGGCCACACGGGGAAATCTAGCACATTTTAAGGCCGAATGTTTTGCTGTTACACGTGGGTGTTTTTCTTTTCTTTCTTTCACACAAACTGCCGCCTCCGCTTTTCTCCCACCCTCCCCTCATCTGAAAGAGTCGTCCTCTGGTGCAGTTGGTGTAAGAGCCCGGCTCAGACAACACAAGCCTGCCAACAGTCTGCCGCAGATTCCTACAATCCCTCTTCACAGTCGTCTTATCCCAGGCCTCATTATCCCAAGGCTCTGGCAGTCATCAGCTGCACAGCAAACGTCCGCCGAATCCGCCCTGAACGCATCTTCATTATGTTTCAAGCAAACCGATCGCATACATCACGGTCCGCTGGGGAGGCCCTTATGCATGCCTTATTTCATCAGGGTTTGAAGGAGTCCTCCTGAGAGAAAAGAGTCTATTTCTGTAAAACGCCTGATATGCATTCACTTGCTCATTTGCCGTATCTATGGTGAAACCAGCCTCTTTTCTTCCAGGATCTCAGTGTCTTTCTTTCTCACTCTCATTTCAGACATTAATCTTCACATTTCATATTTTGGGGCTTTGATCAGTTTTTTGCGGTGCACATCATCATGCAAGTGATTTCACACAGCCGGGGGCTACCATCATTATCATCAATCAAAATACAGTCGAAGGTGTTGCAGCACGCCAACGTCCAGCCACAGTTTTCTTTATTATACATCACAAACAAAGTCCTGCAGGTTTCAAAAGGTGACTGTGTGTGTTTGGACAGTGCACTGTACAGTTTTTCTAAGTGGACTTGAGCACTCAGGTGTCTCCTTGACAGTGTTTGAGGGCATTTTTAAATCCCAAACCTTTATAATGTGCTCCCTCAGACGCCCTCAGCGTGCTCGCTGTTCTGACACGTTATGCCTGCCCGTGTTTGCCGTCTTTCTCTCTCCTCATTTGCCCCTTTGAAGTCGGGCTTTCTCGACAGTCTGAGCTCTCCTACGCTTGTCATTAGGAGCAGCACTCCCCTGACTCTCCCCTGTGTGTCTCGTCTCACCCAAGGGGGGTTTAAAGCCTCACCCAGCAACTAGCTGGGGGGGATGGTGGTGGCTGGGTTAAAAAGTGAGATATTGATGTAACGCAAGCCTTGAGTGTCACTGTGGAGAAATGAAAGCAGCACAGTCTTCTTCTTCATTAGTGCCTAATTACATTTCCTGCTTATAGAGTGAGACTGCTCCTTTTGATGTAACACTAATTAACTGAGATTTCAAGAAAAAAAAAAAAAGAAAGAAAATGCAACATTTCTTCAGTAGCTTTGGAGAAGGATTAGCAGAAGCACCGGAGTTATTATGGTTGTGATTATCTGCTCTCTAAAATAGTATTTTAGCAATTAAGGTGATTAGACAAAACGAGAACAATGAGAATCAATAATGATTACACAACGTTTCAGGGTAAATCACTTGTCTTGGAGCTTTATAATACTGCTAGAGAAATGCATCACATCCTGCAGACTGAAAGCCGTTTGGTAGCAGGAAAAATGTAGCAGAGCCCAGAAGTGCAATGACTTCAGGTCCAAGTGAGGTCTTGAGAGGGTCGAGATCATTTATTGTCCTACTGATGCTCTTCTTTCATCTCTAGGCTTCAGCTAAAGTTGGCCTCTGCTCCGAGATCCCAATGTTGTTCTAACAAGTTGTTAAAATGAGCATGAACATTCTTTTTTTGACCTCGACAAAACAATCTTAGCTCAAAGTAGCGCTACTGGCTTTTTTCCAGGGTTTTCGACTGCCTCTCACTGTCTTAATCAGAAGATGAGGTTTGCTCAGTTGTGGTTCTCATGTAACTGCAGTATGAAACAGGTGGTCCTACATAGGTAGAGACCTATCCCCCTTGTACGTTTCAGTACTACTTAACGCTGTAAGTCATGGGAAGTCAGGGCAGGGTCTGAGGGGAGGAGGCAGAGGTTTTTAAATTGCCCTCCTCTGCAGACTCCACATACACCATTCAATGATGAATCGTGAAACAGCAGTTTGCCTAATTGTATGTGCATCGCAGTTAGTGCGTCTCGCTCATCAACTAATTTCAATGAGGAGTTGGTGTTTGAACTAGGGCTGTCACAGTAAACATGTAAACCTTTTCAATTCATTTGAAATGTTTAATGCGTTAAAGAAAATGAACGCATTACTGTGTTTAAGGCTCTATAGCACACACAGGTTGTAAAGCTAGAGTAAAGATACTGGTATCATATGAAACTAGACGACTTAAGGCGTTGGTAGCAACCGTATCATCATCTAGTCGAGAAGGGCGCTCCAGAGCGCTCTGAAGGGGCTACATTTTGGCGAGGGAAAAGGGGTCCTCTCTCGGTGTGTGTCTTCCATCTGTCAGTCAGAATCTTTCTTGTTCTTTTTGTCATATTTGCATGGACTATTGTGGACCTTATTGAAATTCAACTGGCACTTGAACATGGAACACGTTTACTGTTGTTAATTATCATCTATATTGGTGCAGTTAAGAAATCTGCCTTTCAAGCTGATGTTTTTATTGAAAACTTGTAGTTCACAGGAGAGAAGTTAAAAAGCCATTAAACAATATTTGAATTTAAATATACCTCTGTGGTGCTGATTCTACATTAATTTCGTGATTTTTAAATGTTAATATCCATTATTACAAGCATCAATATTAAGAATAAAAAAAGTGATTGATCGCGATTAATTATAGCAAACACTGCGATATATATATATTTTTTTTTTATCGATTCCAAGCCCTAGTTTGAACGAATTATTAATAATAATAATAATAACAACTTGGATTTATATGGCGCCTTTCAGGGGACGCAAGGATGCTTTACACAAAGAGGGATAATGTTAAAGACCATGGGCCTGAGTGAGGAGGGGAGTTTTGAGGAGGTTTTTAAAGATGGTCAGAGAAGGAGCGTTGTGGATCCGGGAGGGGAGGGAGTGGGTGGGGGCTGTAACAATGAAGGCCTTGTCCCCAAAAGTAGAATTATTGCATTTGTGATATATAGGTAAATTCTTTAGTGTCTTTGATAATGATAAAAGTAAAAAGTGGTTTAAAACACAAACAAAAATACAATGTAAACTTAAGTTTATTCATATTAACTGGCATGGAAAGCTCACCTCGTAGAGCCCGTGCCCCATGTACACGTCCTTACCACAGCGGCCTGGGCTCGAGTCCAACCTGCGGCCCATTGCTCCACGTCATCCCACCCACTCTCTGCCACATTTCCTGTCCCTCTTCAGCTGACACTGGCTGTGGGATCCGCACAATGTGCACGGATTAGTACGTGCAACTTAAGTCGACATCATCATCAACTGGCTCCCTCTGCCTTCAGAGGGTCGAACTAACCCCCACGAGAGGAAGTGTGGAGGGTGAAGTGATGATGCATTTCAATAGCGGATAATAAACCCTCCGACTGTTCAAAAAGCCCTCTGGCATAAGATGTGGATGGCCTCCCTGATCTTTCTCCGGCCTCCATTGGCTCCTGGTCAATGACTTTGACCCTTTCCCAGTTGATGTCGGGACTGGTTTTGGTCTGGTGTTCATAGACAACTCCACTCCAGTCTTTCTCCCAGTGGGGTCCTGTCTTCAGAGCACAGATCTTAAGTTGTTAAATAGTTTGTTGCAAGTGCTGAACCTTGTGACTTGAAGACTGGCTAGATGTTCCAGCTGCAGTCATCTAGGAGAGTCCCACTGGGATGTTCCTGGTGGTCCGGGGTAATTTAGCAGCGCCACCTCCTGCTCTTATGTCTGGGTAGCCCCTGGACATGTTTGTCCTCCCTCTCTCTATACTCCGCTGCTCTTTTCCGTTATAAGTGATGGTTAGAGTTCATTGAGATATTGAAATATTGGTTTGCTATTCACTGTAGTCCAGTTACACACTAGTAAATTGAGTTAATGGGAATAGTTTGATATTTTAGGAAATAAGCTGATTTGCTTTCTTGCTGAGAGTGAGATGATTCTGTGCATTGAGTATGGAGCTAGAGCCAGGAGATGACTAGCCTAGCTTAGCAATAAAGACTGGATGCAGGAGCTCTCTAATTAACATATTTTCTGTTTAATCCGTACACAAACAGAAAACTGCCACTTTGTGGTTTTAGTGGGAGTTACGCAGTGTAACCTTTTCTATGCTAAGCTGAGCTAATTGCCTCCCGACTCCAGCTCCATACTTAAGCCACCGACAGGAGAGTGGTGTTAATCTTCAAATCAAACTCTGCAAGAAAGTAAACAAGCGTATTTCTCCAAATGTCGGACTTTTCTTCTTTAGATTGTTTTGTCAAATAAGTTGTTACATGTTTCAAAAAATGCTTTCTGTAACATTCGGATTTGGAAGCACCTTCTGATCCCTTTTGGATTTAACTCGCTAGATAATTGCAATGCCCTTTTTTAATAATAGCTATTTAAAAGGCTTCAGCTCATTCAAAATGCAGCTCCGCGCGTCTTAATTAGGCCCAAAAAATTCAGTCATATCACTCTGATTCTCAAACCTCTCCGGTTGCTACCTTTTTAATTACAGAATTGACTCTAAGATCCCGCTCCTGGTCTACGAAGCTCTTAATGGTCTGGCTTCAGATAATATATCTGACATGTTTCCAATTTGTCCACCCAACACATTTCTCAGGTCACCAGACAGATGTCTCCCTCAAAGTCCCAGAGCTCATTCTAAATCTGGCGATTGAACATTCAGTGTTATTCATTTGTGTGAATACATGCGTGTTGTCTTTCTGCATCTATGGTTTAACCTTTTTACTGTTTTATCACCCTACGAAGCACTTTGAATTGCTTTTGTATCCGATTACGCTCATCAGATTAGCTTGGAACATGTGCACAAAAAGTGACCTCTAACAGGATAATAATCTTACTGTTACACTGCAACAGGAGGAGCCATTTGCAGACTTGTATTGGTCCCATGTTGGATGGAAGTGTTTCCTCCTGGGGAAAATTGTGCTCATGATAAAAGCGTAACACTGCAGTCTTGGGAATCACTGCTGTGCAATATTTTGCAGATGGTATATGGAGTATAATTAGTGTCCTGATATTAAAGGCGCTTGCTCCATTGCATCCTTCCTCTCTCTCTCTCTGTCTCTGGGTAATATTTAACCTAGATAAAGTTTTTTTTCTATTATTTCGCTTATACACTTCAATGATTTTTTTAATCTTGCTCCATCAAAGGTGCAATTGGAAACTTTACCCATTGGTGCTGACCATTAAAAGGATAATTCCGGTTTATTGCAACTTTTCTTATTTTCATAGTTTTTGCCATCATCTCTAGCAGTAATAATATTGTTCTCACCAAGTTAGTTTGCGGAGATCTGTGTGGCAACGGTGCTAAAAAGAAGTGCGAAGACAAGCAGTTAGACTAATGCTTGAATTGGAATAAAAAAGATGCCAGTAATCTGTACCACCTCAAAAAAGATTTAGGAGATTTGCTTGAAGTAATAAAGTCGGCTCGATCTCACTGTATAACTTGGAATCGTTTAGAACAGCCCATTAGTGTGTAGAAGGTCAATTACCGTCCCAGCGCTGTGTTGGAAGATTTAAATAATTAATGAAGATCTCCATGCTGTGCCAGGTGTGCGTAAAATATGCAGGTGTGTGCACTTCTGCCGACAAGCTGGTCTGACCCCCGTTCACACACACGGACTCACACACCAGAGGAGCGCAACAGGCTGCCATTCAATGTGAATGAAACCTTCAAAATAAGATCCTGGCACTGCCAGACATCCAATCATGCTTGTTTAGATTCCCTCGGGAAATGGATGCACAGATGTTTTCTGCTCCACCTCAACTATGCAACGGCAGTTTAAACAAATGTTGGGAAAGCCGATCGTCACAGTCAATGGCTTCCCCGTGCAATATGATACAACTTTAACTTTAAGCAGACGGAGATTGAAGTGAACATAATCTGTTGACTGTGTTGTTTTTTTTACTTATTACAATGACATATTCGCCACTGTTTTCCTTTTTACTCAGACTTGTGCGTACCGGCTTCACCACTGGAGGTGACAGTCTGCAGTAGAGGTAGAAGAACTCGTGGGGGCTGACGTCAGGCACTCTGTACTGGTGAGTCAGAGGATCATTCAGATTTGAAATAAATCCCCATGTTAGTCAAACTTGTTTGGAAGAGAAAACAAAGATAAGCGATAAAATGATTACTCAAACTGTTGGTTGTAAGCAGACAACACATGACACAAGTTGTATTGAAGAATGGACTTTTGACAGCTTAAGCAGGCGTTCAGACTGAAAACAGCCTGGCATTAAAACAACTCAGAGGGTTGCGTCGGTGAGCGCATGTTGTTTTAAGGTACCGGTGAGACAATGCAATACAATCCAGGAAGTCCAGTTTGAGTAACAGGTTGTGTTTAAAGGCTTATCAGACTCCAGGACACTGCAAAATGGTTTGTAACACACTTTACAACTACAATACGATTGCAAAGTAAACAGTATAAATACAGCTTTTACATTGCGCCCCGCTGGATGAAATAGTTGCAATGCAGAAAAAGTTGAGCCTGATTCAGGTTCAGCTTTTTCCAGGTGGTCACCTCCATCTGCTCAGCCTCTATTTTGTAGTGCAGTGGGTCTGAATCAGCCCACCCACTAAATTCAGCAGCCAATGGCGGGTCATAAAATAAAAGGGCTGTTGCCACACCTTTGTGAGTACAATGTAATCATAACTGATAGAAATGATGGCCTAAACCATGAAAATACGAGGTTTAATAAACCATGAATGTGCTTAACAGGTTTAAAATATTTCAGCACAAGACACACAGAATTATGCAGGGGGTCAGGGCAGTAGGGATTCAAGTATTTTTTTTGTATCTCTGCTCTGTTGAGTCATAAGCGCGCTCCAGAAGGGTTTGTCATGCCCGAGCTCTGCCTGCAGCACTCTCCTGCTCAGGAGCTGTCAGCGGCAGTGTCTCCCTGCCAAGCCACAGCAGGCAAAGGCAGGCGCAGGAAAGCACCAGCAACAACCTCGACGTTCACAAACAGGAGCACACAACTGCTTCGACAGGAAAAAAAGAGCAAATACAACTGCGTTTTCCTGACATCAAATCAGTTAAATCCTACTTATTTCTGTTCCATATTCATGCAAACATAATACATGTTTCTGAAATGCTCACACACTGCGCTCTGTTGCAAGAAACTGACCACATATTTAGCGCTTGAGGACGACACCACAGGTGAATTTGCTTGCTCATCTTCTCTGCAGATAAATGGGAGCACACACGGTTGCACACCTTGTGCTCATCAGTTACCCAAGTGAGACAGGTGGTGCTGGATAGTCAGTGTGTATGCCCTCTCCGTAGCAGTATGTGCTGGCATCCTCCCCTGCCATACTTTTGCCGCCTACGCATGGGTGTTGCAGATGGGCTCTGGTGTAGCGTGAAGCTTCTTTACAATCCTTCACCGTAGGAAAACACACTTTCACTTTCCCACCTTCAAATCCTACAAACTCAAGGTCACAGTACTGAGAGGTCCTCAAACTAAATGTGTGTCCTACTGCTGAAACGGTTAGTCAGTTTATCTACTTTTCAACCAACAGACAATGAATTGACAAGTTGTTTCATCATTTTCCAAACAAAAATGCCAAACTTTCACTTGTTCCAGCTTCTCAAATGTGGAGATTTAATGATTTTTCTCTGTTTTATATTATAGGAAATTGAATATCTCCAGGTTTCAGACTGTTGGTTGGACATTTGAAGGCATAACTTTGGACAACAGTAAAACAATTCAAATGATCGGTAGATTAATCTATAATGAAAATAATTGTTAGCTGCAATTCAACTTTGTTTTATATCACTATAAACTGAATATATTTGGGTTTTTGTCTGTTAGCCAGACAAAAAAAAAACATTTGAAGACTTGTGATAAAAGTTGTGATAAGAATTCTTCGGAAATTTGTTTGGAAAAATAATCAATAATAAAAACAGCCATTATTGGCTGCAATACTTAAAACGGTTTGCTTGACCAAAATTACAAGAATCATTTTCTCACTCACCGCTGGTTTAATTTGAATAACCAAAACTAACTGCACGGCTAGAAACCACTGGAGTAAGTGAGGAAATGTTTTTGTTCCCCGATCCTTTAAGCCCAGTGTCTGAGAAGATTCTACACACTGTGTGATAACGATCTTGCAGGTTCATTGCATCTTGCACAGATGTCATGTCGCATTGTCCAAGATGGGTGTAACAAAATCTCGGTTGCAGTCTGTGTCTGACTGTACGATGTAATGAACGCTGGAATTACAATCCAAGTAGAGAAAAACATGCAAGCAGAGCCTCATCCTTATCTCATCCATCTGTGAGGCCGCCATGTTTTGAAAACAGGCTTTAGCCATAGCGAGGACACACTTTGGAATTTCAGTTTGTAGATGTGAGTTGTGGCAGCAGTCACATTGTGAGAATTTGATCCTAAATTTCTGACCTGAATTTTAATGCAGACTGCCTTTGATCGCAAAATCTCTAAATCTGATCTCAGTGTGACGAGCAGAGATTTCACCATGTTTCTCTCAACATTTGTCAGCTTTTGTAAGCGAGCCCGAAATGATGCAGTGTGAAGAGGCGTTAAGTCATCCAGGTCACAGTATAGTAGTTCTACAAGTACTCAGTCACAGATAATGCCATCCTGACATCCTCTTTCCCCAGGCAGCGTCATCATGCCACAACTCGTGACCTCAATGACCCTCAGGCGACATCGTTGTGTGAACAACCAAACAAAGGTTAAAATACCCGGGACAGAAGTGAAGAGCCTCTTGGGTGAGTAACAAAACATCTAAACCAGCCAATCCAGTTGCCTTTGATTTAGTACTTCTAGACAATGAAGCTCTGACACAAAACTTTGAAACCCTAGATGCCATATTTGTGTTGCTCCATCATCAGATCAAACAGAATTTTTTAGACGTCTCGTACATTATTTTATACGTTTCTCTATAATTCAGTCCGATAATTTATTGAGACACTGACATCTTGACTATAATTTAAAATAAATGTCTTGGAGGTCCACGGAATCATCAGCGATATGAGCAAATGACCCCTGCAGGTTTCCCCCCTGCTGTCAGGTTCTTGATACTGAAGAAGTGGCAGTCGAGCATGAATCCCATCAGGACAATCAAAGAGATTCAGCTGATCTAATCGGCCTCCTATTCACCTGGCTGTGATTAACTGCGCCTGATTTAAAAGGGGGGGGGGGGGATGAATGAATATTTCTGCTTCTAACTCTCTCATACAGGATTATTGTACTCGAGAATGGCTCTGACACATCTCATTATGAAACACAAGATGTGATTTGGTGCGCTGCTGAGCTGTGATCAAATGCAGGAATTCATTCAAATTGCCAATTTTGCCAATGACAAACCTGGAATTTCAATAGGGCTTTCAAGAACTGCTGCTTTCTGGATTCAAGACGAGTGTGGAGGAGAAAAAGGTCAGACTTGTCAAATTCACACAAACGCACTCTTTCAGCCACAAGGGAGGAGTTGAGTGAACACGCCGACCTCACAGCCTTAACTGTACGTGCTTCCTCAGAGGGCAACCGTCAAGATTAATGACCAACGTCAGCTCCCTGGAGGACACGACGGCATTTTAGATCTACCCATGTGCATGCGCGGATCAATAGTGAACAACAATACCGTAGCTCCATTCAACATCATCCATTGACAGCAGGTTATGGCGATTAAGTGCTCATTTTATCAGTTCTCGGGCTACAACAAAGGTCCAAAATAGGATTAAGCGGAGACGTGAGACGCAACCACTGCTAATGCCACGGCCCTTTGAGAATGTGCTGGCAATGAGAAGAGCCACGATGCTGCAGGGCAGGATTACTGAACAAAGAGATGGAGGGATATGGAATGAGGTGTGGGAGCCCCCCCCCCCACCACTTCTCCACCTCTTTTATCTCCACATCCAAACCTCTTAAATGCTTCCCCTACCATCAAATTCTCCTCGGTGAGGCAGCATCCCTCCCTCGTTTTTCCATCTCTCATGGCCGTGGCGTGTTGTTAGTTAGTGCTGAGGGGCAACGGCAGAGAGCAGGGACGTTCATTTATCAAGAGGAAGCACAGTGCAATCGAGGCAGCAAGTGTACGGCAGATAAATGGCTAATGACCTCAAGGAATGAGATGATTCATCATTTCCTAAAATTAAGTTCATTAAAGGACTACCTGTGGAGATAAATCAGTGTCTCCTACTCCAGATGATCTTGTTTATGTGCCGTTAAAGTTTTTTTCCTGAACACACACACACAAAATCTAAGTCATTGTAGGGCGGTTTATTTTTTTATTTTTTCATTATTGATTCTTTGCCGATTTGAAGTACCAAAGTACGGTACTTAAGTACAACTTTTGCGGTATTTGCACTTGATTATTTCTTTTTTTAAGCTACTTTATCGGCCTCATTTTAGAGGGAAATATTAAAATTTTTACTGCACTACATTTATCTGACAGTTATAGTTACTTTTCAGATTAGGATTGTACCAAAAGAAACCACTTTAAAATACTTGTATAACCTCGGTTCTCTGAGTATTACGTCTCACTATGGGTTCCACTCACAGCTTCTGTGACCACATGAGGGGACGTATCCTGTAGTGAGACCACAAAACAAGTGCTATGAAGGAGAAAATGCTCTTTTAAAAAAAGTATTATTTTATAAGTGTATCAAAGTATAAACCAGTGGCTCCTAACCTTTTTGGCTTGTGACCCCTTACAAAAATGTGTCATTGCCACGTTTCAGATGGCGGGAGTTGTTCTTAGCAAAGATTAGAGAAAAGTCAAAAATAATTTATACAAGTTTGTGTCGCAGAATGACCATTAATCATCTCATAACCTCTCAGATTTACCTTGTGACCCTTTGCAGGGGCCCTGACCCCTAAGTTGGGAACCACTGGACTTAACTACATAACTGTATAATAGTTAAAACTAGCTTCACACCGACCAGTTAAAACTATAAAATGCTGCTTACATATTGATGCATCAGTAATAATATAGTATGATTTATCAGTCGTACGTCTTTCTACAAAACGAGTACAATTGCTGCCGACAGTGCGGTCGTAGATTTGGGTGTTTTTATGCTAGCAGCAGCTTTTGTAGCCTCAAGCAGAGATGACTACAGTAATTTATCATAATTTGGCGTCGCTGCCTCTGGCACAAAAGGTTTTATAAAATCTTATTCACATAATGCAGTAGTACTTTCCAAGACCTTTTAATCTGACTTATGTGGAAAAAAAATTGGCGCACTTCCCCCTTTAAGTGATTTTTAGATGCAGGACTTTTACATTGTGGTATTGGTCATTTTCCTTTAGTAAAGGATCGGCGTACTTGTTCCACCACAGTTTTCTTTGATCATCATTTAGTCGATCAAAATTGTTGTTGAATAATGTTCTGGCAGTAGACTATTAGTTTTAGCCCTTAATCATAGAATTAGTTGTAGCAGCATTTTGTGTCCGTGTATGAAAGCAGAAACGCTTTTATAACAGAAACATTCTGCTCCAACAAAAACATCCCAAATTCGATCACTATGCTCCCTGCCCAGTCAGTGGAGCAGAGCTGCTGCTTACACAACACATGAGTGGAGCCTGGGAACAAACAGGCGCACCGAGTAACCTTGCCAACCAAAGTGGAAACTCCCCCACGCGTCCATTCATGTGAGGATGTACAGCCCTCGCTGCTTCCTCACAATACCATTTATACTGCGAGTACACACTGAGCTCTGAGGCCCGGCCAGGGACGAGCTATCGCTAGGCAACAGGCTGGAGGGAATCTGCAGCGCAGCACAGACTACAGTGAGCTGTATGGACTCATGACAGATAACGGTCTGGATATAATTGACACTGACGGGGAAAAAAAACAGGGTCACATTCAAATTGGTCGCCTTCGCGGTGCTTCACTGAGAGTAGCATGAAAGCAACATGTTCTTCTCTTCTGGCGTCAGGGAGGCTAACATCGCATAAATTAAGAGGTTCAAAAACAAGAATTTAATTAACTAAATTGAAAAATACCCCCATTTTGTTTTTCAGGGGGCAGATTATGCTCTCTCAAACTTAAATTTACTGAAAAAAGCTGGGTTTAAAAATATGATCCCCCAAAGCTACCTAGATTTTTCTTTGGTCACACTGTGCTTAAAAAGCATTTAATAGCTATGAAAAATGTCACAATAACAAAACTAGAAAGCATAACTCTTAACAAGGCCGTGCATTGTTCTAAATGTATGACTAAAGAATAAAGTGTTAAGTCTGCACTGGATTTGAATCTACATCAATCATGGAATCAATCAAGTACCGTAGTCCATGGGAGAAAAGTGAAAATGTGCAGAAATGCCCTGGGGTATTTTTGGGAGGGCAAAGTAACTCTGCCATTGAAGGGAACGCCTGTTCAACATGGAGACTCTTAAGTGATGAACATTACCTGGTCTTGCATACAATAGGATTTGCTGTGATTAATTTGGCTGACAAAACCCGCCCTGCGATTGTTAAAAGTATTTCCTCATGGATTTAATTAACCAAATAATTGCTTTATTAAACATAAGATGCCTTCACACAGGTAACAAAAAAAGACAACTGATATGCTTGAAATGGAAAAAGAAAAACCCACATTTTATTGCACTTAAGTTATAAGAAAATAAAATTCTAAGTGAAACAAATACACAATCCCTTTAAGGTTTTTTTTTCTGTCTGTTTTCTGTTTTGCCAGGCAGTTTACATGAACTGAAAAAATAAAACACCTGCAACAAATCTGATTTATCAAACCAGATCATAAATTAAACCAGAGGGAGAAAACAACGAGAGGAGATAGAGCAAGATTGTTTTCTTTTTTCTTTTTTAATATACAGTGTTATACCACTTTCACAGTTCAGCTTGAGTTGTGACTCTTGGAGATTGAGACGATTTTCGTTTGGCTACAATGTTTCTGTTGCCTTCGTGTTTTTATTTTTCCCCACTGACAATCCACGAGGCTGCAGCCGCCCCGGTGATTTTAACCTGCAACACATGTAACACTAAGACTCCTGGCAGCTCGACCTGTCAGTTCATGCTTGTGATGGTCTCCTCTGTTGCTTCAGACATCTTTGAATGGAACAACAATCGCACACGGATACGGACAGTTCTTTCATTCAAGTGTTAAAACCGATACATCTGCTAGTTTTTTTTGTTTTGTTTTTTGCCAGTCCACACAGCATTTGTACATTTCCCCAAAGAACAGGCTGAAAGAGCTTTGTCCCAAGGAATGTGTTTACAAGTTGCCCATTAACACGCTAACAAATGCACTCATGCACGCACACACGCCAACAGTGTACATCCCTGTGTTTCCTCTCTGCAGGCGATCCCGTCAGTATCTGTCGGACACGCTCCCTCCTCTCAGCCTCGTAGAGGCACATTTGGCTCAAGTTTCAGTGGCAAAAACAAACAAAACAAATGTCGGCTGTTATCTTTTGTCATCTTTAAGTCCAAACATGTAGAGTTCAATTTGGAATTTTGCCTGGGACTAAAACGTCGCAGCAAGTAAAAGTTCCCTCTCTCTCTTTTTTTTCCATTCATCTAGCAGCATAAATACAGTTTGGCCACTGGGGGGAAAACAGAGGGGAAGGGGCTGGGGGCTTCAGCGCTTAGAGCAAAGAACCTTTACTTCCTCTCGTCACAGCACCGGCATTGAGGAAACCACCCAGCTAGACTCTGAAAAATTCTGGACAGAATTTATGTTTATGTGGAGACGGCGGTCCAAATCCAGGTATGTAGAAAATAGAAAGGAAGAACAACTTGAAAACAAAAAAGATGAAAAAAAACCTTGTGACATAATGACAGCAAACCTAAACAGAGCAGCTTTCTAATACTGGGATTTGTTGCCGTTGGCAACCGCGAGGAAAGAAGAAAACAACAATAGACCCTTTCATATGATAAACCAAAAACATATTGAAATTCACAGTTGTGTTTGTGTGCGATATTGTAAAGAAATCGAACTATTGAAACCGAGTGGAGAACAATAAGAACGGAAATGGAGTGAAAAGAAATTAGCCTGATTACAGGCTGAACCCTCCAATCGCTTTCTCTCTTCTACAACAAGCAGCTCTTTAGGTGTAACTGTGTGTGGAAATTTAGCTTCAAATGGCTACCACCCTCCTCAATCTTTTCCGCGTTTCAGTTGGCTGTTTGAGTGTGTGTGGGCGCGCACTGATGGAAGGAGGGGTTGTGTGTGTGTGGGTGGCGGCGGGGGGTCTTTAAAAAATAATATATCTCTGTACATCTCAAAATCTGTCAGGCTTGAGCGAAACCAAGTCTCTGTGCGAAGCTGACCCCGAACCGAAAAGGGTTGAGAGTCACTTCAAGAGTTCAGTCGTCATTCCTTTCTTTCTCCCAGCCAATCAGGTGACAGACCGGTGCCCCCCTGCCTCGCTTCCAGCCTGATCCCCTACGACTCCACCTCATACTGGTGGTAGGGGGTCAAAAGCAGGGGCTGAACACGTGAGGGTCTGTAGCTCTGTTGGTAACATTTGCCCAAAGGGGGACGGGGAAGATAATGGTAGAGGACAGCCCACTGTTGGTGGTGGTGGTGGTGGTGGTGGTTGTAGATTTTGCGAGTTTGGGTGAAGAGTTCTGGGCTTCTGCCCTCTGGTTTCTAGGTGCCTCATCTCCCATTCCCTCTCTATTTCTTCCTCTCCGCGCTCACTTCGTCATTCCCCACCACGTCCCTTCTCACTTCATGTCCACGTCAAAGTCCAGCACCAGCAGCTTGGTCTCCTCTGTGCCGTTGCGGCTGCCCACTGCGCACACCAGCTTGGTGTTGGAGGCCCGGATGCGCCACACCACACCGCCGCTGCCGCCGCTCTCCAGAGTCACCAGATTTCGGATGAACTCGCCCGTCTTCAGGTCCCACAGTTTAACTGTGCCATCGTCCGAGCTGGTGATGACAAAGTTCTTGTTGAACTGGAGGCACGTGACGGCGCTCTGGTGCTTGTGGGGACCTAAACACAAAGAAAGAAACAGCTGGTAAGAGGGATGAAGTGTGAGGTAAAGGAAGGAAAGTCTGCAGGAACCCCGGAACCTTTTTTAGAAACTTTACCTGCATTCCTACTAGAGGAACCAGGGTCTAAATCTAGTTCCTCAGCACCCTGGGGTGATAGTTTCTGATGGCGGTGTTGGCAGCACTTAAGGTCACTGATCAAACACAAGCCTCAAGGCAACTTTTGTAAAAATAATAGAATTCAGTTTTTTCAAAAATCTGTATTCACTGGTACTGTTTCAGACTGCACAGTCTATTATTTCTTGCGATTGATAGTTCCTGTTGGTCCAGCACCTGTTGAGTTTCTTTGATGTGCAAAAGTCTCTCTTCAGACAGTAACGAAAGCAAGCATTAGGTTGCAAAGTGTTATCAATGTTGGGACTCGGCGCAGGAGTTTCTTGTAATTTCTTTATGTTTAACCTTTAAAGTTATGCAGTAGATGACACCTCGGCACATCTCCTTTCTAACATGCATGGAAACGTCACAGTTGAACAGGGGTAAAAAACTAAACAAAAACAAAGAACAACAGTGCGTGCAAAATGAAAAAGCATCCGTTTTCAGTTAGCGGGCTAATTTACCTAACTAACCTTTACGGTTATGGAAATGCAAAGAGTAATGCGCTGATCTTTCCTGCATGGTTTTTCACCTATTTTTACAGCAGAGGTGGACCACCTTGCCTGAATTAAAGACCACCCCCTCTAACACTACAGTTTTACGAACTAAAACATTTAAAGATCAGGGGAAAGGAGCAGATGTGCCATTTCTAATGAGTCTGTCTATTTTCTTAGGTCGCCATCTTCTAAGGACAGTGATCACGAGACGAGAGGCTTACCACTTCTACTAAACAGGTTCATGGAGGAAATCCTGCCCTTTGGCATTGAAAGTTCCCGGTATACGTTTGTCAAAAACTTGTAACAGAGTAATGTAATGGGTAGAGTAGTGGATAGGTGAATTTAAAATAAAACAGTTGTGGTGTAAGAAACCACATTCAGAATGAAGAACTCAAAAGAAAACCTCTGTGAGACTAAGAGAAAATTCCTCTCTCTTAATCCTGAAGCTGTTGTGAGGGTAGTAAGGTCTTCCTACTGTAGTCAGGCTTTAGGACGAGCGGCAGTAAGATGCCAGGACTTGGGCCTGTCACTGTCACGGACGCTAAGCAACTCCAGCTACACCTCCGTCTGGCGTGTGTGTGCGTGTGCTGGCAGGAGGCCACAGTTAAAGTTAGGATGGCGGCTGTTACTGCCTTCATTGAGGTGACTTATTTGTGACTGTACGCGTGCGGTGACTTATGATTTCCCTTGGGGCTTGAAAATGATATCTTAATTAAATCAATTAGGGTGACACAAAACACAAACAAGCGCAGAATCAAGTGCTGGCAAATGAAGTGCTTTTTGACTGAGGTTGCTATAGCAGCTTTTTCATTCAGACATTTAATTTCTTTACGCTTTCACAATTCATTTGCAGAGAAACTTTGTTGAAATCTCACCGTCAACAAGCTTTCACATCTTTCCCATTTCTGTCTGCAGTTAGATCAAAGGCTGTTATTTACCCGAGTATACAATGCTGCGCTGCAACATGCCTCTGACTCCCTCCTCTCCCCCCATTACCACAACAAAGCAGCCTGCTCCATCATTACCTATACTCTCTTCGGCTGACAGTGACGACCGTGTTTCTGGCCTTTTGTCTTATCAAAACACACTACTGAATGGCAGAAATTGTCCGCTGACCTAATTATATGACCTGAAAAGTTCCCTGTCCCTCATCCCTTCACTGTCGGCACCCCCTCCTCTTCACATGACAAACTCACCCCCCCCCGGTCTTATCCCTCCCTCTCTCTTCAGACTCACACTGGGGCATTCCTTTGTTGTGTGTGTGTTGGTGTTTGTAGTACCAGAATACAGGGTTGTAGCTTGCTAATGAGAGCATTTAGGGGTGGGGCACTGGTGGTTGCTGCTGCTATTCAGCAAAGGATTTCAAACTTCCTGTGAGGCACCAGTGCAGCTAATGGAGTTTGAACTATTCAAACAGACACAAAGGAAATTAGACTGTAATCAGGACCAGCAGGCCCACAAGGTGTTTAGCGCCATACTGCCACACACAGACAAACAGGTAATTCAGTCTGAGTTTTAATTGGACTGTCAGTTTCAAGCTAAGTCCCATCTTATGTGCTTTTTGTTGTTGTTCAAGGGTAGTGTGGCCATTATTTTACTCACCACTTTGCACATATGCAGCATCTCTACTTACGCCCATAACGTAACTAAGTCAACTGTAATCAAAAGATTGTTGCAGAAAGACACTATCAACTAGTGACCTTAAATAGACAAAAAAATCAAAAATAATACTTGTGCCTCGGTTTGTTATAACTAAATAATGGTAACTGTAGGTCACATTTCTGAGCATTGTTAGTTTAATGTCCTAGATAATGTGCTCCTGGTGAAAACATAGGTGGTGCAACAGCCCGTGGGACGGTAGACTCACCTTGCAGTGTTTGCAGGCACTGGCCCGTCTTGATGTCCCAGATCTTGACAGTGGAGTCTGCGTTGCCTGAGACCAGGATGTTGTCTTTGAGCTCCATCCCGCTGGTGAGGGACTGATGCCCCGTTAGCGTGTGGATGCAGTTGCCCGTCTCCACGTCCCAGACCCTTATAGACGTGTCCAATGAGCCGCTGACCACGTGGATCCCATCAAACTAGAAGGCAGAGACGATCAAAGGTTCAGCCATGACAGTTTTTTCATTCTGACTGCAGACTGAATGTTGATGAAAATCAAGTCGCCAACAGTAACTTGTTGCAAGTGATAGCTACACAGCATACTTTGTTTCTATTAACAAACTTAAGATTAAACTCATTGAAATGAATGAATTTTATTGATCTGTGAAACTTCTCTTTTTGTTGCCACGTCTAATAGTAGAGCACCAACACCTTAAAAGCCTAACAACGCAGCGTGGTATAAAAAACAATCTATCAGAGCACTAACCAGCCTCCTCTCTGAGGGTGATGGCACCAGCTAAAGTGCACCGTAATCAGGGTGGAAGAGAGTACATCTTAGAGCACACACGGGAATCCACTTTTTTTTTTTTTTAAAAGACCAGAAAAACATTGCCGCAATCAGATTAGATTGACTTGTTGACAAAAACTGCATATTTGTACATACAATACGTTCATGTCTATGACGTTCACTGTCCTAAAATCATGGACAGTTTACAGAGAAGACAACCCTTGACCGATCTGCACCAGCTTAAGTTAATACAATAAGCTAACACAAATTTAGTCATGTTGGACATTAAAACTAAATTGTCAATAAAATCACATTGAAAGATGCTGCACCACGCAAACTAGTTCTTGCATAGAGATTAGTTGTTTCTAAATATTTACACCCAGTAACTCACAGGTGTAACGGTTACTAACTGACAGAACCAACATTAGCTAATAGCTTGAGGTATAAAACAGGCAATTTGGAATATGAGCAACACCTCATCTAAACTGCTGTTAATAATGATATAAACTGGGAAGATTTGAGTATATTTAACAAAAATAACAAGTTACCCCGAATTACAACATTTTACGCTGATGTAACGTAATGTATTTCTCTCTCTCATTCTAAACTGCATGAATACGACAACCTCTGAAACCCAATTTGTTACTGTGTGCAGATGTAAAAAGACTAAATACCTACATTTACATTGGCAGTTAAGTTTAATACTTCATTTGGCTCCATAAAACGCTACAGTGAATTCCTGTTTACATAGTTTATCGCTTTTTATTGGATGGCGCAATAGATGTTTCCTAGCAACCAGTTTACACATTACAAGTCTTTACTAGATAAGATATTTCTTCACTTTTAATGGTAAAACGCTTTATCAAATTACTAGTTTAAAACCAGCTAGTAGATTTTAAGAACTTAGGAAGGACTTTTATATACAAAGGTAATAAGAGATTTACGAATAGCTGGTGTAACCCAATCCTGCTGTATTCTTTAATGCAGATTGTACAGGTCCAGCCTTAACTTTAATCTTAGAGCTGGGGATGGGAGCCTGTTGATGTGGATCACTAAATGACTGAATAACTTGGCTGCTGTACAAATGCAAATAAACAACAGACACTGAATGTGTGTGAAGCTGCTCACCTGTAATGAGTACACTCTGTTGGTGTGGCCCTGCAGCGTGTGGAGGCAGGTCTCCGTCTCGGGGTCCCACACTTTGACCATGAAGTCGTAGGCACCGCTGACCACCCGCCGCCCGTCGTACTGGACACAGCGCACCGCCGCCACGTGGCCCATGAGGACGTGTAAACACTGACCTGTCTCAATGTCCCAGACGCGCAGCGTGGCGTCACGAGAGCCACTGACCACCCTGAGTGAAAACCAGAAAGACATACATTCAGCCCTGACTGTCACGTACCTGACTCTTTGTCTTTGTCAGTCTTGGCACGGCACAAATAGTTAAGTCTTTATGCTGAGCTTCACTTTTCCACAGAAGAAACCTCTCCCATTCAATAGTCTACACAACACTTTCATTCATAAAACACATTCATACCTTGGCAGAATAATGAGACAGGTATGAACATTTAATTTCACTCCTCTGACAACGAGTAACCGACAGCGTCACATTCATGTTCACACTTGAATGTACAAAAACACCCATTTAACTCAAACAACTGCCTTCCAGCGGTGTCTTCACCCACGATGGAAAAGGAAACGCCCTTTAGGAAAGATTGTTACTTAAGTTTTACATTTTTCAGATTATTACTGTAAGAACAGTTTGTACCGAGGATATTTTTGAACATTATTATTAAAAAACGAGAGATGGAGGAGAAACGTATTCAATTGCAAAAAATGTCACTGATTGACATCAGACTCCTGACACTTCAATAAAGACAGACAGCCATTCCTCAATATTATGAAACGATCTCTATCACAAGCTTTTCAGATAAAAACACATGCTGTAAATACACACAGTGCATACTCTTTATTTATAAAAGGCCTCACGGCACTACATAGATGGAAATCACCAACATGATATTCACTGTCTGCCTGCAGCTCACAGCATTTCCACTGAGTGAGTAATCAAATGCTACACAAAGACCTTGGTGGGCCCTAAGGCGAAAAGAGCACTTGGAGTCTCCGGAGTGTAATACTGAGTGAATGAGTGAGCAGCAGTTCACTTAAGATGGCTCACAGGGTCTATTTAATCACTATGAGACCACATGCTCACTTTCATAGAGATACTGTAATCCTTGCAGTGTGGCAAAGATGCTCTTTTTGCTTGGTTGGGATCACTGTTAAGTTGGGTGTTACGATTATAATAATAACAGAACAAATGGGAAATTAAAGGAACAGTTCAACATTTTGGGACAAATGCTTCTTCGCTTTTTTGCTGCGAGTCAAATGAGAACATTTGCACTTCAGTTTTTGTACGGTTTAAACAAACGAGATATAACGTGTTATTTGTGCTTTACAGGTGCTGGTCGGTGGACTTTGTCACCTTTGGACAGAGCCAGGCTGGCTGATTACTCCTCCTTCCAGTCCTTATGCTAAGCTAAGCGTCCCCTACCGACCGCTTCATATTTACCGTACAGACGTTGAGAGTAGTATCGATCTTCTCATGCAACTCCAAGCAAGAAAGCACATAAGCGTATTTCACAAAATATCAAACTATTCCTTTAAGAGGAGGAAAATAATTTTTTAACAAATAAACCTTTCGATTTATTTACTTGTTTGCTACAAAAGTATTTGTACAGCTCACAAATTCCCAAATTGAATGGATTTAGTTAGGGCTGCAACTAACGATCACTTTCATTTTCATCTGCCCATCATTTTCTCAATTAACTGATTATTTGTTTGTCAAAATATAGTGAATAACTTGTTTTTAATACCACCAACAGTACAAAACCCAAAGATATTTGTCGCATTAGACAGAAAGAGCAGCAAATCCTCACACACTTGAGAAGCTGGAATTAAGGAATGTGGAAAAATCGAATCAAAACAGTTGACAGATTAATATCAATTAATCAACTGATTCTTTCAGCTCTAGATTTATTAGCTATGGTGCCAAAAGACACTACGAAAATGTTGTTGTTTGTTTAAAAATTCTACACAGGCTTAACATGGCCTAAGAATACGATTGCTCCATACCTTTTCTCATGTAGGTGCATGCAGCGCACTGTTGAGGTATGCCCATAGAGGGTGTGGATACATTCTCCTGTCTCTGCGTTCCAGACCTTGAGTGTGCGATCAGTGGAGCCGCTGATAATAATGTTGTCTCTCATCTGGGATGACCACACGCCCCCTGTGTGGCCCACCAATGTGCGCAGACACTGAAAAGATCACAGAAGAAGAGTCTTGATCAGTGTACCCCTCGCTGCTACTGCAGACTTTGGTTGTTAGAAAAGTTAGTTTCAAAGACATTCAGGGTGATTTCATTCATACATATTACATTTGAGTTTAAGAACTCATAAATTACATTTGCGACCCCCCCCTCCCCCGTGACCTCCTATTGCCTTCAGGGAAAGAAAGACAAGTAAAATGAAATTTGTGTGACCTTTTAGGGGAAAGAGGAGCTCAGACGTTCCATACCTGCTGCTGCTGTACTGGGACAAAATCTCTCCCTGAGCTTTTATAATTACTTTTACTTATTTGTTGGAAAACCGGGCGATTCATTCTCTTTGCAGAAAGGGTTGACAACTGTCTTCAACCAAGAAATGCGCCCATTCATCCTCATTAGGGATGGTAGATTAGCTATTGATTACAGCAGTTATGGAAATCTTTCTGATCAATTGAATTGGCGTCCCCACAGTTTGTCTCGTTTGTCCTTCGATTTAATTATCCTAAATGCATTGAATTAAAATTCTTTGGGGAGAGGAGCAAACTGTGGAAAAGGTCGGTGGCGAGGGCTGTGGTTATGCCAGGTTCAGAGCGGAGCGTGTTGCTGAAGTGTACAACATGTGACCCCCTGACTGCAGCTGATAAGCCATTGAGCAGTGAATGGCGGCGCAGGGCAGAGGTTTTATTGCAGCGAGTGAGAGGAAGATGATGCTGCAGCCTCTCTTCCCCCTCTCTGTCCTGTGATAAAGAGAGCACTTCATTAACTCTGGGCCAATGTGGCATGACCCTACAATCAGCCTCACTACCATGTTAAAAGTCTTTTGTTTTATCACCGTGGTCCTTTTTCTTAGCTTTATACAGCGGTGAAACAAATACCACAGCTGGAAAAACATTTGACTTAATTACAGTTTTTTGTACATTTAAAATATGGCAGAAACATGCCTAATTTGTAGAATATTGTGGTATATTATCAGGACTATTTACAACGCTCTGACTGTCCAACATGTATCTTAATCCCCATTTAAGATAAATTATTGCTTTTCTTCTGTAACATTAAACTACAGGCCTGCAGTTTATTTTAATCATACTCTCAAGGATGCAAGATTTTTCTCATGAATCGAAGCCAGCGGTTGAGGTTCCAAGAACAAAAAAAAAAAATCACTGTGTGATTACAGCCTACTCAAACACTGCGTGGGAAGAGAGAATACCTGAAATGAAGGGTTTAGGCGTCTTTATCAGTCCGTGAAACAAACATAAAATAATGCCTTCCCTGAGAGTGAAAGAAGATTTGCATTCTTTTAATGGACCTGTGAAGGACCTTTTTTGTATGAAAACCCTTGTGTTTTCATACAATACTTTAGATTTGCATTTATATTTTCTAATAATTTTAAAAGAAATAAACAGTGGGAGAGTATCCAGAACAGCAGCCACAGAGCTCTAGACCATGAAAGGCTAATTATATACAGTAGTTTTCTCTTTGTATTGAAAAAGCCACCTTTCCTTGGCCTTAGCAGGAAATAAGGGTCAACAGGGCTAAAGGCGCATGCAGCTAATGCATAGCAAAAGGTTAAAGTAAACTTTATTATAACATTATTACAGACTCATGCTGCAGATACATAAGGCATTCTTAAAGTGTCTCTCATCTTTTTAACAGGAACGGGTAAGGGAAAGATTTCAGATGGATGTTGTGACTACTTCTACCATGGCCATGGAAAATGCATGTTTCTGCATGGCTGGCAGGGGTCCGTTTAACACGGCTCAAAAGTAGATCTGTTCAAACAGTTCCTACACTTCGATGAAACAACCACAGCAACAATGGTGATGATATACTATGCAAATGAGGGATACACCCCAACAGCTAAGCTAACCAGTGTTTTTAAAATCAGAAATGCTCACCATACTAGCCAACATTAAAATAAATAAATAAATAAAATTAAGACAATTTTCCGTTTTTCTCTTTCTGATCAGTGGCCATTGTTATCTGCAATAATGTATTCCAAGGCGTCCTGATAGACAAAGTAATGAAGTTGGTGGAGGAAAAATCTCATCTGCTGCCTCCTCCATTATTTTCTGTTGGGACACTTTAGCCAACTGAGCCACCAAGTGCTTCTCTTGGCATGCTTTCCTCCGCAACTGCGAAAAGAAAAACATTCTGGAGGAATAAGGAAGATTAATGAAAAAATGATGAAGACTAAATGTATTCTGAGCGCTGAGTGGGAATGAGGATGGCAACATATTTGCACTTTTCCATTCCTTGAGCTGCTGATTTCATGACATAGGTATAAACTTCCCGTTTCACCTTAAATACTGACAGCATGCGCTGTCACGTATGCACAGATAACTACACTGTGCTTTCCTAAACAGGAACTATGGAATCCCAGCCTCTGTTGTGCAGTCACACGCACCCATGCATAAATGTTTGATGGCCTTCATTCATTTAATTTAACAATTTAAGAAGTAATTTCCCCAACTCTAATCATCTCAATATTCCTGTTAAGTTCGCAGCTCCAAAAGCAACCTCTAATCTCCATTAGTTAGAAAGAGGAGAAGGTAAACTGGGTATCCATGCAGCATCTGGCAGAGGACACCTCTCCCTGGATACGACAGCAGTCCACAGGTCTGCCATCTTAGATCTGCCCGACAGCTGAGACCGCTGCTGACAGGCACCACCAAGGGCATGCGCTGCTCTGTTAAGCACCCGGCAACCACCTTTGAAGCAATGAAAGCGCGGCTGTTTGTGTGTGGAAGATTGACATCTTTCACTGAAGTTGGAGGACATGCAGACAAAGGTCCATCAGGTGGAAGACGGAGCCTTCAAGTATCGTCTAAGCAACCGCTTCTTGAGCAGGAAAACAACGAATTCCTCCAGACCACAAAGCTGAACCTCACATGCATGCTCCAAAAGATGAATAACTTTAATTTCAATCTCTGATGCAATATTTTCACCACAATCAAATCCCCATTGTCTTACTTGATCGCTAAGCAACAGCCCAGCTCTTTCAGAGGCGTGGAGGCATTTATACAAAACGTGCTCATATCATTCCCTGATTGCCTCACAGCAAGGGTTCAATCCATTGTGTTTTATATAACAAGATCAACGGCAAAAGACAAAACTGGCAGCAAAGATGAAACATTAGCAAATATCTGTCAGAGTGTTTGCTGAACCTTTGGCAAGACCGCGTCGGAGTAACGGTACCTGATGAATACTTTTTGAACATATTAGTCCATGTGAACAACCCTGTCACGACGGGAAAGTTTGTTTTCTGAGCTAAAAATGCCCAGTGAGTTTGAAAAATACATAATTCACAAACAAATCTTGAACAGAAAAAAAGGATATTGAACAGATTCATTAAACTATTAATAGAAACATCTGTTACAATCTTGTCAGCATCATAACTGATGCACTATTCAGCGATGGGCTGGGGATACTGTGGGTGCAGAGAAAACATGAGAACATTTTGATGCCGAAAAAGTGATGCAACACCACTTGATTCACCCCACATTGTCCCATCAGAGGGGAATC
Organism: Coreoperca whiteheadi; assembly: GCA_011952105.1. Lineage (NCBI taxonomy): Eukaryota > Metazoa > Chordata > Actinopteri > Centrarchiformes > Sinipercidae > Coreoperca > Coreoperca whiteheadi. The sequence goes on along the minus strand of CM022472.1, from coordinate 9,928,426 downwards.
TTTTTGATCGCTCTAAATTGAACACAAGGTTTCTGAGTTACAGCAGCACAGGTGGCCAAGGAGAAGTATTAATGCTGGTCTACCTCTGGCACAACTTGTCTATGCTGTGACCAATTTCTTTTCGAGTCCTATCAATTTAAATCCTCTACCTACAGTCGAAGCCGCCGGAGCTGCATTTCAAATCTTTCCTCTGAAGAAAAGATGTACAGATGTAGCTGTGGATCTCTGAGAGTATGAGCCAATTTGACCTTGTGATCTATAATCAAACCCATTACTGATTTGCAGGGACTGCTTTTTCTGATGAATGAAAAAGGACCCAAAAACAAATATACTATCTTTTCAGAGCATGTAGGTGATGGAGCAAAGAAAAGAAAAGCACACCTTCAGTCTAATGGCATCGGGCTTCAAAAGGAGAACATTGTGTAACTAACATCAGACTTCTTCATCTCCGTTGATCATCACGCTGCAATCTCTTATTGATCCAATTCTGAGTAAGATCTAAGTTCTGGTATTGGCGGTTGAGCTGTGGAAAAGTACCCTGAGCTGTCTTTGAAGTTTAAAGGATTTATGCGAAAAATAAAAAGGTGCACCAAGGTCAAGCAAATCTCTTTAAAAGGGAAGGTTATGGGGTGGATATTTTCCGAACATCTCGGCAATATGAAGGACGAGAGGGAGGGCTATTGGCACATGAAATGGGAGCCACAAGAGGCATTCATCCAAGGGCCATCGCAAACTGTGTAACACCTCCAGATCACTGATAGCCACTTTACAGTCCGGCATCTAACGGGGACAAACTGACAGCGAGGAAAACGTAGCAATCTAGTCCTCAAATACACTGGCAAAGACTATAAAGAATGTTGACAGCTGAGAGGAAACAAATGAAGGTGCTGGTAATCTCATTGTACTTTTACTTTACAGTTTTACTGGCATCGACAGCTACTTCACCCGAAATGGTCGACTAGGCTTAATTGGCCATTCCTCTCGAGTGAGGGATTCTCTCTCTGGTGTTTAGAGCTAAGGAAGCAAAGAGATGAAATCCACAGAGGGGGATGTGCTCTGAATACAGCACCCAAACAGAAACGAATTTAGACTCATCTCCTCTTCATGACTAATGTAAACAAACAACTCTGAGTCGGATTAACGTTGTAGAAGCCCCAGACAATATACTGAGCCTCTGTGACGTCAGTCTGAATGCTGGATGATTTCACAAAAAGCAGTTGAGCCTGCTGGCGATGTGAGCCATTGCAGACTTCCACCACCAACATGGAGCCACTGCCGCTGTAACTCAACAACCTGTCCTCCAGATATTAGACGTTGCGTGAAGGAGAGACAAATCGTGATCCGTGCCTATCGGATGACCTTGGCGAGATCTTTTCAGTTCAGCAAATGCTGTGACTGATATGGGTGTAATCACCAGTTGGCTGAATACCAACTTTTACTATCTGTTAGACCGAGTCTCTGCAGCACTGAAAAGCGAGCTCTCTGGTCTATTGTGTCAAAAAGAAAGAGAAACATACTGCAGTGTGATCATGCAGAATATCAATTTCTCCTGGGGCTTTTCTTTGAATGTGTTTTTATTTTTATGAAATAACATACAAAGTTCACAGCACAACCTTATCTCAGTTATTTGCCAAATAAAAGTGAAAGGAATAGAGTGTAAAAGAGAAATATGCAACAACAGAGGATTTTTAGTAAAAAAAAAAAAAAACACCAACACCGAGTCCAACACCGAGGCGTGAGAGTGCTGCGATTTACAACAATCTGTGAACCTCTCTCCAACAGCACTCGTACAACCACTGCCTTTCTTTTTAATACACAGTGTTAAGCTGCAGCACAAGGCTGGCGTGGCTGCACCAGCTTCAGCAATGAATACTAACTCTGCTTGCGGACATGTGCTGTGTAACAAGTCTGCAAAATGGCTAAATGTAAGAGGAGAGAATAGACTGAGATAGAAGTCTTGCCAGGATGTTTTTATGTGACAAATGTTACCAAAAACTATCAGGTTATTGGGAGCTGTACAGATACAATTAGTGTCAGGTAGGAAAGCTGTTATTTTCTTTTATGTCAGATCTTGGTAAACCCCCATATGGTAGGTACTGGACCAGCTCTCAATTTAAAAGGGTCCAATTCTTAGATTCTCAGAGTATTACACTAAAGTATTGACTAAGGACTGTTTAAGCTAGTGGCGAGGAGACACGCCTAGCTTCTAACTACCTACTTCCAAGCGTCTACCCTGCTTTCTCTGATATAGCAATCGACCGAATAGCCCTTTTGTGTCAGTTACCAATGCCAGCCGCGCTCGTTAACGGCAGCTCTCCTCTACACGATGTGGGCTCTTATTATGGTGCTAGGATGGGTTTTAGTGTGCTCGGACGTGAGCCTCAAGGTACTGTTAATTTCATTGGCTAGAGCAACCGTTAAGAACCTCTTAAGATATCAAACACACAGTAAACTAACTTTATACCACTATCAATATACTACATATGACAGAAAGTCTTAAAACCATTAAGCCGTTTTTTTAGAGGACTGTCTCCTTCATTACCCAATCAAAAAGTTTGAAAAATGTATGAAGTTGATTTAACTTAAAACTTTAACTCCATGCCTAGGGTCCCATTAACATCTGACAACAGTGCGGAAGAAAAGGAAGCCTTTAAGACTAAAGGAGAAAACAGAAAATAGAAAAGCAATTAACCCATACCTTTCCTGTGATGGCTGACCAGACTTTCAGCGTGTTGTCGTCAGAGCCGCTGACGATGCGGTTGCCACAGAACTGGAGGCAGGTGATCACGTGGTCGTCATGACCTTTCAGCACCTTTAGACGGGTTGGATAAAGAGATGCAATGAGAAGGATGCGGAGGATGGAGGTGGATGTGGAATGACAACGCATTTGGCAAGAACGAAGGCCGACAATGTCATGTCTCTGGTGCTTTATACATCGAAGAGGAGATAAGAGGAAAATGTCATCAAGTGCTGCAGGTGTACACAGCTTTTTAAGCAGAGCTGTATGCTCTGTGTGTGTAGTCTCTGCTGGCTAATATTGGGTCCCAGGACTGCTAGCTCAGCAAACCACAGAGCACACCGCATATGCAAAGGAGTATGAAGAGTAACCACATTTCCATCAGTGGCGGCCTATAACGACCCCGAGGCCGTTTGAAACTGAGCAAAAGCACATAAGGTCCTTTAAGGATCAGCTCTAGCATGCTGGTCATGCTTTAAGGGAAACTTCTGAACAGGCAAAAAACAAATAGAGTCTTTTGACTGAAGGAGAGTAAGATCACCCTGTGCACCAGCTGAATTATCATTCAACACGAATACTGCGGAGTACAGACCTGACCCGTCACTAACTTTCCATCAACTCCACACCTCAGACCCGTATTGAACCGCCGTTCTGTGACTCAATGTCATTTGACATCAGATCAGCTAACCTCTAGGGAATTTAAGTTTGAAGAAAAAGCTACCTTGGGTGATTTGAGGTCCCCTCTCCTCCAGTTAGTGTCTATTCTGTGCTGCCTGATGTAAGCACTCTTCCATGGGCTGTGAGTGAAGCCAGGTTTGACGATTTTCCTCTTCTTGGGGGGCAGAGGCTCATCGATACCTATTAGGAGAGAGACGGCAGCAGATTGGACTAACAGGCTCATGTTGATCTTCTAAAAGTTTATTTTAAAAACAGGAACGACCAGATCTTTTAAGCACAGCGGTAGCTCCAGACTGGTCCCGCTGGGTGACTGCATGCTGTCATGCCTGTCTGCATCTGTTGCAAAGACTTGAGACTCACCTTCTTCCCTGCATTTCTCCCTCCACAGCAGGTTGTCTTCTGCCAGGATGCGCCAGTAGCGACAAGTCTGGGCTGCTTGGAGAAGGTCCTTCGGTTCCAGGAATGACAGCACATACAAAGCCAGCTGTGGAAAGACAAGGACGAGAAATGTGAGAGGTGTAAATGGAAAAGGAGACACAAAAAGGACCCATTATTCACTGCAACGGGTGTGTATACAACTGCACAAAACACCTCATGGAAGAGGACTTAAAGTTCGAAGTGACTAAATCACAATAACAAAAAGGAAAAGCTGAGAAAACACACTTGCCAAACAAACTATGTGCACAATATTAACAGCATGAATCTAACTGACAAGGGTAGACTATGGTATTTCCATAGAATTTAATCAACATTTCTATTGAAACCTAACAAAATATACACAATAGGAGCTTCATATAGCAGGTAATAATGCCAGGGCTACTGTTTTTTAAGCCAAAGCCTGCATATAAAGACACAAAACCTGGTATAATGGGCATAAATCTGGAGCCCTGAGCATTAGGGCAAAAAACGCTTTGGGCTGCTGTTTTTCCTCTCTTTTTCCAAACATATTCAAACAGGCATATATTTGGCCAATAACACATGATGTCCGTTCCAACTATGAAACAATGCGGTGCATTAACCTTTAGGTCAAGTGATTGCTCTGTATTATCATAAAAAAGGGGAAGGATTATGGGTTCATTTTGCAGGATGAGGTGTAACCCGTTGTGCAAATATTGTTCTTTTATTATGTTACAATAATCCGAGATGATAATGACCCACAGCACACTGTGAGAAATTCAGGAGTGGTGTCATGAACATCATGTTAGGGCCACTCCAACAGCCAGGGGCCAGTTTCACAAAGATATTGGTTGTAGTGTTAGGCCAGTCTTCATTTTGCTCTTAAATCCAGTCTAATGTAGGGCTGCAACTAATGATTATTTTCATTATTGATGAGTCTCTGTCCTGATCTGTCTCCGTCAGCCACATTTCTTTGTCTTAATTTATCCAGAATTCCTTGCAAATTAGTCCTACTTAATACTTACATCTGAAATCAGACTATTACTTAGATTCAAGCCATAGTCAGAGTCTATCTTTGTGACACTGGGCCCCTGATATGAACATTCTTGTACCTTTAAAAGTTCTTGAGCACTTTATTCCTCAGTAGTGTTTCTCTGTCAAATATCTAACTTTACGCAGTTTAAAAGTTCTTCAACAACATTTTAAAGGTCATTATCCAGGGTTTTTACAGTTAAGTTCTAGGGTTATTTCAAGTCACTTGCCCCAGACAAGACCCACAAACCTTGACATACCTCAATCACCTGTAAGCCTGTCTAAGCCAGTAGTCATTACCGGGCTTCAGGATATTCTAAAAGTTTTATGAATGGACCTCGAGTCAGTGATTGCTTTTTAAGCCCGACACACAGCCTTCTGCAGATTCTCTTCATAGTTTCAATTTCAGCTGTACCTATAGTGCGGCCACAGGGATTGTCCCGTTAAAATTACTTGACAGCCCCACCAATATATTTCCAGCTGCTCTGGCAGAGAGGAGAGAGATGGGATCATCAAAAGAAGTCAGAGGGAACAGAATATAAAAAAAAAGGAGAAACAGAAAACAAAATGAAAAGAGAAGGCTCGTGTCCTGGTGAGAACACACACGATGCTGTTTGTATATTTGGCTTTGGAGCAAGTGGTGCTGACACCTTGAAACGTTGCATCCTATTGCCTCACTCTCCATGCTACCAACCCGCCCCCTGTCATCCTAACACCTGCCAGAAAGAAACACGGTGTTAAGTATTTGATCAGCTACACCAGACACGGTGGATTGTGACTGTTTTGTAAGAATCCCTTATGTGATCTTATCACTTCAGATCGTTTGTATTGTCAGTTATGATGCAGAGCAAAAACAAGACACCCACTATGGATGCCGTTAAATGATGTGAAGGAAGGCTGCGACAGGATTAGGGCTGGTGAGGAAGCCTCGTCTCTGTCACGTCATGCTCATTCAAAAACAATGTCTATCACGAGGGATTCCCCAGAAGGAAGAGGAATAGGAGGACATGGACTAGAGATGAAGTTGTGACTTGATAACAGAAAAGGGGAGCCAGGATCTCACCTCTTTGGGCAGCAGGGAGATGAAGTCTCGCTGAAACTGCGGCTCGATCACCTGCATCATATGCTTGACTTGTGTGGGCTCACAGCTGTCAATCAGCTCATCCAGCGCCAGCAGCTTCTCTGGGCCAGTCCAGCTCTGGAAAACACAGGACAAAGAAACTGGTTTTAAAGAATGACATGATCTACATTACTTTCTAAAGTTACTTATAATAAGTGCGTTCAAACTCAAACTTGGAACTTAATCACTCTGAAACAACTAAAAGCGTGTTCAGTGGCACGGTACGAGTGTTAAGGGTTTTCTTTTTTGTTAAATCAGACGTACGTGAGCGCTAGCTTGGGGTGGCAGACCAACTTAAACTAGCAACTCACAATGCACGACAGCTAATAAAAACCTATTGAAGAGCGAATTTGCTGAGGCAACTCAAAATGAGATCCAGGAATGTGGACCCTCCAGAAGTTAGGATGCATCCTCTAGTTTACTCTAGTAAGACGGTGGTATAAAGAAAAGGTGTAGCTAATTAAAAGTACTGAGCTGCACGGTTTGTCAGCCATGTAAGGTTACCTCCACGCTAGTTTTAAACTGGCATTTTAAAACGATCTCTATCCAGATGACTGACAAGACCCAATCAAGAAGCGAATGTGGCTGTCTGCTTCATCGTTTCCAAAAGCCTCCGTTTTTGTACGCCCAGACTAGAACGCAACGCCACCATTTTCAAACAAAAACAGGGCAAGCTCCGTTTACAAACATATGAGTTTTTGGGGTTCGAAAATGCCGCAGTAGCGAGGAAGCTAGGTGTAAACGTAGCAAAAATGAATTAGTGTGGATGTAGCACACAAAGACAATTTGAGACCTGCTGCTATCGCTGCTAAACATAATGCTGTTCTTCACCACTGACAGCCATTAGATTTTGGACAATAACGTACCACAAGTATTTAAAAAACATTTTTCAGGAGTCCCCTTACTTTACAATTTCATACGCAGCATAATATTCCTATACCTTGTATCTACTTGTGTTTAGTGACTTTGCAATCGTTTAACTATATATACACCAAATCATGTACTAACACACTTTCTGTTTTTCCCCCTCATATGGAATCAGTACAACATTATTAGGACTGTTTGACTTGTACAGTAGTGCAACTCCATATTCTCTGTACCATCCTCTACAGAAGTTCTCAAAATAAAAGGAGGTTGGCTATCACAGGTGGCAATGCACTAGTTGAACACTGTCAGCAGAATATGCATCACACCTCCACACCTGGGTCGCCACACCCAACAAAGCTGTAAACGTATTCAGTGTTAACTGAAAAACACAGCAGTGGGGGCATTACGGCAGGATTGTGCTAATTTATCGTTGTCAAACTAGATGCCTTAGTGTGCTTGTGTAAGCTCTTATTTTACTTTGATTGGAGCGCCTTGGAAACATACTGCCTTGTGCAGTGTGTCTGTAACACGTTAATGTTCCCTACGTGACCTCCACAGCAGCACAGAGTAGCTTGAGGCACCTGCCTATTTCTAGCAGCCAACACATTAGTGGAACATTTTAACATCAGGAACCAGACTCCGTCAACAACATTAGAACTCTGTGGGGTTATTTCTCCCGCTTGAACATTCAGTTGTTTTACGCTGGCTGCTGAGTAGCACTGTACTGTATGTTGGACCCAGCCGCAGTTGTTTTCCTCTGTGGAGCGCTGAAATCTAACAATGATTACAGGCTACGAGGCAGGATGGAAAATCTGGCACACACAAACCACCTGTAATTTGGCAGCTAAAAGCTTTAGCCAGAGGTGCTGGTTCTGGAGATAATCACGGGGTTCAGAGACCTCCTCCCTACCACAGGGAGGACCACGCAACAGCTACTTATGTGTTACATCAGTTCTGCCATAGATTATTAGTACTTTTTGTTTAAACAGAATCCTAAACACTGCAGGTTCGCAATTCCGACCTGAGATGGGACTGCTTTGTTTAAATTGCTAGTAAACCTTCTAGCCTCTAGTTTGTTATGTATTCATAAATGTACTTGGCATATTTCATCTTCAATGATGAGGGTGTGTGTCATTTTAAATATTTGTTCTCTAATTTGTTATAGGTTTAAACAGTTGTTCACAGTGTTTTCTCAAAGAACTTGCAAAATGTAGAATATTTTCAAAGGTAAGTTCCTTAAAAGTTTAAGACTTTTCATTGTTTCCTGAATATTGAATATTTATCTGAAATCAAACTTCTGAAGAGCTTAATGTATTCCATGAGTTTCCAGGATAAACATGTGTGATCAGTTGTAGCTTATCATTTTTGGTAAACTATTCTTCCCCTGAGTTCGTTGGCCTCCCTCTGTTTCAGTTACTGATTTCTTAAATTTCCCATGTCTGTCAACAATCCCCTGACAATGGCTGTAACACAAACCAGGGGTCAACATCTGGGATGTGCTGATACTTAAAACATGCAGGGAATTCAGGCTGGCTCACAGATGCACAAGCGTTTTTACTCTTTTGATCAACAATCACTGTGACGAGCTGCTGATAAAAGACTTTAGTTCAGACATCCGGGTAAACGTTTAGGTAACTGCCGAAAAACTCCACCTTTTTCAGCACAGATTACTGAGCTACAAAGATACTGAAGAGGCAATTATTTCATCTTTTATGCCAGTCACAATAATTGTGTGCGCGCGCCTGGTTGTTTAGCCACACTAGCTGTTTCCAGCCTTTATGCTGCAGACGATCTTCTCATCTAACTCTGCAAAAGTGCAAATAAGCACATTTCCCAAACTCTCAAGGTAATGTGTGACTTTGCCATGACTACGTACGTCCTTGTGTTTGTCTTTTAGAATGCAAAATCCCAAAATAACATTTTTGTGGAAAACATTCTTTCTAGCTACAGTATGCTGCTTTGTAGTTGCGTTTCCCTCTTCAATAAAAGCTACAGGCTAGGACTGGACTGGGGAATGCACAGAATGTAAGTTTGAGGTTTAGCTGCCTACAGCCTGCGCTGCCAGATTAAGGATGCTGGACTGTGGCAGGTCAGGCCTGCGGACTAATATGCGTAAAATAAACACTGAGGTGTCAGAGGTTCGCCCAGCTATTCAAAGATAATGAGTTTAAGTTCTCTTAGGTAATGAAATCCATGTGAACCTATTATGTAGGAAATCAGAGAGACCCCGTCAAGGCTAATATGTTTAAATGACATCCTATTTCCATGAAGTCTGGAATCATTAGAGCCTAAGTCTAACATGAAAGAAATGTCTCTATTATGTTGCATCTGTACAGACAATGATAATATAGTACAATGAATAAAAGAAACAGGATAAACTATAATATGGAGAAATGAATACAGTATTACCTTGTGTCTCCATCAGTCTATGGTCTCTACAGACACTAACGGTAACCACTGGAATGGTTGAAAACCAGATCAAATTAGTCATCTATTCCAGGTTTGCTAAGCATGGACACAAAATGACCTCTAAAGAGACCCAAAGTCTGCATTACTGGCCTTGGGTTATGCAGTAAAAATACATGACAAGGTATTATTAGGCTTAGATTATACTGCAGTAACTTACAGACCATAGGTCTACAGTAGAAACGTGTGATGTTATAACTCTGCTTTTTAGTTTGAACAGGTGCGGCTAATTCCAATTCCACGCTACAGTGCCTATGGTAATGTGGTGGGCCAGGACAACAAGGCAGCAATTATCTCTGAGACTAAGTGAACATTCACTGGGCACAACATCTGCTTTTTAATGAGCTTTTGCTCGAGGGTTCAGAGTTGCCCATGGGGTAAAAAGAAGAAGAAGAAAGAAAACATCCGCTGTGCTCACCTGAAATGTTCGGAGCCATTCTTGGAGACCCGTGGGTGGCTGGATTGAGGTGATACGCCGTCTCTGCTGCCCCTGACCATTGGCTGTTCTAATGTGGCCAAATGTGGTGGGTGTGGCTGGACATGGGACAATTCCTGTAGGGCTGCAATTATCAAGGAAAGAAAAACACTTAAAAACCAAGAATTATATGAGATCTTCACAAGCAAATAGCTACTATGAGTGAGAGGACAAGAACGCACTGCTTTCAACAACAAGTATTATGGAAAAAAATATAAACCTTAAGGGAACAAGGATACATTATTAATGAGAACAATAATGCGCAAATTATTCTGACAACTGAGATAACACAAAACGATGGCCCCCGGGTCACTGGACCAGCTAATACCGCTACGGTTTTTGCCCATCACTGATATGATTGATCACTCATATCACTGGCAATAACAACCCAGCTGAAAGCTTGTGTATTCTGCTGGGCAAAGTCAAATCAAATTTGTTTTTATTTTTATATTATGCTAATTTCCTTAATTATAACCCCCATTCTTTTTTTTTTATACATATGTACAGTTTATAATCAGAGGGAACAGATGTGTTGTTATAATAAAAAGTTTTGCAGCTGAAGCCCAAAGAAATCTACATTTACAAAAGTAAATAAAATATAAACCTCATTCATTCATTCATTGTGGCTACAGAACAATAAGTATATTTTAAAACTGAATATTATGCTCTTGGTCACAAAAGGAAAACCACATCTGAATGACATGCAGAACGTCAAAATCACAACAAACTAAAAAGTAAATATTTGCCTGAATGTGCTTCCAAGATATATTTTTAACTCAGACTTCAAAGCATGCACAATCCCACAAGTCCAGACTCTCCTGTTGGAAGAACCTGGATGTGAAAAGCAGCACAGGACTTCAAAGGGCGCCCGTGTGCTCTTGTAATATAAGGGTAGCAGGAGAAACTGTCCCCTTGGCACCCTCAATACTTCAGATTCTGCTTGCTGACATCTAAATGGAAAGCTGGGGGTCCATTTCATTATTGATTCATTTTTAATGGGAGGGGAAACTGAGACAGAGCCAGTTACATGGCAACATTTACAGTGAAGTGGCAGCGTTCAGTCTGAATTTTAATGCGGCTACATGTGAACACGTGCATTAAATATTCAGGGTTAGAGAAACATCTGGGGCTGCTGGAGATACAATATGATGTGAAGCCTTATTCTGTTTGAAGAAACATCGCATCTTTGTTCATACCTCTTGATATTTTTTCATTATTTCTTTTCATTTAATATGTGTATTAAGAACTAAAATAAGGAGATAAGCCTCTTTAAAATGTAAATTTCTACTAAAATTATTTTGACCCTAAGGTGGGAAACAAATGCAGAACACTGCAGCAGAAGAAACATTGGGAAAAGGCGTGTCTCTGTGGAACAACCGGGAGGCCTTAGGGGGGAAATCTAGGTTGCTTTACCTTGAATACTCTGGGCCTTTGCAGGGCTTTTTTCCTGAAGGGAAAGATCGGACCTCGGGACCATGGTCCAACTTTCTCTTCATCTGAGTAAGAAAAAAAGGGAAAGGAAAAACATTAGAAACCATCAGAGCGTAACACTGGAGGAGAGTGTATTTAAAAACACAAACCAGAAACCTCACATCCCATTAAGAAGTAAATAAAAATGTACATATGCAGGGGGCAGCTCTGGCATGTGCTGTATAGTCCGTCACTTTTTCCTTCCCTTCTGATAACTTCTTTTAAAAAAAAAGTTTAAGAAAGGACACAGGTCATGGAAATTTTTAAAAACAGAAGTCGAAGCAGAAAATTGCTTTTGCAAGTTACAGACTTTGTTAACATTATGTCTGAAATTCAGAACATTAAAATACAGAGACCACAGTCTTGCAACAGTTTTATGCAAATAGGAAATTAAACTTTAATGCATAGGCTAGAGATTCAATTCATTAACATGCTCCATAACAAAGCAGAGACCTATCCATAGATGAAGCAGCATCAACATTATGAGATAGTAGCATACAAAGCAAGTGCTTTTTTAACAATGCTGTGCTTTATTTTGATTATTTCCATTGTGGGAGGCACGCATGACAAGTAAACAGTGATCCCTTGGGCAACAAGACATGCCATAATATCCAGAGGCAATCGCGCATTCACACCCAAAACTCCAAGTGTACAGCATGTTCATGCACACCAAATAACCGCAAAGTACAAAAACATGTTCAGGGAGGGTACAGGGTGCATTCTTTGGCATTGAAGTTTGATTCACACGTATACTTGAGAAAGGAAGAAGAAAAAAAAAAAAAAGAGCACGACTTCTTTATCACTCTCTATTACCTGCATGTGCGTACACACACACACACACACACACACACACACCACTCAATCCCAGTTACACCTACCCTACTGCGCAAACAAAGGAGCCTGTGTAAAAGCCAATTTTCTCCATCCCATGCCTGCCACTCTCTCTGGCAAGGCCTCTCACCACACATGCGAGTGATCACCAGCTCATCGCCGCTCCCTCATGATTAACAAGCTGAATAACTGAACACTGGTTTTAAGTCAGAAAACAAGATATACAATGTGACAGTCTGGCCTTGTGTCTTGATTAATTAAATATGTTTTGAGCGAAAGCCTTGGCAGGATTTGATCGCGTTCCTACAGTTTCAGCATCAAGTAAAACCACTGATTCTACAAAGAGACAAAAAGACTGTTTTTTGTCTCACTTCTGTCTGGGCTTCACTTAAAATCAGCTATGTTGTAGGAACCACCAGCAGCACCAACAAAAAAATATAGATATTTATATATTTGACCAAAATATAGACATGGTGCAGATGAAGGATTTATTCCGGCACTGTAGCATGTTCACAAGGTTCTTTTACATTAGGCTACTTGTGGCGTAACAATCCATGTTTGACACTTTTATTTAGGGTCAAAAACCGTTTGTCTACAGCTAATTTGTTGCAGAACTTCCATCTGTCCTCCTGCTATTGTAGAAAATGGCTTGTAGAAAGCATAAACCACATTCAAAAATCACCCCCCCCCCACACACACACACACACTTTGAGGCAAACAATGTGGTTTTCATGCATTTGGGATATGGTAATGTATTATTGTATGCTACTCAAGAAAACAGCACGGCACGTTTGACTCCATACTGTCTGGCTTTACAGTGGCATGATTACATGCCTCCTCAAGATATTTGTTTTTTTGTTTTCATCACTATAATTTAGTGAGTGTTTGTGTGTACGCGTGTTGGTCCTGTCAGTGTTTTCAGCCTGAGGGCCACATTTGAGCGTTGAGAGCAGCATGCAATATATTAAAACAATGATGAACGAAGAAAAAGTATTCAGAAAAGCTGAATGACGAGCAGGATTATCAGCAACTGCACCAATGCACTAGGGCATCAATGCAGGATCCCTACCGCAGTATTTAATGTCGACTACAGAATGAATCAATGCACCGAAACAACCAAAGCCTTTAGAGTTTGTAGAGGCGTGTGTACATGACTAGCGCACCAAAGTGTACTGCAGGTTATGTGCTCCCCTGGACATTAGACTGTGATCTGACAAATGATTTGTGATCTCTTCCTCACAAGTCAGCTCCTGTGTAAAGCTGCAGAGAGGATCAAGGGAAGAGCCATAAAATCTTGAGGAAATTCATTATGGAAATGTATAGAAAAAGCACAGGGAAACTTAATCTAAGTGGCAAAAACCAAATGTTTTCAAAAGCTAGGTAGGTATGTAGCTTATGCTCCCCTTGTCTACATTTAAAATATCTGGCTGACAGCTTGTTTGATTACTAAGGAAAATATATAAAGAGTGGGGGGTGGGGATTTATAAGATATTTCTGCTGGTTAAGATCCAGCTCTGAAACCCCGCTGCCTTGTTCTTAACGCAGTGATCTCACTGCAATGGCAGTTCAGTAACCAAGGAGAGCCTGGGTGTGTGTACGCATGAAGTGGGTGGGTGTGTGTGTGTGCGTGTGTTTCAGAGTGTGAGAGAGAAAAGGGGGAAGCGCTGGCTGGCTTTTGAGTGTGTGCGCATGTAAAAAAAACCTCAAACTAAATGCAGCCGTGAAAAAAAAAAAAAAAGAAATCACAAAAACCCAGCGTGTAGCCAGCCTCTTCTTGTGTTTCAGCCTGAGAAAAGGTAACCAGAGAATGCAGTGTTTGTAAATCACTACTAATCGGTCGTCCCCTCCTTCCTCTTGGCGTCCCCCTTCCCTATCTGTCCAAAAGCACGACAGATGGATACACAGAGAGAGTTAATGATATTTTAAAGACAGTAATCGCTCTTACATAATGTGTTGATTCATTTCAACGGAGACTACTTCCTGCAGCATCAGTCACTTCAAAAATCTTTTCTCATTTTTCAAATAGCTTTTCAAGCAGCCATGAAACAGTTTCATCATGTAAATCAGCTTTGCTAGAGACGCAGAAACAGTTGCATCCGAGAACTGGCCATTTTGGAAAGAATTGGCAGGCTGTAGAATTGATAAGGACCATAATTGAAATCAAACCAGAAAATAGGTTTGAATAGGTCTTTAAAATATATATAAGTCTTGCTGTTTCAGTTTCTGTCAGTACCATCAAAGAGCAGCATAAAAATATTCGTGCTCCAGGGGCTGACTTCAAAATCACATCCACAAAATGGATGGAAAATACAAATTAATCACCGTTCAATTCAATAAACTACTGCTCATTGATTAAGAATGACATTTTCACTTAATCATTAGGATTAATTGAGTAAAAGCGTCAACGCTACACAGACAAAGTGCACACAGCTACACAAACAAATCTTTTTGGGTCTGATTTTGAAAAGAAGTGATTAACACATTTGTTTACATTACACACACACACACACACACACACACACCCACACACACTGCATAACGGATTCCCTTTCATAGTCTTGTTTGTACTCTGCATTTGAAACTAAGGGAGCATCGTTTTATGGCTGCCATCCAGCATAATACACCCAACATCCTTGAGGATATTCTGCCTCACGCAGTCTGACACAGTGACCCATTATCTGTGGCTGGAGCCTGAGGCGAGTGCACAATGTCAGAGAATAGCCTATTCCAACAGGCAACAGCAGACTGATCACATGCATGCATCTCAAGCAGCCACTTTGGTCAGTGCAAGATAACCACTGCTGCATAATGTAGAATCCAAATAACCCTGCAACCTGGGGAGGATTGCAGGGGGAAATTGGCTGGAAACTGTTTTGGTTCCTGGAGCTGATAGTTAATTCCAAAAGTGGAAGTCTGCATGTGTCAAAACACAGAAGGAGGTGAAATCAGCCTTCTATATGTAGTATTTGTGTTATAAGCTAAAGCATCTACTAGGTTCTGTGGAAGGGAGGACCACAGTTGGTGTGCAGGTGCAGAGAGCATCGAGCCAAAGCGGGGGCAAAATGGGATCTTATGCCGCCCAGAAACGGGAATTTCAGCAGTGTATAACACGCAAACATGAATATATTTTCATCCAGCACTGCAGAATTAAATGGCCATATACGTGCCACAGCAGCAACCCGTTTACAAATGCAGGGAATCTGTGCGGCGGCGTTTATTAACGGGGCTGAAGTTACTCTGAAGGCAAAGGCTGCCAAATCCCGTCGTGATTTTCCAACATTTAACGCAACGCTAACATTACATATAGGCCCATAAAGCGGCGTCTCTGGGGGTCTGCCACACTGCTGCTCATCCTCCGCAGTGGCCGTGCAATCTGCCGTCAAAGATAATGAGGACGAAAGAGCGAGTCGAACATTAAATAATAAGAGACGCGGATGTGGTGGAGTTGACACCGGCGGTTAACACAAGCAGAGATCCTACTCACTTTGTAGAAAATCATCTTTAAAGTGCCGTAGAACCCCATCCTTGTAATCCGGTGTGTTTTCCTTTTTCCTCTTCAGTGACAAGCGGTGAAGTCCTAATGTGGGTGCGTGGCGGGGAGATGGCTCTGACGGTGGGAGGGCAGCGTACTCTCAGGTATATCCGACGCCGTCTCCGATGTGAACATGCTCGGGCACGTCACCGGACGGGCGTGCATGCAGTAGATTCCCCCGGTAAAGGCATTTTAAAAAAAAAAAAATCAGAATAAAGGAGACGAAACAAAAAAAAAAGGGAGAAGGCTCCGCCGTGTCACGCCGACTTAAATGGGGCTCGGTCGGTGGGTGAACAATGCGACGCGACGATCCCGCCGCCGACCAGCCTCACCGCGCAGGGAGTGAACAGATGAGGCAGAAAGAGGGTGACACTGGGCGGAAAGGGGAGGAGTGGAGGGGGACAGCGTCAGAGCGCCGAGCCAGTGCCCTCTTCCTCTTCGGGCTGAACGACGGCTCCTCCAAACAGGATCGGGTTACAGCCTCCCCGGTGGAGACGGCAGGAATGGCGCAGTCCGGCATTCAACACTGCGCGCAGAGCACCGGGGATACATATGCGTAGCCGACGAGGCAGCGCGCAGACACCGGGTGGGGTACGCGCTTGTCCTGGTGGACCCCCACTTGTTGGAGAACCAAAACACCTCTTCCATCCATGGCTTCTCTCTCTTTGAAGTATACTGTACTGAGTATCTCCATTTGGGGTGGAAATATTGTACATTTCACTTGTTACTTTTTATAGTAGATTGTACATAGAAAATATGATATGATCAGGATATGCAACTAATGATTATTTTCATTGTCGATTAATCAGCACTATACATTTTCAATTAATCATGTGAAAAATGAAGAAAAGCAGAAAAGCTTCACTTTTGAGAGGCTGGAACCAGATAATCTTTGGCATTTTTGCTTGATAAGTGACTGGAAGATTAATGGTCTTTCAAAATTACTGGCAATACATTTTCTGTCAATTGACGAATCTGTTCAGTTCTATAAAATATGTTGCATTGTTATATATTAAACTACCCAAACGTTTATAAAAATCAGTTAAAATCACCTCGACAAACTGCAACATTAAAGTACTGTTTACATGATAATGTATCGATGATAATGATCCAGTGATAATAATATAACGCTGCAGGGGTCAGTCTGCATAACAAGTACTTTTACTTTTGATACTTTAAATACATTTTGTTGCTAATATTTCTCTACTTTAAATGCAAATTTGAATGGAGGACTTTCACTTGTAATGCCATATTTTCACAGTGTGTTATTGTAAGTAAATGATCTGAATACTTCTTCCACCCCTGCAGAAATACACTGAACATGTATTCAGTGTAGTGCAGACAACATACCAGCCAACATCACATGATAGAAGAAAAAAAAAAAAATAGTCTCCCATTATAATCTATCAGGCAACAGTGTGAATGGATCCACGACTGCTGCACCTGCTTATTTGCACACAAATGGAACAGGCCAATATTTGCATTTCAGTATGGCAGGTAAAGGGTGATTGCACCTGTCTAGTTAACAATATGCACCGCTAATGGCTCCACAACTGTTATTACAGCTAGTGAAAAGCGCGACCTCAAGATGGCAGCTTTACTTTAAAAATACATGGACAGCTTTAGTGCAGCTGAATGTAAACTGTCACAACTCAGAATGCCTTGAAAAGGCAGTTTGAGTTGTGACATAAAACATATTTATCTTGTTAAGCCATACAAGATAAATACACTAGAAGCTTTTTGTTTGATTAATTTGGACAAATTGAGAACAGAGAATATTAAACAGTGTCCCTTGCCAACTGTGTTACATCACTGTGCTGCAAGAGAACAAAATGAACCATATTTCTACATTAATCTGACGAGTTGCCATTTATAAACAGCGACATTTGTGTGTAGTTTGAATGAAACTTTGAGCATGGGTTTTGCTGGCTTCTGGCCACGCCATAACACTATTTTCTCCCACAAAAATGTTTTCGATATCCAGTTCGTACCAGTTTGGACCACGCCATTAGTTTCAATAGATCTTCAACATTTGCTACCGTTGACCTCACAAGACATCGGCATTAGATCACTGAAACAGGGGACACAATGGAGGGTCGTGGGAAGGGCTCTATTCACAGGTGATGGAGCATTGAGGTCTGGCAGCCTTCCAGACACTCCCGGCTTACACCTGTAATTACTGACCGACCTGGCACAGGGGGGGATTTCAGGGCTTGTTACTGAAAAGAAAATCTTGGCAAGAGAGTTGTGGTAACAAATCTGCGAGAACAATTTGAGAGAGAATTGTAGAGTTATTTTGGACTAGACAATAAAGAAACTGATGTGACATGACACTTGCACTTTGCAAATCTTATAGCTTTGTGCATGGTAATTCACCAACGGAAATAAAAGCTAATCCTATTTAGTAAGATGCCAGATTTTATGACAAATAAGTCTGGATGAATGTAGTAAGAGATAGAAATCATGATCATTTGAGAGGACACGACAGGCGTAAAGGGACTTTGCATTTTAGTCACACTTTCTCACCAGAGCAATACACACAGAAAAAGCATTCAAAATCGGTGGACGTCGGGGTGCATCAGACAGAGCGCTTCGAGCTTTGTCTGTGTGTGTTTAAGGTGGCGCTCAGGAGAAAAGGCCCTCTCGTAGCTCTGTGCCGGCTCAACCTTTACACAGCCCATTGGAATGCTTGGCATGCGAGAGGAGTTGCACTGTGGCCTTTGAATAGGCCATGGCCTCCTTTGTCGCTCTCCTTCTGCTTGTTGGTAAAGCATTAACCGCCCCCTTCCCCACCCCTCTGCCTGAAACTGACCTCCTGCTTATCAAAACCAAAAATCCTGCAGGTCGTAAAGCTGCAAAAAAACGGTTTTCTCTCAAGGAAACCTCATTTTTAAATATCTTGTGTTTTGTTATTATCAACAAACAAGGTTTTTCAGTTAATAGTGCCCCATCAGAATCTGCTCGTTGTGCTGCAATATTTGAACAGCAGACGATGTATAAAAATACACTCATTACATCGCAGTGCAGTAGATAGCTGGTGGGGAAATGCAAATGCTTTCTCATTTGACTGTGCACAAATAATAGACAACATCAATGCCAAGGTTTCAGCATACTGACTCAACAGATACTGTGAAAGCCTGCAGATGAGATGAGCATCCCTGGATGTATGAAGATGCGAGAGGAGGCGATTAATGAATGGATGAGGACAATTTGGTTGCAAATATTGATAGTTTTCCTTATCTGTTGATTGATAATTTTTTGTTTGTTTAATCTATACAATGTCAATTGGTTATGTTCTACCATCCAAATATGGTATTGTAGAAGCAATAAAATCCTCACATTTTGGAAGGAAATGTTTAATTCTCTGTCCATCGATTAATTGACTTATCATTTTAGCTCTAAATCATGTAATGTTTTAAGTCAAAATATTAACCGGCAACTATCTATTAATAGCCAAACCTCACTGGTTATGGCTTTTCAAATGTGAAGATTTGCTTGTTTTCGTAGTCTTCTATGATGGCAAATTGAATATCTTTGGGTTTTGGAGTTTTTGGTCGCACAAAACAAGCAAACTGAATATGTCAACTTGGGCTGCGAAAAGGTGCAACTTTACATCATAGACCAAACGATTAATCTATTAAAACGGGAAAGTAATGGCAGATCAAGCGATTATGAAAATAAAAGTTGTTGAAGCACTAAATTGATTATCTAAATTGTCAGATTAATTTTTCGTTTAGTCCCTGATTAATCGCTTGAGCCTTGTTAGAGGTAATAAGTGAATTAAGGGTCTAACACCTGTCTAGTACAATTGGAGGAATGTGACAGGCCTACTCTTCCAAATCAACAGATGTTGGTGGGAAAAAAGCTGCACTACAGGAGAAAAGGGGCTTTCTTGAGCAAATGTTTAATGTGAGGTGGTGAACTTGAAGGAGGCAAATACTTCTTGGGCAGTGATGCATCACTAAAACGGGGCCATGTCATTGTGCGATTGTCCTCTCTGTGGAAAAAGTGAGGACTAGGGGGTCTCCTCTCAATAGATTTTTCTGAAATGGTGAAGTGTGAGCCCCATTCCAGGCTGGACAGATGCAATGCGTGTGGGGGAGGTTTGATGAATAAGGAAACCATGGATCATGGCATTCTGCAAAGGATAATAATAGCATCATCTGCATGGTGTTGAATTAACATATCCGACAGCCACCCACGCGACTGAAACATTCAAGTTTGAAGGGGTCAGGTCAAAAAAGAAATTAAAGCAAGAGCCACTGGTATCTCCCTTGTGGCATCAATGAGGTTCGCGGAAAATAAATGAAGAACAGAGGTCAGTATTTGCCATTATTGGCAAGTATTTAGAAATTGCTGTTTCAAGCAGATGCAGCATTTTAAAATGTATACAAGTAGTGAAACCTTGAGAAAATAATGAATAGGCGAAGGTCTACACAGTGAAAACGAAAAGAATGAATAAAAGTTTAAACACTAAGGAGAGAACAGTAAAAATCAATGAGCCAGTGTCCAGTGGTGTCATTAAAGCAGAAAACCACAATAATAATGCAACGCAGAAAGAAAATGTGTCATTCCTTAAATGTAGCTCTCTAAAGTTTCTAAGTGAAACAGTAGGCTGTGGGCTTCTGTTCGGCTTCCTAACAGAATTACAGCATCTACCATCAGTAAACGCCTACTACTTGTGATTTGCCAAGTATCAAAAAATGTGTGTCTATAAAACACAGGAACCATTCTGGACTTCCCCACAGTTCCCATGTAACATGGAAGCTACAAAACAGCTTGGACTACAAAGATAGACCTCTGCTGCATCTGTAGCAGAGCTACGATGTCTTGAGCTCTGTGCTGTCTCTTGTCATCACACAACTGTGGGGATATGGGACTGAGAATAACAGTCATCCTGTCTCCTTTTTTAGTAATGTGTACTATTAAAATTGACCACAGAACCCTCAGCAAGGCAATATAAGACCAAGAAGCTGATTTCCCCATGGAAAAGTAAGTAAGTCTGGTGTGAGTGCTCGGGGAAGATGATATTGACTCCGTGGCCTCAATATGTACACTGAATTGAGGAAAGCTGCAGAAGAACAAGATATTGCTCCATTCTCAACCCTTAATAAATGAATGATGGTTGACCACTGGCCATGCCAAATTCCTAGTTTTAGAAATCTCTAAAGGAACTGCTGCATAACGCAGAATCTGGAACAGTATGATTCCCAATGAGTAATATAAAGATGTGTCTACACATACTGCCTTCCGATTGGTGGCTAATCCCCCAAAATGTAACCTTCTAAAGTGCATTTTAGAGACAGACCCCCAACCATCAAGTGTTTCCTGAGGAAAGTTTTGAAAATACATTTGCAACTGTCCCACTAACGTTCAAACAAGACAGTGGCTTCAGGCTTTGACAATACACGGTTCTTTCATTGTTTAGCAATTATACACACAATCTCACCTGAGGAGAAGAATATGGACATCCTGGGGGACTACAGTTCTTCCAAGTGGGACTACAAGGACACCTGGACCACATTCAGTTGTCCTTGTAGTCCCGCTGGAAAGAATTTTAGAGGTGGCCATAGAGATCGACAGTGCATCACTAGTTTTTTCTCAAAGATGTTGTTGCACAAGAAGTAAAGCAGTAAAGTAATCAATGACTGAATGTGTCTCTTAGCATTTTAAAGACTTGTATGATGCTCTCAATCATTATTGTTGTCCAATCACAAGCATCATAACCCAAATCCTAAGGCCATCAGCAAAGTGCCCAAAGCAAACATCAGCTCAGTGGCACTAGTTTGCTGAAAACTTAATAATAATAATAAAATAATAATTAAATAATAATAATAAAAAACCCTTCAAATTGAAATGTGTGACCCTCTTCAAGAGCCGCAGCCTCCTTCATACTGAACCTCATTACATTTGATCCACAATATAGCTGCAAACTTGGGCAGCAAGTTTGGATGGAGGGCCTGTCCAAAGTCAAGCCCAAAATCACAAGTTTGTCTCAGAAGACGTCCGTACAATGACACCCTCTATTCCTAAGATCAAACATACAGTGAAAGAAAAACGAAAACTGTAACAGGACAAAATGGGGCAGCCTCCCCCTTCCACCACGAACATGGATACAATAGGTGCCGTATGGGCAGTGAAGATAGTAGTAGCAGCGGTAGAATTGCAATTTTGTGTAAATAAAATGTTAAGTACAATATAAAGTAAATATTAAGTGTAATAACTTTCAAGCAAAGACCTCAGGAGACATATGACTTTCTGAAATGAGAAAAAGTCAACATTCATTCAGGACTGTCTTGAAGTTTTAAAACAGCTTTTGGCCCCGTAGAGGAAGCGTAATGAAACTTGGATTTTTCTCTAAGTCAAATAACTTCTCTAAAAATTCTAATATACTATATGATAAGTACCTCAGGACGAGGTCACATTCTGCTGTCAAATTGTACAGGAAAAATTTCACCATAGAGGTATAAACATTTTCCTCCATTTCTAATCCTTTGCCAATGACAAGCCTATCTAGTTTTGCACTTGGATGCAGCCTGAGCTGTCATATCTCATTCAGAAATGAAAGAGGGTTATGGAAATGTGTGTGATGAGCCAGGTGAAACTTGGCCAGGGCTGGCATAAACATTTACACAGAAACGAATAAACCTCTTTAATCATCCAGAATTACCACTCTGCACCCCAGATGAAGCAGAGCGAGCCAAATTGTGCCTGCTGGGTGTTGCCTGTCATCTGTAGATCCCTAAATATGCTTGAGAAGGTGGTGGGAAACCGTGTGGGGACATTCTGACGGTGGCTTGGTCGCTTGCCTTGACCTGAACTCACTAAAGAAACTTGCACATCACACTGCCTTCGGTATTTTATTCCCACTTTTGATACTGATCTCATCTGGAACACCATCTACCCATACTATACTTTATCTCTCCAACATAGCAGTAATTTACATGTTTGCTGTTCCAAATAAAGGGTTTCAAAAGACAACATGCCTGAGTAACCTCTGAACTGAGATTTTACCTTAATCTAAGTGGGTCAGAGATCAGAGGATGCTATTTAACACAGTCTGCGGGAAGCAATGAAATTCCTTTTCTGAAGTTTAAACTAAGGTGGATCCTACTGACAGGAGGGCCTGACTAATGAGGTAATATGGAAAGAATTCAGGTAGAACATCTCGGAAGTTCTTGATAGCCAGGTTAAGTAGAGAAGTGGCACAAATGGACAGTGACCAAAAAAAACAAAAAAACAAACCCAAAACATGTGATAAGAGTGAAATACGTGACTCCCATGTTGACAGAGGAATCCAATTTCCACAAAGTGAAGGGCACATTTGATCTTGTTTAGATGTGTCCATTGGCCATGCTTTGAAAGCCAAGGCTCTTGTCTAAAGTGTTTAGGATTCTTGTTATCTCTGATGGACCACCAGCAGAGTGGGTGATAGCAACCTTTTTAGTGCCTGACTTGAATGCTATCAACTGCCATGTTGGATGGCACAAAGTGAGGCTCACTTAATAGCTATATTTCAGAAAGAGATCAAAAAGACAGCACATGAAACTTCATACAGCTTTGTATTTGGGCGTTTGTTGGTGAAGATGAATGATGCAACGTAACAGCAATGCAACTTGCATGAAGACTGTGGACTGGACATCAAGTGTAAAACAAGTAAATAAAACAACCACAGGCTTTTGTGATTCTGAAAATACTTTAAATTTAGGTTTAACATAAAAAAGCACACATGTACAGTAAGTGTACAATATTTGTGCTTGTTAGATATTGAAAAGGCGAGTTTAAGTAACAAAGCTGTACATGTATGATGAAGTGGATATGGATTAAAACGTATAAATGAAAGTGTGGGTGAGGGGGAAGGAAACTAATCTGCAAACGAGTGTTGTGTTGGCAACAATTATTCTCTATTGCTGCATAAGAAAATGGAGTGGGCAGAGTTCGGCAAGAGAGATTTTCACCTGGTTCAGAACCAGTAAGACGTCGAGTTGTGCTAGTTTTACAAGCCGAACCTGGAGAAAAATCAACAGAGTGACAAATAGTCCAATTTAAACCTGCACTAACAGATTTTTTTGTCCACTTGGGGGCAGTGAAAACAAGTTGTGAACACAACATAGACATATCACCTTTTTAGTTAATATGGCAAAATTGTTAGCCAACAGTTTATTTAAACATTCAGCAGTTACAGAGCAACACTAGCTTTCACTCCACTCTGTTTCAGCTCTGTTTTTGGTCACTACCAACTTCTGGGGGAAACATCTGGCTCTTCAGCTGCTAAATGCTCCACTATGTTCACCAGCTAGTCGCTAATTGCGTTTGGTGCTGAGCAGGTGGTGTACAGTGGGTTTTAAGAGCTCTTTTCGCTGAAATTTGCGTCCTGTTGCTGAAAACAGCACTATGTGATCCAACGGGGAAAGTGAACCAAAACAGTAAAATTGAGGGCCGGACAGCTAAACAATGAGCTGAAACTCACTATAAAGCTCTGTAAAGCCGAGGTTGAGCTGCAGATTGAGGTGATAATTCTTTGCGGGTTCATGACTACGAGTGAGCCCTTTCACATTGTTTTCACATTTTCATTTGATACATTTATTGATTATAGGCCACTTTAAAGAATCAGTTTGAAACTAAATTGATTTGTTCATAATTAAAAGATAGAATAATATAACAGGTTAATTAATTGGCAAGTTTAATGATAATTCTATCACTTTTAAATAACGTTTTAATTCTGTCATTTAAATGCAGCTGTAATGAATACATTAGTTTAATGAATTTGATTGTAACCATCACTGAAATCTGTAGCAAATAGTAATGTAAAAAAAAAAAAAAAATCTAGTTTTAAAAATCTTACAAACAAAAAGAAACTTGTCACTCTGCTATGAAATCTAAAAAGGTGAATGCAGCAATAAAAATGGTCTGAATAGGTGGACATATTTGTATTTGCTTGCCATTGCTACCATTACATTTTTGTCCACAGTGTACACAGAATAAGAAATGGCAATGCAATGTGTCTTGATTCGCTCCACATTAACAAATACAGACACTTAAAGGTGGTGTGCGCCATTAACGCAAAAGACGTGGAGCTATTGCTTAAAAAAAACAACTGCCTGAGCCAAACTGAAAACTGCTTGTGGAGAAAGAATGCACCACAAGATGATTCTGAAGCCGACCAGCCATGCTACAACACAGTACAGGCACAATACTGAGCAAACGGAGACAATCTTGAGTGTGTGGTTAGATGGATGATAGTGATGCCAAGAGAGATGAGTCTCCAAAGACTTAAAAGGCTAAATGGAATGACAAGGGTCAAGGGTCATACATGTTTCATTTCAGTAAGGGCAGAGGAGCAGTGAACCTTGGATGGCTTGGCAACCATGTTTCTTTCAGTCCCACACACACACACAAATACTTTATACTACTGCAGTAGTTGTAGACAGAAGAGACCTAATGTATGTATTAATGCAGAGAAAAGAGAATGTGCAGGTTAGAGACTACTGCCACAGTACTCTCCGGGAGAAAAAAATGGGACTTCGTGTGGGGAACTCTTCAAGACAGAAAGCTCAACACTAGATAAGGCTGAAGTAAGAAAAATCTACTAAACACAGGAGATGGACACTCTTTAAAATTGGAGGTTTATTGCAAAAGCTTCGTCTTCAAACTTAATAAAACCCACCAGGGAAAAGCACAGAACCATATAAATGTATAAGTATAATACATGTACTCACTACGTCTGCAGTAATAATTGGTAGGGCTGATGTTTTAAGTGAGTGACATGCAGTATGTCCATGCTGGGCAACATGGAGACAGGAGGAGGACAGAGGAGAAACACAGCTGCCGCCAAAAGGAAATGTTGAATGGCTGGGCATGCATTTTACGTGAAAAGGAAAGAGTATGGGCATTAGGGCTGTAACGATATGCGATATGAAATCGAAATCGCAATACACAGGTCCACGAACCTGTATCGCGATGTGAGAAGGCAGAATCGCGACACACCCCTTCCAACTCCCAGAACTAT
This sequence comes from Coreoperca whiteheadi, assembly GCA_011952105.1. NCBI lineage: Eukaryota > Metazoa > Chordata > Actinopteri > Centrarchiformes > Sinipercidae > Coreoperca > Coreoperca whiteheadi. Next base: position 9,902,813 of record CM022472.1, on the reverse strand, counting down.
CCTTCCTGTCCAGATCCAATGCAACCACATTTTGAAATTACTATAAGTATTATATTTTTCTTAAGAGAAAGAAG
>CM022472.1:9892423-9902714 GCA_011952105.1 Coreoperca whiteheadi | reverse complement strand
TATTGTTATTTGGTGTTCAGTTTATACAGGTTTTTCAAATGTTATTTAATAAATGTATTTTTTTTCCCTCAAAATATCTTTTGAACTGTTTTGTCAAAGCCCCCCCCCATATCGAGGTTTGTATCGTACCGTGGGTCAAAAATCGTGATACGAACCGAATCGTGGGTTTGGTGTATCGTTACAGCCCTATTGGGCATACACTGTGTTCATCAAAATTCCTCTAACAAACTCAGCAGAAAGTCAGACTTCAACCTCTTATTGACACATCTGCTGCGTGAAGTCATCTACCTAGGTTCCTAATATATATGAAGATTAGGTGACATTGCTTTTGTTAAAATAAACTGTTTAAGTCGAATGTCTAGCAGGGTTTTAGAGCACAATTCCAAGGCGCCGTTGGTGGCTTAACCCTGAAAAATAGGGTATAGACTGGAAGCAGTGGTTATGTGTCACTGATTCGATTCAGACTTTGCTGCAGTCTTTTCCTCCTCCCTGCCTCCAACTCATACAGCTTCTGACACGTACACCGAGAGCACTCCTACACACCGAACTACACAGAAGACACCGCCCTCTTACATCCTATCTTGAAGAGAATGAATAAAGGGAGAGGAGTATTTTGGGTCATTTGGAAAAGCACCTTTAAGGGCTGGATTTGGTGTGTGTGTGTGTTGATTTGTTTGCTCATGTGTTGTGCTTTATGCATAATGGATACAAGAATTCCCTGAAACAGGAAAATACAACGCAGAGTCATACACCCCCGGCAGAGTGCAAGTCTTGGGCACTGGATGATATTGATGATACCAGAAAGACTGTAGGTAGAGCGCTTGTTTTCACCAACATTCTGGAAGTTTTATTGTTTAAATTATTATCAGATTGATATTGTTTGACATTCTTTGTTCGAAAGAGTCACATTCATGTCCAACAATACTTTCTACACCCAAATACTTTGTTAACTGAACAATTTTCTCAAATTCGACAAATCACACAGAAGACAATCTGATGTCTTCTTCTGAAGCATGTGGACCACAGAAACTAAAGATAAAGAAGGGTTTCTTATAATAAAGCACGTTTCTGTCTTGAGGACTGGAAAATTATTGTACAGTCAACCATCACGTCTGCGCTTGACTATATTACAAATGAAATAAAGTACAGATTTTTTTAAAACTTGAATGTCTCTTCCCATTGGCTGATTTTAAACTTTAACAATGGCTATGTTTGTTTTTCTTTCTCTCTGCTGTACTCAGGTATCTCTTACAAAAAAAAGAGATCTTGATTTCAATGAGATTACTTGATTTTATAGGTTTTATACACACACACACACACTATTTCACAGTAGTATTTCTTTCTCTCACAATGTCTAATGTTGGATTCATTATGATTTTTTTAAATGGCCCTGGCCTTTGTTTTCACAAAAACTACAGACTCAAATGTTGAGATTTTAGTTTTATAATTAACACAGTATGCAGAGTTTGATTACACACTCCATTGCTGCTGTGGCTTTTTCTGTCACCGTTCCGACAGAAATAATTGGACTGAGAATATATGGCTTCTATTTTCCCTTGGTAACTTGCTCAAAGTGGATTAAAGATTGCCTGAAATTACAAAGAACAAACATTCTGTCACTATTTCCAGTGTAAGGTCAGGGGTGTTGTATTAACTTAAAAATATCTGTCCATTTATCATTGAGGTCAAGCTATAACACGCTATAAAATGCAAATGTTCACCCTGTGGCAGGAAGTGTATTGTTAGTTCAAGCTGTCAATTGTCCCGCTTCATTCTCCAAAACATGTCATTCATCTTGATGAGCCGTCTACCTTGAAACGACATCTAGCCGGAGGGGCGAGCTAACCAGCGTTGCTACTGCAGGGATCGAAGCAGCAGATGGCATGAAAAAAAAAAAAGTAAATATGCCTTCCTATTTAAATGGTGCGGGCACTCCTGGGGCCAACCAATAAGCATTAATACTCAAAGTTTAAAATATTGGCCTTTAAATTTTGCTATACGCATCAGAATTGTTAAAACTCAACTGCTTGTGTTGGGTGGATGGTCGTCACTTTTTTACATGGAGCCAGTTGACATGTCATGCTATCACTTCTTTTCCTTCACTTTTACCAACTTCCCCAACACGCAGCCAACTGGCCAGTCAATGATATGAGCACAAGAGCGGAAAATGGTAGTTGGAGGTTGGAACAACTTCCCAAAAATAGACTTCCCTCAGCACACACTGTCATACTCTCACATCCCAACAGCATGGAAAGCTTTAATGTTTTCAATTAAGGAACCACACCGTCTTCTTTAGGGGAGGTTGGCCTGCATTAGTGGGACACAACGTGGGGGTCAATTCGACTCAAAGAGTGAACTGAACTAGCATAGCAGCCAGAGTAGGATATCCAAACCTCAACTCCATCTAAACAGTACTTGAACTCTACATTGGAACAGACATTCGAGTGGTTGTTGACAAAGCCGGAGTAGCTGAAATTTATATTTTATGAAATTTAAAATTGATGAAGTACTGTATTTTTGGGTTGCACAGACCGTTCATGAACCCTCACCTAAACTCCCAGCAGAGGACGTTTAAGTAAAAGGGTATCATCGCTTTCAGTGACTTTCTACTTCGTCTGCCATGTTTCATGACTTTTGAGTTAAACGCAACCTCAAGTTCCAGATTTCAAGGGGCGGGCATGTCAAAATGATGGTGCTGCTTAAAACTGGGTTTACGGTCAACCGTCAGTGTGACACGTGTTTTGCTCCTCATTTCATTATGACATCAGTGGGTTTGTAGGGATGTGTATGGTTGTTTTACTTTTAAAACGGAGTAGGTGGGTATATTTGGGGCTAAAAACTGTGGTAGTTTATTAAAAAGAATGACAGAAATCGATTAGCGATATTCAATATGTTTCTTGTCAAAAAATCGAATGAAAAGTCCAAAACCAGCAATGCAACAGTGTGGCTAATTGATGTTGTTTAGATAGTTTTCTGCACAACAATATAGGTGTGCAGCACAGAGGAATAAGCTAAAATACTATATAATAAGCTTATATGTTGGTCTGTGCCTTTTCATTGTGTTTGTTGACAATAAAGGAAAATATAGAATATCACGAAATGAAAGAGTATAATGCAGCTGATGCAAAACATTTCACCCAGTGCTCCTGCTTGTAACCTGCACTCCGACTATTGCTTCCCCTTAGCGCACCGTCTATTGATCAATATTCCTGACGAGCCGAAAAAGCTGTCATTAGCCAATCCTTCGCCAACTGAGTCCATGTATGGGAGGCGGGGCTCACCATACCAATTCCGCCTTGGCCCTATAGATGACCTTTAAGTTTCACAATGGGCAGCTTACAATAGCTGCCATGTGCCTTGTGGTTTAATCTCCACAGCCCATCTGCTGTGGCTGCTGCCTGTGAGTTGAATCCGGGAGAGGCGAGGGAGTGCCCAGCTTCCCTCTGAAGCTCATGGGTGTCTGTCTCACTACATCCTGTGGGACAGCTGTATGTTAATGTGCACAAGAGGCCAGGGACAGCAGCAGTCACTGGGATTGCCAGGCAGACACAGAACAAGGACCCCCTTCTCAGTGGGAAGCCAAAGGCATGAACTTGGCAGATTAGACATTCAGGAAACAAATAAGGCTCCATCACAGACAGGCATCCGAAATCAACAATCAACAACAACCAAACACACAAGGCTGCAGAGAGAGACCCCCCCCCCAAAAAAAAGGGAAAGGGGAAATAAAATCCTTAAACTGCTTAGGTGATGAGACTGAAGAACTCTGCCTGCCACCTTGTGGTTTTCCTCCTTTTGAAAACCAAATACATGTTGTAATTAGGATAGACAACATCAAGTAAGTAAAGAAATCTCTTAACTTCTTCTATCCTCAAGGGTCCTCAGGGAGTAAAATAAACTGCACAGTTAGGGCTGTCAGTTTTTTGTGGCTAAAATCAAAAATTATTACTTTTTAGTCTAGTACTACTGAAGGTGTTGGTTTAATAGTTTCCCTGAGCCTCAAGAAACAGCAGACTGGCGGTCAGTGACAGCTGATGTCAGATACCTCGGTAGGACCAGCACAGTAAAATGTTGATGCTTGGGGAAAATCAAATCAATAATTCAAGGCCAGGCAAGTAGCAGATCTAATCTTGACGCGACAATGACGAAGGACGGGCAGGGGCGTCGGGAAGCAGTGGAGGACCCCGCTACTAGACCCCACCCCCCCTATCTGTAAACGGTTGCCTGGCAACAGGATTCGCTCTCGCTGGCCTCCAGGCTGCAGTGTGCTGCCTCTGGCCTCATCCAGGGATACGGCTCTTTTTTGCTATTAGAGTCAACCTGTTCTGGCAGTGAATGCAGGGGTTGCCATTCAGTAATGAATTCTGCAGAGGCTGCTAATGAAGGCAACATTTTCACGAGAATACGGCCAGTCATAAAGCATGGCTGGATATGTGCCATGGAGTTTCTTGCCATGTGTGTTATTACAATTTGTCACTCACCTTGCTCAGCTAACAATGCCATGAACATCCGGCCACAGCCACAGCCAACAACTGGCTGGAAATGATCATCTTTAAAAAGGAAACAGCCCCACCTTTAGAGTTTCTCTTTTTCCCTACTGCATTGGCCATGCCATCTGTCTCTGATGCACTCAGTGGCGATTTCGCTTAATTGTTATGCAGGGGAGATGCGCTTACACCAAATGGATTGTTACCAAGCATTCAGCCAGTCTCTGAAATAGCTAAATCATCTGTGTTTCTCCTGCATTGTGCTCATAGACATAATAAGCGCATCAGGATGAAGAAGATGAATGCATCATCAAATGGTAAAATGATTTCCACAACATTCACTGGTGTAAGAGAGAAGGAAGGTGTGGTCAGAGTACAAGGGGAGGCATCCTCCTCATTGGGGCTGAGAGGGAAAGTTGACAGAGAACTTTCAGGCTTTGATCACACACACATCAATAATTTCTCAGGCCCGTCGTAATGAAAGACTGTTGTTTTTCATTAGGAAAAGTGCTGAGCCACTCAGAAATGCAAATGTGAAAACACCTTACAATAAATAAAGCAAAGCAGCAAAGATATTTTTGTGACAGAAACTGCTCTGAGCAAATATTTGCCTTTACTGGTTACGGCTGTATTTCTTAAGGAAACTTTAGAAGGCAAAATTCCTGTGTCAAGTTCTTGTTTACTTTTAGAGAAGAGCAATAGGAAAGCATCCTGACTGGAACAATCACAAACTGGCATGGGATGTGCACGGCCCAGGACGGGAGGGCTCTGCAGCGGGGGATTGAAACCTCTCAGATGAGGTGATGAGGTGCCTGCGCAGAGGATACCACAGGACAGCACCCACCCCAGCCACAGCCTGTTCACCCTGCTGCCGTCTGGCAAGCGATACAGAAGTATCTGCTGCCGTACCACCAGGCTTCAGAGCGGCTCCTTCCCTCCGGCTGTGAGACTCAACTCCACATCATCCTCCGCACGCCACCAGAAATATATGACATGGAACGTTCTGTTAGCTGGTTTTGCACATTAACATACCACTACCTTTTGTATGTGTATATAAATAACTGTGTATTGTTTTTATTGTAATTTAAAAAATTTGTATAAATGTGTGTGTAGCATGAAGGGGGCTTACAACTTTCATTTCATTGTGTAGCTATGTGTTGTAGAATGGCAAATGTACCTCACAAAAGGATGTGTGTTCTTTGTTTTCTTCATAAGTGAAAGTCAAACATTTTCCCCAGAAGTGAAAAAGATTCATTTTTATGACCCACATACTCTACATGGGAACCTCAAATTCAGTTATATGACAGTCTCCTTGGATATCAGCACTCTCAATTATACCAATGTACCAAACTGCTTTCTCTGCGTTCCAAGAATCACAACAGATCAACACTGACTGGTTCCCAGTTCTTAAATATCTGCTGTTTGAGACCTGAGTATGTTAAGCATCAAAACCAGAAGCACTTTACCACCACAGACGCCGCCGAAATACACTCCTCGCACGCCTTGTCGCTTTTCACAGAAAGAAAAAATACTAAAAATGTTTTGCTCAACATGAGAAAAGGACGTACCAACTGGCGTTCTGACTTAGTCGCCTGTCAACACTGGCCATAAAGAGATCCCTACCTAAAGCTATTTCAATGTAGGAAATCGAGGACAAAACCCACATTCCTTGTTTGGTTCAAAAGTTTATTTGAAACTAATTTGAGCCTTCAGGAGTCTGGGCTGGGCTGCAGTGGAGAGATAATAACACAGGAGGAAGAGGAAAATGTGTACGAAAAACCACTAACTTTGAAAGATATTCACTTAATTCGTCGAACTCACACTACAGAATGCTCATATTAGCTCCAGATAAAGTTATGAATGCCTTTTTGTTTTTAATACAAAAAGAGGGCTGTGGATTGTATCCCCCATTACTGACACTGAAATCGTTTTAGGAAGGGAATGCTTTAGGGACAGGAGGAATGATTACAGCAGGCAAAACTGTTCCATTGTTCATAACTATCTATCTTAAATAACTTTCTTTCACTATGTCTTGTAAATGTATTGGTTTAATGGAACGTTTTGTAATGCTAGAACAGCCACAGGGAAAAAGACTTAGGCAGTATTATGCCATTTGCATAAATAAAATAAATATAGATATATATTTTTTAAACAATGGCACTGGACAGGGCAGTGGTGGCCATGTGTGAATCCATATCCCGCCAAGTACTTTTCCACACATACTGGTATTATGGTTATGTGTCTTTTTGGACAAATTTAGGATGTTTACACTCAACATACAGTAACGGGATTATTCATGTCCCTGTTCACATGAATATGAGATTGTCCAGGTTTTAACTGCTATCTGTGCAGGCACGTCTTGATTACCAAAATGCCAACAAATCTCTTCACAGTTCAGGACGAAGCCAATGAAATTTACGGCTGCACTTTAACACTGTCTGCCGGATTTGGCGTCTCCATCTGATCACCAGTGATCTAAGACAAGAGCAACAAGCGATGCTCCACTGAGCCTCAGCATTACTGATGTCAGGATTTCACTTTCATTTTCAATGTGCAGATCATCATGCGTTTGACATGTTTGTTTATGTGATTTGTGTCATGGGAAATATGCTTCTGATCAACAGTTTTTTTTTTTATACCTTGAGTAATTCAATCCTTTTCATGAATGAAGGTAACCACATTATCCTCTCTCAGCCAGCTACAAAATAAAAACACACACTGTGAAATTGAATCTCATGTGCTTACGTTGCAGAAATGGTTTTACAACATAGTTTCCTGTTTTGTTAAAGTTTAGGGTTAAGGGTCTATAAATTGCTATAAAAAGGCCTGGCAGCACTGAGGGTAGTAAAATCGTTTTCAAGTATTAAAACATGAATTTATATACTGGCAAAAGGTGTTAGAGTACGCACATTAACCAAAGAGATTGTGCGACAAAGTATTCTGTTATTTACCTAATGGTAAATAAAGTCTAAGGAAAACTTGCGTGCCTGGGGTTTACATTTAAGAATGATGTCACCAAGATAAAGTGACATTTTCATATCCCGGTCTGGGCATAAATAAGAAGCCAGTTCTTAGTTTGCAAATTATACTCTTCCCTGTAATGTTGAGAACAAGAAAGTGAACTGGGTAGCCACCGCTGACTTAGCAGGTGCATCTACAGCTGGGTAGGGGGATGGAGGAGCAGCACAACCTGACCACAAGGCTCTCTGGCGGGCCCGTGGGGTCCCACTCTCTCACGCTCATGACAAATTAAAGAGGGCAGACGGACCAAATCAGCACTTTCTCTTATCCACTGTAGCATGCTGATGTTTTAAGGAGGTGTAAGGGAGGCCCCGAGAAGATATGGGGAGATGAAGCATGAAGTGCACATGTGGGTACTGTGAGCCTTAAGCAACTCCACTACATCAAGGGTAACTTCATCTCCACTGACTTTGTTAAATCCACTGACTTTGTTAGATCTAATATGGATGAGAACTTCCCAAACGGACTTCATGGTGCAAATTTTGTGGTTGAAGGGGCCAAAGCTCACATTTGACATCCTTCTGGTGTTCCGGAAAGCACCACAGCTGGACTGTAATGTATCTGGGGGAATTATATTTGAAATATGCGGAAATTGTTTGCGCCATCTGATCCTGTTCAGTCTCAGTACTCAACCTATAAAACTGTCACATATTCATTGCTGCTTAAGTAACTACCGCAAAATGGAAGTTCATAGCTTTTCAAATCCGTACAACAACAGCTGGCAACAGACACTGCAGGTTGATTCTTCGTTTCTGTTCTTTATTCAGGGTCATACAGTATGCCACGTACTGTCAGGTGTAGTATATGTCAGTAGTTATGGCGGGGCTCCATTGCAACGCCACTACAAATACCAGTTTTGTAAAGCTCAGAATGAAGTTTCTGAGACAAGGGCTGTAACGCAGGTGTCGAGGGAAAATGCAGATGGTGTGGGAGATCACCTTTGTAGACTTGTGAAGCCCAAATATTTGGTCATTTTAATTAGCAAACACTGCTAGATAGGAGGTGAGGATTAAAAATGGAAACTTGGCAAACATTATTTAACCGCATTAGTCACTATGATTCCATGTATGTAATGTCCAAATCGGGCTTTTTAGGGCGGATACACATCACATATTTAAGGGTGTGACATTTCCGCGTGAGTGAGTATGACCCCGCCAACATTGGCAGGGAAGAAGAAGAAGAATGAACCGGAGATATTGTCTTATTTTATTCCTCTTTCTTGTGAAAATCTCGGGCCTACATTACACCCAATGCAACTCAAGTGCTGACCGTTCTGTCTGAGAGTCTGTGTCACTTAAACGGTTTTCTTTTAGCAAATGCTCCAGGAAAGAAGCCCTTAAAACCACCAATACGCCTCAAATGTCTAAGCGCTATACTGTACATATTTCACCGGGAGTAATGAGTCATTACATTTTGGTACAGTATATTCCATTAGAGAGGAAGGAGTCAGCAAATAAGTATGGACAACATTTCAGGCGAAACTTGACGTCTGTCCCCTACATGGCTGTGTTTTTCCACTAATGGTAAACAAGTGGGAGGGCTACCAAGCAGAGTGATGAGGCTGTGCTAATTACATCAGAGCTCTGTTTAAATGAAAGGGTGCGGACGTTGCTGCCCAGTTAGGAGATGTAGCTGGAAAATCTAATGTAGCCATGGAATCCCTTTCATTGTCATCCATCACTGTAATATAAAGGGGCTATTGACACACTGCAGCTGAGACAAAAACAAAGCTCAGAAGATCCAGCTGCCCTGTGTTCATGTATTAGTGCAGTTCTGTGTGTGCATGCGAGGAGCCGATCATTGATTTTCCATTTTGTATTAGTAAATTAATCCCTACAACATGCCCCCCCTATCTTATTCAGAGGAGAGGATATTGATTGCTTTGTTATACTGCCTTAAGGAGGCCATGAATTGCTAATCAAAATCCAAATTCTGCAGGGAACTGCATCAGGGTAAATATTCAATTCCTGGCCATGCAAAAACAAACAGAACTAAACTGTTGGGGGACTGTGAGAAAATGCAGTATAGTTACAAGTTGTGACCGTGTAAGATTGGTTTGCGTTAATATGAAAATCCAGGAATGGCGAGGGCTTTTAACAAAAGGCAATGTGAAAACTTTCTAAGGTAATTATTGATATCATCTGTTTTTCGGATCGATTATCCAGTTCTATGAAATGTCAGAAAACAGTGAAAAATGGCTGTCAAATTTTTCTAAAATCCAAAGAAGATTGCTCGTTTTGTCTAAACAACACTAAAACCTAAAGATATTTATTTTACTATGATATAAGACAAAGTAAAGCAGCAAATCATCACAATAGAGATGTTGAAACTAGGAAATATTTGGTATTTCTGCTTAAAAAATGACTTCCAAGATTAATCAATTGCCAAAAACATTGCAGATTAATTTAATTTACAAGCTAAATAACCTGGTAGTTAACTTCTGGTCATGGGAGAAGTTACATCCAAACCAAATTCTCATCCTTTTTTTTCCTGTTGTTGTTTGTTGTTCTTTTTAAACAATACATAGACATTACTATTGTTGTGTGCAAGTGTGTAGTTTTGGTAGCTTACGATTCTAAGAATAATCTGCTTTTACACAGATGTTATTAAACGCAGGCATTGCCATTTCGGACAAAACCGCACCTAAGCCCTGTGGGCGCTATTGGCATACTTGTATACAATGAACAGCTGAAAATTAAAAGACATTTCTCCCAATTCCAATGTTGTCTTGGCAGAACGCTGCACAAAAAAAAAAAAAAAAGACGGGGACATACTTTTTCTGG
>CM022472.1:9711929-9892398 GCA_011952105.1 Coreoperca whiteheadi | reverse complement strand
AAAAAAAAAAAAAAAAAAGACTGGTGACATACTTTTTCTGGTCTGGAACTCATGGCCACCCTCCTGTCTAATGCCTGAGCACTGTGATGGCCATAACACTGCAGAAAAACACTGGAGTGTTTGAAGTACTGCTTTAACACACACCTCCTTCCAATTGGTACTACTCCATTATTATCGCTCGACAGCAAAATAATTTCCCTTCACGCTGAGATAAAAATGTTTATACATTGACATATGCACTCAGGCAGTTGGCTGAATATAAGAATCAATATGAGATGCTGAAATGAGCTTCTTACACTTTTCTATGTGAACAATACTTTTATTCAACGGGAGGTCAACGATGAGCTGAGCAGTAAGAATACATATGGGAAGAAATACCGTGACGCAGGAAAAGGCGCTACTCTTTCTTCCAGTGGACACCAATACACAATGAGAGGATGGGAGATCAACAGGGACATGCTTTCTGTGTAGCCTAATGTGACCTCAACATGAACGCAGATGTGCTGCCTGCCAACTTCTTTTTAATGCCTTTCATGCTTGTAGACACCTGGCAACTGACAAAATGTCAACTCTTCCATGGACCGGTAGGAAAAATGATCTGTAAATGTGACGCAGTCCATATCGTTTCAACAGATACATTAGAAAATGGTGCATTTGATTCCACATTAACACTTGAAATATAGAGGCTAAAGGCACAATAAGATTGGGATAGGGTGATTGCTGGTGACAGCTTTCTCAAAAGCTAAACCACAAAGTGCAATACGCGGCATACCGTGTACTTACGTTTTGGAGATCAGTGAATTCGCCAAGAGGACATCATTGAAGCTAGTAGCTCTCGGTTTAAACGGATATGAGTTATAAAATAGGAGTAGACCACTTTAAACTGATATACATCTATATATTATCCCCTCTCTGTCCAAACAACAAGCTACAATGTTTGCTACATAAACTGCATTCGTATCTGATTTTGAGGCCACGTTTTCTATAACACTGATAAATTCCTGGATTTTCTTTGAAAATACATTCCTGTTTTTAACATATTTCTATGCCCCAGTAAAGCACTCTCAATTGCATTGTGTCTCAATGGTGCTAGATAAATAAACTTGCCCTGCCTTATACATAAACACAAATAATGAGCCCTAAATAAGATGCATAAACAGTCGAGTGTTAACTAATTATATTTGCTTATAAGGAAAAAATAAGCACATTTGTTTAGAGTTAACATTGGCTAAACCCTTTGCTTTTATAAAGAATAATGTAGTTCTTTACTGCTCTTTAAAGTTGATATAACCTTTATATAAAGTATAAAACAAGACGCTGTTTTGACTCAGTCGCCAAACAAACTATTACACTGGACTAACACTGTGTATTAGACGGGGCCCATGACCTCATGACAGCCTTTTCTATGGCAGAGACAACCTGCAATGAAAAAAAAAAAAAAACAGGAGATGCAGCTTTTGACCCCGCTATGCACTGATGCTGCACCAGGTCCCTCAATTATCCCCGCACCACTTCATGCCGTGCCCAGTTGTGATACCGGCAGCCACTTTGCATCTGGTGACTTGCGCCCCAAGGCTGAGCAATTCCACTTCCAGACCCTAGCAAAGAGACTGAAGGCCAAACAACAAGGCAACTTTTCACTAACTAAAGAACATTATGCCAGGGAAAACTGTTTGCTGATCATTCTACACAGATGAAGGTACATCCCACCAGTTAACACCAAGTACCTGTGTGCATGGATGGGTCAGTCACAGCACAGCTATTACAAGTTGACTCGGTATTTGGATTAAACCCTTATGTACGATGACATGCATTGCTGTAATCGTGAAAATCAATGTTTTTCAGACTAGTCACAAGAATCCTATTAGACAACTTCCCTTTTAAAACTGATACCAAAGTATTAACTGAAACAATATTATTGAATGGACGCCTGACATTTTATTTCTCAGAATGCCCCCTCAAATTTAAGATGTTTCTCAAACCAAAACTTTAATAAATGCTATTGATCTATTAACAAAGAACGCCTTGGGCATTGTTTCCCAAGGATTTTCTGAAGAATTGCCATTGCATTAAACCTGCAGAGACGTGCAACAGTATAAGAGCTTCTCCAGACTCTTAATGTAGTATTGAGTGCTGCACTCATCGTCATAACAACAACCTGAACATTTAATGAAGCTCTTGGCCGGGAGTGTCTGCATGTGGAAAATGAGTGAAGAGGAGAGAGTTGGTGCTTGAGAGACAGCAGATGTGTGTCTGAGGGACACGTGGACTGCTTATAAATACACAATTCTGCGAAAGGTCGAGATGGGGTTGGAAAACAGGAGTCACAGGCACAAAAGACGTAAAGTGTCCATGATTTCACAAAACTAAAGCATGACAACAGAGAGCCACTAAACCACTGCTGATACTAAAACAACTGCAGCAAACAACATGAAGGATTCCCGTCAGAGCACATCAAACCTTTGGTCGTCAAAACAACTGTCAACGCGAGATAAATTAATAAATTCACAGGTTGTAAATACAGACAAAGCCGTAATGCACAAACCCTCTTAGCTGTATATTGAAGGTGCTGGGTGACACTCAGCTTTCTACTGCCTCAGTGATCATTTAACTTTAAGTTCATGCTGCCCCCTAGAGGTAACAAAACCGCATTTTGAGTTGTTGCAGAGAAAACGCCAGTCAAGCACCAGTGAAGAGCGCACTGGGATTATGTTTCGTTTTTTCCTGTTGTACGTTGTAAGATGAAAAACAAGTGCTACATAATCAAAAGATGAGGTTGTTCTTACCTGTGTGTTAACACCGTTCCGTAACACGGGAGCAGGACATAGGAGATTAAAAAAACAAAAAGAAAAGAACATTTCAGTTAGTCAAAGGCTCTATATTACAGGTAAAAGAGCAAGAGCAAATAAGTGCATTACACGCAGGTTCAATGGGGGGCAACATGCTACAATCACTTTCTACTAAAACAGCATTTATTAAATCCAACGTGAGCCCCGTGGTCAACAGGCAACCGGTCCTGGTTTGTATTCTGTCTCCTAATGTGAGCCGCCCCCAAGACCCCAAAGTAGTTTATAAAATGGATGGGTGAATAGAGGAAATCTGACAGACAGCAGTGACCAAAAATAGTTTTGGGGGAACACACTATTGAAAAACAACAAGATCTGTGGTTTTTCATTTTTCTGTTTTGCTTGTCACCCATTGTTTCTGAAGAAAGTTTCAGAGACTGATGTCAAAATAAGGACAAATCAAGCCAAAACTATCTGCATTACTAGATACTTCTCGCCACAGCGAATCACGTGCCTCCATCTAACCCTGTCCTCTGCATCCTCTTCACTCACACCAATTAACTTCATGTCGTGCATTACTAGATACTACTGCGGCTTAAATGCTAAATATATGATTTTTTGTGATTTTTTTGATTCCTGTGAACTGGCCTTATAACAGTATTGTTGCCATTAGCAAATATTGTTGAACTACAACACCAAGTGGTGCGGGTCAAGAGGATTTGGACAGCAAATTCTAAACAGCAGCTAACAAAGTATCTGCCGAGCTGTTCCCGAGCAGCTTTTGATCGACCTGGTGAGTTCACACAGAAAAAGTAAAACCTGATCATACACCCTTTAAACTGAATATTAAAGCACCACAAGTGCAGGTGTAAGAACTTCAATCAATGGAAGAAAGATGCAAAGAAATTTGTAATGAGGTATGTCATAAAGGAAGAGAGCAGGATTACAACAACATGCGCAGTATAAATAATTCATTTCTAGGGAACTGTTTTGAAGCTACTCAAAAGGTTTGCATTGTAAAAAGGACGGACAGTTTGGCCTTCTGTGAGGCCGACTCGCAAGGACCATAGGAGGGTGGGATTCACAGCTCTGTGATGAAGGTGTTTGTTGTGGGTGTCTGATGTAATGTTGTGTATGTGATGAAGCAATTCTCTTTTGGTTCTTAGGAATCGATTTCGATTCCTTAGCTTCTCTAGCAAATTGTACAGGCCAGCGTCAGCTGAAATGGTATCAGCACCGAGCCTTCACTGCACAAACAGCTGAAAAGTAAATGCAATTTCTGTGTTTCCCTTAAAAGGAACCAACCAGATTTGAAACAGTAAAGAAGAGTGATAGTGTGCAATTGTTAGTCTGAAAGCAAAATGTGAAAACTACGACTCCCACGCACAAGTCACAGAGGTCCACAAGCTGTGAGCAGACCGAGGCGTCAAGTCACAGGAATGAAACTGCACTTATTTTTCTCTTTTCCCCCACTTTACTGACACATATGTCTTTACTTATTCATTTTAAAAGCTATACAAGCTGGAAACCCTCAAACCAAAATGCAGAACATTGTAAATGAGCAGAAATTGCCGTAACCATTTCAAACATTTTATCAGAGGCAGCTCTAAAAACCACATTTTCAGGTTGTTGTATTGTTTTTTTTAGATCAGAGGGAGATGGACAGCTCAAACAGACTGTAAAGGCTAGATTTGTGGATTCATTCATTCCAATATGATTGGCTGACACACTGCTTTGTTAGCTTTGCTACATTTATTGTTCTGCTTCATACAAATGCACTACTTGATCAACTAAATGATTCACATGTAGTTCAGTGCCTATACAGCATCAGCACCTTAAGGATTGCCCCTGATGTCCACGGGATGCAGCTCTGTCGCATTTGAAATGCACCACAGCTATGTCACGTCTCTTAAAATGTCCAGCGTCGCAGTTACGAGTTATTTTACCAACATTTTGGTTTTTCATGAGGGTTTTAATACATATTCGCGGCACAGGTGTAATCTCAACGTGGACACAGATCCTTCGTCGCTGCACTTGACTCATTTTAATTATTGCATGTACCAGGCCGTCTAATCTTCATTTCGCATTTGTATTTTCTAATTAGTGCATGTTAAAATGCATTCCAAATTAGTAGAAGGGAAACTGTGGCGCTCCCTTTCTTGCTCCACAGACTTTGCAGAAGTGACACAAACAAATGGGAAAAGATAGTTTTCGTCCAGTGGACATGAGGGGTTGCCTGGGAAAAGAAGTCTAGCTGTCAAAGCACAAAGCAGCCTTTTGTGATTGATGCTGTTCTTTGACAATTTCACAACTCCAATGCTTTGCGGGTCTTTAATGCAACGGAAAACAAATGAACAATTTCACCGTTTCTTTGGCCATCCTTGCTATCAACAAGGGAGGAGCTTCAACAGTACTGACTGAAATATTGAGCTGTACGCCATCTAACTAGAAATAACAAAAACTGAATCTTTGCCAAAACTACACAAAATGATCTCGATAATTAAAAAAATGCGTTTACGTATTAAGTTTATCATGTTCTAGTCTTTGTCTGCCACTCTTACTTGAAAACCTTTATAAAACTAAATAGACTTTTACAATGGCACCTTTTTTTTTTTTTTGAAAGTTAAAAAGTTTCAAAAATCAATCATCGTCTGTGCTGGAGAAATGCTCAGTCAGAGGGAGTCATCTGCACTCTGACTGAACGACTCAATTTAGTCGGGACAATAAGCAGCCCATCCAGTGTGAGGAGCGATTGTGTTGATTCTGCTCCTCAGTGATAAGACCAGGAGTCATCTTTCCTGACTGATGGAAACACTTTATGAATGAACGAGGGAAAGAGAAGACTGCAAAAGGAAGAAGAGAGAATAAGAAATTTAAAAAATTTTTTTAAAAAGGCAGGCAGGCAAAGCGAGAGTTGACGTTTTATGAACAGTGAGTCAATATTCTGCCAGGCGTGCAGCCATCCTCCCTCTGTTCTATGCACTCAGAGAGCAACTGAAAGAGAGCTACAACTTCCACTTCGTGGTACTGTTAATGACACAAAGGAGAGGGATGTCCTTGAAAGACTAGAAAAACATGTTACGGTATAGCCTGGAAGGATTGCGTACTATTCTTGCCAAAGATGAAACTCTCACACTAACAAAAGTATGAGCTCTGGGAGGAAGAAAGCTTTCACCGATCCAGCTACTACAGAAGGAAATATTATAAGAGAGTAAGAAGTATGAAGCTGTTGAGGCAGTCTTTGATAGATCTTTCATTAGATCTATTCTCTAAGATCCTGGTATTTGCTGATGTATCCTTTGGCCATGTTTTAATGTTATGTTTGCAACAGCGGAGACCATATTTCAGCACAGAGAGGCGAGAGAAGGGAGACGGTCAAGACTCTATTAATAGTCATCTGAGTCACCACATTTACATTAATAGGAGCACATTTACAATGAATGCATCCACCTCCTCACAGCAACAACGCCTTGACGCTTTGAATAATTAAATGCAGAAAGTCAGAAGAGTGCAGGAAGACTAATTTAATTGAACAACTTTAAGTAACCATTCGGAAGTTTTTCATGCTGTGTGGGCAGACAGTAAAAAGAAAAGTAAGAATCTGGGGATTATGCGTTTGGCTGCATTCAGACTGACAACAGCACTGCGTCATAAAAACCCAGCTTCCTCATTAATTTCAGTGAGCCCTACAGAGGGCTACAGCAAACAGATGCAGGATCATCCAGCAAAAGAAACACAACGCAATGCCGCATTGTCCGGCGTGACAACTTTCCAGAGTTGTAAAACTCCGCCTATCACAAACCCCTGTGCAGTGTTTTGGCATGTGATAAGCCTTCACAGTCATTGATGTAACTCCTTAAACTGAACCGCCCAGGTCACATTTCATTTTCTCACCGGTACCTGTAGCAAGGCAAGCGCTTGTTGGGTTTTATTTATTTATTTATTTTTAAACAGAGAACAATTTTTGGTCTGAACATGGCGTTACTTGTCAGACCTGGAGGTATCGCACACAAGAGCCAAGGTCATTTAGAAACTGCACAAATGATAAATATGGATGTCATGGCCCCAACCTGGCAGTCATCCATCATCTCTCACACTCTACATGCTGCTAATCGATGTCAGATGATGAATCGGGTACAGCGTCTCATATAGACTGAATATGGTCACATGCCCACCGACGCCCGCAAGAGGAGTTACTGCACATCTCCAAGAGGATATTATGTTCACCTTTGGTACACAGTCATCGCTTTGTTCTTCAATCATCATAAAATCATAATAATCTTAACTGATGTTATGATAAACGTGACGGATGTAACATTTTTTAAACTGACATGTACATAGTGTCGCCATGTATCTTCAAAAAGCCTATAGCCTACAATGTCTGACACCCATCACTATTATGATTGTACATTCGAATTGTATTGTAGCTTATGTTTATGTTGTAAATGTATATGTTTATGTTATGTTAAGTGTAAGGCGACCTTGAGGGTCCTGAAAGGCACCGCGAAATAAAATGTATTATTATTATTAAATGTGGCTAGTTTGTAAGAGAAACTGAAGGAGTAGGTGTTTTTTTAGTGGTGTGAGAAAAATATCCTACTTCTTAAGCAGGGCTGTAACTAATTATTATTTTCACTATCAACTAATATGCTGATTATTTCTTCAATCATTTTTATGTGTAAAACGTGAGAAAACAGTGAAACATGTTTGAAAAGTCCAAGGTGACGTCTCCAGTGTAGAGGAGAACAGAAACCAGCAAGAAGCTGGAACCAGAGAATTTGGGCATTTTTGTTCTTTAAAACGGATTCAAAACGATTAGGCAAAATAGTTGCCGTTTAATTTTCTGTCGATTCACTAATCGATTAAACGACTGATTGTTGCAGCTCTATTCTTAAGCTAAACAAACCCATTGGGTCAGCTGAAAATTCACCATCACACAGCTGAAAACAGAACAAGGTTTCGTTACCCAACAGTGTGGACCGTGAGCATTTCGCACTACATAAATGGTTTTTCATAGTACTATGTAGAATGGGTGCTTCAGATAAGAATGAGTGTGAACAACTAGTCAAATCAAGACACCTAAGAAATAGCCTTGGTTAAACTTTATTTGGATAGTCCTCCTCCGGAGAGTTTATAGAGTATTTGTAACATTTCAAAAGCTTATCAGTTGAGATTCAACAATTCAACTGTTTCACAAAGGAAACCATTTTCTAGGTTTGGTTAGATTTAGGCACGAAAAACATGTTCAGGGTATGTTCACGAATTGTCACATATACTCTATTGGTAATCCTCTTTTCTATCCCTTCCCCTCTCTTTTCAAAAGCTTTCTGATCGTTTTGCCCGTTACAGGCCTTGCATTCAACAGAGGGTGTAAACCCCTTTGCTGCTGAGCACGTATTTGAATATCTGAACATCAGACCTCTGTGACACCAGCTAAGGTGTGCACATGCATACACTGACCCACAAAAACCTCGCCTTCCTGCTGTTAAACTAATAAAGAGCCACTTGATGCTCCATCATCAACTGCAGGCGAATGCTAAGAGGAGGCGAGCTCAAGGTTTTTTGTCTTTACAAATTGTCAGTATGAAGAGCTTTAGGGTGTTTCAACAGCGTAAAGCTATCAAAACAGACTTGACCTTGAGTGCGCTTTCGCTTAATGCTTTTATTTAATTAATATATTCTGACAATATCCCTGTGTTTGTGGTTTTTAGAGACATCTCCCGTTTTCTGATATTAAAAAGATGTTTATACGGTTTGTTGGGTTGCCGCTGCCTGACTGACAATGAAATTGCCATCAGCTTTTAAACGTTAGGACACAGTATTCCCATTACCAATAATTTTTTGACTGCCTAACAAAAACGAGGCAAAACTGCTTCACAGACCTTATATTCAAGACTGTCATTATTGCTGCAGTGTGATAGTGCAGGAAGTCACAGACTGCAGCAAGCGTCCAGACGGCACGGCAGTACAACAGAAGTGCACATCGAACGCAGGGGGGCTGCACACTGTGACTCAGACGGCAGGGTTCATACGCAGATTAGACAAACTATGCAGACGAGCGCATCAGTTACAGCCAGGCAGTTATCCATTCACGGGCCGTCTTCACTGATGACCAGATTGTAGCGAGCAGGACACTGTGAAAGGCACAGGTGCGGCCTGTTGAAGGTCGGCGCTGCGAAATGCTGATGCTGCGATAAGGGGGAGAGGACCAGACAGTGATTCATGCCTCACATTTCTGAAGGCAAATCACGGCTCAGTCTGGTGGAGGGGGCCAATTGTAAAGACAAAATTACGCCAAAGGCAAAACGTTACATTGATGATGCCAAAACAAATATCGTCACCACGGTTACAGCCACCGACTGAAAAGGGAACTGATCAGTATGGCGTGTTTATGTCGGGACTTTTGCCCACTTAAGTCACCCACATCACATACATGCAGGAATTTTAAACGCAAAGAGTCACGTAGGCAGGGAGATGTAGAGCCTGAAAAGTATCAGCACACCGTCTCAAATTGTAAGAAATTCTCTGCAACATGAAATATTCATGATTAAATAAGCAAACTCAAATTTAAAGTTTGGACAAAAAACAACAGCCTTAGTTAGTTACTATTCTGCTTCATCAGGAGTGTGTGGGTGTGGTTTGACTGACAGGTGCCTGGCACATAAAAAAAACAACAACAACCCGTCATCAGATTTTGATTCAAATGTAACATTTAAATTATTGCGCAGAAGTATAGTACATGACAGAACCTTTATGTTTCAGTGTCTTTAAATCAGGAAAAGATAACGTTGTAATGGCAAAACAACTACAACAGTTTCTGTTGTATATTCACCACCTTTCTATGCACACAGGTATCAGGTAGCACACAAGCAAACTGGCGGCAGATGACTCAGTGTGTGAATCAACTTACAGTACAACTGTTTCAAAACTAGTATAAGGCTTGCAATTATCAGACTTCATATGAGAATCTAGTGCTTTACAGCCCAGTGCTTCAGCTCTGAACGTTTTGAACCAAGCACCAACGTATGAACCTGCAGTACTTGGGCAAACTGTGGAATCCAAACTTGTGAGGTAGGGCCGTCCCTTTTTATTCGAAATTCAAACTGACATTCAAACGTGTGAAAAGATGAAATATTCTAGCTGTAATGACATGTTTGAAATCAAAATGTAGAGTCTATAAGCGTCACAGAGCGTTTCTGAGGCAGTTTGCCTTGTGGTCCAGCAGAGGGAGCTAACAGCTTGACGTACAGCCCAGCCTATTGACCTACCAGTAAAACTAAGATAATAAATAATAGTGTAGGAAGACACTAGCAGGCAAAGACGCACTGATCGGATAATCACGACACCGAAGCATCTGAGAAGAAGCGTGTGGGAGTATATCTATTTTACAGCATACATGGAAAAAGTACCAACAAAACTGTTTGCCAACTTTGTAAAAAGCAGTTGCCATACGCTGCATACCCACATACAGATATAAAGTAGTAGGCCGTCTCTGGCCTCTAATAACTCTGCGGCTCTGTGACAATGTTACTATGTGGGCATGATAGTACACACGAGGAAGTAGTTCATTTTCTGGTCCAATTCAATCCAACTCTATTTATAAAAGCACCTTAAAAACAACACAGACGACCAAAGTGCTGAACACAAACTCTATAAAAAAAAACAAAAAACTGTGAGATGAAACACTGACGCACAAAAATAAAAATAATAAACAGAAATAAAAGTAGATGCAAGTGCAAAGAAGTGACTCGGCCAGTCTGATGCGGTGCAGTTTGTTTCCCCCGAGTACAGAATACCTCTGCAGTCTTCTGTACTTTGGGGTAAGCGTTGTTGAAACTGTTTTAATACAACAACGGCGCCCGAGCAGGCAAGACCGATTGGCACTGCGGTCCTGTATCTGCCCTGGAAGCAGTCCCCACTCCACCGGTGGAGCAGAGTAGTAAACAACTCGGTGCTTTTGTTTTGCGAGGAATCAAAAACACAAGCACAATTGGCTCTCGTCTTGTTGTTACTCACGCTGTGTCAGAGGACACTGGTATAAAGTTAAGCTTTTCTCAACTTTCCCCTGTAGTGCCGCTGGGCACCTTTTAAATCTCCATCGCTCAGCGGGGCCACGCCAGGTCCCATTTACAATTAATAGCCGCCTATCGCTGTCCCAACCTTTGAGTCTGTATGTGTGAGCGGCCCATCACTCTACAACAACAACAGGTCTGAGGACTCACCTGCTAGCTTGCCACCCAAGTGAGATTAAGCTATATTGGTTGATTTTGAATGAATGCAGTGTGAACCATGGGAGAACGGTTGCTTGAATTATAAATTTTGTTTTGTGGGGAAAGGAAATGATGGACAGCTTAGAAACTTGTGTTTATATAGTTGGCAGCTTTGAGACTATTTTAAAAACACCATACCGAAACATTTCAAACATCTCACAGCAGCTTAAGTGTGCTCACTGTCACAGAAAAGTGCTTAATTTTTAAAAGGACACCTCAGCAGATTTAGTGCAAGAGGTAACAAACCGCTCTTTACGAGAACAAACTAAAAAAAAGCATTAAAATGCAGTTGAACCTGAAGAGACGGTTCATTCATATTCAAGTCTATTGAATGTGTCCAACAGTGTTGAATTATGGGGCGAAATGTGTTTGCAATGCAGCACAGCTGAGATGAATAATTTAGCTGAATGAGTAATGTAGGTGTTTGTATGTGTGAATGATTAAGTGTTGAAGAGGTTTCATTTTGCTTCACATCTTCTTTTTAAGGAAAATGTTTAGGAGTTTTGACACTTTCCTAACGGAAGAGCGTATCCTTTCTCAGCTCCTATCCAACAGTGTGGGAAATGTCAATAACTTCAGGCTGCCCTGCAGCAGGTGGGAGCACATCGCTATCCAGTATGCTCTGTATGTAAAGCACCACAACAGTATCACACTATACACCCTGAGCTTGAACTCAAGCGGTATTTAGATCAGGCTTAAGTTCACCGATCACATGCAATGTCAAAATGCAAAGGCCATTAATGACTATAGGAAATCTGTATGAGAAGGGATCTCGCCACTTTAAAAATATATTTTTTATATTGATTACATTTCATTTAGATTACTCAATGTTATTACAATACTTTTAGAACATATTATTTGCAAAAGTATTCAATTTTCAAAAGTAAATATTAGATGGCCCAGATAGACGGATTCAAATCAAAGCAGAGTAGCTTTTTCAACAAAATAATCCCAGTCTTTGGATGCCATAGTTATGAGTCTCCACTGAAATCGGGGGTAAACAGAGCTGTTTGGCTTATCTGGGTGCTGGGTAGCTTGCTGACTGGATCTGTGTGCTCCCTGGAATGGGCCTGCTTCTCAGAATAGCCAATGGCAGATGCCTTCTCCCCTCTGTGTTATTTGGAGCCCAAGGGCAACGGAATCCAACCTCCTGCAGTGTACTGTGGTGTGGTCCTTACTTCAGGATAGAGAGAAGGGCTTGAAGTCCGGTGGACGAATTCAGCCGTCTTTCAGTCATTGACTCATGCCAGCAGTCTGTATGTGCTTAACAAATACAGGCTCAAATGCATCAAATGCAAGGTAACACGTCATGGGATGACTCTGTTGCAAGCCAACGAAGTTTAATGACTTGAAAAGATGAACATTCCACAGCGACCTGTCCAATCGACGCATGCGTTCAGTCTCTAAACTAGGGCAGCAACTAACTAATTATTATCATTATAGTGAAAAATAGTGAAACATACAGAATTACTCAAAGTCAGTTTCCCGAAGGTCTTCAAATGTCCTGTTTCTGCGACCAGCAGTCTAAAACCCAACGATATTTGGTGTACTGTCACATAAGACAAATAAAAGCTCAAAGCCTCACAATTGAGAAGCTGCAACTAGAGAATGGCTGGCGTTTTTACTTGAAATATCACTTCACTGATTATTAAAACAGGTGCAGATTAATTTTCTTCATAGCTGACTATTTATCTACTGCTTATTTATTCTAAACCAACAAAATATTAATTAAACCCAATTTTCATGATTTTAAAAACTCTAGTAGATAAACGAGAAATCATCCGTAGCACTCTGATTTTCTAGTTTTGCAGGGATCAATATCAAATTGGCAAAAAGCAGTCAAACACTTCAATAGCAACACCAAACTAAGCAAAGAATCTCACTTCGGCTTCACACCAACTTCACTCCACACTTCACTCTTACAATGTATTGCATCAGTAATGGAGGAAGAAAAAAGGAAGTTTAAAAACTTCAGATGATTAATTAGCATCTTGTCCTGTCAAACACGATATTCGACATTTGGCTATCAAAAAAACAGCAGAAAAATGGTTAAAAGGCCCGAGTGACGGTGTTTGTGAAGCAGCACGATACTGTCACGGGGAGCCTCGCTTTCTTCAGTTCTCTACGGAGACCGCCATTAGAAAAGGCAGCTGCTCCTCCAGGGCAGCAAGCTTACAAGTGAAACACCGACTGCTACTGAACAATGAAGAAGTCGGGTCGGAGCAGCAACATTTATTAAGCACATAGAAGTTTAAAATAAATGTACTGGAGACGCTCAGGAGATTAATATACTTAAATTTAATTGTGCTTAATAAAGAGCACATAAATATCTGCCTTGCTGAGGTTGTTAAAGAGACTTCTAGTATTTTAATCAGGTGCTTATTGGCTTGCGCAAATCTAGTTTTCCTGTTGTTGCTGCTGTGGCTATTTTTCATTATAAGCACAGAGGATTTCCTTTTTTCCCCCCATTGCAACTTATTCCAAAACCTGTGTTGTTTGTGAAATTGTTTCAGGTTAGTCAGTTTACTGATAAGCTAACACTGTTTGGTTATTTAATTTGACAACCTACTCAATTCTGTCACTCAAATGGCATCATGGTATTTACAATTGTGCGCTAGTAATCCCAGAACGTTGACCACTTGTATTTTTGCAAAACAACTAAAGAAATGAGACAAAAAAGAAAAGTCAGCAAAGACAGGGTGATGAGTGTGAAGATGAAATTACTAGTAATCCAAACATTGAATTATCTGAGGTGATTTCAAGGTTTTGGTGACGGAAAACAGTTGGTCAAGAAATACGAATAGTAAAGATAAATAACACTTGAGCCGCTATCAGATCATCTGACTTGGTAGTAGCCGGATCAGGAGCGATATCATGTCGCTCTAGTTGTCACGTAACGGACAGGGACAGACAACTCGAATTGAAAGGGAATACAAATCTCCTCAGTGTATCCAGGCACACGTTATCAAAAATAGATGGTAAAAAAAAAAAAAACAGCGCGTTCAAATAGTGACAGATGGCTGGTGTCATTATGATAGCATGATTCATCATTAGCAAAACAAATAGGCATAAAAACTTACAAATTAACTGATAAATCTTTTTTTTTTATGGCATCCTGTCTTAATTAACCAGTTAACAGCAGAAACAGAAGCAACTGGGGGAAAAACATGCGACAAGAGTCCCTGGTTGGATACACATGCATCTCAGACCAATGGTGCCCCCAGTATAACTACAGCCCACAGTCTTACAGACAGACAGACTTGAAAAAAGCAGTCAAATTAAGCTAAAAAAACATAAACAGACCATGAAAAACTGCTAAAGAACAGTGGTTGTGTGGCTCTAATTAATGTGTATTTACACAAACCCAGAGGCTCTGGTCAAGCTCGCCAAAGAAAGTTGTAACACTGACAACACCTGCTCAAACAGCAAACGCATCTTGTTGATACAGACATAGCTGCTATGGGCAAGTCCGGATCGCCTTACTCAACAGGCCTGCAGCGGAGGGTGTGGTGGGTGAGAAAAGCAATACCGCAACTAAAATGTCCTGCTGTTAATGTTCTATATCTTGATCGCTATCTCCTGCAACAGCTGGATGCCCGTTCTGGCTCCCGGAAATACAGTGGCTTCTCCTGGGCCCGTTTTAATTGGAAATTTAACCCAGGACGGTTTCTTATCAGAACGGTATGATAAGTTTTAGGGCCGATGTAGATCTCACTTTTGAGTTTTTCAAGAGACATACAAGACACAACACTGCCTCATGGAAAGCTCCCATGTCCACGGCCAAATTAATGTTTTAATTGAAGTCACAGTTCTTGGAGTAAAAGAAAAAAAAAACTGCAAGTCTTCCGGGAATAACCAATACAAGCAACAAGACAGAAAGTTGAAGAACACTGAATATGTATTTTATGGTAGGGTTTGTTCCGTCTGAAGACATAGTTTCAGGCGACTTAAGTTGCACTATACTGCCGAGACCCTGGGAAATCCCAGCCATGCCATTCACTGGAGACAGCTGCCACATGCACAGAAGAGCCCACGTGGCTTCCGGCTCTGAATGGACCAACAACCCCATGAACCGGCCGTGTGGGACCTTCCATTTAGTTCATCCAGCAAAACAGACTTTGCAAACCACTTTAAAAGCTCAAGTTCCTTTTCTTCCGTCTCGAGCTTCCTGACTTGCTTGCCTTTTTAGAACAATAAAAGCAAGTAAAAGTGTTCTTGAGCGACAACACAGATGCCTTAGTCTTACCATGCAAACAAAATCTAAGAGCCCTTAATGCGGCGGTGCCACTGGCATACAGATGGCAGTGTTTAACACCTTAACTCAACGCCTAGCATAAACCCAACTGTGCTTTTCCCCCAGTTCTTTCTTGTTTAACAGTCAAATCACTTCTCATCCTGCTGGAAACAGAGGATGAAACCCTACTGCTGTTCCCACAAACACTAAAGTATGGTAACCTTGACGGGTGTGGAAACCATGATTTAAAATATAATTAAGAATATGACAAATTAGTCAGTGTCTCTGTAACCATCTTATCGCCACATAAGCAAAACTAAGAGTCTACAGCCATGCAAGAGGCTAAATGGGGGTGTACCTGAGCTAAATGCTAACATCAGCATGCTTACATGCTCGCAATGACAATGCTAACATGCAGATACTAAGCAGGTATGATGTTTAGCGAGGTCACCATCTTTGTTTAGTGTGTTAGGATGCTAAGATTTGCTAATTAGCACTAAACACAAAGGCTGATGGGAATGCCATTATTATTGCAGCTATCTGTTCATAAACCAAAGATGAAATTTTGCCTTGATGATGGAAAAAAAAAGTTCAACCTGATGGGGAAATGTCTGTGTACCAAATGTTCAGGCAATCCATCCAATAGTTGTTGAGACATTTCCCGCAAAACCACAAATGTCAACCTCATAGTGGCCCTAGGGGAAAGGTCAGCAGATCACCAAAGTGATTAGGATTCATCCTCTGGGAAGCAGGACGGTCTGTATAACATTTCATGGCAATCCCTCCAATAGCTGTTGAGATATTTCAGTGTAGAACACAGTGGTGGGCCGACCGACCGACCGACCGACCGACATTGCCATCCATAGAGGCGCGCTGCTAGCATGGCAAAAATAGGGAAGTGCAAGTCTTGGAACTAAAGACAATTTGTCTTTGATGGTGAACAAAGGTATGACTGCAACATATAAAATTTTAGAGGCAGTATGTAGCGATGTAATTAGGGATGATACATAACACCTTACTGTCAAAGGAGGTGTAACACAATGGCTCACACTTTGTCTACCTCTCTTTTCTCAAATCAGTGCTGCCTCGCCTTCCAACAAAGATCTGACTGAACAATTTAAGCCTGTGGCTGGGTAAACTAAAGAAGCCTCCTGCCGCGGTCGGTCTCAGCTTATCCTTTGAACCTCCTGTTTAACTACTGCATAAACAGCACTAATTAAAAACTAAACCACCATAGACCCTTTGTCTTAAAAAGGTAAACACAGCAGTCAGCTTTGATCTGAGAGACAACGAAGAATGGAAAAAGCCGACACTCCCCAGTCATTGTGACATCTACCCTTATTTCTCTTTTAGTCATTGCCCAATATTTCACAACCCTTCTCCTCATTACCCAGTTTTTCCACTGACAGATTGGAGGTTGATATTTTTAAATGCCTATTTTTCTTTATCTCTGACATTAAGGAAACACTGTCAGGACCACTTTAATTCACTTGGTGTCCCTTCGCCAAGATGTTCTCAGCTGTTTGAATTTGTTTAAATGTATTTGTCAATTTACTTGCAATCAAAGTACCTGTGCTCATACATGTATAAAAAAAAACTGAAAATAATTTTAAAAAATCAAAAAAAATTTTTTTACATATAATAATTACAATAATAAATAATAAAAATAATCTTTACTAACAGTTGGGGCAATGAAATACCTGCCAGAAAAATAGCAAGCTTACGATAGAAGGATCAGTTAAGTACCTCAACACTGAATAAATAAACTGGGATCTTTAAATGGAAGCAGCAGTATAATTTTGCATCTCTTTAAGTCTCATTATGTTGTCCTGGATTTCAGACCATAATGTGTCAGATATGTATTGTAACATCAAATCATGAAAAGCAAATACATGGACAGTATATGAAAACTAAAAATAATTATTTGATTTATACATTTAAATAATCCAAAACTAAAACCAACCTCAGCGACTATATCGCAGCTATGTGGATTTTTGTTTTGTATGTGGAAAATCTTTTAACATTTTGAGAAAATGACGGTTGTTGGTTCAGTTGTTCAGTGACGGCTGAACAATTTTGTGAATGTGTCGTAACAGGCTTTTAATCTCTTGATGTGATGCGTTAAGACTGCCGGTAACAAAACATGGAGCGGTTAGACATCTAGATCTAGTCCTCTAAAGAGGGTTTGCGTCTTTCAGAAACAGCCCTGGGTTCCTTTGGGAAGCATCTAACCTGACTTGGGAGTTTTATTTCATTAATTTCCAATTCACATTACACATAATGCTGAATTAATTCAGCAGGAATGTCAAAAGGGACTTTTAATGCAACAAGTGTTACTGTTTCAGACCCTATCAGGCAAGCTAATGTGTTGCCAATGAGGAAGAAATTACTAATGTCATAGTTAGAGAGAGTTAGAGAACTGCTTCAACCTTCAACTGGCTCTGACATATTAGAAGAACTGCATTGTAATGCAAACATACCATTAATAAAACAAAACAGTCAAGTAAAAAATTGATTTATCTTAAATTACAACCCGTCATAAGTCAGGTTAGGACCACCTTCACTGGCCACGATGGATGACACTGATAGATATAGGCTAATCATTTCATTTGCATACATTTCAAGACATTTACTGTATGTAAAGATCTTATAACCCCATCTATAATTAAACCTAACTATTTATGAATATTTAAGATATTCATAAATTTGCATATGTACCATAAACAAATCACAATTTTTTTGGATAACTATTTCATAAACAGCAAATGAAGAACATTTTTTCCTATTTTCTCTCCAGTTTATGGATATATATCTTCATCTTAAAACGTAACCTAAAAATAGGCTCATTGGCGACGGCCTTTTTAAGGTTACGTTTGTGTCCGCCATCTGCCATGGGTGGAGGCGTGGCAAGCGAACTTTGTAGCTATGAGCGTACGATAACTACTTAAGTACATGTGACAAAAGGACATCCATCTTATATAATCACAAGTACCTTGATTTATTCTTATCTATCAGGTATTCAAGTTCAAACAAGTCACCATTAAAAGGAAGATATTCTGCTCATTTGTGTATGTATTTATGTTCGTTCTATGAAAAACAAGACAAGAGATGACTGCAAAAGTTAAATTTATGTTATTTTGCCTGATTTCCTTAATTCAGCAGAAGTGAAAAAAGTTAATTCGGTAGCGAATGTATAAAAGTTAATATTTCATTGTGCTGACAAAACAAAAAAAAACGCAATAAAAATGGAACAGAAATTAAAGTAAGCAAGTAGCTTAAATTTTGATTTGCCATTTTTATAGACCAGCAGTTACACAAAGCAACAATAATGTAGGTGAACGGGGGTGACAGTGCGGGATGACCTTTGACATTTTCAGGTTCTGTGGCTCAGCCGAACCCAAACCGTATGGCTGGCCTAATACGTACAATACTCACCCGTCTGCGACAGAAGGGCAAACCCTGAGCAATGATGTTGATGCTAAATATCTTGAGTACTTTCTGCGGGGGTAACGGTTCCGTGGCAACGTCCTTGGGGTCTGCCAGGTTGAGTGGCTTGCTCTCCAGCGGGACGTGCAAAGTCTTCTCTTTCCCACAGGCAACATTTGGCATCTTTCGCCGAGCACCAGACGACGAGAAACGGGGAATAGGGCAATGCCGCAGCATTGCAAAAAAGGTCTAATGTATCATATCCCAGAAGGAGCTTTGAAAGTTGGTCAACTATTGTCGCACGCCGATAACCTTTCTTAAATGAATTTAGACTAGTATCTTCCTTGTGTGACTGTATCAATACTGCGCTCCCCGAGCCTCTGCACCTTCTTACACAGAACCCATCTCCCTGCTGACTGGCACCCTTTAAAATATCTCTGGGGTGTGAGGTCACCGCTGCGCCAAAGCCAGACGGAGCAGCTGCTGTCAGGGCCTGAAAAGAGGATGGACCAACCTTAGCCTCTCCCCTCTCAGACAGGCACTGTGGAATCTGCTCTCATGACCCCTCGGTGCTGGAATGTGTACCAGCAGTCGCCCGACGCAGCACACGTGTCCAGGGAGCTTCCTCATTGTGGTCATTCTCTGACCCCCCTCTAGTCCTCCCAACTTAGTGGCCTACATCATCACTGAGCCCAGTTAACTTTACCCCATAAAAACTGTCAGCACACAACAGAAAAACAGATTACTATATCCTGGTCTGAGTCACATTTCTCAACGTAAGTGTTGAAGCTAGGATTTGTCATATGCTAACGTTCTCTGACTCTTCCACGAACCAAGGTGTTCGGGAATGTCAGTAACTCCGTCTATGTCAGCAAAGAGCGTGAGGATATTTCAGGAGACGATCACACAGTAGTTCAATGTTAGTATGTGGGACACACGCACTTAAACATGAATTCACTTGACCAAGTGTCAAGAGGGATGGACAGTTAAAGTCTATTAAAGTGTGTCCACATGTAGCTACAAACGAAAGAAGCAGTACCAGGATGTCAGCCTTTTTCCAATTAAACCTTGCTACACAACGAGGCACTAACGTCAGAGGTGTGCAGGTGCGTAGGCGCAACAAGTAGTGCAGCAACAGGGAGTTGAGAAATATTATATATGGCATTTATTCTGATTGCCACAGAAAATTAATATGCATTATAAAATTAACAGCTGACAATCAGTGCTGAATATGTATAAATCTACAGATTCAGCGAGTGGCAAGAGACAACCTTCCCTGTGTGTCTGAACACATGGTAACAGAAAGACCTACAGGGCTTAACCTCTCTTCTATTCTCACGTCCACCATTGTTTGAGGAGGATTACAGTGCCAGAACATCTATCAGAGTAGACCGAGGGCCCTGACACACCAGGCCAACAGTCGGCCGTTGGACACCATTGAGTGTCTGACCAACACCCATAGTTTTTACAGTATGTTCAGCATAATTGGAGCGAGTTGGCGCCTTGACGGCAGTTGTTCAGCAAATTGAGCATGTTGAACTAACAGCAGAGGCCACCCAAATTAGTGATTTCACCCATTTAGTGCAGTCCTTTTTTCTTTTCCGCTTTTTAAAATTCAAAACACCACATTTTGATAATACCAGTGCCAAGCAAGGCAAAACTTTAGACTTCCAGCTGCAACTTTTAAATCTCACACATCCAGAATTGGTTTCCAAGCGTTTAGTGAGAATAAACAGATTCATGGTGGTGAATAAAGTGTATGGAATTGTCTTTAACTGATGTTTTTTGGATTCTATAAAAGGTATGGTTATTTTACGTTTCCGTTCAACAAAACTGCCCCACACTCATCCATGATGTAGGTAATAAATAAATAATGATCAGAGCAATCGCAAACATAAACATGCCTAGTGGCACTAGGTCTTCAGGTTTAGCTTGGTGTGCCAGGGCCCTAACAATTCATTTAAAAAAGACTCTCTTTTAAATGTACAATGACAAAGACTGAACGCGATAAGGAAATATGCTAAAAGGCAGTGTATTTCCACACAGTTTGAATGATTAACTTATATAATGATTTCATTTTCCCTTTCAGTTTACAAACCATGGTTGACAATAGTCCACATGCAGCATCTGTAATGCTTGTCCCCAATGTGTGGAAGAACATTTTCCTTAAACATTATCTATTATGCCATTTTCCATCAAATGATCCAGGAAATAACATGTAAAGGAATGTTTTGACTGTATTTCTGTTTGCTTTCCCATGACCAAGAAACCCAAACTTACAAGAAATTCCTCTGGTGGAAAAAGGGAATAAAGTTCCTGGAGTTCTTGAAAAAGTTCCCACAATCACGTGTTCTAACTTTGGGCAGTAGAAAAGCAGCTGGTGTTATGTCCTCCTATGACACGGCTGAAACGGTGTGTGAATATAAGTAGTATGAAGCTACAAATGGTAGATAGAAACATGTAGACCCATTGAGTAATCAATGACGTAGGACCAATGCAAATATCTGCTGTCTGTTTGTCGGCTTTCTTATAATACTGTGTCCCAGTATTACTGTCACTGAGTTTGAAATCCCTGATAAGACATCCGAACACTGATGGAGTGCCAGAGGTCAGGGATACTTGGTTTCTAGTAACTCAGTACACTTAAAAATCAATTCCGGATTTTCGGTATGGCTGCAGATGAAGGCCCTGGGAAAGGGGGGCACTGTGGGCCTTGCTTGAGCAGTATAAAGCTAACAACAATGAATCTCAAAATCTAAAAGCAACAAATGGTACCATCATGGTAAAAAATGCTGCAGACCAAACCTACAAGGAACAGGCAGCAAACCAAAACATATGAAGGGAACCACCTTCTCTTCAATCCACTGAAAAAAATGGACAAAACACAGCATTTAGATTAAAGTGACAAGTACAGAAGAGACTAATGTGTTTGCATACTGGTACAATGATTCTGCCTCTCATGATGGATCATTTATTATATCGGAATATCAAGTCAATATTTGTAATTCAAACTGTTTTCCACTTTATATAAAAACAGGCAAAACATAGTCTAGTCTTTACTAGTATAAGTATTATCTGCATATTAACTGAAATTCTTCCATATCATTTCTGCTGGTTCAGTGCTGCCAATATCACTCATACCCCATCACTGCAGCTCTGGTGAGCATAAGGTGACTTTGTGAATAGAGAATCTTTTTATAGACTCAATTGGATGAAATGTCATGAATAGAATATAGTCCTACTATGCCCTAATGACGGGCAGTGATCAGCCTTTTAATTTATAAGGGATAACACCGTTAAGGTGCAGGTTCAGCAATTGTAATGGATGGTGCAGTGCATAGTAGATACATGTAAAGTGAAGGTTTCTAGTGTGAAATTGGTGGTTTTCATGTAAAAACAAATACTAAAAAACCCATTCTCATCCTATTCACCCTCACACTGTCTCTACATCAGCAGGGAAATGTCGGTACAACCTCTGCCAAACACCAGAGGCATCACTAGAGAAAACAAACACATGAACACGGTGTCCATGTGAGACAGGCTACAGTTCATTACAAGGATAAAGCCTGTGGTGCAGTCTGAGCACAGCTGCAACAAGCACCCAGGACCTGTGGTCCATGGATTATTGTATGTGCATGACTTTCAGACCACTGCCTCCCTCTGGTGTCAGAGACCGGGACAACAACGCTGCGCTGCAAATATCACCCACCACCACATTATCCTGACAAAGGCAGGTTTTTACAAAAACGTTTCACAAATCTAATGTGGTAACAACATAATCCCTAAATTCCATTAAGTGACTGCGCTTGAAACCTTTGGAATAACCAAGAACCTTTTTCTTAAGAACATTAAGTCTGCAATTCAAATTAAACATCCCATCACAATTTTAGCCACAACTAAACTTGAACAGCTCCTTCACAAGCATTAACCAGGCTCTGCTTCGCAAGCACAAATCCCACTGCAGACAACAGATTTGTCACCGCACAGACAACCTGCAAGTATAACATAACTGTATGCTTTATGAAGGGGCAAATCCTTTTGGGTCCATGTGTCTTTCTAAAGCAGAAAAGGCTGCTGACAAAAAACACGCTGAGCTTGCAAGAGTGGTGGGCACGCACACACACACACACAAACACACACGTAACACTACAACAGCTCTCTCATTTAGCACACATGCAGATCCACGCTCTTTTGGAGACCTGGTTCATTTTTGAAGTATTTCTTTTATAGCAAAGCCTAAAGCAATTATATGAGTCTAAATGGTGATTTTGACATCAATTGGCACAACACTTGGATTTAAACAAAGCTGGTTAAAAAATAATAATAATCTAATCTCGGCACCCAGGCAGCACAGAAGAACCACCAGCTGTGCCTGCAGCATGACTGGACGCCCCATTTGAAAGTCCTAGACTCCTAGTGTCCTTTTAGCTGCAGTAGTGCCTTCTTCTGGTTGGCTGGGGTATACACATGCAACTGGTTAGTTTGTTAGCACCCCCCCCCCCCCAAGTGAAGCTCCCATGAGTGTATTTATAAAAAAAACAACTTAAAAGTTAACAAAATTATAATTAAATAATGGCTTATGGGAACCTTGCAAGTTGTATGTAATAATTCTTTTTTTTCCCCACTTTGAGTGACTTCATTGATGATGATATAGGTATTTATTTTGTCAGTTTGTTGATAGTATAAGGTCACCTTGAAACTTGCATCTATGCTACCTTTATATCAAGTAATGGGAAGAAATCTTTTTTAGGCATGTGGGATTTAATGTCTTAATAATTAAATTAAACTTAACTTTTGTGAACCAAGACATGAGCAATTGCAGCCTTAAAGTTACAGAAAAGATGACAGGCAAAGAGATACCGCTGAGCAAGGATCAATTCACCAGGCCTGTGGAAGTGTATCAGTATATAATGAGGGCTTCCTTGACAAACAAACTGTCGTCAATATATATTGGTAGTGACTCAAACTAGTTGCTTTCATGTGGGAGGAAGAGAACACTGGTCCTTTGTGGCTCATCTCTGCCTGTGTGACAAGGCCAGTGTGTGGGAGACGCCACCTACAATCCGCAGGCTGCCTTTTCTTTGGAAAAACATTTAATTAGTGGCAATGAACGGGAGAAAAGCGGAGCACTGAATGTACCTCAAAGTGTCCAAGTTTTCTACAGTAGCAAGAGTTTGGCTGCTCATTCCTATCTCAAACAGTAATATATGAAAATTGTTGACATGTTGAACATTCTGCAGTACAGTTCACATCACCGTACAGTGGTATAAGTCGGTAGAGGTATAGTTCATACTCCTACAGTTCATAGACGTATTGCTCAACGCCATGAAGCTTTCTGTTCCTTTGGCTGTAGCAACAGAGCAGTAACACCAGAACAAAAAATATTATTTCAACCTTGTACAAGTCAGTGTCCCCAAAGCCATGAACCCACAGGCACTAGAATGAACGGCTGTCCCCTCTCTTTAAATGTCCTTTCATCACTATTCACAAAGCAAAGGCCAAATTTTTAACGTGGGCATTTGGAAAGATATGGCCAGCTTTGAAAATCTGATAAGACATAACCAAAACAGGAGAAGGAACAAGGACATCGGAAGCAACTATGGATGAAACAAACAGACTCCAATTAAATAGATACTTTCGCTTCACATTCAGTCATGCTCAGCTGTACAGTATGCAAACCTTTTGTCCACCTAACTACCCAGAAGGCTGAGGTGTGTGGCTGAAAAGGCACCGTAATTTGTTTTTTAGTCAAGGCAAAATGCACGTAACGTATTAGACACCCACCTCACAATATTAATGTTACGATCTTCTTTCCACATAATCCACATAATTCAGTGCCATATTCAGCCAGTGTCGATGTCAACGCAACACTCAATGCACTCTGCCCCACTTTGCCATATAGTAGCTCTGCAGATCCATTTTCCACCAAAGGTCTCTGAGGAGTCATTATAAGACATCTAATCTAGTAAGATCACATAATGCCTTAGTCATTGGTCATGAGTGATATGTTCAAATTAAATCGAAGATGGACAGGCAGCAGTGTACTGTAGGGAGCCTAAAATGGGCACAATATGTTCCTGTTTATTCTTATCACATTTATTTTGTTTTATCCAAAAAAACAGTTTAATGTTAATTCAATTTTAGGATTGGGTTATGGTTCGGAAAGTTATATTTTTGTGCCTAGTATTCTCTCCACGTGCTGTGTAATAAAATAGGTCACCCTTAATTTCAGATTTAACATCTGTTAAAGTAGAACAAGTCCAATTTCTACACTTGGACAAAATAGCAAACTGCTCCAGAAATATATCAATATCTACCATCTGTGACTTAACACCATTCATGCAGAGTTATGGAAATCGATAATATTGGAACACAATCATCCAATTCCTCATTTCTCTACAGTCCAACACTGAAAAGTAACTAAAATGTTAGTTGCCTGCCGTTTTGTCTGTGAAGCTGAGCAGTATACGGGGTTTCAAATCCAAGTAGTTACAGTAGTACATTGGCAATATCTGGACATTCACATTTCCTGGGGGGGGGTTCTGTTTTAATGATCTACAACATTTTCCACACTGAAAACGAAATTAGAGTATGTGGCGTTACGAATATTTAAAATGTAGCAAACATTGTTTCTTGTTAAATATCTGAAAGAATTTAAGAAGTGGAAGTAATTTCCATTAAGGGTGGGATTATTAATAATTTTCAGTAAACATGTACTAAATTCTTTGGATCATTTTGTTAAAACCTTTAACACTAAACCTTAAACATTTTTCCACCAGCTAATGTAATGTCAAATGTCAAACAATCTGCTTTCCCAGGGACTAATGTATATGGCACAGTATGCAGATATCCACACCTGCTTCAGCCCAATGGCTACCAGCCTCATGTTAACACAACACCACATCTCCTGTCATTCAACACATTAAAGCATGTGATGCATGCCCGTTTCAACAGAAAGGCATCTGCTCAAAACGTAAATCAGAACCAGGTTTTGACTCAACCCAGGAATCTCGTTGCGCATTAGGCCTGCAGGGTGGTTAAATGTTGATTCATGAAGCCCTTTATGAATTTAAAATTCCGGTGACCCGAGTCTACAGCACCTGGAACACAATCTGACCTCACCAGGGACATGCTAGGACATGCACCGAAAGCTGAACATCATCATCAAATTATTATTATCAGTTTTTGACCTGCTGCTTCTACTTTAGACAACATGTGCTACACATAAAGTGCGAGCACATATCACCTAACCCCACATGGACCGACACATTCTTGGTCCAAACATGGGTACTGACTTCAACCCGGTTGCCTCTTGTTTGACACATGCACAGTGCAGCTGTCAAAATGCACATATCGCAGTATGCTCTATGGGAACATACACAGGACCTCTAAAACATGTAACCTATATGAAGGTAATCTATCTTTATAAATAAATATAAGATAAGTTTTGCTTACTTAGTTTTAGTGAAGTGATACACCACAGATGAAAACTGCATTATTTGAATTTCAAGGATACTATTGACTTCAAATTCAGGTGACATGACTGGCCAAATATTTTTTTATCCAGTCAACTCATCAATTAATAAGACTCATGTTTCTGAATATTCAGGCTTAAGTCTGCAAGATCAGTTTATTAAAAAGAACAAGGACACAGCTACTGGTAACGCTGAGTAACAAATAGAAAGTAACAAATAAAACGCACAAATTACTTGAACTGAGTTATTAACATTAATACACTGACCATTTTCGATGACAAGTATTAAGTTTTTATATGACCGCGGTCTATATTAGTCATTGTATATGCAACAAAACATGCAAAGATGTCACCTTAGGTTGTGATGGGGATTTTTCACTATTTTCGATTAATCGAGAAAATAATCGGCAGATTAATCGATAATGAAAATAATCATTAGTTGCAGCCCTAGTGGTCTCCCTACTCAAAACTAAAGGAAAAATGAATGAATAAATAAATGAATTCGACTTTTGCAACAATGAAATGGTAAGTCTGAGAAATGAGGTTTCATTTCCCTAAAGTTTTACATTTCTCACTTGAGATGTCAATTACTGTCGATCTACTCTTTCAACACCACTCCTAATTCCTAGCATACAAGACCCACAGCTGAACAAAATGCGTACATTCAACATCAAAGGCAGCTGGCCCACTACAGTGACCAAGACAAACCCATCTGACAGCAGTGTCAGATGGTGAGAGGCACACAGAAGCAAATTCAGACTAACGGCTAAATTTAGGCCAATAAAACCAAGGCCAATACTGCCATGAAAGGCTCAGACACACGTAACATGACATGCAGCTGTCATGTCACTCTTTATTGAGACCACAGGTATGACATAGTAAAGGAAACAGAGGCACATGCTCTTTCAAAAGTAATAATTAAACTTCATTGCTGTGCAGCCTCCCATTGTCACAAGGGTGTGGAAGGAGCAGCATGAGACTCCACTGCTGATGACTGATGTGTCAAAGCTTTAGTCATTAGTCTCTATTTAGATGTTATCCCTGGAATCCTCCATGTTGCCTCTAGTGTATTAAGGAGAATGTACAATACAATAGTTAAATAGGCTTATTTTGGAAAAGAAAACTACAATGTGGATAAAGATCAAAATTAAAAATCGACTAATACTGGATTAAAGGGATTGATGCTGCTACAGATTTTGATTATATAAATAACATAAATGCACAATATAGTTACTGTAGTACTATATATATATAGTACTTTAATTGAAACAAAGAATTGTATAGGTGGGAGGGTTGTCATTCTTAACAGACTCATGCCACCATCTGCTGAAGTGATCCAACAGCTCATGTGGCTGTTAGAAACAAACAGTGTCATGATGGCATTGTCTAAATTACTAAACCTAATTATTAAACCATTGAAAGCCTTTTATTGCCTAAATATGTAGCCTACAGATAGGACATTAGTAATAAGGCAATATTTAGGGATTTCAGCCCTTTATTTATTTGTTTGCTCTTGTCAAAATCTGTCAGAGCAATGCAAACACACTGCAAATTATGAAGCTTCCAGAAAACGTCAACTCTATTTCCTCCTTTTAAATACAGGTGTTGTGAATATCACTGACACACACATGCCACCAGTCCTCAATGAAACGAGACACCTGCATTGACATCCCAACACTGGTGCTGTGCTGCATCAGAGCCTTTTGAACCGAGCACATTAGTATTGTTACTGAGGAAAGATTACGTTTACATTTAGTCATGAGACAATGAGAACATTCACAAACCGAAGGAGCAGCTTCGGGAGCATTTTTGGGGTTCGGTATCTTGCTCAAGGATACTTCGACACATGGCTGGGGGATCGAGCCGCCGACCTTCCAATTGGGAGGCGACCGCTCTGCCACAGATCTGACAATCGGTTACATGTGTCTCGAACATCAAGCGCTACTCTGTTCCACTCATCATGTCAGCGATCCATCAGTGAGGCATGAACGTGCTTGGAGATTTAACATGTCTTAAAGTAGGCTTTTGTGCAATCTACACGTGAAGTATTTACAGGGAGGCTGTTAAACTAAAGCTAGAATTACTTCATACTGTGCTGTCACCTTTTGCGCGTGAAAATCCCGGTAGATCAGCAGTTTCTGAAACAACCATGCTACGTTCAAAGTCACTTACATCACATTTCTCCCCCCTCCTGATGCTTTGTTTGAAAGTTAAATCTGGACTAAGTAGGTTGAGAAGAAAACTACGTATATACATTCACCGGAAACTTTTAGGTACACCTTGCTATTACCGGGTTGGACTGCATGTTGCTGCATATTTTTCGGCTGCACATCCACGATGCGAATCTCCTGTTCCACCGCGTCCCAAAGGTGCTCTATTGGATTGAGATCTGGTGACTGTGGAGGCCATTTGAGTACACTGAACTCACTGTCATTTCTTAACAAGGTTTTCATTGTGAAACATTTGCAGCAACCTGTGAAAAACTCATCATTCATGGTCTCTCGTTATGTTACACTGTGGAGCAGCTGAGTCACGTGAAACCTAGTGGTAAGATACAGTATTACCTGTCCAGTATTTGGTTTAATATCAAACCAATTTGAAAATGTTTACATCGTCCCAATCCTATTTTGAGATGATTTTAGCTTTGTGACATGGCGCGTTATTCTGCTGAAATGGCCATTAGAAAATGGGTGCATTGTGGTCATAAAAGGGATGGACATGGTCAGCAACAATACTCAGGTAGGCTGTGGAGTTTTAAACGAAGCTCTATTGGTACTGAGGGACCTGAAGACATTATACCCACCACCAGCCTGAACCGTAGATACAAGGCAGGATGGACCCATGCATTCATGTTGATTACGCCCAATTCTGCCATTACCATCTGAATGTCGCAGCAGAAACTGAGAATCAGAGCAGGCAACGTTTCTCCAATCTTCTATTGTCCAATTTTGGTGAGCCCGTGCCAAATGTAGCCTCCGTTTCCTGTTCTTAGTTGACAAAGGTAGCACCTGGTGTGGTGCGTTCAGAGATGCTCTTCTGCATTCCTCGCTTGTAACGAGTGAGTTATTTGTTTGCCTTTCTATCAGCTCGAACCAGTCAGGCCATTCTCCTCTGACATCTGCCATCAACAAGGCACTGACGCCCAAAGAACTGCCGCTAACTGGATATTTTCTCTTTTTCGGACCATTCACTATAAGAGATGGTTGTGTGTGAACAACAGTTTCTGAAATACTCAACCAGCCCGTCTGGCACCTACAAACATGCCATGTCCAAAGGAATTTCAATACACTTTTTTCCCCCCATTCTGATGCTTGGTTTGAACTTCAGAAGAGCGTCTTGAACGTGCTACCACGTGATGGCGATTAGATATTTGCGAGCAGTTTAACCGGCGTACCTAATAAAGTGGCTGATGAGTGTACGTTTTTCACGCTTTCCCCAGTCTGAAACGTTCTTCAGTCCAGCTCTGTTGTTTAATCCCCCGTTGCAGTGCTGTCTTCTCTGCTGACCCATCTGTCTGCCTTTTCAAATATATAATGTGTTTCAATAACCTAATCCTGTTAAAGAGTCACTGCCTGACTGTGCAGTGCAGTAACACAGTGATGCCAAAAGAGGGAGTTGTTGTTTTAAATATAAACCACGTACTGCCAATGCAGTGCATTGTGGCGAGCTTTCACAGCAGTGATGTGATAATAACCAAACACAGTCTGTGAGCAACTTCTTGTGAAACTGCTGTGCCTTCCGCAGACGTTTCCTAAAGGGTCAGCTCACCCAAATGACATATTTTGTCACTGAAGTCTAGCGGTATTTAGCCATGCAAATGGTTATTGATTTATTTGGTATGGGTCTCTGAGCCATACCATGCCTTCACCCCAATGAAGGTGAAAGCAATGTTATTTGTGGTGCCCACAGTATTGAAAAAAAACAACATTTAAAAACTGCTAATTCTCATTCAGGAGTGTCCCTGTTAACTCAAAGAACTCACTGTGAACTGTTTAGATAAGGACTATTTCTTCAGGGGAAAGTACAGTAGTTCCATTGAAAATTGTTCAATAAACAGCAGCTGTGCTTACCTTCTTGTTGGAAGAGCTTTGGTTTGTACAACCGGAGCCCAGGTTGTTATTGGGGGCAGACACATTGTTCCTGAGAGAGGGAGACCGCAGCCCTTCCTCCCCTTCTCCTTCCTCCTCCTCTTCCTCCTCCCTCCCACTCTCCGCAGAATGTTCAAAGTCATCACTGTCTTGGTCCATCTCTTCCTCGTCCTCATCCTCGTCCTCTTCCTCCTCGCCCTCTTCCCTCTCCTCTTCCTCCCTCCCCTGCTCCTCCCCTCCCTCTGTCCTCTCCTCCGCCTCTTCCTCCTCTTGGTGACTGCTGCTGCTGTTGTTGTTCTCCTCCTCTTCCTCCTCCTCCTCGTCCTCTTCGCCCAGCGGCTGGCCTCGCAGCCGCCTCTGCTCTGCCCCCCACATCCATCGAGCTCCTTTCTCTCCTCCGTTCACTTCGTTTGGAGGGCCCTCTTCGTCTTCTTCCCCTTCCTCCTCTCCCCGAGGGCCGTTGCTGGCCCCCGATTCACTTGCCGCCCATGGTTGTTCCCTCTCGCCATCAACCTGCGACGCCTCAAGCTGTGAAGAGCCACACACAAAAAAATACAATGTCAGAGAAAAAGTCTGATGAAAAATTCAATGTGTGCAGTGCAGGTCTAAAGCAAATTTCCACAATTATATGACTTGATTTGATCTATGCATCTTCACGACTCAGTTTACAACTCGCTAATCCAATTTATACCTATAGGTTTTATATTTCACATCCTTTCATGTGACTACAATGTCGTTTACTGAACGTTAGTTGGCCTTACCCTTTGCTGCAGCTGCTCTTCCTCCTCTACTACCCGGTTCATGTGCTCATCCTCGTCCCCCTCCTCTGCCGCCTGCTGAGGTGCCCGGGCCGTGGAGGAGGCGTTACCTCGCACTGCCGGACCCCCTGCACCCCGACTCCGCCTGCTGCTGCTGCCCCCCGACAGCAGATCCTGGTTCATTTCCAAAATCCAGCTTGCTACCTCCTGGACCTTCGCTAGGCTGTCTGAGGAGGAGAAGGGCTTGGCATTCTGCAGTAAGACACAAAAAAAAGGACAAAAGACACAGAGGATCAACATATATTCATTGTTTTCTTGGGTCCACACTCCGCTTGCGTTTCTGAGGCAAAAATCAAACAACTGCCAAAGAGAAAGAATAAGACACTTATTGGATAGCATTCCATACACAAATTCATGCTCAATTGCTTATTTCCTCCAAAATAAAAGTGTGAATATCCCTCTTCATATTCTATTCTTGCCTCTGAATTAAAATAATTAAACATTTGCTCTTGGAGCTACATTATTGCTGCTCAGCAGCAGACAAGGAAAAAAATGGTGGGAGTGATTGTGTTTGGCTTCAGATCACACAGCGTTGGATGGGCAGAAAAGCCTTGAGAGCTACTAGTGTTCCAGCCTCCAACAAAGCCAATAAACAAAGTCCAATCTGTCAAATACAAAACCAAAACATGGCTTGAACGTACCAGAAGCTGGTCCAACAATTGTCTTTAAGATTTGTCGGGTCTACAAGGTTCGGAAAAAGTAAAGACATGTTGTTTATTTTCTAAATCCGCTGTGTTGCTGCTATGCATTCAGCAGTTTATTATGGGAAACCTACTGAATAAACACACAAGTTGCTTCTGAAATGTCTCAAACTATATGTACAACTGAAGGATAGGCACCAGCGCTTTATCTGAGATAATGAGACAGCTTCTCCCTCTGACACTGTGTCACAGGCACAGCAATGCAGACAAGAATCCAACTCAGAGCAACAGTGCTAATCTATCACCATCAAAGGATCAGCTCTCTTGAGCTTCTTTCAGTCCATATGTCCTTCGACTTACAGGCACCTAAACTGCACATTTGATGCTGCAAAACATTACTATTTGAACCACTGACAGGTCAATGACAGACATAAGACTACAACAACTACTGTGCACATAGCTTCTTAACTGAGTGGAGCATTTCATACACTAAACTTTTATTCAGGTTTGTGCAAATTTTATAAAACTGTATTTATTGTGGTTTGGGCACATCTGGCCAATACCAGAGCCATTT
This sequence comes from Coreoperca whiteheadi, assembly GCA_011952105.1. Taxonomy (NCBI): domain Eukaryota; kingdom Metazoa; phylum Chordata; class Actinopteri; order Centrarchiformes; family Sinipercidae; genus Coreoperca; species Coreoperca whiteheadi. Next base: position 9,860,087 of record CM022472.1, on the reverse strand, counting down.
AATAAGACCAGTATCAGATTGCTGCATCACACTACACAGGCAACAGGCCTGTGCTACACAATAACAGGTCCCTATTCGAATGATTACAAGCTGACAGACCGGCCGATGCATTTTCAGTTCTAAATCGCAAACGTTTAGCTGAAGTTTCTGACAAGACACAAGCTCAAACACACACTACTTAAAGCTAATCAACTTAATACACACATTTTATTCTACTGACTCAAGTGGCAAGAAAGGTTTATGTGAATAAAGACAAGTGGGATGTGTGACTCATGGATCTGTCAGGTCCAAGCGGTAGTGGGCTGAGTAGGTAGCATACAAAGCAGTTCCATCCTTAAGGCTTTTTAATATTAATGACTTCCACCAATACATGTGAAGCTGCAAGGGCACCAACTATGCTGTCATTAGCATTTGAAATGATGTTTTGTAAGACCAAATACATAACAGAGGTTCTCTACTGGTCACACACACTACCCAAGTTTATTTTTGTCTGTTGAATCGAATGTAATCTTAGCTAATGTAGCTTTTAAAAAAGGTGCCAATGGGCCTTTTAAATGCCCACGAGGTCTGTAGCTAATCTTAACTGTAACAAATTAAGAATCAGCTATGCAGACCGCATGTCCAAATCTCCACAATGCACTACAAAGGAAATATTTTGGGGGAGGCTCACATACTTTATCTATCTCTGTGAAAATCAACTGCTTTGACCTTGAAGAAAAACGTCCCTGGTCCCTTTGTAAGGCTTCTCCCTGTCTTTGCTGTATGGTCCCGATGCTGTGGTGGGAAGCATTAGACCGTTCTCAGATTGCACAGCGCCCCTCGGGACTGCCAGTTCATTGCTGTGAGCTCAGAAGAGGAAGGCTATGAATAGCTGAAGTTGTCCCTGCCTTTTACCGGAACGACCGAGGTTCCGTAATTAGTTTCCTAAACACAGCATGAAATTTGTTTGTTGTTGATGTTGTTCAAACAATTGTGAGCAATCCAAACAGGAAGAGAGAATAAAAACGGGTTGCTGATGAAACAGGACAAATGTAACCGAGTTTTGATTCATTTGTTGGCCAAGAGCCTTTAGTGTTCTTGTCCAATTATAGCCGAAATACCCATTTTAAAAAGATTTTTCCTAAACACACCGTTATCATTCACCCTTCAATCAGATAGTTCCTTGACTCAAAAGCATAAAAACGTTTCAGAATAGCGGCTTGCACAATTATGAAAATTGTTCCTCTGTTGAATCTTGTAAAGTGGTTGAATTGGTGTTTTGGGGATAGCAAACACATACGAAAGATGCAAACTCCAGCCACACTTTTAATGAACAAAGACTTGGCACATTCAGTATTGCATACACAACATTCATTCATCAGTCTCTATTATTAGTCCTGCAAGAGTTATGAAGTGCACAAAAATAGCCTTGGGAAGCTGGGGAGGGCAGGTGTGAATTGAGTCAGATAGGTGCCACAGGTGCCCAGGAGATAGAGAGCAAACACAGAAAATTAGACCAGAGATTTTTTTTTCCAAGTTATGGGATTATGATCACAAACACACGTGCTTGGTTTAGCGTCAAACACACAACTTAAGATGTTCGTTTTAATTATTTAACTTCTTCTACTGATCGTTAGCTTGGTTGCCTATACACTAACATGACAAAATAGACAATAATTAACACTTCTCTAATTAATATTTTATTATTATAACATATTTTATTATATTTAGGGGTCACTCTTAGTAACAAACAAGAACTATCATTAACTCAGCACTTCCTCTCAGCTCTAATGAGCATCATTCAGCTCATTTCTGTTTTCCAATCAGCAAACTCTGCTCTCATCAATCTTTGTTTTTAAAAACCCAATGTATGCTACTTGCCCAACACCAAAAAAAACAGTAAAGAATTAGCGACCACCTGGTGAACATAGTGGAGCAGTTAGCAGCTAAAAAGCAAGTTATTTCCCCCGGGGGTTGGTGGAGACCAAAACAGAGCTAAAAAGTGAATGAATACTGGACGTACATCTGTCAAAAACACTAACTCAAAATGTGTGTAATGTTGTTCTGTGTCTGTTGGATGTGTGAATAGGCAACTGTTTCCTTAACGGCATAACAATAAAGAGGCTAATATCTCAGTTTTGACTAGCATGTTATTATAAATTCTTAGTGGCCAAAAGAAGAATAAGATGTATATATACCAGCCTTGATGATGTGTGCCCAACAGTCTGGCAGTGCAACATACATCCACAGAATCCACAGCTGTGGCACAAACAGACCAGGGCTCCAATGAAAATGTTTAGTTAAACATTTTCATTAATCGTACTGGTGCGCATAAATGCCCACCCAAATGAATCCCCGCAGGCCACGTGGATATAACTGCGATCCGCCCATCACTACTGGGAACAGTGCTTTAGCTGTCAGAGTGTCGGCGTTCCGAATTGAAACGTTTAAAAAGCACAATGCCTCCCAGAGGCACATCCTGTGAAAGGCGTGTGGCCGGCAGAGCAGCCCCCCTCGCCGCAGCGTTTCAGCGCTAGGAAGCAGAAAACCGAAGCAGTGAGGAGTCAGAAATGATAATAAAATTTAAACACTGCTCAGAATATAGCCAAAGATGAGCTACCTTTTAATAAATGTATGCCCAATTAAGAAACACCTTGACCTAAACCTTTATTCCGGTTTACAATCATTTACATGTGTTAAGAAATTACCAGTGTGTATAGGAACGGACACAAAAAGGTAATGCTTAAAATGTCCTATTGGGTGCCTCTAAATGATGTGCCGTCTGCCTAACGCCTAAATTTAGATGTAAAAAGTTAGTCTGGAGTCCTGCAGTTATTACTTTAGCCAGTGGCGCAAAAAGTGGGTAATGCGCTATATGCGGAAAAATGGAAACTTGTTTGGTTGTGTTCACTGCTCAGGTACATAAACAAAAACATCAAATCTTTTCTTCCCTAACCAGCCATGAACCAGTAGCATACACATTATTGTAAAGTTTGAATTAAAAATGTATCTATTTTGAAATATTTCTCTATTTTATAGAATTAATGCTTTTATAGTATTTGTACAAATTAAAGGTTTTTAAGTTATTCATATCCATCTGCTCATTAAACGGTAGGTTACCATTGTGCGGTTTACTGAATTTTAGGTCTCTAGCTAAGACCTGCTTACCTGACACCCTGAATCATTCTTATTCATTTCCATAGGGGTTGCATACCCCTATGGCACCGGGTGGTTGCTCCCCTGACTTAAGGCTTGTGTAGAGACTCAACATAAGGTACTTCAGCAAGAGTGTGCTTCTCTTGGATGGATTTAGACAGAGTAATCTACATGCTGTGATGGGTGGGCAACAGGTGTGCATTAACTTTCTGTGGACAGCATCAAAGCAGGGGCTTTCCACCACACAGCTGACATTGAAACTTGTTTCCTACCGCTGTAGAACAAAACCAAAACAGTTTAGGAGCTATATTACAACAGTTTAGTGTTCTTTGTTGAAACAGCTACATTCAGCACTCTGGTGATGCAAATTAAACCCAAAAGGCAGTCAAGATGCAATCTCATCATGGCTGTAAGATTTTGTTTCCCCAAGTATGCCATGTGAAAGAAGCTGTACATTTAGTTTTGCTAAATAATTTCTAGGGGTGTCCCAAGCCAACATGCAATGTCCGGTTAATATAGGCATTTTAATTGCTTGGTATCAGTCGTATGGCCAGATCTACCCATTGTACTCTGGGTACACCAGATGGCAGAAAAAACTATTTATTTGTAGTTGTTTTCAACTCCAAAATCTCTCATTAAGTGCATATCATGGTCACAGCCAACAAAAATGTTGTTTATGTCACATGTTTTTTGTGTATCAGATTTTTCAAACTCTCAGATACCGATAACTGTATCTGTCCAGTGCTGGTCAGCTAGAGAAGAGAGGCACTCATCTTTACAGCTGGCCGGAACTCTCTTTATCATGTCCTGTTAATCATCAGAATCAGCTCTATTGGCCAGGTATGTGTGCACAACCAAGGAAGTTGACACTTTTTTTCGTTGCTCTCTATGTACGTACACAGCAGTAGATGTAAGAAAGGCTATAAACGAGGACAACAAGCCTAACAAGGTAGACAAACATTAAGCTGCAATGTGCGCATTCACTACTATGTGTACGTTACGTTTTTTGGTAATAAAAAAACAAAACAAAAGTAACATACTGTATGTAAACAGTAAGACAATTAGTGGAAATGGTGCTTAAAAAAATAGGATTAATGTAACAGGTTGCATTTTATTCATGAAGTAGTTGGATGTGAAAGTATATACGGTATGGTACAGGGTGCATAGGTTTAAAAAGTATTCATATTTACAAAAACAATGAGATAAATTCACAGGTACACTGTATGTCAGTTAGTGTCACATGGTTATTGTAGAGGGATTGCTCAGGCATAGTTCCTGACACTATGTGACCGGTGTTAACTGTTCAGCAGAGTGGTGGCCTGTGGGAAGAAACCGTTCTGGTGTCTCTGTAGCGCCTACCAGAGGGGAGAAGGTCCAACAGGTTGTGTCCAGGGTGTGAAGGACCTGCAATGATGTTTTCTGCCCGTTTCCTGACTCTGGACATGTGTAAGTCCTGAATGGAGGGCAGGTCGGCACCGATGATCTTTTCCGCGGTCCCGACTGAATCATGTAATTTCCACGCCTTAAATTGCTTGCCAATAAATATCTGTTTTATTTAAATTTGGTTGAGAAAGCGATGTTTTGAAGGTAAAGAGAAATGAGTCAAGATTCCCTCTCCCATTAAAGACAGATTGGTCAGAAGTTTACGAAGACACTTGGGTACAATTCGTTTTTACAATTTCTTAAAAATGCTTCAAGAGTGTAAGCAACAGAACAAACTCCATGTGACATCTGTCAGCACCACTGTTTTCAGTAAAGGGTTTTTGTCATTAAAGTACAGTCTAATGGGGTGTGAAGAATTTCTTCTCAAATCATTTTCGCCAAAATAATCACTGTTTTCTACTGCTTTTTGGAGACAAAATTGGTGGTTGAATATCTAAAAAGTGGGGTATCTATGTAAATAACCATTATAAGTCGTTCAAGTTCATGATTACTATGCTTACGAGAAGATTCTGTGTTTGATGATGGATTGCAAAAACGGAGATCCTGGGGGGGCTAACGTGCTGATTTCCAGCTTTGAAAAAGATGAAACCCGACTTAAAAGGGGCTCAATCGTTTCAAGGCTACAGGATACAGCTCGCACATAAATCTTGTTGCAAATAAGGAAAGAAAATTAGAGGACTGAGTTGAACACCCCCAAATGGCAGCAATAAATCATATCAATGTGACCTTAATAGAACAGTGGGAGAGAGTGGAGAAAATATTGGCTGTTCGTAAAGCACATAGTAACCGATATAGATTGAGTAGCGGATGTATAGTGGCTCCACTTAGATTTTCAAATATTAACAGTAAACACTGAACAAACCAACATAAGTGTTTGAAAGCTGACAGACACATTTGGCGGTCTCATAACTGCCTCCTGGATAACTACAACATGTCACACAAAAAGTAATAAGAGTTAATGAGGATTTTGACTTTTGCAATGATGAATTCTTTGAGCCAATAAATGCAATATTAGGAACCGTTTTCCAGGAATCCTACAAAGTCTAGAAATCCTATAAATACACCGCGTTTGTTGAAACCTTTGCGTCTTCAATACAATGCAGAAGCTATTAATCGATGGCTCTATTTAGAGCTGGTGCCCTCTGATGTCTCAGAGGAAGAAAGTGAAACCTCAATCCCTGGGCTGCTTGACAGAGGGACAACATTTTTCCACATTCATTTCACAGTTAAGTACTTCATTCTGTGACAAAACCTCCTCAGGAAAATAATGAATTCTGTTCAACATAAAAGTGACATTAAGGTTTTGTCTATAAGCACTACGCCTCCTCTAAAACTGTCACTCACTATCTCTTTTTCATTTGAATTGTTGCCATGCAACAACCCAATAGTACCAAAACATTTTCCTTTGACGATTTCTATCATTACTCATGAGAGAATAAATCTTCTTAGAAACTAAGACAATCAATCTCCTCTACTGTGAGAATGGCCTACTGCCAGAAGGACTTTGGAAGGGACTTAAAATCCCAGTCAGTGCCAGCCAACTATTAAAACAGTCATGTGCATAACAAACAATGAAACAGAGGGAACCCTAGAAGCTCCAGCCATGAGACAGAAGCCTGTGTTGGAGCAAAGTCGCACTCTGATTCACACATACTGGCACGTGCACACAAGCACTCAGACGCACACTGTCTTCTTTGGCCTTTATTTGTTCCATTAGGAGGAGCTTTTTCTCCAATTGTTGAGGGGCAGCAATCACCGTTAACCACAGGCAGTCTGAAGGAAACCATTTAAAATGACTCTGCAAGCTGAAGGCAAGTCCACTGTTGTCAAGGCAGCAAGACAGCCATTAAAATCACCTGGTACCATTAAAGAATCAATTACTGCGCTGCTCTTCCTGGTAGCACAATTCTTATACTTGAGCAATCGTTTTGGACAATCACAGCGGATCAACAAGGACACTGTACTTCACACGCAATGCTTTCTGCAATATGCTGTGAGGGCCCACGTTTCCTGCATTGCACACGGGTGATAACGCATAGAAAGCGCACAGCTGGCTGATCAGGAGGCGTGAAGACACAGATGTGGCTGTGTCAGTGTCAGTGGGAGCTGACGCATTGTTACCTTTGGTTGAGGTGGGCAGCCAGTGGCCAGTCGCTGCAGCTGTTCTGAAGTATGGCTTGAGAAGAGATCTGAGCAGCAAGCCGTGCGGCCCAGTCTCTTCATCAGAGAGGAGATGATGCTGCAGCCACAGCCACACATCGACTTGCTCATTAGTAGCTTGACAGTTCTGGGGTTTAAAGACGTGTGGGGGGAAAAAAGAGATAAGCTGCAAGCTGCAGCCACTTCCTGGTCCTTGCTGAATTCCCTCAGTTGTCAACACAGCTGATGCCTTATCTGTAATGCATTCCACATGGTGTTGATCCAAGGGTACTCTGTCACTGACATCAGGTTGGTGTTATCTACAGTCAACATAATACAGATGCCGACGCTCACCTTAATCCTCGGTGAGGGCACTGGAGTTGGGAAGTACAGTTTGTCGGTCCATTTCCCTCGTGATTGCTTCCCACTTACTCCACTCCCTATGCTGTACTTCTCTATCTCTGAACAGCACACGCCTCCTGCAGTAGCTCTCCCTTTTTGCCAAACGCATTCCCATCCACAAAACACCTTCTTCTGATATTGCAAATAATACTCGGGATGTAATGTCTGCCACTACTCCCCTCTGTCTCCCACAATTTCCATCCGTTTCTTTCCACTCCCTCCACTGCCTTCGGCTGCTGTGCAATGAGGATGCGTTCCCCCGTCAACGCTGCTGCCACCACTGTAAACTGTACACCCCCTCCCCACCACCAGCTCCAGCGGTAAACCACTCAGACTGAGCTCCTCCAACTTGCCAATAAAAGTGCTTCCCTCACATGACATTGGAGCTCCTGTTTGTTCCATTAATTGAGAAAGCAGTGGACAGAATATTATAGCCACTCTGCATGCACCAGAAGCACTGATAAGCAGTATACAGTCTGGATGCGGTGGGGGAGGAGTCCAGCGAAAGCATTTAGGAGACAATAACAGAGCAGACAGGATTGTTATGGTAATAATCTGTCACTGTGGTCAAGATGCCGCTGATGACTGCTGTAATAATCAGTGAAATAAAAGAAAGACAGTTTCTCTAACTGATCAAGAAAAACTGAAAAGGAAAGCAGTAAATAAACACTCTGGAAATTACTGTGATAGAGCTGAATAGCTGCAGATTTCAGTTATTAACCTTTTATTAGAGCAACTAGAAAGAGCACAATATTATGTTACATTGAGCCGGCATGGCTGTGATTAGTGCCAGTTCAAAAAACTGTAATAAAAGTGCATTCTTTTTCATTCCCTTGTGTGTCAACATCTGCTCCAGCTGCAGTGACAGTGCATATTTCACTGCTCACCTCATCACAGATGTTTGACCTGATGAGTGTAGTGACACGAAGGGACGACATGAACATTACTCGGCGCAGAAGCTAATAGTTATCAGAGCTGATGAAGCTGTGGGAGAGATAGCGAGTGGGAGGGGCAGTAATAATGGCAAAGCAAAGATAGGCTGATAAAAAACTGGGTTCTCTGTTAAAGGAACGGCAGCAGATTGCTATCAATAGCACACACATAATAAACAGTAAATGAGTATTCAAAATCATTGTCTGCTATCACCACCAATACAAAGACAATGGAAAATGGTAAAATACTAACACTAACCAACTACAATGACAGATTCCCACACATGGCTGCAAGATGGCTATTTTTGAGAAAATATCAGATAACAAAATCGATAATATTATATTTTATATTCAAAAGGTCCAATGTAATCCCCTGAAAATAAGCATTGTTGTGTTTTCATTACCTTAGAATAAGCCATTCATATCTACATAGGGATATGTTGCACCGCCATGTTTCTACAGTAGCCTAGAACGGACAAACCAGACACTGCCCCTAGATAGGGCCTTTTGCGTTTTTTCATCACCGCAGTTTCTCCTACATGCTTGGAAGGGGAGGGTGAGGCAAGCGGTACTCAAATGGTTGCAAACTGGAATTTTACCGCTAGATGCCACTAAATCCACCATACTGGACCTTTAAAGCCAAAACCGTTAGTTGATAAACTGATTAGTCAAAATCAACGGAAAATTAATTAGCAGCTATTTTTTGACTCAAACATGTCAAGGTCCCTGCTTCTAAAATGTGAGGAGGTGATGCTTTTCAAAGTCACACACTATGGGGCAGAATAATTTTCTTAACCTATAAAATGTTTACATTTTGGTCAACTGGCACCATTAAATGTATGCTGAATTAGCTATTAGCACTTTCTGTTTGCAATATAGCATAAATGGAGTCTTTTACTATGATTTCTAATCAATTTAAGGATTTTGTTTCTTGATGGAGATAATATATCCTCTCGAAGTGTAAATCACACTAAATCTAAAAATGTCTGTGGATTAAAATTTGAGAGTTATGATGCAGAAGGAATACAATGTTTGACGCAAATTGACCTCCAACAGTTCTCCGTTATTTTCCACCAGTGTTACCCTTATTCTTCTGGTCTCTGTACAATTACAAAGTGGAATCATAAAGCCTCTGGATTAATTGAAGCATTTTTAACTTGCGCAGACACGCCTCATCTCAGTTTGCCCTGCTCAGAGCAGAGCTGGGTCTAGTAATGCCCACTAATGTCTTTACATACAAGTTTATATGCAAATGCAAAGCTTCTAAAATTGGCTTCATGTTTGAATACACCTTTAAGAGGTCAATTAAAGTGTGTATCCACAAAGAGTACAGACGTATCTCTGCACCTGGGCTGTCCACCCTGTTCGGTATTCAACATATTGGCTGGGTTAAATGACGAAAAGAGATCCACTCAAAAATCGACTGCCATTAGTCTCTTTTCAGGAGGATACTGCAAAAACGACAAGTACTGTTATTGCTCCATCCGTTTATTCAGGTGAAGTGCATCATGCTTTGGTGTGCAGCTGTGACCATCTGCCAATTGCTGCCAAAATAAAAGGTGGTGAAAGGGGTAATAATGAAGCACTTAAAGCTGTTCTCTGTGCTCACTCACTGGCACATCTTTGTGCAGTTGATAGAAGTGCTACTAAAGGTGACACCTCACTGTGATTCATTGCAACAGAGATTTCCTGAAACACCAGGTTGCCATCTCCCTGGAACAAACAGCACACCAGGAGAGAAATGGAATACAGCAAACACAGAGACCTCTTCCATCTAAAATCATCAGAAACAATCTATAAGAAGGAAAATAACACTGTCAAAATAGAACAAGGGCATAGGGTTGCATTTAAAAACAATTCCAGCCTTCAGATAACAGCAGCAGCTAACATTAAGGTAGTCCAGTGACAAAATGTGTTCTCTTAAACCCGAATGCTCCATAAGCAAAACATAAGCATCGTGTTTACGGTTGTGTTCTGTTCTTGGCCAGGACTGAAAGACAGGGTAGTAGGGCTCAACAATTAATCAAAATATTATCGAACTCGCAATATGGCCAAGTGCAATATCCAACTCACAGAAGCTGTGATTGTTTGATAAAAAGGACTATAATGAAGTAGTGTAGTGCTGCAGAGATGCCCTGGCCTATAAAATCTTGTTCTCCAGATGTAAGAAAAAAAAATGTTTGTTTGGTAAAGACCCCAACAAATATCTCATCATCATGATTTTAACAGTTATTTCAGTGAAAATAAAAATTGCGATGCAAAAATAATCATTCCCAATCTCAAATCGTAATATCTGTCCAAATAAATCGCAATATTTACCATATCGTGCAGCCCTACAGGGTAGGGTGAAAGGGTGCCCTATTCATTATTTATGAATATTGCTTTTCACTGTGTCAGCTCACTGCTTCAGTATTGATCCATAAAGCGGAGACTCACTGCACCATAGCAGAGGGTTTCAGAGGAAGACGCAACGCCACAATGCTTACATGCAGCTGCTATAGGGAGTATCAAACCCCAGTGGGCCGGATAGACTAGCATGTAACATGTCATGAATTTCACTGAATTATTAGTTGTCCTACGGAAAAGATTGACTTTATAAATTCTAAATTCCCACACAAATAATATTCAGCACTGCATTAACTGGACAAAAGTGTTTCTGATCAATACTGTGCTCTATAACTATCTGTGTTTCTTGTGTTCAATGAGAAGAATTAGGCATTGGACAAAGCTGCTGATGAGTTTACAAGAAGTGCACTGTGTAAAGTCAATTGCTATTAACACTGCCATCTACAGGTCATAATTTCAAAGTCTTATGGCTGTCTATATTAACTGGATTAAAAATGAACAACAATCTCACTATTGGTTTAAAGGGCTGAGAATGTTGAAAACCCTCTGGGCTTCACTGTACCTGCAAGCTGGCTTTTGGAATTTAAAAAAGGCCAGACATGCATCTCAACGATGGATGTTTAAAACAGCAGCCTAAAGGCCAATGCAATTGTTTTTGCACTTTAAATTTAACTTCCACTAAAAACCAAGTCAATCCATACCCCTGGATGTTAATAACTGTACTCATCTCATCGCAAACAATCACAGTGCGGCACAAAACAGAAGCTGTGTCACTGTTGTCTCCGTTTCAAATGCCGACTGAAATGTGGCATTACACCACATGCCGATCCCTTCATTCTCAAGACAATGCAACTCATTTTTACAATAATGATTCGCACTTAACCTCTGTTACGGAGATCTACACATGTAGAACCTTTAATTAGCCTTCTTTGATGTTCTTCATATTGAAAAAGAAAAATGTCAACCAAGAGTATTTAGTTCCTGTATTCAGGCTTTTTTCCAACTGCATATTAGCTCAAACACAAAAGGTGGAAGTTCTATGTTAACACTATAGACAGTCCATGATTGGAGAGAAAATTGTTAGAATGGAGAGCCACTCTGGTACAAAGTGAGAAAGGGAAGATAATATGAATCCTCAAGCAGCCTTAAAATATTTAACATGGTTTACTGTGGAGCTAAGCAGGCCTGAGAGCACTAGGTTTTGAATCAGAAGCAGAGTATACAAAGACAAAGAGAAACGGTCCTGCAACATGATGCTTTTTTAATGTCCTCCTCAAAATCAATTCTTTAAACTATTTTGGTGTTGTTTTTTTATAGATTTATAAGCAGCTTTCAAATAGTATTTTCTGTAAAAGCTAGAGATGCATTTCAAAATCAAATTGAAGCATGACTTTGGTCCCTGCATTTACCCACATGTAAACGCCTTAACTTACCCAAGACAAATGTACTTTTTCAAAAATCATCCAAACATGTTTGCTGGATGTATATTAACATTCTCCGCAATCAGGTTAACATTTTGTAGTTCAAATAAAAAAACTAAAAAAAAACTGTAGCACTACCACAAATACGTAAATAATTGTGTTTCTGAAGTGTTTATCCTTAATTATTCTCTTGTGAGGCCTTTTGCTATTATTCTTCATTACTGAAAGATAACATTTCATTACATGGCTTTCCCACCATGAAAAATTACTTCTGAGGCGCCTCCCAGACTGCACAACTATATCGGGATGCACCAATTTCACTTTCTCTCTCTCCAGAAACTCTTGGTAAGGTCTGATAAGAGTCCATATTGAGAGCGTATCAATTAAGACGCTGTATACCAAGCTATACGGTACTAACTGGGATATTAACCACTTTAAACGGGCTGCAAAAACACACTTTGACTACTACTGATATTCTCGGTTATTTGATTTGATTTGGCTTGTGTTTGATAAAGCCTTCATGATACTTCTTTTCTTGGCAGCATGTAAGTAGATTTAGCTATATGCTTAAAGTTGATGCTAAAAGAAGAAAAGAAAGAGTAGAGAAGAAAGTAGAGAGAAAGACAGAAATTACAATATACAGTATGTACAATGACAATATCTTAAACATTTATGAAATACTCTGTTCATATTGCCCATCATTATAACCTAAAGGAAATCTGTACAGTTGTGTCACAAAATTATATTGTTTCTTAATATTACTACATGCCATGATGTCGATGTAAATTACTAATTTCAAAGCCAATCACTTCCCTGTTTTTCTGCAAATAGAAAAAGGTTTACACGAATCTATAGCCATGATTGAACATTTCGAAGTCATGAACTCCTTCAATGTATAAAGCTAACTGTGCTGCGACTGCTGTCTTTAGAGTAAATCTATAGCATGCTCTTCACTGAGAAGCCACCAATGAGACATTAAGGTAGACTGTTGTAACTATTGTCTAATGGACAAAGCTTAGAGTCACACACTTTTAAAGAGCAATAAGATTTGTTGACAAAGTATTTCAGTGGTTAATCATGTGGCAAATGTGTGATAATTAACATGGTGCCATTAATCTCTTCAAACCAATTAGTGGTTGATATATTTAAGTGGGCTTACAAATGATGTCATCAATTATCCTGAAGCTCCCAAATTCTGACACACTGAAAGGGAAAACACTGGTGAAGTCAAAGTGTGCATCCTCACTGTTTGTCTTGAAGCTTGCATCCCGTCATATAAAGGCCATCTATATTGTCTCCGCTAAAAGGATTTAGAGTTAAACATTAAAGCAAAGACACAAATGTGTGTCATTTAAATAAAATAAAAAAATCCTCTACATGACTGAGCCTGCAGATGGACCATTTTCTCTGAGTAGGCTGCACTCTAGTGGGCAAAGACTGAAAGCCCACGCAGGACTGCAACCAACAGCTGTCGCTGAAGAAAAGGCAGATTGTGGATTGTTTCTCACTTCTTGAGAATGTTAAAAGCATCAGCATGTGACAAACTCATTTTCTCAGTAAGGTTGGTAGTTAGTTTCAATCTGGGATGTGATGAGATGGTATCTATCAGTCTTAACGCAATTGACTAATAATACATACATCTCAAAATTACACAGAAAAATCCAATCCTTTCTTTACTTAACTCTACTATACTAATTTTACCATCATCAGAACTCATCTCTGGGCACCAAGCCAAAGCAAAACGACATCCAATGAAGTCAACTTCCTGCTTCCCCAACACAGGGACAGTTTTCAACAGGAAATCCAAAGCATGAATGACTGAGAAAGTGTTAACCGCACCCCTCAAAGGATGTACTTGTAACCTTCTGTCAGTAGGCCATGCAGTATTTTAAAATGCTGACCCATTTCACTCACATTGAGTATAGTGGCTCTTCATTAGTGTATACATTTTGGCGATTTGTTTTAAGAAGAAGATACATATGGCACCGCATTTTCTTTTAGTTTTCTTCTGCTACAGACTCTGTTTAGTTCAGTGATGTTTCATCTGGACCTTTGGTCATTTGCATCGATATACATGAAGATAGTCGCTCACAAAACATGTCCAAATTTAATATGATGGTGTAGTCAAAGTTGTTTAAATTTTCTGGACTGATGAAATGTGCATTGACCGCGATTTTTACTGTCCCAAGCTATCCTCCATTATCAATTGCGTGTACGCTCTTCTCTGCGGCGGGCAAAAGGCTATTCTGAATTATTTACAGAGAATGAGTGGGTGAGAGGTGTGGGACTGATTAGGGAGTGACACAGAGGATGGCTAAATCTCAGTCCCTTTCAACAGTCTGCTTAGGAAGCAGATTCAATTTAAATTTTTTTTTTTTTATAAAAAAAGGACCGTTCAGGAAATGACAGCAGTGCACTTCTTCCTACAGGGATTCTGCAGTACAGTCACCTTTTCACTAGAATTTACTTTTGTTCTATTCCTTTATGTTCAAGCTAAAAAGCCAAATCTCTTCCAGGGAAAGGAACAAGCAGAGTTCAATGAGATCAGTTTCAAGATGAAATATTTGTAATTTCTGTCGCGTTTGCAACACAATAGTCAGACAAATTCCTCATTCATAGCATTTAAAGTCTTAAAGCACAAGGAGATCATACTGGGAAGGGAAGTTGCACTTAGAGGAAAATTCAATCCCAAACCATAGTCCTGAATTATTCAAACTCTATATCAAATTTCCTTTATCCTGTCCCTGAGACCCTGGTAACAGTTTTAGGGGGAAGACAATGTTAACATTTTGACATTTGAGTGTCAGTCTACCCTTTAAAAATGCAGCAGCGAGCCAAGCAAGGCTCTGCTCTGTGCTATCACTTTACCTTTAATTCACCAGCGCGTGCCTAGGATGAATAATTCAAGACTTGCACCACACTCGTGGCTTTAAGGAAAAACCCCCCTTACAGCAACGAGCACTAAATACACCAGAAGCACAGTGTGCCTTCGGCCCCACAGTCATCGTTGACAACAACACATGCATCAACCTCGAGGTACACAATGATCAAGATTTGCAACCTGACCTTGTGAAAATGTGGGCTACTGTGCTTGACATAAGTCTGATGTTTTACGGGGGGGATTTGATAATTAGACCTATAACAATATACAATACAAGGTTTCCAAAAATTGGAATGATCCTTACCAATGTCTAGACAAACAGTATGAATCTACAAACCAAAAACTGCTACGTTTTTTATTTATTTTGCAGCTATTCACATTTTCATCTCCCTGCTTCCATACACACTGCCACAAATGACTGACACACACACACACACGCATAGGAATTCACCTCCTGTTTGTTCATAACAACTCCAACAACTTCCACCGTGTCTCGTGTGCAAGTGTGAAAGGTCTGCATCCTGTCCGACATGCTGACAATGAAACACAGGGTGGGGCCTTCCGTACATCCACAAGAGCAATCGTTTTCTTGTCCTCCTTGATCTCTGCGGCACCTTTTTCCACTCCATTAGGTGACACAGGGCTTACACATCCTCACTAAGGAAGCTGATGCAGACTACCCACTCTGATGTGAAACACGTCAAACGTTTAAGGCTTTTGTAGCAGTATGGTTTCACTTTCTATCATAAAACAAAAACAAGAACAAAAAGCTATAAAGGACCACACAGTAAAGGAAAGATAGGAATAATAGCACTGAGCTTAAGTTGCATAACAATTTATCAATCAATGAAGCATATGACAGATAATTAATCTAACTGGATGATCAAGTCATCAATTATCTTTTCTTCGGTTTCATATCACTGCAAACTGAATATCTTTGGGTTTTGCATTTTTTCACTATTTGTTTACATTTTGTGGACAATGATTAATCGAGAAGACAATCTGCAGATTAACTGATCAGTACCAGCCATAGTCACAGTAAGCCTCCGCCACGTTACCTCTGTACTATGTAAAACTGTTTGTAAGTAGCTCCAAAGTCAAAGCATGTTATGCTGCTGTGCCCCAAAAGTTGAAACGACACGTGGTTGTGCATTTTGGATTACTTACAAATATAAACTGCATCGTCTTTTACTACAGAGTCAAGACGAGAAAGAAGTCGCCATCACCAGTCCACTGCTGTTCTGAAGACACGAAAAAACACGACTCTGAAAGAGCCTTCATGAGATACTTATACTAAGTAAAACACTCTGTAGACCTTTTTGGTGTGCCTACTTTTATCTTAAAAATTGTCATAATCTTAATTTTACATACTTTTTCTCTGGTCCTAAATGTTCTTTGTATTTTAATTGTATCATTTTTTTTAATCATTTGGATCCCTTTCTGTAAAGCACTTTGTAATTGTGCAGTTTGCTATGTGAGAAATGACTCCGCATTATTAAAACCAGCGTTGTCTATAGGTTATTTATGGTGGTTGATACCATGGTGGAGTGGAAATGAATTCACTTGATAACAGACCCTTACATGGGAAATGTGTTGCTAGGAAACAACTGGGTTCAAGCTTACATCCTATCAGCTGTTGACAACAGCTAACAACAAACACTGACATGACATGACATTAACTTGTCAGAGCTCGTCGATGTTCACGACAGCTTTCGTGAATGTGTGGAACTGTAAAATGATCTATACATGCAACAAGAGACTACCCTACTAGTTTTCATCGCCTTTGTAATGGAAGTGCAACATCCTTGTTTGCTTTCTTCACCATTTGTCTTCCAGGTTTTATTTTCTGAAAACGAAGCTTGTGAACAAAATGCTGTTCAGAGACAGAAAGAGACACATAGGATACAAATACGATTGCAAGGAGCCTAGTAAATGGCTGTTAGATATTTATAGCCACTTGCTGTATATTTTGAACGTCCAAACAAAGACTCAGATAGACCGATACACCAAAAAGCAATTTAGATGGCTTCTTTGTCATCTACAAACTACACTTTTACGCTCACCCAATCAACAACAACCACATCTCTCACTATTCCTGTGTGTAAACCTATGCGATGAGCACTACACTGACCATAAGTTACATACACACACAAACTTCCTGACCCCTGAGAAGTTCACACAGTTTCAGTGCTTACTTACAGTTCTCTCTGTCCGTCTTTGTTCAGGCCACAATTGGTCTTCTCCACTCCAGGTCCCACTCTAAGGGTTGATTCTTTCTGTGAACAAAGAGGGGAAAAAGGGCTGTCAGTACAGCAATCTCGGAGGTCATCAAAGAGTTAACAGGCCATGGGGCCTTCTGGAATACGAGAGGAGAAAACAGGAGCGCCAGAGTAGTGAGATAAGGATTTATGCTGGGATTTCACAGTTTATTGTCCAAAACGCAGATAGAACACGCCAGTTCTTTAATAGGTATGCCAAAAAATAAAAAATAAACAACAATTGAACAACCTGGCGCAACGTGCAGCACCTGCGTGTAACAGTGAGTCACCAGCACAGATGCGTCAGTTCTTCCTTTGTCTGGTCTGACAGGAAGTGAACAGGGGGCAGCTGCTGGCGAACCAGTTCACAGCTAACAGCATTAACATGATGGTGCGTCTTTGCAAATCTAATATCGAAGTGAATTTGAATTCTCCTTACTTTGTCTGTAAGGAATAGGGATGTTTTAGGGTTTAAGTTTTTGTTTGGCCAGGAACCCGATCCAAAACCCTTAACGTTGGGTATCTGCCAATATTTAGCTAAATGCTGATTAAATATGTATCTGAAATAAGAGCTGTAGCCCACCAAATCTGACACGCCTTATTTTTCATGAGCTCCTTCATTCAAATACCTGAGGTCCTGATTAAAAAAACAATTATGTTTACAAGCTTCAATTATTCATATATGAAATGAATGAAAGTTCAACTGGGAGAATGCAACTCCTAAAACTAACGTGAGGCGATCCTCAAGAGAGAATACGTATCACTTTGTTGGAGTTGGAACTACAGAAACACTCACTCCACTTCCGGTTGTACAGTGGTATTCTAGAGTGAGGGTTTTACACATTATACCAAGAGGGAGGTGTCAAGCTAGCGTTAGATTTCTGTCTTTCACGGGTCCCAGTAGTAAATGACCAAATTGTCAAAACTCCCAGCAAAGAGTAACCCTGTAACCTCAGCAGTCCGAGTAATGTAGGGAGTACTCAAATCACAGATAGGACTATCAACAGCTAAAAACATTGGCCCTTGAGCCAGTTATTTGCTGTCCACACAAATTGCACCAATCAAATTACAGTACCGACATTGTAAGGGATAACCTACACCCCCTGGCTAGCAACAATGTAGGTGGTGCTGTCACTGCAGAAAAGTAAATTAAACTTTAATGTAAACAAAAAATTTTATTTTAAGATAGAAACACCTGTCACCTCTGGATAAGATCTATTTCTGACCATGAATGAGTTAGTCTATACTGGCAGAGCTACCCTCTCTCAGACTCCCTGTGATCCTTCTAATACAATCCATATGTTCAACTGCTGAAATTCTCAACCCTTAAAATCAACACTTCAAGAATAGTCCAATAGTGGATAGCCTTATGTCTGTACCCTAGGGTATAATTTGCTCAACAACAGGTCAAAACACAGATAAAGGTGTTCTAAGATGAGAAATGGAGCTCTTGGTTTTGAGCAGCTGCTTGCAAACATAATTAGGCCCACTAGAATGAGGAAGGAATTGGCTTGTCTAGAGAGAATAGGATTTCTAAGTTGACGTAAACAAAACTGGATATGGACATTGAGTTCTGGGAAATGAGAAGACGCCCAGACAGACAATACAGCTGTTTGACATTTGATAATCGTGAGACAGAAAGATGGTCGACAGACTGAAAGCCTCACAAGTCAGGATTCGAAGAGAGGCTTTATTTGCAAGGAAGTGCAGAACTGAAGTTGCAAAGAAGCACTCTGCTCATTGTGTGATGAAGTTGCATGAAGCAACTAGTTTATGTTCCCAGATGTGGTGAGAGGTTACACTGCCTGCCAATAAGTAATTTTAGACAAAACTCCAGAAAGGTGGATTCAATGAGAAACACTAAGACATGGAGACAGCAGGTAAATATTTTAATGGTGTTGCATGTGTGCTATGAAACAAGAATATCCAACCGACAGCTGTATTTTCTGCGAATATGGATTCATTAAAATATGCCCGTATCGGCCTCAATCAATAGGATTGGCTCGGGAAGTAAGCATCAACTCATTAATGCAACGTCAATACACATATCTAATCGCATACAGCACATATGCTGAGGAAAAAACATATCTCTAAGGAGTTTATAGATCAAGGGTATACAAAAACAAGAGAAAAAAAACAAGGCAGCGGAACATACGAAACACAATTGCACTCTGCTGGCTAATCAAAAAACACGAAACTGAAGCTTTGAGTGTCAAACAAAAAGAGTGTAAAATCTGCTTCCAGGATGTCCTGGGTGAGGACCAAGTGGCCGTAGCTTCTGTGTGTGTGTGCGCACGTGTGCGCGTGGGTGTTAAAGTATACACTTATTCATAATATAGGGGACTGTACTAGTACACTAGGGCTGAATTATATGCACACAAAAAGATATCATTATTTTGACAGATATTGAGATATGAGTTACGATTTTAAAGGGAATTTTTGCATTTAATTTTCACTGAAAAAAATATTAAAAAGATGCGATCGTGTTCTGTGGTCTGTACCAAACAACCATGTTCCCTTAGGATATGATTTGTAGGTCGGGGCATCTCTCTAGCACCACAATGCTTCATTTATAAATGGTATGCTGTGACACATTTTACCTTTATCAAAAAATTACAACTCATACGATCTGGATATTGCACTTGGCCATATTGCAATTTCGGTAATATTTCGATTACTTGTTCAGCCCTAATGGACACAAAGGCCTGCCGCTTCTGTTTTTGGCCTACTCTGCAAGCTACATAGCCAGCTCCTGTGTTAAGACAAAATAAGCCACCTATATCAGGGGGTTAACACAGAACTTTCTAGGAAAAGTTCTGAATGTTTCCCTCTCAGCGAGTGCGGTAAGCACAGAGGCTATGAATGCCTGGAACTTCAGTCAGGGTCAGCTGTGTTTGGATGTGCCAAATAAAAATTAGTCCACATGGAGGAATGCAACTGCCGTTTTTCCTGGCCTCGGTTCAGTTTGAGTAACTCTGGTCAAAATATGAGAGACGCATTGGGTTATGCAACGGCCTTCAGTGAACAAAATCATTGCTCTCATCAGAATTTCAATAGGAAAGTTCTAAGTATCTCAACTTGTATATGGACTTATGTGTGCATTCATTTAGAAGACAGCAGTGAAATGCCTTTCTTTCAGTAGTCTGATGCCATGATTCAAATTTAAGTTAGTATTGAAGGACATCCTGTTCATTAGGTTTAACTAACTTTGTTATTACATAACAAATAGCATTGCAAATAAATAACAAAGGTTGCATAACAAGTGGTTTGAGGTATTTGGTTGCAGCTCCAAGTAATTTTTAAGTTACTAACGCATAATATGAAGTGTAAAAGGAGATCATTGTTCCAGGACAAACAGCCTGTTAACATTATTTCTGAAATGCATATCTAACAGCTAAATGTTAAATACTTTGGAGTGGCTTATCCAATTTTAGGTCACACAATAGATGCAATAGTTTCCACTGCAATCTTAATTTACCAAACATATTGTATACGATTATTCTCTTATTTCAACATAGTCAGACAACCTCGAGACGTGTTACAAGAATGTCTTTAATTCCTGTTGCAGGTGTGAACTTCGAGCCCAGTCTGGTTGACATGTTCTTACACAGCAGTGCTGCCGTCTGTTACGGGATTAATGATAAAACAGGCCTCGTCTAGTCACAGCGGACGTGACTCAATCCATAGTTGGTGAGCATTTAGTTTGTGTTTCAAGCTCTGTGGTCCACATGAGAGCTTGATTCAGGATATGTCCTTGATGAATGAAATCCGCAGTCTAAAAATGGGAATGCCAAATCGGGGGGGGGTGGCGGTTGAATATGCAAGCAAGCATTAAGCTGTGCAGGGATGATGTTTTAGTGAAACGCCAAAAGGGAAGAGATTTTTAAGAAAAGCCACAAGTGAATCTTCAAATTAGCAACTTGCACTCTGCTTACCACACAGTATCAACTTTGCTCAGATGGCAACTAATGACTTCCTTTTAATATGTATTCTGGGATGGGTTCAGCTCTACTGAAGTCAGGGAAGAGTTCAGAGCAGCTGCAAACTAGCCAGCAGTACAGAGAGAATGAAAGATACTTCATAAATCACTGCTGGAATGCAGCCTCATTTCCTCTCCGACCCCACCTTCAACAGCTTCTTGCTCCAAGTCCAGGAGCTTTCCACACCAGAGACCTGACCATCACAATCATGACACCATTTGCAGCTGTGAGTCTCAGCAAAAACAAAAAAAAGACATTTCCCCACAGCAGACTAGCTCACATTTCAGTCATGCAGAGCAGGTGTTACAAAGCAAAACAGAAATTAATGAGAGGAGGCAGAATTAATGAAAGAGTAAGATCATACATGTTTGTGTCAGGCTGTTGATTGAGAGTTGATTCATGTTATTACGACAAATAAAAATCAGATCACACTTTTGCAGACATTGTTTCTCACGTCTTTTTTTCTCTACGTGACATCAGGTGGTCCTTTTATATTAAACATTGATGGTCCATTTGGCAAGATTTATCTGCCTCCTGGTTATACGGGAGACAGGCTCGAATAATAGTCTTTTTTTCACTAGAGACGGTATGTGCCACAGAAATCCAGAGTCAGAAAAAGATGTTCTTAGAGACCAGCGTAAGAGGTGTCTCATCCCAGAGGAAATCATGAGGAACCTGAGCACTAAGGTGCTGCTACCATGGAAACATAGATAAGCCAACAGGTGCCATGACTTTGAGCATGCAAGTACTCTAACACAGAGCAGCCATTACATTTGTGGGGGCTACATACACAAGATGATTTTTTTTTTGTTAGGAATGCTCAAATCCACCAATCAGAATTACACAAAACATGATATTAAAATTTATATCACAGCATGAATTTATGTAAATTAACTGAAACATAATTTGTCATTTATTAAGCACCATTAAAGTGTACTTCTATTTTTCCATCTTGTAGAAGAGTAGCGTCAAACTCATTATTTAGTGTTAATACAACTACGCCCAATAGTGAGTCAAATTATGATTTCCATAATCGAAGAGGCAACAGCAGTTGCTCTTGAATCAAACTGCCAACCAAGGGATCATAAGTCTAACTGAATTACTCTGAAGCCAAGAATTCACACCACTAGCTGTCTGGAATATTTGGTCTTTATAAGTGCTATGTGATCATTCAGAGAGGCATGCAGAGGGTCAGACAAGAGGTAATCAGTCACTGATCCTAGTAAAATCCACTGTTGCTTTTAAAGCAGTTAATGCATACTATACAGGAATATCTAAATATCTGAGAAAAGCAATTGCAAAAAGTGGTGGCTTATGCATGATCTATAATGCAGAGGCATTAAGTGTCAATTTAAGAAAAGGAACCAATTTCTGATCACAACAGTCAATTCTAATGACATTACAAAAGGCACAATCTGTGACCCAAATGTAAACAGAAATTGTAGCCACACCACCAAAATTCATTAGAAGGGATTGAAGCATGACATCAGCACTAAATATCTTGATTAATATGTTAACAATAATTAATAAAAGTGGTCAAAACTGCATGTTAAAAAAGTTAAAGCATCTGTGCATCCCATTGAACAACATGGGAGTCCTCCTACGCCAGGGGGCCATAACGCTCCAACTTACAAAATACCAACAACTTACTCATTCCTTTAATCTTTTCAAGTTCCACGAACACATATAAATGCTGCGAGGCGACAATGCAATTCAAGTGTACATTAAAGCCTGGGGGGGTCAACAGAACAATGGAAACTGCAGCCAAAACACAAGAAACATCAGCAAAGAGACAGGAGTAGCAGAAACCGTTTCCGAAAAGACACAGAAGGGGCCAAACCTGTCAGTCGAGAGACTGCGTAGGGCCTCTGGAAAAGCTTGCCGGTGCTTGGGGGTAAAACGTGTTATCTGCTGCTCCGCAGACCTTCCCTTTGAAGTGATGCTGAGCCACCGACTGAGCCAGGGGCAGCGAAGGTGGAAGGCGGGAGGCTAGAGAAAATGTAGAGAAAGCAACAAAAGGTGAGAAAACAACTGTGGGTTACAAAAGATACAGCAACAGCAGAGAAACAAACAAAACATGCCTGTTAACTTTCTACTTGTAATGTCAAAAAATGCACCTCGGAGATCGTTTATAGCAATTGTGTTTGTAGCAGAGCCAAAACTTTGAGATCACGCAACACACACGTCATTGTTTTTTTCCTCTATTTTATATGTCTTGTTTAAAAGGAGGCCACCTTTCCTTTTAGGGAGTAATGAAGAAAGCATATGGAGGCCATGTGTTGGAGAACGACTGGCTGCATCAGGAAGATTTTGTACAAGAGACAAAATCAGATGGCAAAAGTGAGGAAAGTGAATTGACAGACTGTTTTCCTGCTCCTTCTGTTCACTGAAGTCTCCCTCAAGGATTATCCTCTCTAATAGACTTAAAGGCACTTTAACTGAGCTGCCAGCTGCCTGCGTCCCCGGCGGAAAGCCACCCAGGTCAAGTCTGAGGGAGGATATCCTACCATGACAATGTAACACATTCCTATAGTGCCTTTAATTCTTTATCACACCAAAATAATCTATTATTGAACTTTGAGCTACTGGGTAAAATGCAAGTCATGGAATAAAGAATCAACTTAAAAAAAAAATGTATCTGGTATCAATACTGTCTTCATATTTAGCCAGAGAAATCAGACCCCAACAGATGCGTTCGCTTTGGCTGCATTCATGTCTACTTAAAGCGGTCAACTTGGGATCAGTTCACACAACATGCATTTTAGAGCTACAGTAAGTGTGACCCAACCTATTTTAATTTTGATAAACAGTAAATTATTCATCCAGAAGAAAGAGGATGTGGTAGAGAACTGTGATCTACATAACTTCAAACTGAGACGATTTCTAGGCAGTTTCTATGTTGGCAAACTGTACCGTGAAAAAGTTACCTCGAAAGATTTTCAGATAAGTGTATTGAATCCTCAAACAGACTAATTACAATGTTTTACACTTAATTGCCACAAATGGTTAGGTTGGTTTCGGCTATGTTGAAACTGGATATTATCAAGAGCAGGATTCTACCATAAAGTGCACATTTATGAGAGAAACTATTATTTTCCCAAAACAGCACAATCGCACTGGCTCACACTAATCACGATTTCTGGTCTCGGAGAATTTGGAAACAGTCTCAAGGACAGACAATGCAGAGTGTGCCAACTGTAGACACCTGTGTGGCAGGGAAAAGACAAGGACGGGATGCTGCAGTGACCTTGGCTTTTTTGTGGATTAAACTGAATTTGGAAATGAAGACATCTAATCAGGGACTAATTTGAGACAAATAACCTAAAGGACTGCATAGAAAACCAAACAACATACTCTGTTCTTTTGTGTGCGCGCCATTTTTGGCCTACCACTGATTTCTCTCTCTGTTATTAGTGGGGTTATCCTTCCTGACTCCTCTTGGGCTGATTAAATTATTCATTTCAAGCTATTCAACATTTGACTTCATAGTGGCAGGTAGGGCGTCTACTATATTTGAATAAACAAATGTTCGTGATTGTACAAGCAAAGTGCTATTGTATTTTTTAAAAATGGCAATCAATGTGTGACCCATTTTTTGAGACATTTCTCTTTCTTGATCAGGTAGGTTGTTACCTACAGAGAAATCTGCCAAACTGTGTGACTGTCCATCCACAAATCAATGCACCCTTACAGAAAAATCTCTTACACTCTGGTGTTTATCAACGATATAACCATATTTGTGAAACCAGCTTTGATTCTAGAGATGGGACTATCAGTTTTCTGTAATTGGTAAAAACTAATTTAGCTGGAAAGCCATAGATTAGTCGCCTAATCAAATAAGAAGGCACAGCACTAATTGTGATGAGCTGAAATAATTTATTTCACGCAGTATTTGGTCAAATATGGAAACACAGTCACTAGATCTTTGACTCAACCCCACTATGCCAAGGAACCAGTTTGTACCGATTGGGTTGAACAAATACAGGAAAAACAAGAGGACTCCCTGCCTGATCCAGCAATATTTTGAATGTTGTTTTCTCTAAACTTTAGGTCCACATTGCCCCTATTTTCAGTGTGAACAGCAAGCAGATGAACGAGAGCACTCTAGTGTTTACATAATGCAGAAACTAAAAGCAAGACCTGCAGAAACACAATCACACACTCTTAAGCTGGGCTCACACTACAGGAGCCCTAACCGATGCTGAAATTGGGTTGCATCATGGGAGACGCGGTCAGCACGGGTCGTCAAGTCTTCAGAGAGAACAGGAGGTGCGAATTTAACTGTCAGTTTTAGTATATGTCAACCGCAGCTAGTATGCTAGCTAACGTTAAGACTCAAGAGCTGGAATGTTTACCGTTGCTTGGCAACACCGTCAGCGTCACTGTCTCCTTGTAGACACGTCTCTCTCATTGGCTATTGTGGTCCCATTTGGAAAGTATTGACGTAATCATTCAGATTTTAAATCTTAAATGTCAAAAATGTTCGATGTTATCAGAGTGGCCCAATCTGCACGCAGACAGATCGAAGGACTCAAGTTTGGATCTGTAAACCCCTCATATTACCAGATAATCTGGGCCGAACATCGCTTGCGACCACGGTCCCAGACCAGATGTCGCCTGCGATTGTCGGGAGGGGTGAATCGGGTAAAAAGCAGCCTGAAAATCCTGTAGTGTGAACCCGGCTTTATAAACAAATCAGGAGTTAAGAAGCTATAGAAAACATCAAGGGCATTACCAAAAAGTACCATAAAAACCAATATATACCCCGGTTTGGTGAACTTGTAATGGTTTGCTTGTAAGAAGTCTAACAGGGACCATGGGACAGTGGGAAACCTCCGACCAGGCGTTTAAGAGCGAAGCCCCCATTCACAAATACAGCCGTTTCCATGCCAACCAGAACTCTGCTGGGAGAGGCCTCCTTTCAAATGGTTTTCATCCTGAACCTCTACTGCAGTCTCAGAGAAGGACGGGTGGGCATTTGGGAGGGAATGAGTTGTGGGTGGCAGTGAAGAGATGCAATTGTGTTAAGGCAAGATGGAAAAGGTCTGAGCTGAAAACACCACAGCCTATGCAGTCTCTGATAGGATATCACACCAAGGCTGGAGTAGGCTCTGTGTGCTGGGGAGCTACTTATATTCCTTTGTTACATGTTAAAAGCCCATGCATTTGGGTTGCAACTAATGGCTATTTTCAATACTAATTAATTACTATTAGGCAATATGACAAAATATATCATGAGACAATAGAAATTAGTCAACCATCA
Source organism: Coreoperca whiteheadi (assembly GCA_011952105.1). Taxonomy (NCBI): domain Eukaryota; kingdom Metazoa; phylum Chordata; class Actinopteri; order Centrarchiformes; family Sinipercidae; genus Coreoperca; species Coreoperca whiteheadi. The sequence goes on along the minus strand of CM022472.1, from coordinate 9,833,887 downwards.
GAGATATATTGCTATACCAGTGTATCTATCACTTTAATAACTATGGCTGCATTATATCCAAAACTGAGCTAAAAGAGAGGGAATACTGGACGTATATTCGCCAGGTGGCTGGAAACACAACTCCAACTGAAAGCTGATGTTGCGCCGTCACTGCCGGATGTGTAAACAAGCAATTGTTTGCTAACGTGAATGCCATATCAAATTAAAAGGTTGGATATGACAATGTTGTGTTCACAAACCCGTTGCCCTCAAGTGGCCATACAAATTTGCTGTTGGATGTTCAAAGTTAAAGATTGAGTATCTTGATTTGTCAGATATTTAATTCGCCAAAAACAGATAGACTTGTTGCATATTGTCCATCCCAATTATTGATTACTTTAAAGACTGGTTACTAATTTGGTCTTCAAAATGTGGGTGTATACTGTATACAGAAATCAATGTGTCAGAGATATGACTATCAATTCAAAACCACAAATTTGAAACGTATTCAGGGAGAAATATGTCACGCAAAAAAAAAGAAGGAAAAAAACGATACAGCTTGTGTTCATGTACAACCCACCCCTCTAGTTTTAGCACAGGCACAGATGTCATCTGCTTGAGGAGAAAGAACCTGGTTGATTAGGCGACGTCTGCTCTTTGTGAGAACATTACGTGTTTCTGTAGACATGATGGGTGAAAGGATACTGGAACTGTTAAAAATGTGCTTGCTCAGCACCACGAAACAAAGAAAGTGGTGTGGACAGGGTAAAGAGAGACTCTCCGCCATTATCCTATCTGCATTTTAACTGATCTTTGAGAGCCTGCAAGATGGTCTGCCACAGCTTAATTTTGATGTGTAATATATCCACTGGAGACTTGTTTTTTTCCAAAACCACGACTTCCTCTTGGCCCTGCACTATGTCACACAACGTTCACACTAAAGCCCACATCAAAGCAGTATGCCTGGGAGATTCCTGCCGGTGTTCATAAACTAACTCAGAGCTACAAGGCCCAGCACTGAATTATTAACGTGCTCCTTGTGCCTCACAGATACAGAGCAGAGGGCCATTCACAACTGCAGAACACACCCACGGTCTGCTGTAGTTGCCTGTAAATCTCCAGTAAACCCTCAGAGTGTTTTCAAACTCATTAAGAAGGCATATTAAAGAAGCACAGACCAGAAAATACCATCACATGACAGATGATAGCGTTATAGACGTGCAGAAATTGGAGCGTGAGAGCATGCAATAAAACAAACAAGAAACTTCATTTTAAAGGTTTGGAGTTTAAAGAGTATAGAATATGAGAGTGCTGGATAACAGCGAGTGAATAAATGAGTAGTTGGAGTTAAATTATCACAGGGAAATAATTATCTGAAGGTATGAAGGCAGACAGATTCTAAACTACACAGAACGACATCTCAAATTGAAATTGGACTATATTAAAAAAAAAGACACCTTTTATTACGACACTAACAACTTCACACAAAACCTGATTACGACCAAAAATCAGCGTAAAGATTCACTTAAATTAATTTGTTTACACAGGTTCCATGCTAGAGAAAATTATCTTATTAATATCTGAAAACATCAGTTTCCCTCCAGGACCCAACCTCAAACCCAGATTTCACTCATGATGCTACAAAATGACATCCCTGCGGCTCCCTTTGTGCAATAGCTATAGAGTGCTAACCTCTAGCTAATTGAGACAGTATTTCAAAGATCACACAAGAGACTACAAATCATACCAATGTTTACTGTATTTACCCAATGTTACAACATTTTACACAGGCAAGTATCCTCATCTCGCACAGCTTAAAATTGCCTGGCGAGATAAAGCTGTGATGCTACTGAGCGCAAAAGCTAATGTTAGCATGCCTCACATTCATGGGGCTAGCAATAGCTAACTCGGGGGACGGTCAACCCTGGGCCACAGAACATTTGATACCAGGTACATAAACTTTATATGCTAAAACTGGCTTTTTTGCAGAAATTACCTTAAACTTAGCTCTGTCTTTCTGTGATTTCACGCTGATTTACTCCCTGTAAAATGCCCAACAACAGGATACCGTTTCTGAATTTAAGTAAGCCACCTTCAAGTCACCCATTTAGCTACTTGATCTGAGTGTGCTGTGTTCCTTATACTAGCAAGTAGCTAACGGACATCAGTCAAAAAGAAAAACATATGCCGTGTTCAACAATCACACCCCACTTACTGTTTATTCACTATATTTACCCTAAGCCCTTTCATTCGAGCTGTCAAACTCGGAGTGTTAAATGTTTGTTCTACATAGTGCCCTCAAAACTTCCCCCAATGGAAAAAAGTAGTAGTCCATGCAATGCTTCAAATGTTTAACATTTTCAACATTTCTAAGTGTTTATTACATAAGGAGTAGTGAATGCGTGAACAGGGGAGTGATTTTGGACACAGTTATCAGGAGTTTGCGGGGGCTTGAAAGGTCCTTCAGAGGAGGTAAGGAAGATAAAAGACCTAACGTGTGTTATAATATCCAAATATTTGACCTACTTACAGCCTCAACCTTATATCAGCACTCCTTGATGTTGTTTTCTGTTGTTGCCCCTAAAAGTCTTACTTGATGACTTTATTAAAAAAAACACATACACAGTCCATGAGATTTCCCGGAGCTGGGAGATCCCTCTCTCTTCAAGGTGAATTGGACCTCCCCACAGAAAAGCCCTTAAATTTCTTCTTTCATTGATCTCGCTCTCTCTCATGTGCCTCTGCCCGCCTGCCCACACACACACACAGCTGACGGCAGGCTGGACTTTAGTGGAGCCTGTTCTTGTAATCTTTCTGCTTTCCCTCTTCATGCTTATGGGAACTGTTTTATTTCCTTCTGCATTCGCCCGTTTACCAGCAGCTCTAAATAAGTCCCAACACACACTATACTTCTTCCACTTGCTCGTTCCTGCTGTCTTTTTCCAGTTTCTCCCCACTGATTCCTCCACATTTTCCTCACAGTTTTAGATGTCACCTTTCCTCTCGACCTGCCCATCCGTCCTCAACAAGCCCATGATTCTCTGAATTCATTAAATTGGATGAAAAAGTGATTCAGGCAGCTGAGAAAAACTGACTCAAATAACACTTCCCACTTTCAGTCTCTCCTCTAAATTCAAAACGCTACTAAAAGGGGTTACATTTTCAAGTAGTAGCCATTCCTTTACTACTTGAAGATCGAACTGCCTTTTTTTTTTTTTAAACCCCACACAGAAACACTGGCTCGAAAATCTCTCTCAAGCCTCTCTACCTGGATAAACTTCTCTTGACCAGGAGACCTCACTTGTGCCCTCAATCCCGTCCTCCTCTATGGACTGTGGATGCTCATCAAATTATGAATCATGTCATGAATCACTCATTATCCAAATGTCCCAGTATCTTTCACTAAACAGTGTTTTGGGTCCCGAAAGGCCTGGAAGACTGCCCATTCTAATCAGACTGCACTCGTTGCCTTACTAAAGCACTCCACTTCAACACAGACGCTTCCCTCTTTAATCCTCATCCTCCTAGTCCTTTACACTGCCTCCAAGACCATCAGCCAGATGGTCCTTGCCATACTTGTTGACTTCGGGTATTCCCAATGTACGGCATGAAACTTAAACCTCTACCGCTGCCTCTTCTTTCTCCGATGAAGAGATGCTTTACGTCGAAAATGGTAGTTGCTGCGTTGTATTAAAAAGCTCCTGCTATAACCATGTGCTCCAGAGCTCATAATTCCAGGCCCTGCCAGAGTCGTCCTGGTTTGTCTCCAGAAAACTGGATGTCACTTATTATGCAGTCCATTTACATCAACTACTTTACTTAGCAAAATAATGGTAGTAATTGGAATAAAAAATAAACAGGGGGTGCACTAGTGGGGAAAGGGGAAATTCCTTGACCTGAACCACCAGCAACACCTACTTGTTTGTTGAGGAACCTAAACTAAAGAGAGGTGAGTTTGTAATAACATGCTCCGTGTGTCACCGGGGTATAGGAATCAAGTCTCGGGGAGTCCTGGTAGACTAGCGGTTAAGATGCATGTCACATAATCCCAACACCCCCGGTTTAATTCCGGCTGCGGATGTTTGTTGCATGTAGCGCCGTAGCCGAATCACAGTATTCTAAGTTGCTAGTTTAGGCTAAATATTTGTCTTTCCAAGCATCACATGTCAACACAGTCAAAGAAACAAAAAGTGTGTGTCTTGGTCATAGGTCAGTTCTAAAAGTCTGGCGCACCACAGGGCGTCCGTTACCCTTAGAGTCACACCTAACATAAGTAGAGGAAGTTGTAGCCTACAAGCGTCTGGTTCAAGTTTAGCCGACGTCGCTGACACTCAGCACCAGAGCTGAGAGCAGAGCTCTCCTCCAGTTCCGTCACCCTTGGCTATTTCCGTTACAGTGGGTTTGTAGTTAAGTCAATTTAAGGCTCGGTTTATAAAAAACATAACAGCCTGCCATGCTTATATGTTGCGCTGTTCGGTGTACAGTGATGCAGGTAAGAAAAAAGAAAAGAAAAACAGAAAAGTGCAGCCATCCGCTAAAATGAGATTCGACTCGGGGCTGCTCAACTAATGATTCAAATCATTTACGTTTAGGGGACAGCCCTGGTCGCATGTTTCCTCGTGTTTCCTCTTTGTCTCTTTTGTATTTGGTCAATAAAAAGACAAAAATGCCCCCCCAAAAAAATAACCTTACAAAAAAGGGTCAGCCTCCCCAGGCGTACAGCGGAGTTAGCAGTGATGAGGGATGCAGTGCAAAAGGAAACTGGGCATTTCAAATCAGGAGAAAACCACCAGTGAATCCAAACAACCTTTAGATGGTTGCTTCACCATTTCCATAATAACTCAAGATTACATGATATGTTTCATAAGTGGGTTACCAATCGGAGGGGCATGTGGTTGCCTACACGAAATACAGTATCTTAACAGCACATCTCCACAAAATAAGTTTTAATCAGCAATTATTTGTCTTGTTTTAAGCATGTAGGTTACAAATGTACTTTTAATTGTTTTTAATTATAAAAAGTTCAGTGTAGAGCTAATAAGCCCAGTCTTGTCTCCAAGAATGTGTGCCACCGGAAAGACTTCACTCATACTGACATCCCTAATACCCAAACTCTCTCTTAACTCACTTTATGTTTTGTCAATACGCGCTTCAAAGCCAGGAAATCTCACTGTCCATATGAGAATGGTTTTAGGAAGGCCCTGGGGTCAGTTACACAGCAACAGTCAGGAGTGTGGGAATGTGAAGCTTTCTGCAAACAAAGTCTAGGATACCCCTGATCTCTCACTCTCCAAGGCCCTGCAGCAATAATCACAGCCAGAAAATGGCATTTCATCACACTGATCCATGTGAACTGAAAATATGCCATTCTTATCTCAATAATATCAGCCAATCTTTGTACTTGCATTCTTGAATCCTCACCTATTTGTTTTGCCTCAGCCATACAGATGTCCCACAAGTCATCATACATTGAACTAAAGGGTCCAATAATTGCTCTGTCAAAAAGGGATAGATACACTAGAGTGCACTGTGACTCTAATAAATACCTGTTGCTGCTTTGTTTGTAGATAGTAAACTGCCTCTTCCAACACTAAGAAGACGAAGGGCAACCTAAGAAATGCCCAAATCACCATTGTCTTTTTCAAAAAGTCCACATCACTTAACAACCCCTCTGCTGCGTAGTCTTATGTAGGTCTTTTCATTTATTTATTTATTTTTTTCAAATGAGCTTTCAGTACATTGCTGCTTTATCAAGCCAACGGCGAAATTGAACAGGCTGAACTCTAGAAAACAAAGTGGTTCTTTTCTGTTGGCTTTAAATCAAATAATTAGAGTAATTTCCAGTGACTGTGACTAACATGTTGGCCTCAATGGATCTCTTCTATAACCTCTTCTAAGAACATGCACACAGTATGTAGCACGTTATTAGAGACAAAGTTAGAGTCTATATTTGAATAGACTCATTTGATGCGCAGAGACAACAACACTGAAACATTAGAACCTTTTTTCCATTTTTATGAATAGTCAATAGGAGGATGTCACAGCAGATACAAACCACAATTCCAAACTTCAAATTAAGTCAGATAACCAGTATTAGTTGGAAACCTGAAAATGTCGCTGGCTGTCTAGACTACTTCATCTGTTACACAAATGCCTCCCGAAGCACCTCTTGACAGTATTTGGCTAAAAAAAAGCATACTGAAATAACAGAAAACTAATAACTATTCAACCCAATGAGTACCAAAACAACAGTGCTTAGATAAATCCTACTTTTAAGCTTTGTGTTCAGTTTTTGATAACAATTGAATAAGAGAATTTGCTTAAGGCTACGGTTTTGTATTTAACTCCATACAGAGAAAGTTGTTTCAAATTATCTTTAGAGGAAAGACCTTGATAGAGTTGTTGTAGATCTAATGTGACAAGTAAATAGTAAAGTATCTGTCCGTTGAATGTGTTTAAACAGCTGGATTTTGTGGTTGGGCTTTGTGCATTACTTGGATCTTGTGCAAAAAGAAAAAGCACCTTTGCAGTTGCACTACTCAGTGTGATATAAAATGTTTCTACAATTTCTCGCCCCGAGGATGTTGTGTCAAGACATGACTGTTATCTGACATTGTCCTTAAAAGGCCCAAATACAAACCACAACTGACAGACTCTTTCCTTTCCCTCTTGTCTTATTCTTTCTGCTCATCAAGGTAACCCACACACTTGTGGCGTCGTGCCTGCATCACATGCTCTCACAGTTTAACAGTATGGCACAGCACAGGTATCCCAAATGTATCGAAATGTGGCATTGAGGGGGGCTTGAAAGTTATTTTTCAACTCCCACTTATTGCAATAAAAACACACTACAGATTTCTAGGGTTTCAGGAGCTCATTCATAAATATAGGTCAACTTCTCAGCTACTTGGGAAATTAATAAATAATTTGGGTACATTGGGGTTATTATGAGTGTTTCCTGTATATTCTCTATTTGTCATCATTGGTTCACAACCCATGACAACACAGACATGGAAGAAGATTTTGTCCTTGATCTAGGACACTGGTTTTCAGTCATGACTTCAGGACCAAGTTTCTTATTGTAGCTATATTATCAAGGACAGACTCAGACCTGAGAGGTTAAGTGAATGCAGTTAACAAGCAGGTAGGGTGGAGAGGAAATAACAGCCACTAGTTTACAATCCTTTCCAAACTTACACAGTGATGTAGGTTAAACCTGTGTTGGCCATGCATCTGAATCAGTCAACGTGTGTCATTTGAGCTGACTTCACATCCCTCCTCCTGACTTTACTACACTAAATTTAACTGACTTCCGGACTAGAAAAACAGGACAAGAGAAAGACAAATAAGAGAATCAGGGTGTGTAGAGAAATGAAACTGAAACTTTATTTGCCAATTCTGTAATGTAATTCTAAGCAATTCCGACGTTTAGCACAAACATGTAATTTTTCGTTCCAGACTGAGTCTGTGTGAATAGACGCCCACGGATTTGGCTAACTTTAGAGATGAGGGGATGGGGTCAATCCCAGGTTGAAAGTGAGTGTGCTCTAGTACTATCCCGGTTATGTGTAGCACATGTAAACATCATATCTTGGTATCAGAAAACTCGATGAAACCATATCCCAGTTCTGAAAAATCTGAATGTGCTTCCTGGAGTACTCCAATAGAAATCAGGATATCGTGGCAACGTAAACAAACACGGTATTCAGGTTTCCCGTCATTCTATGTCATGTGTGCAGGTCAAGTTACTTTGTAGCTGGTCAACAAAAACGGTGACAAAAATAACGTAATGATGGTCTACGTGTTGAAATAAAGGAAATGTCTGACACCAAAGATGTGCAGGGTATATTGTGTTGTTGTTCTAGTCTTGCATTACTGGAGAACATATGGAGAACAGAGTGGTAAATGCAGCAACAAATCAAACTGGGTTCACCCACAAATGTGGAGGTAGCTCAGTCAGCACAGAAATGACAGATTTGCTGGCTGTGGCGAGGTCAAAGACGTGGCTGTACAGCCTGTCAGAGGCCATCAGAAACCTGGATAATATTAGAATCATGTATACAGTGACTTAAATAACCAGGTTTCTCTCAGCTCCATGCCCATATCCCAAATGGCATCAAAACCAGGATGAGAATCAAAACCGAGATACCAGTGTTTCTAATATATTTTTTAACACCTACTTATATCAATAAGCCTAGACTAAATGCGAGAAAGCCCTCTCTCGTTATAACATTATACAATTCAATAGCTCCACAAACTACAGATTGTTGAATCGTCAACAAAATCTGGATAATATAACCTTCATGAAGATTACAGATTAAAATTTAATTGAGGGCTGTTGTTGCAGACTGGACCTGTTTTAGTTAAGAGTACCTGATAAAGTTACAACTGAGTTATAGATAGGAGACAGATTGTCGTCCCTTTCAAACAATCAGCCAACCCTCACTTACTTTCTTTGAGAGAACGATTGCTCCCGTGCACAGACCGCTGGCGTTAACAACACCTAGCCCAAATCGGCCCAAAAACTATTAACAGCTGTCAGTTGTTGTTGTCATCCGCGTGCCCCCGATAACATCTGGATTTAGCTAAAGTAACACAAGTGAGGCATCAGTTAACTTCGCATGAGGTCTGCTGGCATTTGGGACGGAAAACGTAGACTTTCAGAGGCAAACCGCTCCTAAATGGCACCGACACCTTTAGTTAGTACACTATAACCCAGATAAATAAAATTCCCTTCCATCGGGTTCGTGCTCATCAGATCGTTAACGTGTTGCACGCGGACTGAACTCCTCGCGCTTGCAGCTTTTGGCTCAAGTTGAGCAGCTTGTTTAAAAGGCACCGTGTTAGCAACACAGGGAGCCAATATGGGCAGCACACCGGGTCAGGTTGTCTTCATCGATGCTGGAAACACCACAACACAGTCCGTTCGGCCACAGTGAGCCGAACCCGAACCCGGTAACTTCTTTCACATCGCGAACACGCTCCACATCCACAGAGGTGCGTTAAGATGGCTAGCGTCAGCGATGCTAACTCAGCTAGCTAACGAGCTATCCGTTAGCTGGCTAATGCTAGGCCCACCTCCACCGGTCCATTTCGGCACTATTCCCCAGTTTTGATTTTGCACTTTGTAATTCCATACTGTATTTACCTGAGGAAGGTGGGGACGGACAAAGACAACAGGCCGCTCCGGAGACTCCTTTTGGTCGTGTGTGCAAATAGAGATATCCCTTGGAGCTTGCTGGGAATGAAGCTAACGCTGCAGGGTCCGAGGAGGTTAAACGCTCCTTCTTCGTTTCTTGGTTTCCCACCAGCAGCAGCAGCAGCAGCAGCAGCAGTCGCTGTCTGCTCCCAACTAACAGAAGCTAGCACGCTAGCAACACCAGCTAACTAGCCTCTACAAGTCAAGTTCGTGTAATATTAGCTGGCTAGTGAAACACTGCTAACGTTAGCTGCTCTGTCAGACAGACGAGTGCTGGTTCAACCCTTTGACTCTGTTCCTTTGCTGTGCGACATGTGATGGCCTCCGACCATTACAAGAGGGGGAACACATCCACTGAGACCAAACAGCGTGTCAGTTGTGGGTGATTTGCCGTTCACAGGCTCTTCAACAAGCGCCAGATTTGGTCGTCTCCTGACTCTCCACCGACTGGAGAGAATGGCTGTCGCAGCGTGATGATGGGACGTTTTTGTTTTCTAGTGGGCGCTCGAATGTGATGTAATAACGCACTTCCCGGATGACGTCCATGTGAGAATCTTAGTAACATTTGGGTCTTTACATATAGTCAGTTGTACTCTGAGATCTTTAAATTGTGCTTGTAACGTTGAAAATTAAATAAAAAATTATCTTTAAATTGTTGCTGTAAAATTACAACTGCAAAATAACAGGCTAAAATAACAGGTAAATAAAATAGGCTATAATTAATATAAATATTGATAAAGCATGGAATAAACCAATTTTTATTATTATCTTCCATTCATTGGTTTCAAAATAATTTAAGATAGAATTAATAATAATAAGAGGATGTGAAGTAATCTACCTTTGTCTGCGAAATTAATTTAGGATTTTGCTTATTTTTAATCAGTGTTATATACACCACTGATTCAAATAGTTTGTGGTTTTAATTCTTAATGTCTTTATAGCCAATATGTCTTTTTATTAAATAAGACACATGATATGTAATAGCTCGATAGACAGGGAGATTATAATTCCTCATGAATTCATTGTGAGCCCACAAGTGTCCATTATCATTAACCGAATCAGACACAAGATTGATGCCTTGAAGTTGCCAATTTATAAAGAAAAATGTTCCTTTTATGGCTGAATTTGTGTACAACTCGCCACTTCATTACCAGTAATGCTTGTTGGTGGTATCTAGATGGTTTCTTAAGTAATTTATCTGAAGGGAAGTCACAAGATGATAAATAATCTTAGATAATTGATAGTATTGCTAATTATTAGAGCTATACCTAATACAGGTTTTTATTAAATGAGACAGTAGCAATTTTTTTCACAAATTTTGTTTTTACAAAATAATACCCGTGCATGGAGTGTCAGAAATCATGTGGGATCAAATCCTAGGCATAATTCTTTCCAGCATATTGAGCCTCATTTATTCACAGGCAGACAAAAGCAAGTTGTCGTGGATTAGCTTGCTGCTGCTGCTGCTGCTGCTGCTGGTGCTGCTGCTCAAGTTAGCGCTGCAGTGCCAACCACGGTTAGCTTTGGCTCATGGTCATTTTCATGCCCTGTATCTGGATCCTCCAGGGAGAGTCTGAAACCCTGAGATATCACTAGGCACCAAGCATGTGATCCTGGGAAGTGTGGAATTGAGACTGGCACCTCTAAGAAATGAAAACTGACATGCAGACCCTGGAAACAAACGACCACTGTAAATATCCTCACTTTGGTGCTAAATATTCTCTGTAGCTGTGTGCTTTTATGGAAACGCTTCTGTAAGCAACTCGTCACAGGAGTTTTTCATCTCTCCAAATGTTGTTTTTGTCGTGAACTAAACACTAAAATATACCGAGTGTTGTATGTGTTTATGTCAGGGCCATAACCAGGATTTTAGAGATAATATTTCCACAAACAAACACACAGATAATTTTGAAGAGACCTGAAAATCTTCTGTAAAATATTCTATTCATTTGGATATTTTTTCCATGTTTAATGTATTAAACTGTTCTATCTTTTTTGTTAGTTTTTATTCATATAAGAACTGTTGTATGTCCCAGAGTTTCTTCACACCATTGTCTAAAACAGTGGTTCCCAATCGTTTTGGATTGTGACCGCTTAAAATAAAGAAATGTCTAGAGTTATTTTTCTTCTCAGACATAAAATTAAAAATAAATATATTAATTGACATTATTATGTGTAACAGAAGTGTCTGGTGACCCCTTCAGGGGTTCTGACCCCCAGGTTGGGAACCACTGGTCTAAAAGAGTTTCCTCCCCTCCCAGAAGAATTACAGTGAGATAAATAGTTGAATTGTTACTATTTATTCATTTATTGATGTGTTATGAGCACCAAGTCTAATAAAGTTGGTCTCAGCCTTTAAGAAATCCCGTCATGTGTAACTTTTAATTATAAAATGTCAACGATGTGCTTCAGCTCCCCAACTTTCCTGGAAAAACAATACAGAGGACATGAACTCTATGCTACAGCCCTGGTTGATGTGTCTTTTATAATTTTATCAAATGCTGTCCAAATGGTGCAAGGAGTGTTTCATAAGAGTCAGTGGAAACATTCACACGGTATGAATTGCTCATCACGACTGTACAAAGGATCAAGCTTAAAAACTATTGTGAAGTAAGTCACACACACACAATCTCTCTCTCTCACACAGAGATTCCCTGGTGTATGCTGTGTTTTCCAATCAAAGATTGCCCAAGACTGAGTGAATGCGATGATTGCGACAGACGGGCGATGCTCTGTAACATCACAACTCTTGAAGGCAAACAAACACGGCTGCTGGTGCGGCCGTGAAATGGAGCTGATAGAGTGTGACAGGCAGCAACAGTGCCTGCTGGGTAGACAGTGATTCAGTCTACAAAGCTTGGTAAATTCAGAGAGACGGGTCACTGGAAAATAGGAAGTTATGAATGTGTCCTCTAGGGGATTACATTTTTGTTCACTGTGACAGACATGCCTTTAATCAAACGTATAAACCCGTCCTCACATATACCAGTAAATAGACTTTACCTGGTGTGACACTCCTTCGCCTCTTGGTCAAGTTGTAGTCAGCTGCAAAAATCTCATGCTACATGCTCAGATTTCTTACTCAATACATTACCCACAGCCTTGTTGGGTTAGAAGCATTGCTCAGTTATTTCCATTTAAACCAGTTTAGCTCAAAATTGGCACAGTGTGAACAATGCTGTTTGCAAGTGACACTGTGCGCTCAGAGAAAACCCCTACACCTGCTGCTGTACAGCATCTAATGCTAGAAGTGTAGATTTACAGTATTTGCAGTCAGAATCAGAATCAGCTTTATAGCCAAGTAGGTTTACACATACAAGGAATTTGCTTGGGTAGTTTGGTGCAAAACAATAAACGTAGTACAAATATAAAGAAAGATAAGCATGTACTGCAGGTCAAGAATCATAAATATAAAATATGAAATTGACAATAAGAGATTAAAGAATATAAAAAAATATAAGAAAATAATAAAGAATATGTACAATATTTTATTTGAAGTACAGTTTGTCAGTAAGGTAATATTGTGTTTGTATTTATGATCTGACAATGTAATAAAAATATTTTTTCTTTGTGCAGCACTTTCTGAAAACGTTCTTCACACTAGGTGACAAATGATTAAAAACTAGGGCTGCAACTAACATTGTCTTCTTTATCAGAATATCATCTTGATTAATCGACCAATTGTTTGATTAACAAAATGTCAGAGAGATCAATGGATATTCAGTATGCTATCATGAGGCAAACACAAGCAGCAAACATACTTCACATGTGAGAAGCTTGAACAAGGGAATGTTTGGCATTTTTGCTTGAAAAATGACCTTAAAACTAAATGTTCTGTCCATCGACTGATTAATCGATTAACCAGTGCTGACAAAAGTAAATGTAAAAACCTAGAGGACAAAAAGCCAAAATAAAATACTGTAGGTAAAATAACACAAAAACTCAAGTAGAATCAGGATAAACTCTGACAAAATCTGTTTTAAAAAGAGATTTAAAAGATGATACTGATTCAGCCAGACTAACCTTTTCAGGCAGCTTCAGTCCACAGCTTCAGGGCCTTGACTGCAAAGACTCTTCTAGTTTTATGCCTGGATTCTGGAAGAAACAAAAGACCTCTCCTCGAAGGTCTCAAGCTACGCACATGCTCATATGGGACTAAAAGGTCAGGAATAAACCAAGGAGGAACGCATTGAGTACCCTTTTCCTACAGTTAGTGGGACTTGTGGGAGACAACTTTAAAGAAGAGTGGTCAAAATTGATGCTGCCGAGGCTGAGATATCCTGACTTTTACTCTTCATATAGGTCAAGCTCCAAACATTCTGGATTCTATAATGCAACATCTTTTGCCAGAGCCTCCCTGATGCAGGTAAACACCCACGCCTTTCGAAGTCCATGCCTCCAGGGTTCTTCTGTCTTATGCCTTCTGTCTCCAAGCTAATGTCAAATTAGTACTTTTTTCAGACTTCTCAGAGAGCGAGCTCCTCCAGAGCCACAGAAAACATGATAAAACAGTTTTCACAGGCTCAGAGCAGTACTAAACATGACTAGTGAACTCACTTTGACATGTAAAATTGGTGGAGTACTTAATTAGATTCTAAAATCAATTTTAAACCTTACTGGGAGCCTATGCAAAGACAGGTTTTCACATCGTCACAGTACAGTCTGTAGCCTCTCAATATCTTTTCGGTTAAGACAATGGTCTTCGACCCGAGGCAAGTTACAGACCACAAGCCAGTGGTCATTAAAAACCAGGAAGTAACTCAGGTGTCCTTATACAAATACTTAGGTGTCCACTTCGATATTCTTCTTTGCTGGAATACGCATGTTGACAGCCTGAACTGCAGCAGAGGCTTTATTTCCTACGGCGATTAAGGTTAGTGCATGGTTTGGCAACTAAACGGTTAAACTGAAAAATAAGCTTGCAGACATACACAAAACGGCCATGAAAATTATAGGAAGGAGAGACTATGAGACCATACAGAGCCTGTATGATCAGACAATTATGAAACAGGCTATGAAAATTAAATCAGATCCTCATCATCCCCTCTTCCCTGAATACGAAACCCTGCCATCAGGAAGAAGACTCCGTGTACCAAAATGTAAAACGAATCGCCTAAAATTATCATTTGTGCCAGCCTCCAAACTGCTGAACGATAAGAAATAGAGCTGTGTATAAGAAATATGTGAGCATTTCAGCATTTTATTTATGATTCGTGTGCAACAAACACCTAGCACTTTAGTTTATGCAATTTACACAAACTTCAGTTCAATGAAGCAATGTCCAATGACCACACTAGCTTTTTAGTATTTTAATCCATGGAACTGGGTTGTCAACAATGTCTTGTCTTTTTTTTTTGTATTGTCTTGTTTTGGAATTTGTGATGTCTTTTGAGATGTTTTTTATGAAGCAACTCTGCACTATGCCCAAGCAGAATCTCCCTTCGGGGACAATAAAGTTAACTAACTAACTAACTAACAAGTGAAGAGGCTGTTGCACTAATCACCGCGTGAAAAGATGAAAGCATGCAAAATGGTCTCTTTTTAAAAAAAATTGTAATAGGTCTTTCCTTTCTGAGGTGATAAAAACATGATAGGACAAGCCTTTAAGTATGATGCTCCATACTTAAATTACCACCAAACAAGAGGCAGGCCTGATATACCTGTGTAAACAATAATTCAGTAAGTTCCGTTTGTTGTTGATTATGAAAATGTCAGCAGTGTTTGACCAGCGAGACAGCAGTGACAATGCAGACGTTGTGCCGTGATAGACTGAACTGGCGTCTGGAAATCTAATGAGAAAGGGAGTGAAAAGGAGGAAAAAATGGCGTGAGAGACTTATTTCTCATTTGTATTCATTGGTTTGCATGGGTTGTCCGTCGTTGCTCCCTAAGACCTTCCTCTGGTTTGAATTCCATCAGACACACAGAGGTCAAAGAGGACTCATCAGTGGATTTACCACAGTAGACAGAAAGTCTGAAACCGAGGGTGTACTGTGACAGAAACACACATCGTACAGAGGTAACACAGATGTATTTAATGTTCTGTCATTTTTAAACTGGCATGATGAATTTAAATGTTATTTTAAAAGCTTTGCGTTGCTCGCAAACAACGATCATTTGAACAATTACACAGAAACAGAGAAGGGCATGGATGGAATATGCCATTAAAGTAGTTTTGAGAATTTTATGCTTTACATACACGAGACACCATATTCAATAAGACTTAAGAGTCTGCAGCCATGCTAGCAGCTGTGCTAGGATGTAATTAGTGGTGCCTTGAACTAAATGCTAACGTAAACATGCAAATATACTCACAATGACCTTACTAAGATGCTTATGTTTAGAAGATGAAATGCTAACCATGTTCTTTAGTGTGTTGGCATGCAAAAATGCTAATTAGCAATAAGTACATCTGAAGCTTAGTTTTGCAGGTATTTGGTCATAATGCAAAATTTGACCTGATGATGGTGCTAGATGGAAGAAAGGATCACCAAAGTTATTGCCATTCATCTTCTGGGAACCATGTAAGTCTGAACAAAAGTTCATAGCAATCAATCCAATAGTTGTTGAGGTATTTCCGACTGAAACACGGTTGTAGACTGGCCAACCGGCCAACATGGTCATCTCTAGCGAGACATACGGCTAGAGTTGCAAAAAATCATCATCATTTTATCAAGACATTTTATTTACTGAAATTTTATTCAAAGCTTTGTCAGCAAAACAATAATACTACAGCCTTGTATGAAATATTTACAAAAGGCATTCCTTGAAAATAATATCTTTTGGTATACTGTATTCTCATACTCACAGTGCGAGATACTGCAAAATACTGACTGACACGTTTAGAAAGTTGCACTCACATTTAGATCAGTGTCGTGACTGATTAGATTCATAAAAACTGGAAACAAACCATCTGAACAGCATCTGTAGACAAAGCATTCAGTCAGAGAGTTATTATCTATGGTGAGATGATAATCTTATCAGTAGCAGCTTTTAGAAAGCTGTTTTGGCAACGGGCAATAATTTATCAAAAGACTCTTATTTCACACTTGGAAATTTCAGTTTCTGAATAAAAACACTTTCTCTGTAAGTCCTAACAAGCTCTGCACAGGCATGAAAAGGCGTGGCCTTCTCTTTGATGCGTGACAACAATCTCCAACAAGATATTTTAAAACCTGCAGCTGGAGGGAGTCGCATAGTGTAATTCAACAAAGAGGCTTTGAGCTGAAGAGAAACCATCAGCAGAAACTGTGAGCAGTCATATCTGTGGCCTAATGCGCTTTAAGATGACCACATACTCTTTAACAGCATGAATCTGCACAAAAGGAAATGTTTGGCAGCTGCAGCACAGTGTTTGTTTAGGTTTACACTTAATACTTTTCACTCTGGCTGAATAATTGAGACAGAAAATACTGTGCATTAACCTGGTATAAGTGAGTACTGCTTGACAGTTCAACAATACAATCAAAACAGGCAAAGCATGACAGATATAATACATGTAAGACACAACATTGATCACTTTCATAACAAAGGAGCCACCGTTTGACAAGTTTAAGTCCAATTGTTGCACACTGAAGACTTTCTTGCTGATTATTCGACTGTAAAAATGAAAATAATGTTTATAGGTGTCCTTTAAGTGTTGTTTGATGTTGTGTCCTGGCAGTCAAATTGGTTCCCGTGGTTACAAATGTTGCTGGATTATTGTAGAAAGGTCAGACCATCCAAGTTGGCAACAATGCACTGTTGACTGTGAGTCCCTGAGTGTCCTTTGTTTACCTGCAGCAGAGAAATCATGGGAGAGAGAGGTGACAATGTCAGAGAGACAGAGAGAGAGACATTCACAACAAGACACACAGTCATAAGAAAAAAGTTGCAGTGTACATAAAGTTTTCACTTATTTGTATTTATATTGTTTAACTGCAAGTCTACAGAACATTTTATTATTGTTATTATTATCTTATCTCACTTATCTGTATATACTTTGATTGCACATTTCTTCTGTTTATGTATGTGTATTTATTTCACACACGCTTTGTCAATGTTAACATCTGTTTCCCAATGCCAATAAAGCCCCATTGAATTGAATTAAACTGAACTGAACTGAACTGAGAGAGAGAGAGAGGGAGAGGTCATTCCTCTATAATTATCTGAGTCCAGAGTGCTGACAGAGTTCACAGTTATATTCTGTTGTAACCTACTGATACTTCAACTACATTTGCATAGTGCCGATTTAAGCTGTTTGTCATCTTGGGTGTAGTTAACCAAAACTACAAAAAAAATGTTTAGTCCATAAAAGCAAAGAAATACATTTACTTTGAACAATTGTTTCTCTACTGTAATTCAAACCACTTTGATCCCCCTTTTCTCTCATCCTGGCGGTGTGAGGAAGACTTAGCTTCCCTGCAATTTCTATGCAGGGTTACAGTAGTAACCTGCTGCAGGTGATCGACGCAAACACAGACATCTTCAACTGTCCTGTGAATCAGTGGTTGTGTTATTTCATTTAACATAATGAAATAAGAATAAACATGTAACTATCTTAAGAAATATATACAGTGCGCATATGCAAAAAACGCAAGATTCACTGCATAACTAACAAATACTGTATGCATGTTACACTGTGCCATCTTGTACAAAACTGGCTAAAAGCAGAGAAATAAGATGACAATGTATTCACAGGGATTTCTGAAACTGAAACTTCACTCTTCAAGAGCAAATGATAAGCAAGCTAACAATTACAACAATCAAACGTATTCCCAAACTTTCTCAATCGCTTGCACTAGACGCACATCACACCAGTGGACAGTTGGAACAGCCAGAGGTGTAAACGTCCTTAATATCCAAAGAGAGTCTACCTGATGTGTGGCAGACTTCAGACTGCCTCAGGTGAAAAAGGGATAATGTGGGCTTAGTTCTGATTGGTTCAAAGTTCCGGTGGAGAGAGAGACAGCAGAGGAGAACATCCAGGTGATAAAGTCAGAGACGGGACGTCCCGTCAACTCACACTTATTGACTGTAGTGTACAGTTCATCCATAGACTTACTACTGTCGTCATCAGCCTCCACACAAATAAAAGGCCGTAGGTCACACAGCATCAAGGAAGAACCACAATGGGCACAACGTTGACAAGCTCCAACAACAAAAACTAACCACGACACAACCTACACTTTCACTTGTGATCAATGTAAGATGAGCAGAAATACATTCTACTCAGCAATGTCCAAAACCACAAATCGAGGGAAAACATCGAGCATTGACCAACTCATCTGTGACATATTCTTGGTTTTGACCGTGGTTTTAAATGTTTTCTAGCAGAAATTTAAAACTAAACTTCATTATTTGTTGTGTTAATTCGCTATATGTCTTGAAAACTGTTATTTATTTAAAAATTTTTCAGATAAGAATAATCCCACTTTGTGCAATTTCCACTCTACTTTCTGAAAGGCAGGTACACCGATGATGGAGATAAATATTCCTCCTGCTTTCCTGTGGAGAGTGAGCTACATTTTTGTGTTACTGGTAGGCTAAATGCTTAAAGGGATAGTTCGCCCCCAAAATCAAAAATACATATTTTTCCTCATACCTGAGGTGCTATTTATCCATCTAGATTGTTTTGGTGTGAGTTGCCGAGGTTTGGAGATAATAGTAGAGATGTCTGCATTTTTTTTTTTTATATAATGGGACTAGATGGGACTCAGCTTGTGCTGCTCAAAGCGCATGCGGTTACTCAAGATAATCCACAGATCTATTGTGAGCAGCTTCCAGATTTCTGGAAAGAGACATTGCTTTTGACATTGGAAATGAATGCTAATTTTGCTCTTTGTCTGCTGGATGTGTGAATAGACAACTGTTTGCTAACATGTTCACCACAACAACTTTATGAGGTGATCCCATGTCAGTGTTGAACAGCTTGTTGTGCTTCTTTCAAGTGACCAAATAAATCAATAAATGCAACTTTAAGTAAATAATTGTGCTTTTTTCCCCATTAAGTGTGTTTTACTTTTGCCAGCTTTCGACCTAATTTTGTCTCATATAGTTTTAGAGTTTGTAGTACAGTGCCAATTTTCTAAATAGCTTTACCAAACTATTTTTCTTTTGAAAGTAGGACTAGTATGGTTCAAATTCATCCAGTGCAAAGCAATTGGTAGTTTTCAAAACTTGCTTGATCCAAAGTCACTGTGGAATTTCACAGGTCTGACAAACAGGGCACAGCTGCTGCAGTGTGATGGCGTCACGTTGTGCAACCCACAGCAGCAGCAACATCACATTAACTTTTTTTGTAACCTAATGTGTACACAGGGCTTCCGTGTTGAATGAAACAACCCTCTTACCCTTGCACAGCTTTGGAAATAAAAATCCTGAGAAAAAGCAGTCTGTAAATGACATTGGTCAACAGTTCACGGAGTGGACCTTGACCTCGCCTTCCCAGCCCTTCCAGTACTAACCCAGGGTTAAGTTGCGCCACACTTCCATGCATGCCTGTTGTAATCACTAACAGATGTTAGGAGCGTTCGTGCTTTCAAGCAGCACCATGTGTAATGATGGAAGGGTCACAGTTCATCATTCACAGCTATACTGAAACCAGCTGGTGCATCACAACAAACAGCGGCTGGGAGAAGAAAGGAAAGACTTCTTACAACCCAGGTCTATCTGTGTTGTGTTAGCATTATTGTGTAACAAGCTGTATGTAATAGGTTAGTCCTAATGCCTCAATGTGTGTACCATGGGCAAATAGATAATTACATTATTTTTGAGTGTATTCACAATGAGATAGTTCATTAGGTTGTTTTCACACCTGAAGGAACGTTGCTTAATAATGAATTGCTCATGCTGTGACACATTGCTACGGGCTGTGTCACAGTGATGATGATTTAGTCATCAACACTGCTGAACTAACTCTCAAGGTTCGCAGAAATGCAGGAGGGGAAATATAAAGCAGACACACCGATTTTGAAGTTGATTAATTTAAAAAGAATCACATATTTCCAGACATACTATTATTAAAAAGAATGACAAGAAACTGAGTAAAATCTCTATGTGCTCATAAACTGGACATGCGTTTAATACGTGTAAAGCTCACCATAAATAGAGTCATGGATATTTAGAGTCCTCTGCAGATTCACCTGGAACAAACAAACCAATAAACATTACTCGTATATTCACTCAACCTTTCCCAGTGTCATAGAAATGTTGCAAACAAATTTTCAAAAGTAATTAAGTACTAAGAAATATACATCATTTGCAAAAATGACTATGTGATCAACTGACAGCAGGCAAGACATAGACATTGGGCTCTGCCTGTATGATCACAACCACCCTTAGCGGCTGGAGCAACAGTGACCTCTGCTGGACAAACTCCCCCAACTAATCTTACTGTTAGAAATGTTTCCCTAAATAGATATAACGTTACTGTAGTCTGTGTTGCTGCATGTTTCATCAACTTTCACTTCCAGGCATAACCACTCAACACGGGTGATGAATGGCTTCTAGGCTTTATAACATTCCTCAGTAGATCCCTTCAGTGAGAATCAAACCTTCTTTTGACACGTTTTTGAGGCACATATCCTGATATCGTCTCATACTTATACCATTTTCAGATGCGATAGCTTTATTTAAAGACACCCACCATCCTTTTTCATCCATTGGTCCAACTCTTCCATTTCCAGCTCCAGTACAGAGGGCACGTCTTCTTCAAACATGGGCCTGGAAGGCAAAAAGGGTTCGGACACAAAAACCAGTTCACAACTTTGGTGAGGCCGGTTTCAGTTAAACATCCTGTTGCTAGTAGCAACCATTACTGGCAAAATTCCGTGGCAGCTGCAGTTTAACTGACCTCGTTACGTCCACCATTTTGTCAGATGTGGGACCAAACAAATATTGACAGACATCTTTTATCTGCACTCCAAATGCCCTTGTTTGAGTATTATTTGTAGGTATGCTTTTTAATAAAGCTGTTAAGCGATTTTTGATTTGATATTTTATACTTTTTACGCAATAGGTTAACCTAGCCGTTAACCTGCTGATAACCTAGCTGTTAGCTGTCTGAGGCTACTATGTTGCTAATACAACACTTTTGAACTAACTATTTATATTTATGGAAATTATTGATTGTTAGAGTGAAATGTTTTGTACTTTTTCTTACTTTTACTCTTGTGGACTAACGTTATGTGTGCTATATTAGCCTACTTACTGTGTTGTAACGTTACTTCCTATAATGATCTAATGTTGACCTTTCACTGGTGATACTTTTGTTTCTTCCTGGCAGGCAAGGCTATGTATTTACAGTTTTGTGAATCCCGTTTTCTTGTTAATGTACTGATTAATTTAAATTTTTTATCCAATACTGTTTTCACAGTTTCACAGTTGTTCCCAGTAAAGACTTTTAAGGCTAACTCCTGTCTTCAGTCTTTACTGGAAGTGTTTGTAGCTCCCTGCATAGCTGTGTACTTGTTTATGCACTCCCCACAGAAGATTAAAAGCAATTTGGTCTACTAAAGGGATCAAAAATTAAGATGTTTGAGATGCTGCAGATGTTGTCAGTAGCAGAGAAAAACCACTGGAGAAAGATATCTAAACATACGATATGACTGTTGAAGACTTTATATTACTTAAACATAGCTCTCACCCTGGTATGCATATAAAACCGAAACCCCCTTCGCATATGCTCATGTTTTTTACACAGGAAATTACACATTGAGGGTAAAGTCTTCCTAAGGACCGGACTAATTAAACATTTGACATGGTTGCCAACAGTCCTTCAAATTAGCAGCTGTAGAAAAAATTATAAAATTCGCAATACTTACATTGGCACCTTCTCTGTACTGGACCCATCCAAATATGGATCCTCTTTTTGTAGCTCTATGAGAAGAGAACATATTTCAGTCATATGGTCACATGGTTCTGGAAAATAGTACAGTAATTAAATACAGTCCTACTTTAACTTAAAAGACCCAAAGCTGGGTTTTTATATTTAGGAGTTATACAATGTTAAGTAGGTAAGAGGTTATTATTTTAACAATATTAATTCAATCATGTGATACAAGAATGATGTCAGTCCCCCCCAAATTACAAAAAAAATGAATTTTCCTTTTTAACCCTCATGGTATCTAGCCCCACAGAGAATTGTATTATTATTTATCAAGTTTTGGCATACACTTTGAGATTTGAAAGTATGAAAGATCTCGCTATGGCGAGATGCCACTACATTTTACTTTTGGTAGAAAACAGTTCCAATTGCTGTCTTTCAATGCTTTTAACATGAAAAACAAAATTACATTCAACCCCCATTGAAAATCTCTGTAAATAAACCCAGAACCGTCTGCAATGGCCACCAGGGGTAAGTGGGAAAATGTGTTTTGTTTTGTGATTTGTGATTTGGGTGAACTGGCCCTTTAAAGTGTTCCCTCTTGTGATGGACATACCTTGATTTTTCACTTTTTTGTTCCACCTGCGGTTGATGAAAATAGCGCAAACTATCATGCCGATGATTAAGACCACCAGCACCACAGGGATCAGGATGATCAAGGGACTCAACTCCTCGTCTGGTGTGGAGGTCGTAGCCGTAACGCTGCTGACCTCTTTATATTCTGTATATTCCGCAGAAGCAAGGCAAGTCATCAGTCTTTATATTTGTCACGTGTATAATAAATGTGTCCTGCTGCAGTGTTGTTCTTATTGTCCTGTCATTCAGTCTAATGATTAATACAAGTAGTAAATGACAGTTTACAGTAATCTAGACTCATCAGTACTGTGCTGGTATATTAGGGCACGGTTGGTCTGACGTACCGTCATTTCCTGAGCCATTATCTTCTTCTTCGCCATGTTCACCTGGAAACATCAGTAGAGGAAATAATCAGATGATGATTTTTCAGTGAGTGCTGACAATTGTTTTTTTCTTCTTCTCTCCACTTTAAAGTGCCACGAAGTGACGTGAAATTGCATTAGGATATAAAATGCTGAACAATGGAACAAAAACATTTGTGAAATACTCTTCCGAAGTTTGGAGAGGTTTTTTCAGCAAAAAGAGCACCATGTTCGTTAAAAGAAAGTGGTTATAGACTTACTCCCCGCTTGTGTGTGGCTAGGGCCTGGTGCTGTGGTGGCATCAGACTCAGGTAGGTATGGGTCTACAGACAGAGAGAGCAGCACGTCACCATGATGCCAACATCCACAGTGAGTAATACTCGTGAGTTTGTGAAGAACAGAAACCTTTATAAACCTATACAATACTGTACAATACTTTTTAACCTTTTTAACCAGAGTCAGGAGCAAATAGCATCCCTCAGAGAAACATAAGCACCAAAATGTTAACCAAGATTAGTCTCATAAGAGGAACCACCGTCCAGAGGTGGAAGGAGTACTTACATTAATATAAAAATACTCCATTAGAAGTAGAACTCCTGCATTCAAAATAACGCTTAAGTTAAAGTATATATATATATATATATATATATATATGTATATATATAAGTATTATCAGCAAAATGTACTTTAAGTATCAAAACTAAAAGTACTCATTCTGAAGTAAAATGGCCCCTGTGACTGACATAATATTATGACATTATTAGATTATTAATACTGATGCAACAATGCGTAAGAAGCATTGTTCCTGTAGTAGCTGGTTGAGGTGGAGCTACTTTTAACCCTATTTAATACACAGTTGGATAGTTTAGTCCAGTGGCTCCCAACCTAGGGTTTGGCCCCTCCAAACGGTCGCCAGATAAATGGGGAGAGGAAAGAAAAATAAAACAACTTTGCTACACAAATTTGTATTATTGAAATGGTTTACATGAAACCCAAATTTAGAGGGGAACTGCAACTCCTAGTAAACAAGCATTAGAATCTGACCAAGCATTCAAAAATAACTGTCAATACTTAACTTTTTTTGACACCTTAGTGCTTAAGAAACATTTTGGCCAGTAACACCCAGCATTATAAATCATTCAGTATTCCTCCACAAATTGTATTCCTGGCAGTTTGGATAAGGCTTTAAAACAGTATTTAAACCTCTAGACATCTTGGAAAATGGAATTTGGAGAAATTATAAAGTAACATTTAACAGGGTAAATAAAATATGAAAAACCCAAATAATTAAGGGGGTGGGGGTGAGGGGGGTGTCATGTGTCTTTGACTCATGACTGGCTGCTGCCCAGGGGCTCTGTGCAGGCCTGTCAAGTTATTCTACAACAATCTTAGAAAACCATTTCTCTACGGACCTCGCTTTGAAAACATGTTGAAACACGAAAGAGTATTCCCTAAACTGTCGCCACATGGAAGCACACTGGGTATGTAAACTTGTATTATTTGAGTTTGCACCATTTATTTTGATTTGTTTTGATTTATTTATTTAATCTATTAGCATTTAATAGGTGTTCAGTATCCTTTTTTTGTATGTTTACCACTTAGAAAATAAATAAAGTTTCCACCACAAAAAAGAAACAAATATTCTATATTGTATGCTGTGACACCCACCTTACCTGTGTACATATACAGTATTTGTAGATATCAAAACCAACGTGGCCTGTGTCCTTACAGTTGTTCTACAGAAGTTGGTTCCGAGAGTTAAGACAGGAATACGCTGCCCCTTCCTGAAACAATGTAAAAAGGGGTGGGCATCCTCGCAGCCTTAAGTTTAAACCATGTAACTACAATATCCCCAGTTTGATTCCAGCTAGGGAACTTTGTTTCATGTCATACCTCTCTCTCTCTCCCCAAGAAACTGTCAGTTTCAAAAGATCTGGACAAAAGTAGTCTTGGTCAATGTGTTTGCTTCGGTTTTTTGATGGTTTTGGAATCTCATTCCTGTTTATGCATCATTACTAGTCAGTCAGTCAGTCATTTTCTACCGCTTGTTCCCGTTGGGGGTCGCGGGTGACTGGAGCCTATCCCAGCGACTTCGGGCCCTAGGCGGGGTACACCCTGGACAGCGGCCAACTCGTCGCAGGGCTGACACATAGACAGACAACCATTCACACTGCATCATTACTGGATATTGTTTATATACCTTTATAGAATGTGTAAAGTTGTTATGGCCAGTTGTTTGTATTGTATTTAATCTTGTAACAATGTTTTTTATGCTGCCCTCTTGACCAGGTGCCTCTGAAAAAAGATATTTTAATCTCATCAATGAAAATTATTATTAGTATCAGTATTATTATTTTAATTGGAACAAAGAGGTCTACCCGAAACCATGAAAAACAGGCCCCCATGCAAAATTATGTGAAGGCCTGTCCATACACTTTTGGCCACACTGAAATTATTATTTCAGGAGTTTATGTAATTATTCACGTCTCACCTACGGTCTCTGTATTGCTGTCTCCTCCTGATTCTCCCTTGCCACCTTCCCCAGAGTCATCTTCATTTAGGCATAACACTGCAATTCAACACCTCTCATCACTTTATATCATGGCATATCATTGAAAAGGATATAATGAAACTTGAGACGCACTTATACTAAAAGTGAGACACACAAGTGAATGAAGACAGTAATCATCAGCCAAATAACATCTGCAGTGGAACAGAATAACTGTCAAAATCAGATCATACAGGAACTTAAGACTTCCATGTGCAGAGTAGGTGGGGATATTCAACATGTTGAGCAATTTGTTCCTGACAGAACTTCGTCATGTTGTCCAACATTTCTCTTGCTCAAGAAAAGATACTAGAATTTGAACAAATGCAAATGAGCAGTTACTAAAATAAAATACTAATAAAATACAATTTTGAAAGGTTACTTTTAAAATTAAAGGCTGATCTTACCTTTATAAATCTGAGAGAACATTTTAAGTTGAAATGCAGGAGGGATTATTTTTCTAAACATGGCTTAGTTTCGACAAACAGTTGATTGAAGTAAGACCAGCCAAACTGGAACATAAAATTATAGTAGGGTCCTCAAGTCTTGCTATCCGCTCTATCGGGTGTTAATAAATTCGTTATTTAAAAAACTAAAGCTGTTATATTTTAACAGAATCAATAATTAACACACTTCACTTCCTGTCTAGAAGTTATACTCGCAGGCACAAAGTCATAAAAGTAGATTAAAGCAGAAAAGAGAAAGCAGGGAGGGGACGGGAAAGTGGAGAGTGCTGCTTTTGTCTTAATTCAAAGAGTAAAAGAAACTAAACTTCCAGTCCTACCTGTCCCAGTCAGAGTGCTCAGCAGCAGCAGCAGCAGCAGAGGGGTCTTCACCTGGGGGCCTCTCATGCTACCAGGCCAAGAAACAACCATAGTGCCATTGTGTGCCAACTTCCTTCTCTGTCTCTACTGTCACAGCATCACACTTCCTGATCTGACTTAACATGTTAAATGGAGGCAAAAGAAAAAAATCAGACTCACTCACACACCCTCAGTCTCGCTCAGATAACTCACTCGGATGTGACGCAATCAACTGTGTGCTTGTCGCAGCAAGTCTAACGGCTCCTCAGCTGCAGTACAATCGCATTCCTGCCGGTTAGGTATGCAGCCCTACTGCGTGAGGGGGAGGCCGAACAAACTTTAAGGAAGGAAAAAACAATTTTGTATGAGCTCTGTGAGTGCCGGCTGGTCGGGTATCTCTTGAGAAAATTGTGAACCTGTGTAGTTGCTGCTTAAAATAACTCCAAGGCTGAAAATTTGCTGCGTATTTGTTTGTTGGTCTGTTTCTTTAAATAAACTCATGGCAGGATCATAAGTCGCTCTTTGTGGTAAAATACTGATCATGAATGTGAGGGTCATGCTGTTCCAATTATCAATGGGCAAACCCAGTTTGAGTCTGGGTTTAAACCACGCCATAGCACTGAAACAGCTCTTTTAAGAGTTTTTAATGATCTTCTTTTAACTGTTGATTCAGGGAACTCTGCTATTCTGGTGCTTTAAGATTTGAGTGCTGCCTTTGATACTGTGGAGCATAGAATCCTTTTGTCCCGCCTTGAACAATGGTAGGTATCAAGCGAATGGCCCTCAAATGGTTTCAGTCATGCCTCACAGATAGGATTTTCACAGTTCACCTGGGCGAATATTCATTGACGGCTGCCCTGTCTTACCTGTGGGGTCTCTCAAGGCTCCATTTTGGACCCCATCCTCTTTTCATAATACAGTATGTGCTGCCACTGAGATCCATTTTTAAGAAACATAATATTCATTTTCATTGTTGTGCTGATGATCTACAAATCTATTTGCCAGTGAAAACTAAAAGTAAAGATTTAATGCAGGCGTTGTTGGACTGCTTAAACGACATCAAAACTTGGATGGATTTAAATTTTCTCGCTCTTAATGAAAATAAAACCGAGATTGTTACGTTTGGACGACCGGACCTAAGGAATGACCCTCATAGTACTCTTGGCCCTCTAGCATCTTACAATCGATCTTTTGTCAAGAATCTTTGAGTTCATTTTGACAACTCCTTTAAACTCGATAGGCAAATGAGCCCAGTTGTCAAAACCAGCTTCTTTCAGTTAAGACTTTTAGCCAAGGTAAAGACCTATATCTCTCCCAAAGATTTCGAGATGCTTTTATTACTTCTCGGTGTGAATACTTTAATTCTTTGTGCGTGGGTTTAGAAGAGTCATTCTTTGTTGTTTGCATTTAGTACAAAATGCAGCGGCTTGCCTTTGAACTGGCAAAAGAAAGCGCGATCACATAACACCTCCCTCTACTGGCTTCCTGTCCTCTTCAGCATTGATTTTAAGATTTTATTGCTTGCTTTTCAGGTTTTAAATGGGCCGGCGCCACCTTATTTGGCAGAACTGCCACATCACCATACTGAGGTCGACGAACCAGATGCTCTTGGATGTGGCTGCCCCTAATCTCTGGAACCGGTTACCTCTGCATATAAGAGCTGCCCAGACCCTAGAAACCTTTAAGTCGTTCCTAAAGACCCACCTCTTCTCATTGACATTCAAATTGAGCTTGAGACCTTGATTTCATTTTAGATTGTGCTGCTGTTCTTGTATTATGTTTATTGTTTTCTTTTCTTTCTATGTATTTGTTATTAACTTTTATGTTTGTCTATTTGGTGTTTCATCCTGTTCAGCACTTTGGTCAACAGTGTTAGTTTTAAAAGTGCTTTATAAATAAATGCGTCTTCTTCTGAATACAGTTCTCAAAAGCCTAAAGGTTAGGCAACATTTGATGATTCTTACATGAGAAAAATCAGGGTAAAGGGTAAAGTAACCCAGGAGACTATGTGCTCTGTGAGAACAAAAATCATTTCAGGTTGAAAAAGATTTAAGATTTCAGAGGTCAATACGTGACAACACATTAAAATGAAGACTATTTAAAGGAATTTAGCCTTAAAACTAAACTAACTAACTAAAACTGTCTCATAATAATACTTGTCTGTGACAGAGAAGACAGCTCATACTGTGTGAGTTCAGTTTACGTGACTGGTTTCTCCCCCTCAGAAGACGTTATGAGTCATACAGTCTGCGTCAGTCTGTTGAAGGTGTAACTCACTTCAGTGGACACACAATATCGCCTTTTGTATTTGTTTTAATGATGTAATGGTGTGATTGTGATAGGAGTCTTTTCACCAGTGATGGAAATGTAACTATGTCAGTCAGTCAGTCATTGTGTGTCCCTTGAATATTTCCATTTTATGCTACTTTACACTGTACTTTTTACTCAACCATTTCACAGCTGTTACTATTTACAGATTAAGGTTTTACATAAAGAAAATATATACGATAATCTTATAAATTACAATGCAGTGTTTAAGATTAAACCAGCCGTTCCCAATATCTTTTCTTTAAAACTCTTTACAAAAATGCAGTGTCTAGTTGGGGCCCCTTGTCACGTTTCAGATGTCTATGAGCAGTTCGCAGTTCCATAAAATAGTGATTTCCCTTCTAAATTTCTCACATCGTTTAATTTAAATGATGTGTGGTAAAATGAACCAATAGGTCAAAAAAAAAAAAAATAAGAGAAAAGTCCAAAAATGAATAAACTTTCGTGTGACCCAATTATTTTTTTTCTTCTTTCCTCTTATTAAACATCTCATGACCCCGCACATTTATCTTGTGGCCCTTTGGAGGAGGCCTGACCCCTATAGGTTGGGAACCACTGGACTAAACTACCAAACTGTAAATAAAGTCATTAAAACTAGCTCCAGCTCGAGCAGCTACAACAGTAAAATGCTATTAACACATTGATGGATCAGTATTAACAATCTAATGATGTCATATATAATAATAAATCGGTCACAGGGACATATTTCTGCAGCAAGTTTCGCCGCCACCATAGTTTCTCCTACATGCTTGGAAGGGGAGGGTGAGCCGAGCTGTATTGCCTCCTTGGGTGTGTTTTTTATGCTTCTGTTGGCATCATTTAGAAGTCTTGAAGATATCTGAGATAACTGCAGACACACATGAAATTTCCTGTTACAAAAAATAAAAGTGAAGACACACATATGCACTTTATCGCCAAAGGCACATTGACACCTGAACATTAAACCGAAATGTGATTGTTGAACTATCTAATCCCTCAACCATGGGCATTAATCTTCTCCCATAATAGCCTCAACTCTTCTGAGAAAGCTTTCCACAAGATTTAGGAATCTGGCTGCAGGGATTTTCTCCCATTTAGCCACAAGAGCATTAGTGAGGTCGGGCACTGTTGTTCGGTGATAATCTTTCAATTCATCCCAAAGGTGTTGGATGGGGTTGAGGTCAGAGCTTTCTGCATGCCAATGAAGTTCTTCCATACCAAAGTGGGACATGTCTTTATAGACCTCACTTTGTGCATGGGAGCTTTGTCAAACTATGGCCACAAAGTTGAAGGACCAAGCTATTAAGAAACAGCCCCAGGTCAAAAGTATGTAGACATTATGGTTATTCTCGTACTTTTGGCCACATAATGCATCCTCAAACTGTTTTTAGCCACAGAGGGTGAAAGAGTTTTTTTCATCTCAGGTAACCAATAAAAGTTTTATTTGGGGGGAAAGAAATCAAACAACTTTAAAAGTTAGTTATTTGTTTCTGATTTTGCCTTATTTTAAAATGAGAGATTTTCAAACAAACCAGGGCTTGTTCTGCTGCCTCATATCTGATCTTTTAAATATACAAACCAAGCAAAGCCTGAGGCGCTGGAGGAACCTGACTGGTCTCAACTGGTCCCACTGAAAACTATGGTAGGTGATGTATTTCAAAAGCATCTTTTGTTATCTGAAATAAAAGAAAAGAATACCGGGTTCTCATTGTTGTGAAACGGTAAACTCCAGATGAATGCCAGGTGCTCTTGAGGTCTAATACTCAACTGTAGAAATAAGATATAGCCACTAGGCTTACTTCAGACACACTTCCACTGAGCCAAGGATGAAGTAAAATGCCTTTATTAATTAGGGCATGTAAGAATATAAAAAATATCAAAAAGGACTGGACTGCTCAGTATCATCGTCTCAATCTGATTAAGTTTGAATTGTTTTATTCTCATTTGTCTGTCTTACCTTTCGCTCATTGAATATTTAATCATGCTTCATACTTTGTAATGGCTGTCTAGAAATGATGCAAAAGTAGAGTTTGCATTTGTTTCCACAAAATAAAAACACAGCTGTAGTTCTTTAAATGTTCATCCATCAAATTACTGTAAACCTATGTTATTTTACAACTAAAGAAGGTAATGACAGTCGCTGTTCAAACATCGCGCTATTGTGTTTCTTTTTTTTTTAAAGAATCTTAACAAAACGATTCCTTTCAGTGGTTTTCATGCTACTAAATCATCTGTCATCTGTGTTGTTATTCAAGTACCTATCAATTCAAAAGGAAACGAATGCGTATTTTATGCCAGTTGTTATCAAATAGTGTCTAATAATAATTTACTTATTTCATTTGCACTTTGTAACCTCAATTACAGTTTGTAGTGTATAGTCTAATTTTACTAGGGATTTTATAATCTTAAAATGATTTTGAAAAATACATATTTTTTAAAGTTGTAAACAGTAG
This sequence comes from Coreoperca whiteheadi, assembly GCA_011952105.1. Taxonomy (NCBI): domain Eukaryota; kingdom Metazoa; phylum Chordata; class Actinopteri; order Centrarchiformes; family Sinipercidae; genus Coreoperca; species Coreoperca whiteheadi. The sequence goes on along the minus strand of CM022472.1, from coordinate 9,802,796 downwards.
AGACAGATAAGATAAAAACACCCTCAGGTGTGACAGTCCTCTGAAGAGACGCGGGGATAACAAATAATCCAGCAGGATTCGATTTTCTTTATTATGTTTTCACTTTCTGTCTTTATTATGGCCACACATATCAGCAGCCATATGAATAAGGCATACAAATCACAAGTTTAGGGGATGGGTTGCATGGATTTATCTAAATAATTGTACCGTTCATACAAGCACACACAACGTGCACTTCAACATACAGAGTCAAACACTGTAACTCAGCTCAGCATTGCTTTGCTCCAAGGTTTTATTTGTTGAAGTTGAACCACTTTAACCGCTTGCGAACTTGCCTTGAAGACAGGAACCGTTTCATTTTCGCCGCAACGCGTCCGGACAACATTTGGTGACGGATCGGTCCACTTCCGGTCCAGTTGTCAACAGAGAAGCAACACGCGTGCTTGAACCCAGTTGAAATGGTGAGGTAACTTATTTCTGTCAGTATCATACGAATGAACAGTTATTTTAATCGCCAGCTAAAGGATATTAACGCTTTTTAAGAAAAAAAAATAGTTGCTGTTATGCGGTTGTATCTTTCAGCCGAAGGCTCAGAAAGGAAAAGCCCCGGAGAAGGTTGTTCACCCGTACAGCAGGAGAGCTGCTTACCTCGCCAGAGAAGAAATCAGACTGCAAAAGAAAGAAAGGTGTGTGGAGAAGAAATAAAACCATAACCAGTCATAGCCAGCAGCGGTGGCTGGAAGAAGAAGTACTCAGATGTTTTACTGGGGTGAAAGTAGAAATGACTTTACAGCCAGAAGTCCTGCATTAAAAGTCTCATTTAAGTAAAAGTACAAAGGTATGAGCACCAAAATATACCAAAAGTAAAAGTCCTCATTATGCAGACTGGCTCATTTCAGAATAATACACAGTATATCACTGGATTAATGTGTTCATTAAAAGGTGGAGCAACTTTATACACTGCCGCTATCTTATATAATAATAAATTAGAAAAACATCAGTTGGTTTACATTTTGTATTAATAATCTGAATCTGAAAAGTAGCTAATGTTGTAAAATAAATGTAGTGGAGGAAAAGTGTACACTAGCATAAAATGCAAATACTCAAGTAAAGTACAAGTACCTCAAAATTGTACCTGGTACAGCACTCAAGTATGTGTACTTGGTTACGTTTCACCACCGGTGGAAACTTCTTAAAAACTCAGGTAACGTTAGTATCTGCTACAAACAACAGTTCACAGACAAGTCACTGCACGACATGTCATGATATTTACAGTGCAGCATGTGAGTGGATGTCTGTGAGCTGTCAGGTACGTGATTATTATTGTTATTGTTATTTTCCAAAGGCATCATTTGAATTGAACTGTGGTAACATTTGTTACAGGTGCTCCTGGTAAAATATGTAATGAGGAATTTGGCTTGTTTTTTGTTTTAATCAAAGCTGATAAAGAATACAAGAATGCTAATGCAAAGGTATTGCTTACATGAAATCCCTGAAGTTTCGTGAAACATTGCTTAACATACACTGTGGGAGGCTCGGATAACTTTCAGTTAATTGGTTTCTCTGCAGGCAGAAGAATGACAAAGCAACACGTCTCAGCAGCATCGGTAAGCTTGTTTATCATGTCGTACGTATTTCGCTGGCTGTGAGGAAAAAAAACTCTCTCCCCTAAACACCATCTCTGTCCGTCTCTCGAACTCACAGGTGAGAAGCTGTTGTGGTTTCAGGGACAGTTGGATCCAGAAAAGACCGCGTACACCAGAAAAGATGCCTGTGACATTGTTGAAAGGTAAAAAAAAAAAACGAAAAGAAAAGAAAAGGGGGGGGGGTGGGGGGGTTATGTTAATATTGTTTTTGCCACTCCTTATTTTAAGTTTCAAGTGCATCTAAAAGAATGTACTGCTGTGTGTGTGCAGGTACCTCCAGAGGTTTGATTCTGAACTGGAGCAGATTGAGTTGATGAACGGGATCAAAGGTCGGCAGGGTCGTCTCCATGGTGCCAGAGAGGCTGTCATCAAACAGACCATCGAGCGGGAGCGAGCGCAATATGAGGGCATCGGATTTGGTGGGTCCTCATCGTTTGAACACACTCACACACGCACACACATACATATATATATATATGTATATAAATACTGTGTTTTGTCCTCTTCAGAGATCCCAGACATCATCAATGCAAAGCATCTGAAAACATTCAGGTGAGTGCAGATGAGCTTGAGTTTTCTGTTTAATTACAATTTATGTATTTGAGAAGTGGCCGTAATTATTCAGCTTCCATGATCTGACAAAATATGGTCACGCAAATGACGAAATGAAGAGGAGTCTTGACAGTCTTTGACTCTTACTGCGTACCTTTCTGAAGTTAAAATAACTTCAATGCCTCCATAATGTGCAGCGATGTTAAATTAACACGACATGGATTTTTTTAAAAAAATCCTAAAAATACGACATACTGAACAATTTGAAACGTTTTTGAATAACATTGCGATTTTAAGCACAGTATTTGCACATGAGACACGAGGATTCATGAACACCGTGGAACATCTGAAAACGTTTTGTTGATCCTTTGTTTCGGCAGGGAGTGGACCGGTGATCTGAAGAAACTTCCAAATATCAAACTGCGAAAGGTGTCAAACAAAGGTTTGGACACAAAGAATGAAAAAGAGGAGAAACGTGACACAAAAGATGATATTGAGGATGGCGAAGATGACTTGGATGACGAGGAGCTGGATGAGATGGTGCTGATGTCGGACTCAAACTGACCAAATCTAAGCTCCAGTCGTCCATTCAGGGCAACATCAGACTGGCCTTCAGCAAAAACATCTTTTTATTTAGAGAAGATGTGTTTGTGAGCTTGTGTGGGGAAAATGCTGCTACTCCATGACTGTCCAGAAGACGGTGCCAAACACTCTGATGGAAAACTAAAAGTGTTATCAGTCTGCCCTCCTTTTAAAGTCTTGTTGTTTCTCAGTAACGTCACACCAGCCTGTGAGGGTTTCTACATTTGTTGTTTATTGCACAAACAAATATGCATCGTGTGTAACCTGAATATTCCATTTTTTCCAATCGGAGATAGAAAAAAGGTTTTGACAAAGATGTTGAGTGCTCTGATGTGGTGGTGGACATAAGACAGAGAAAATTAAATTTCCCGTGACTTGACAGTGACACTGGTAAAAAAACGAACCCAAATTAAACCTGTAGAAAAGTGAACGCGTGTGAACAACAGTCTGCTTTTGTAGATTGACCGGTCAGTCAGTCACTCACACAGTGTGTCAAGTCTAATGTAAAAACTTTTAACGGATGGCAACAATGAAAGTTCTAGTTACATTATAAATAACGGGACCTCGCAGAGCAGGACCACATAAAGCTGCAAACTGTCAAAACAAAACGTCATAAACAACGGGGCTACTTGAGATTTGCTATTTTAAGAAATATTTAAAACTTTCCTATGGTCATAAATAAATTCAGCTTTTTCAAAAAATTATATTTTTCCAGTTTCAGACTGAGCTAAAGACACTGTTTAAATAGTGGCTTCTCTACTTCTATCTGACTCTTTGGTGTCTGAAGACCTGATTGTCCAGAAGTAAAGGCCTCAGTGTGCTTCAAACAAAGCGCTTGTTGGATTGTGGAACAGCATCTGAAACCTGCTTTCACGTATGCCCGCGCCCCCGCTTCATGCTAACAGCTGGGCGGAGGAGTGAAAATGGGTTGGGAGTGAACTTCAAGCTCTCCTTTTCCACTCTTCACACTACAACCTCTGTCACGTCTCGTGCGTACAACTGAATGCTACGGGATTAATGCCCGTGAAGAGCGACTGTCCCAGAGTGTGCGAAATTATTTCCGTTTCAGCGACTACCACGTTTCCATGACACCATGATTAAGGTGAGCGTTGCAATTTGGGAAAATAAATGAACACTTTTCGACGTGGTCGGGTGACACGTCGTTCAAATCTTCCTCGGGCCTCTAAGGCCTCGTGTTAATTGCTCGTAGTATCTTGGGAGTATCTGCAATCCACAAATAATTTATAGTTTATGCGCCTCCACGTGATGTGAGCCTAAAATTTAGGACTGCACGAACAACAAACCGTTGTGAACAGGCCCGCGTATGCAGACTCCCACTGTGGTAAAAACCGGGCCACATGCACCATATCTGCCCGTTTATGCAGTGATTTGTCCCGGTGTGCGGAGGTGCGACTTTGGCTTCATTCTTTGCACAGCCGCTTACATCACTTGTCACATGGACCATAGAACCAACTGCAACACCATGAGGGAACACCTTTTAGGAGAGACCTCCGCCAAGCTCGCCGTTATCCCCATTTTGTACAATTCCTCGTATCTCGCTCCCTCCCTCTCTGTGACAGCAGCCTTTCACTAATCACTCAGCAACCCCGTGTTTAGCCTTAAGAAATGGTAGTTAGACGTGTCGTCCGAGGTTTGTTTGAAGCACACTGAGACCTTTAATAGCATCCACAAGGTGTTTGCACCTTTAACTCATGTCATTGCAGTTTGCAAAAGTGCATACAGGAATCAAACTTCTCTTGCTGTTGGCTTTCTTTTTCTTTACATCTCCTTACTTTTTTTTCTCAATTTTCTGGCCTGCCACCGTCTTCCTGACATCTTCACTTCACTGCAGCCTTTCCGTTTTCCTTGATCACTGAAGGACTTTAAATCCGTCCACTGTGTCTGAAGATCAGTAATCACAGGAGTTGAGATGAACAACACTAAAACACTGTACGAGTCTAAATCACAACGTGCGCACGCCAGCTTGTGTTGCTGGATGTGCATTCGGTGTCATTCGGGACTCTTTCTGAGCAGGAGGAGAATCAGTCAGATGGGGTTTGGTGCCGGCGCCACGGCGGCCTCCACTGACACTTCTGAGTCCATCTGTGCCTCTGGAGCCGGAGCCGGAGCGGGGGCGGGGGCCGGACTGACTGGAACCTCCACAGTTTCGTGCCTGCCGTTGGTCAGGGCGCTGGGGCGGGCCTGAGAGTTGTGCACGCCTTTCTCGGGGCAGTTCTGCACAGTGATGATGCGGTTGAAGGCCTTGAGGCGGCGCCACAGCTGCAGGTAGACTTTACACTGGATGTACATGAAGATGAGGCCACCCGTGAAGCCTATGGCCACCACGATCAGCTTGGTCCAGAAGGGCCACTCCAGCACGGCTGAGGATGCACACACACACAAACACACAGAGCGGCTGTAAGTCGACCTGCAGGATGTGTGACGGATCATGATGGGGGGGTGTGTGCAGATCTGTGCTTACCACGTGGCGAATAGTACTTTAGAAGAGAAACTCTCCATAATTCCTCTGCAATCAAGAGAGTGTAATTTGTCTTTATTTCTATTATCTCTAAATAAATGTGGTCTATTCTATTATTTCTAATATACAATTAATATATATTCGTGTTTATCAATATATATTAAGTGTTTTTAACGTATACCGCTTCTATGTTTGCTACCTGTAACCTTAGGTCCTACAATATGAGAATAAGAATTCAGATACACTACGACCACAGCACAACACACCACACCATCAACGAACACAACAATGAACGTACAAAAGCACTTCATTTTCACTTTAACAATGATGCAAATCGTGACAAACTCAAATAAAATCGATGCCAATGTGTGCTTCAGGCAACGGCCATCATGTGACCTGTAAAAGTGTCAAAACAAAAGAACATACCGGTGGTTTCGCAAGTTTTAGTTTATGTATACGTCATACTACTGAAACTACTTTCCATTGATTGGTTTTAGTTTACGTCAGTACAGTATGCAGATCAGCTTGTAGAGATTTGAAACTCGTCTCATTTAGTGAGTGAACTTTCAGTTGGCTGTGTTTTTTCTCCCATGTATGGTTTCATGTTGCGGTAATGAGATCATGAGCAGAGACTGCATTGAAAACCTTGCTGATGAATCATTGTCCTTGAGATGATCTCTTAACATCTGAAACTGGACATGACAGCTTTCATGTCATTTGTACTTGCACACAGTTGGTTCTCTGGGTGTCATTTTCGAACAACCTACAGTAGCTCTTGAAGGAAATGCTTTTTTTCCCTCATTGCTATGTGATGATAATATAACTTGGTGTAATATGTGATTATACCATAACATCAAACCAATAACTGCTTGAAAAGTAGGAAATATGTCAGAAAATGTCGTCTGTAGCAACATAAAATTGATGCAATTTGTAGTTAACGAACAACAACATGATCAATATATCTACAGATTAATATATCTACAAATCAAGTGAATGTGTGAAAAGTCATTGATGTAGCAGTTCATTTATTTTAAAGCTACTGCACTCTTTCATGAGCTTCAAGGTAATTTTGAGATAACATGGTAAGATTTAATGCTTTGTATGCGTAGAGATGTGAAACCAGGTAAAATTACAAACGAATGTGACTTGGATATATGTGCAATTCTTCAAGTCTTCACTCTAGAGCTAGACCCCTAATGTGCAGTGGGACACTTGGGGATGACCGTTGTTAGGTTTATAGGCTGGGAGATTTACACTGTACAATACACAATATACAATACACACTTTTTACTAGTTTTACTAGCGAAAACATGAATACAACGAGTGACTACAAAGGAAACTTATCTTCAAAATCACATGACCAGAGTCCGATAGGTGTAAAGATCAGGTAGGTGCAGAGCCCACCTACTTATGAACCTAAAGCATTATAATACTACATATATTTCTATATTTTAAATTCTTGGATTCTAATCATTAATATGATTTAACTGATGAAATACAGTATGCCCCCCGGCACTTCACTGCAGGCTGATGTAAACAACACACCTTCAAAAAATGTACGGTTTGTAAATGTTGAACAAGGTAGGAAAATCCTGTTTGTTAGGTGTTATGTTTAGGTGAGAAATAGTGAATGTGAAGAAAACAGCCTTTAACAATTCAAAGTCCCCATTGTAGCTTTAATTTGGATCATAATACTGTTTCATCGCTGCCAAAAACTATTTTACTTTTAAACAAATTTTACTCTGCAGGTCTCTGGTATGTGAGAGAGGGCGCCGGGGGAAAGTACTCACCGTTCTTCCCAAGTCTGATCTCTTCCGCGGTTCTCTTCACCAGAAAAAAGACTGACCACAACATACACACTATTGCTATCAGGTGAAACAACACGGAACAGAAGATCTTTCTCCTCTCACTCTTCGTCATGTGTAGCCTCTCCCACTGGAAGACACGGGGGTGGAGATGCAGAGGGGGCGAGAGGCAACATTGGTTGATGGGAGAGAGGGAGAGAGAGAAACAGTGTTCATTATTACAGCCGGACACTCCCGTCTGGAGCAGCAGATCTATGAGCGTGTGCCCACCTTGCACAACGGTTTGAGCTTCGTCTCCATAATGAAGTCAAACTTGCAGAGTTCACAGCAGCGAGTGTCTGAGGATTTGATCCACTGGTTGAGACAGGCCTGGTGGACGAAAATCAGGCTCCCCGTGCAGCGACAAGGCATTATCAACGGGCACTCGTCATCCCCCTCACAGTGGCAGATCCTACACACACACACACACACACACACACACAGAGACAATAAACACACAGTACACACACATCTGTATAGGTAATGATATGCAGCCTCTTTACTATTTGAATGGATTGTCTTTAGTTTTTTTTGGATATCTTTTACATTGCTGAAAAAGAGAATCTCCCATTTTGGACGATTAAGTTAAAGTTGTACTTGAACCTGATATTGATAGATGATTAGTGCACACACCCACAGTCACATAGGCTCACGAACCTGCACGCACACACACACACACACACTAACCTGCAGACCTCCAGCTCAGAGTCATCAGAGCAGGGCCGTGCTGTGCCTCCATTCACACCGCAGTGTTTCTGTGGTGTGGGCACTGACATGTCCCCACCCCCTGACCCCTTTTCCTGGTATCTCTTGGTGATGAGCTCCTCGCCGTCCTCTGCCAGTGAGGAGCTGCCTCCTGGGCTGTGTGACTTGCATCTCTTGTTTCTGCTCTGTGAGCCTTCCCTCTGTGAAGCGTGGCCGTCTCGCTTCATCGAGGCCCTGCTGCTGTGCCGCTTCTTAAGGCCTCCGCCCTCCTCCACCAGAGGCTGGTTTTCCTTGCCGTCATCTGAGCCCATCGACTGCAGCTCCACGATCTCTGCTTTGTCTTTGTTCGCTCCTTCCCTCTCTCGGCTGCTTCCGCTGCGGCGGCGCACTCTTCGGGCTTTCTCTTTGCTCCAGCTGCGGGCCTCGCGCCACGCCTCATCCTCGGAGGTGGAGTCTGACTCGGGGGCCCCTGAGCAGCGGAGGCGAGGTGGGAGCTCTCTCCGGTTCTTGGAAGGCCGCTCCCTCTGCTCCGCCCGCTCGCTGCGGTCAGAGCTGAGGCTGCGGTCGGTGTGCTCCTGTTTGCCGTTGGTTTCCACGCAGTCGAGGGCGGTGCAGCTGTTCCTCTTGCGGCGGTGACGCCGCTTCACCTGCTTCTTCAGGGCCTGAGCTGACGAGCCCAGAGTTGTACTGGTGACGGTCATCACAGAGGTGTGCTTGTTGTGTTTTTGCGATTCAGAAGCATCCTCCTCTAAGCAGGTCAGCTGGCCAGGACTGAACACACACACACACACACACACACACACAGATGGAGATGTGTGAAAACAAGGTGAAACGAGATGGAAAAGACATGAATGTGATGACAATAACTAAACAAATGGACTGAAACCTGATTGTAAGCACTTAAAAAGGTTCAGTTCACCTACAATATAAGTTACCTACAATCTAGCTATGCAGAATGATTTGTCTTTATATGCACAGGTTTAGAGAGTTCTGCCTTCGCTCCAATACAGTGGAGGTGAAATGGATTTCATCTGTGATGCTCACAGTTTGGAAAAATTACATTAAAAACAGTCAACAGCTCTTTCCAGAATCTGTGACACTGTTATACTGGAAAACCCACAGACCTCACTGTCAACGCTTTTCACAGGGACTATTTCTTTGAAAAAAGATTTCTTAATTATCCTGAATAGACTTTTTTTCTAGAAATCAGTCAGTGTTTTGAGCACCATAAACCAAATTCCATTCAGCTTCATTGTGAAGGCAGGAATATCTCCAAACCAAATAAAAGTAAATCTGCATGGCTAGATACCACTTAAGATGAGTAAATATTTTATTTGTTGTGATTTTGGTGAATTAACCCTTCGAACTGCCATTGGCCAGCATCCTTCATAGCAGTATCCAGACTTCTGGATCTCAGATTACTTCAGTGATTAAATTAGGTCTATTTGACGGCTGTTTCACGTTACAATCACGAATAGCAGGGCCTATCAGAGCTTTGTAGGTAAGAATGGGGAAGTCATATTCCTATGAGCAACAGACAAAATAGCCCACTGTGGAGGAGATGCAGCGGAAACAGCAGAAACAACAAGTCTAAATTCAGCACATTTTTCCGATAAATGTGGAAAAACATAAAGTAAACTGTTCCCAGAAACACCCACCAGCTTCCGTGTTGACTGATAATTATGTTGGCGGGACAGATTTGTCATTCACTACTGAGTGGTTAGGACAAAATAACAACTGAACAAAACAAAATGGAACCCGACATGTGACTGAATAATGAAGTTAAAACAAAATGGCAATTTGTTCCCGATTATCAGGCTAGGTAATCAGAATAGGAAATGGTACATGTCCACACTGCTATCACCCTGGAAACCACAGGACTGAGCCTGTCGCCGTGACGACCACACCACCAGTTGATATAATAAGCTGAAGGATCTGCAAGCATCCATTTTAATTTTGTTAATGGCCCTCGGGGTGCGGCACACCATACTAATTGAGCGAAGAAGCTTTAAGCTGTGCATGTTGACATCGCTGAGAGAACTAGGGCTGCTCTGGAGCCTGGCTGTTTGCAGATATTCAAGAAGCGTCGGCCCTGTACTCTCTAGCACGGTGACTGTAATTCGGGGTAAAACTTAAAGAGGCAGCTGTCTTACCTGCATATGTCCTGAGCAGACGGGGTGATCGATGTTCTTGAGGCTGTGGTGAGTCCTGTTGTGGAGTTGCTGGCCTGAAACAACAGACAGACTCCATGCTGCTATGCTAGTACAACAATCTGTCACCGGTCATCAACTATCACTAGTTTATCAAAACGTCACAACGTCTTTGAACACTGTCTAATGAACACATAAACACGAATTCTCTTAAAGCTGCATTCATTGATTTTTTTGGCAAAGTAAGCTGACAAACATCCAGCCCTGACATATTTTGGCCCTTAAAAGGTGTAATTGCTAACGTGTTAGTAAAAACCTGCCCACGTACACATCCAGCGTCCACGTAGAAACACTGGCATTCATTTTGAGGGTTTCTTTATTTCTAGCTGCCTGACATGCTCTGTATTCACGCTCTTTTTGTTTTGGCCTCCACCAACTCATGAGAAAGGTATCTGAGCCTTTAGCTGCCAGATGTTTGGCTTTTAATGTTAGCTAGATTTCAACTTTGTCTGGATTCATCTTTATCTTTTGTTTATCTGAGCATTTTTGGTAAAAAAAAAAAACAACAAACAACAACTGCCTACTGCTGTTAAAATTGGGGCTGAGACTGATACATTAAGTTCAATTGGTAAAAGATGCTAACAGGCTCAAGTGACCGGTTGAGCTACAAGTAATGGTTCTCTGTGGTTCTTATTACTACAAGCAAACCTTCCACATTGCCATCTGATCTATAGTTAATATGAAAGAGGAGCTTAAAACCTCATGTAGTGTCTCATGGGACATACAACAGTGTGTACTTAGAGCAACCGTATATTGATTGGTTAGTAACACTTGTATCATTAGCACATTCTTGCACTTCAGATTCTGCTTGGATAAACGATGCTACCATACACGCTGAACTGTGACCTTGATGTTGGCCGTCAAAGCTCTCTGATATTCAGCGGTTACCTTGGAGATGTTGCTGGATCGACTCCCTGAGCGCCCGGGGGCCTTCCTCCCCTGCAGGGAGAAGGAGAGACAGAAAAACATTGGAGAACACAGAGGAGCATGTGATGCTGTAATGGCACCTGAGCAGCCTGAGGTGTTTAAACCTGCGATTTCTCTGGCACACAACAAGATATAACATTAATAAGCTATTAGAACAATGTTTCACTGCATTCACGGAGCTCTTTCATCTTACCATAACATTTTTCATGTGATCTGCTATCGAACAATTATTATTGACTAATAATTTAGTCTATAAAATGCCAAAGAAATTCTTCTGGAAGCCCAAGATGATGTCTTCAAATGTCCTGTTTTGTAAGATAGTTAATTTAAAATATGATAAAACAAAGAAGAGCGGCAAATCTTCACATTTAAGAGGCAGATATCAGAGAATGTTTCCCATTTTTGCTTAATCAAAACACTGTAAGGGTTCACTGATTATCAACATTACTTTCTGTCCATCAACTAAATCAATTCATTGACTGATTGTTTCAGCGTCATTTTGCCCAAAGATTTCCACATCAGGAACTGTACAAAGCCATTGTTAACTTTTCAGACAAGATTTTCATTTTGAAGTTCTCCTACAAAGGCCCCCCCAAAATAAGTGAAATGTGAGGACATTTCATGACTTTTGTGTTGCTAAAGTAGCTAAAGATAGACAAACTGGACAAGCTTTAACTCAGCAATAAAGACAAAAACATTATAATTGAACTAAGCAGCTTTAACATCACACACTTATTCTATAGTATTCAGCGGTGACTATGTGTTGATTGGTTAAAATCCAGCGTCAGAAGTCATGCGTGCACATGTGTCCTTGCTATTTCATTGTGACCAGAGCTAAACCCAGACAATCCTATTAGCTGGTCGTCCTGCTAAGTGTACAAGATGCTGCTCTGCAATGTGTCGCTATTTAAAGCAAACTAATAGCACTTTTTCTAGAACTCCCTAGAGCGCTGATTGTCTGAACTCAACTGTCAGACCTTGAACTCAGACCTCAGGTATCTGTGGCCTCATTCAGGGCCTGCAGCATCTCACACAACTGTCAGTTAGTGGTAAACGGTTCTGTGTAGGCGTTAGCAAGCGTTAACATTGGTAAACCACCATGAACAAAACATTTCTCTCCTGTTATTTTAATAACGTATTTTCAAAGTTAATTTCCAGACCGCAACACACTCTAGAACAAGGTCAGCTCACAAGTGGGCGATGAAACCCTTCATCACCCTATATGCAATGTTAATGTCATGACATAGTAGATTTTCTGAAAAAACAATTGAGAAATTGTGAATAAATACAATAACCCACAGAAAAATGTCTGTTTTGGCGTAATTTAGCGGTGAAATACTTGACAAAACAAAGTAGTTCATCACATTGATATTGATAATTTATTTAAAATACACCTAAAAATGTTTAAGTGGTAGTTACTTTGGTATAAACAAAGGCAAAATCTCTTAAAGTAGACAGATTTATATCGTCTGACTGTGTATACTGTTTTCGTCATATCACCCAAACCTTGTTAAGCAGTGTCTCTGTGTTCACATGAGTTAATTATTTATTGTTTTAAAAAGTGAACTAAATAGATGCAGGCTGGTTGCTGCGGGAGTTTGGTCCATATAGTGAATGAGGATTGGACAGCATTTCTACTCAGTTGTTTTTTGTTTATTTTGTCCCTAAAATATTAGAATTCCGTGGTAGGTGTCTAAAAAGAGCGTGTTAACTTCACACTTACTCTGTTGTGTGTCGGGAAAGTTATAGTTAGAAGCTACAGGGACAAGCAGCATAACCTGCCAAGTGTCTGCTGTTGGAGCAAGTGGGCAGTAGAAAAGGAACTGAAAGCACAAAATACAGTGAAAGGTAAAGAGATGTGTAGTGATAGTATATTCCCAGGAGGAAAATAAGATCTAAAAGATTAGGGTCGTTATTCTTAAAATGTTCTTATTTCCAGTAAATCCCATGAAAAGACCAAAACCAAACAATTGCATTGTTCGGTCCATATTTTCTGACTTCCCTTCCTGCGTGTGTTGCTCAGCCCCAAGAAAAATCTATCTCAGAATTCTAATTGTATTTGAAACAATTACTCTGTGCTGAAGGCTGCGCCATTATATTGATGACATCCCTGCCTGAATTCAGTGGATTTGGTTTCCTCATTTTAGTTATTATAGAAGTGTGTGTGTGTGTCTTTGTATATTCATATATAGAGAACTGTGACTTATTCAAATGTATTTATAAGCACGTTTAAAAAACAACAGATGTTGACCAAGTGCTGCACAAATGAAAGGAAACATAATAAAATATATTTAAAACATAAAATAAATCGAGAATATATATATAGATATAGATATATTTAGATATAGATATATTTATATATATAAACAACACAAATAGAATCCAAAATTTCAAAAGTCTGATTTAAAAGAATAAAAATGGGTTGTCAAACAAGTGTTCACTGTAGGTGACGTCCTGATGTGGAGGGTCTGGCTGTTCCAAAATTTAGGAGCAGCGATAGCAAAGGCCCTCCCCTGGATCTCCCCTGCACTTTAATCTGGCTCTTTGGACGACCAGAAGCATCTGGTCAGCAGACCTCAGTGATCTCGGGGAAGTGTGCAAAGATAAAAGATCAGCGAGGTGAAGAGGCGCCAACCCGTTGAACAACTTAAAAACAAACAATAGGATCTTAAAATCAATTCTATAATCAGCGAACTGGAAGCCAAAATAAGCTTGATGTGATCACGCTTAAGCCCATGGCAAACCATTCCTATATATATCTATCAAAAAACATACAGGTGTACTTGCCTGCGTCTTTATTTAAAATGTATCATGCTGTATCAAGTGACAATATTTCAGTGACTACAGCTGGGGCTGGGTGCATTGTTGTTATTTCCCCACTTTTGTTTCACATTGTGTTGAAAAGTGGTGGGGACATAAGGGCTCCAGTGAAAAAACATTTTTAAACTGTCTTCATATGCGATTTTAGGACCTATAATTGTTGGATAAATATGAGGTCAGGGTAGACAATTACGGCGGGTCGGCAAACAAAATTAAATTATGGCACATCGAAAGCCTTAGCTACTACAGAGTCGACAATATGAAAATGCTATGTATGAAAATACATAAAACGCACATCAACGTCGACCCGCACAAGTAACAGTCATCCATCCCATCCACAGCTGCAACAGCACGTCAATCCAACAATGCCAATATCACGTCTACCGTAGGAAGCACCAGTGCATGTGAGACAGCCCAGCGATGACAAAAAGCTCACAGTTGATGCTTGTCACATGTGGGTGGCTTCTTTATATTTCTTTATACTTGACAAACAAAAAGCAAAACAGAGCTTGGGTGTACCAGTCCATACACAGACTCAGTTGTGGGTACACTCTGTGCAATTCAGTGGAATAAATAAGCAAGACACTGACAAGCAGAGACCGGCATCGTCTAAGCTGATCAAGGGATTTGCTGATAGCCAAGTTTAAATCAGTAGTCCTGTGTGGAGTCAAAGTAAATCTCCTCTGTTAGACGAGATGGACACATGTACTGGGCCTGGGGCACATGTTTGTGATGTCTGGTAGTTTAACAGGACAGATACGTTAATCATTGTGAGACTTGAAACCGATGAGACAACTCCTGCACACTGCCTCGCTTGCTGCTGAAATATTTAATAGATTACACCGTTTCGGTCCCTCCGACCTTCATCAGGTGTATGGGCAGCATCGCAACGCGACACGCTGCCTCAATCAGCCAATCAGAGGACTAATGTTACAGAGATTGGTTTGACTGGTGATCGCCTTGGACTTACACAAAGTGTGCATCACCAATCAGAAAATAGCATTAAAAAGATTAGAAAGATACAAAAAGACTCCATATAACGATGCCAATAAATCCTAAGCAACATCCATGTAACCTCAAAGCTCTCCAAAGGTCACAATATAGAAAGGAACATGTGAATTTAATAAGTCTTAGAGTGTTATCAAATATTAAATCCATTCTACAAACAAGTCAAAAGGGAAGGTAAATACAGACAAAAGTCTCAATTTGTCAAAAAAGCCTTTTTAATGTCATCCCACATTAAACATATCGACCCCCAAATGGCATCAAATAGTCACAGGTCAAGGATGTACACTTGCACAAATAAGACTGTATAATTGCCCATTCATGAATTCAGTGAATTTATGCAGTAACATCTATATAATCTAATTAGTAAAGGAAACGTTCTAGAGGCTAAATTCAAGGTGATCATCAGTCACACCAATCTCTGTCGTCCTCTGATTGGCTGACTGAGGCAGCGTGTCGTGTTGTGATGCTGCCCATACACCTGATGAAGGTCGGAGAGACCGAAACGGTGTAATCTATTAAATATTTCAGCAGCAAGCGAGGCAGTGTGCAGGAGTTGTCTCATCGTTTTCAAGTTGCACATTCCTCCGACGCACCTTTCACACATTCAGGTGTGCAGAGACTTTTTTTTCAAAATCATCATGATACTCCAGCGTCTGCACAGTAGCTGCGTCTGTGTCATAATCACATGTAGAACTCTTTGGCTCACAGCTAATAAACACAGATGGACTATAGACATTTTTAAAAATGGCAAATGGCAAATGATCTATTCCCATAAATGTGAGAGCCAATTAATAATACCAGGCTTTTCAGTCTTGAATTCATACAGTTGTACACTGGCTCCATCTTAGCACCTCTATAGGTTTTCATGTATCTAAAGGTTTTATTCCTCACTACAAGCAAAGAACCTATAATGTAAAGTATCCTGATTTAAATGCCTGACAGGTCTAAGTCACAACAAAGCACTGCCAACTTTCAACAGCCATTGAAGAACATTATAAGAAAGGTTGCACACAAACCGAAAATCACAAGATCACAGTAAAACACTCCGGTCCTTCCTGGAGGGAGCCTCGTATAACTTAAGCCTCAGCCTCCACTTCAGTAGTGATAAAGTGCTGTATCAGAGATAACATCCTACTGTCACTTACCTGAGTGCCTGCTCCACTGCCGACACTGTGACTCTGATGCACACCAGAGACCTTGGTGAGTCGATGCGAGGACATGTGCATGTTTCTACAGAGGGGATTAAGTGATGTAGCATGGACTGAGGGCTATATTTGGTTCTGTTTTCGTGGCCAAAAACCACCTACATCCACATTTACAGCCAAACCATGAAGCTGCAGCTGCACCGTTTATATTTGGTCAATGCATGTTTTACAGAATCTCAGCTTTGAAAGGACCGTAACACTTGGCCTCAAATCTAAATTATTTCTGAAATGAAACATGAAATATTTGTTATTATACCATGGTGTGGGTGAATACGCGATTCTGATTGGCTGCAGGGTGTCCATTAATTCCTGATAATGAACACCTACTAAAAATCTGAATATGTTATTCACAACACTGAGTGTAGTCCTTAAGTGCCTCGTCCTCTGAACACCACAGAATGGCAACTGTGACACACAAGCTGCAAGAAGTACACTTCCCCTCTGAACTTACTTTGTATCACATAACCGGTCACCTCACATCGACTCGCTACCTCAGGCTGCGGCCGACACATGGCCTATCATTTGTTCGTGAAAATCTTGATTTTGATTTGGGGACAGTGACAAGGCTGGATACCTGGCTAGTCTTGTTATTAAACATACTGTCAGATAATATTTACTGTTAATCAACAGTACACAATGTTATTGACTTTGAATCTTGCTAGCATAATGTTAGCTCTCTGGCTCAGAGGTGAGCCAAAGGGTTTTATGAGCTGAGCGGAAAACAAATATTTCCCTTTGCCGAGTCGTATCTAAGGTATTGTTCCAGGTATTAGTCAAACCCTCAGGCATTACCAGGGAAAATTAGTTATGGCTTGTGAAAACCTTTAGATTTTGATTGCAAAACGCATGAAAATATAAATCAATGGTCTTACTTTTTTTACTTTTGTAACTGACCATGCTGCAAGTGGAATGGTTCTGGCCTCCCTGTCGTCCATTAATTCCTGATAATGTACACCTCGTCGAGCATTATCCCTAACGTGAATAAGCAAAATAAGAAAGGAATAATATCCAAAACTCAGCTAAACTGCATCATCTAGGTTGTGTTGCAACTTAACCAAACAACCCAATAACTGTCATCAGACTACGACTCTTTATTGTTCAGCCCTCATTGATCCAGGGAAGCATGTGACATCAACTTCAAAAACACAAAGCAGCCAGTATTGTTCTATCTGTGGCAGACTATAGTGTGTATATCTAAGATCATATCACTTTTAGTAAAAAGCTGATTAAGGCCTTTCATTTTTAATATTCAGTAGAAAACTTTACAGCCTTGAGATGTAGTTCAAATGGATCACACCAGTGTCTTTGCATGTTAGCTCTTCATGTATGAATCATAAATTGTGTTGCTGGGTGTATTGTTCCTCAATCTGTTGTTTTTATACCTAAAAATGCGATTATCTTAAAAATTTAAGTCAAATTGCTCAATTTTATACTTCAGCTTTGTTACATTTTAAGTATGGATTACGAGTTGGATTGGAAAAAAACGTAATACAAAACAAAGACTCGCATCAGTCAATAAGCTAATTAAATATGTTTATGCTGGACTGACTGCAGTCTACCGTGATCTACACTGCAGAAGGAGCAGAGAGTGCACACAGAGCTGATAGCATCACCAAAGCAAGGTTATTATTAAGTACCATCAGCAGGCATGTATGTGTTATCTCAGTCTTACAGCTGTGCATTTATTGTATCCTCACCCAATAAATCTACAAAATAAACGTATATTTTTTTGGTGTAACCAAAAACAGTCCTGCTACACAAGAAGTTTTCATGTTAAACATGCAGTCTATTAGCAACCTCGTGACCTTAATGTGTTTGATGTAGCCACCACATCCTCTGTTTGATTCACGCTTGGGTCCTTGTTGTGTGTTAAGTACTCCTAATCTACTCCCACTTACCTAATATTTTCTGTTTGTTTTCACTTTCAACTGTCAAATAAAGGAAAAGGAAAAAAATAGACATCTAGCCTGTGGTTCAGACTTTGGGTTTGAGGTTTTAGTTCACTTCAGACCAGAGGCATATGTTTTTAAGAGGCCATCACTGTATGTGAGCAGGTGTACCCACTGATCAGCGTTTTTATTTAAGTCTCTCCTTGGGATGGTTCCTCATAACCCATGCACATTAATGTTCAGAAATGTGGCCCCTGCTCTCGTGATGTCAGTTCCCCCAAACTAGGATGAAGTTGGGTGAAAAAGCTTTTGAATACACAACTTGTTCCACCTGAAAGATAGTACAGAATGACTAAGTGAATTGGAATCGATATTAAAGGATCTGGAAACAGCGCTCTTGGTCAGTTATTTTGCTCCTGATTTATTGCTTTAAATTAATTTTGGATAGTTTAGAAAACTAAAAAACCTGTATAACTGAAAGCTTTTTATTCTGTGAGGTCTTTTTTCCTTCTATTTAGATAGCCGACAATAAAGAGGTTACAGCTAATGTAACAAATGACAATACGTCTTTCAAAAAACTAGATACCCCCCAGTCATGTCTTTTGGATGCAGGTCTTGAGAATAAATGACACTAGAATATTGTGCCAAATATGAGAAAGTGAAACCATTTTGTACTACTCTTACACCCAAAAAGACATCAGAGACTACTTAAGTACCTGTTTCCGTTTTTAACAAGTACAGTCATGGTGAAGCTATTAGTAACAAATACATAGTGCATGCACAAGACAAGTGCACGAATGACACTAGGCTGACAACAACCATTCAACCTCTTGCATGAGTTTCTAAACTACATAGTTTTCATAAGAACCCAACTCTTTAGTTGTATGTTTGGCCGCGATGACCTCGTTTCTCTTGATGCTGTAAGTCCCAAACTCTGCCAACCTCGAATCCTCCCTGCTGTCAGAGAAAGACACTTGATAGCCTTATGCATGTGACGTAACACGAGGTGATGCCACGTTCTATTTTATGATGTGACGTTTTATGATTTGATGCAGTTTTAAGCATCAAACCCCACAGTTTTGAACAGTGATAAAAGGCTTCTGAGTGCATCCATACTGTATTTGTGAACGACTGAGTGATCAGTCACCAAGATCAATGCTCAAGGACCAGTCAAATTAATTCTGACATCATAAAGAATATCTCTGGAATCTTACATTTCTCTAATCTGACCAACTTTACACTAGTTTTAAGCCTTAACTGCAAAAAAATAAACAGTTTTTACTGGCACCTCAGAGGCTTGAGAACAGAGTTAAGAGGTCGGAAACTCACCTCGGTCTTGTCTTTGGAGCGAGGAGCACTCTTGCCGTTGCTGGCTGTCTCCCTAGCCGGAACCACAGTTATCTGTTGTATTGGCATGCTGCTGTTTCCAGGCAACGCTCCGGTGTTACTCCCACAGCATTCCCAGCACGCCGCGCCTTCCTGTCCTCAGATCTGCTGTCCCATCCACGAGCTGGCAAAGGAGACGTCGCTCTCCTTTATCAGCCCAATCTGGATCATCAAGAGGAGCGGAGATGGAATGGGATCAGGTCACCGTGGCAACAGAAAGACCGCTCTGGAGATGGTGGGGTGTGAGGTCGTCATGACGACTAGGAAACTACTCAACAGTGCGCACCACCTCCCCCCACCCCTCTTCTTCCACTGCCCTCCTGCTGAGAGAGAGAGACCGGGAGAGGAAGAGTTGATATGGAGCTGAGCAGTAAACAAGGAGGCAGGAAAAAAGTGTGTTGTAGTGATGCGTGCGTGTCCTTTTTGAAGGGGCGGAGCCAGGATTTTGTCGTGCTTGCTGGGTAATAAGCATACGGTCCACAAGGATTAGGGCTTAGACTAACCTCAATCTCCTCCTCTGACCAGTGGTGCGGCTGATAAGCTTATGCAACTTGTGCACATGGACAGCACTCACACACACACACACACACACACACACACACACACACACAGCCTGATTGTTCAGCGACTCCCTGCTGAGAAATAATGCGTTGATAGATGTTAAGCCACCTCTTTTCTTCTGTCATGTTAAAGGAATAAAGGCACATTAGTTGTCTGACTGGCCATGAAGTGAAAAACCAACACAAATCATACACAAACCATATCAGCGTCTTCACAGAATGTGTGTGTAGGTGTGTGTGTGTTTAGGTGGTGAGGATGTAATCCTATTTCAAATTGCCTCAGGCCATGAGGATTATGATTGATATAACTGGAAAGTGGGTGACTTAAAGTGATCACTGAAGAGCAGTGGCTGACTGAGGTGAAGAGGCAAATAACTCCATTATATCCAGGTGAGATGGTGCCACTGACAAACAATGATGACGATTCAAAACTCAGTGTTTGTGCAGTAATTATGCAGACCACAAATTACTGTAACGTGATAAAAGTGCACCACTTGCTTATGCTGTACACTTTGTTCGTAGATGCCATGAGTCTGTAAGTTCAAGAACAACAATGCCTTGCAATACCGTTGAAAAAGTTGCGTGTGTGTGTGTGTGCGTGCGTGCATGCGTGCGTGCGGGCCGGGGCTGGGTGGCATAGCGGTCGTCCACTGATCGGAAGGTTGGCGGTTCGATCGCTGCTTCCCCCAGCCATGTGTCGAAGTATGCTTGAGCAAGATACTGAACCCAAAATTGCTCCCGAAAGCTGTGCCTTCGGTGTGTAAGTCACTTTGGATAAAAGTGTCTGCTAAATGTGTGCGTGCTCTTGTTTTACTACATTTGTGGGGCCCAAAAACCGGGAGCCCACTATACTTGTGTGGCCCGACCTCCTTTGTGGGACCAAAATGCTGTACCCCACAGGTTTAAAGGGCTTTTTGAGTGTTAAGACTTGGTTTTAGGGTAAATGTTGTACATAGCACATAATCGTATGTGCAATCATTTCTGGATCCGTCCTCTGCACTTATGTTTTGCAACATACATTTTATCATTATAACTGTAGATACTATGATTTACTGTTGTAAATCTATTCTGTACACACGACATCTATTGCATGTCTTTCTGTCCTGGGAGAGGGATCCTTCCTCTGTTGCTCTTCCGGAGGTTTCTATCATTTTATTTCATGTTAAAAGAGTTTTTTTGGGTAGTTTGTCCTTAGTCAAATCGAGGGTCTAAGGACAGAGGGTGTCGTATGTTGTACAGATTGTAAAGCCCTTTGAATTGAGGAAAAATTGTGATTTGTGATATTGGGCTATATAAATAAAATTTAATTTAATTTAATTTAACTATGCAGTGCCTCACCCTGCTGACATTCACGGCGGCAGTTATAATATTTTTGTGTACAGTGACATTTTGTGGACTCTAATTAAAAAAAACTGAGCGCTATTCCATCAACACTGTTGATGTTACTGTGGCATGTAAAGCTTCAATTTTTTTAACATGCATCTAGAGAAGGTATGTTCAGTGCCTGTTAGGGCTAGAAGATGAATAGGATCAATTCAGAAGACAAATGGACTTGTTCCATTGCAACAGAAAGCTGCCACATGGTTTCTTGCTAACAAAACCAGAAAACCACTTGAGCTTTATCGTCACAGTGAGTTTCGGTTTCAGAGGTGTGGGTGAACAAAGACCCAAATATTTTCAAATACTAAAATGTAGAGCAAATACTACACTTGAAAGCAATCATACATCTTAAAATGAACACATTCACACATTTAACATGGGGTGTTCTTACTGGTAAACACACACACACACACACTCACACAGTAACCATTAATAATTAGGGTTAATATGATCTCACTTGAACTTGAGAGGGGATGTGTTAGTCAGCTCTTCACAGTTCTTGCAAGTGTGAGTGTGAGCATGAAAACACATAGAGAGAGCCGGAGAGAGAGAGCGAGAGAGAGAGAGCGGGAGAGAGAGGCTGTGTTTGTCATGAAGCTGCTGGGTGATGGTCAACATCTAAATGCGCCAGTAAGACACTCTGGGTAAGTGAGTCCTCCTAATTTTGATTCAGTGTGTGATGGGGCGTCACCTTTTGGAAGGAAAACAGGTGATCTTTACAGATGGGACGTTCACTGTCGACACACAGCTGTGGCAGCGGGTGTAGATGCCATCTCCATGGACTGAGCTGGAGGTGTTGACGATCATGTTCTCTCTCCTTGTTTTCGCCCTCTTCACCCTTACTGGGATGCTCAATGAGGAAATTGCACACTCGAATGGTACGATTGCAAACACGCACACACAAACACAAATGTCTGAATGTCCATCTAGTCGCTTTACAGACCATTTTTTAATTCCCCCAACAAACTACTAGAATTGTTATGTTGCTTAACGTTTACACTGTGTATTTTGCATTTATAATATCAATGGATTTTGTTTGACATGAGTATTGTATGTATGACACTTTCATACAGGTTTCTAATAGGGGCGGAAAACCTATGACTGTACTGTAGTTTCCAGTTTATTATGTAAAATTAAAACTAACACAGTTTAATACCACAGTGCTGCAATAAATCCTACCTCCACAAAGGGTTTACAGAGGGGTTGATTCAACTGTATAGTCTTTTTGGAGGCTGTATTTTACCCTCGTTAATATCAATGGGGTGGATACGATTTTAGAGACCCCTCTCAGTATAATGCAATACAACTAGGGATGCACCGCAATGGAAACACAAAGTTTTGGATGCACTTGGCCAAAACCGATATTGAAACCAAAAAATTGCTTCATTAAAAATGTACTTAAAAATCAGTATATATGTTGTGCATTATAACCACTAGTTCACCATGACACCCCTTAAAACCTATTCTGTCATGTTGTTTTACTTCTCAGCCCTGTAAAATAATATCTTTGTTATAATTGTGCTGTTCTATAATTAATACAGATGTCGTCTTAATAATTTAATTACTTTGTGTCTAATTTTGCTGTTTTATTTCTTTTCATGCTGCTTGCTGTGTGTAAACTGTACACACGGTATCTGTAACTCCTGTAGTTTTTGAAGCAATGGAGGTTTATTCACAACAGTCATGAATAGACCTCTTGCAACCTACGATGTATAACATAAGTCATGTATAGAATAAAATGATGTATATAATGTATTGAACAAAATTAATATAATTATCCAAACTCAAAAGGCCACTTAGTAGCTTTTCACCGAGCTCCGTGTTCATTAGCGAATGCAACTGGGTCTGTGTGCAGTTGAAAGCTAAAGAAAAAGCTTGTATTCCCTTTTAGGGTGACATCTGTCTAGGGACTGCAGTTGAAAAACAGCCTTTTGGCTAACTCTGGCATATTGACAGAAATGCGCATGCACTGTCCCTGTAACAAACAAATAAATACATAAAGTAAATGGACCTTAAATGGAGTTAAGATTACTTTACACGTGATTTATTTTAAATACATTATAGATGGTTATTATTGAGACTCTAAAAAGCACAAACAGGCCCTAAACAAGTTCGTGGGTAATTCCTTCACTGTGAATAGTATTTAGGAGGGAAACCAAAGGCAGTGACAACTTTTATCATTTCATGTCTATCAGAGACAAACACAGAACCACAGAGTGGAGAGCTGATCGTCTGAAAGCAGCTGCCTCTTTCTTCCTGTTCGGTGTAATAAGGTAAAACCCTCGTGTGAGTGTGTGTGTTTCATATTCTTACGTCCCGGTGGGGACTTAAACCTGAATGCGCACGGACCCATGGGGACTTGGGTCCCTGTGGGGACAAAAATTGAGGTACCCTGGGCTAGAGACAGGTTTTTGAGGGTTAAGACTTGGTTTAAGGGTAAACGTTTCAATAAGGTTAAGGTTGGGGTTAGGTTTAGGTTCAGGCATTTAGTTGTGATGGTTAGGGTTAGGATAAGGGGCTAGGGAAAGCATTATGTCAATGACTGATCCCCACGGGGATAGTGAAACAAATGTGTGTGTGTGAGTGTGTTATCAGTTACCAGAACAAAGTCTAAACGGTGACCTCTGAACGTGTGTGTGTGTGTGTGTGTGTGTGTGTGTGTGTGTGTGTACTTTATTATAGGATCCCGTGCTATTTGCTTCCCGGATGAGACACAGAGGAGTGGCCTAAAAAAAAAAAGAAAAAATCAATAAACAAACACCTGCTTCAACAGACTGTTCCAAGACGCCTGCTTTCTTTCCTCTTACACAAGTCCTTTTATTTTGATCTTCAGATCTGAAAATACCTGCTGTGATTCTTCCACTGGTAAGTCTCAAAACACTGCACCTTCCTTTTATCTTTCCCACTTTTTCTTGCTGTATTTTGCGGTGTGATTTGCTCAAACAAGAAATGTGTCATCTCTGACTGAAATCTACAGCTCCAGAGAGGCTTTTTCAAAATCTAGGCCAGAACCAAAAGGTGTGCTGGCAGACTGGAGTGAGCAGGATTGAGATGTCTGAATCATTCTTGTCAGGGATCAAAGGGTGGAGCGGAGCCATCTGTGTTTGGCCATTATGATTCCTTCAGCCTCTCCCTGATAATATAAACCTGCATTGTGCAACATAAATGATGCCTGTTAGTGTATCTAACTATAAAGGAAGGAATCTCTGTCTGTCTATCCGCGCGACTTCATACTTGGCGAGAGTATTGCTGAGGACCCAAGGGGATGCAGTGTCGAGGGTGACATCGATCATATGAGCAGTTCTCAAAAAACGCTGCTAGCAGTAATACTGGGAGCCAAGCATTGGCCTGTTCCAAACGGCCACGCCCCGAACAGCACTGTACTAGTTATTTCAAACAGGCATGACAACCAGTGGAAGGCTCACATATTTATGATTTCAGCCAAGCTTTCATTTTTCTGCAGTTCAGCATGTTTAATAAATTGTTTCATAAAATATATTTATGTAGGGATATATTCTTTATGATTGTTAAGGAAGTAAAAATGGTGGTTGAAGTTATAAAGCTAAGGCATTTTCGTTGAAGTTAGGTTTAGGGTTAAGAAAAAGAGTTTGATCATGAAACTCTGCTGAAAATGAAAAATGTATTCACTGAAATCAAATTCTCTCAGTTCCCCTAAAAAGTTTCCAAAAACTTGTGTTTTTACTTTTTCCTTTGATTCCAACGCTGCCTGGTTTATTGATGTGAGTCCTGCCTCCAATTCCACCCAGTAACTCCTACTATGATACTATAGTGCATTTCCTAACTTTGTGATACTTAAACACAGCATCTGTAGAGGTGACGCGAATGGGATAGATTATTCAAATGTTTCAGGCTGAAAGTAATCATAAATAGAAGATTCTGCAATAAAAAATGTACCATAAAGCTCCGTCCAGGAACAAATATTCTGCTTCAGCACATTTGTGAACAATCATCCAGTAAACAGATACAAAGAGCACTGTATGTAGACCGAGGAGCATGAGTTGTGTGGTTCTATCTATATATCAACCTGTCTATATGTCTGTCTCTCTGACCTTTATACCTATCTACCTATTTATAAACCAACAACAGACAGAAGTTACAAATAACAAGGTTATAAGGCCCCCTGGTGGAGGCAACATGCTACTGCACCCAAAGCCGTATGCAAAACAGTGGCTTTTGTACTGACAAATAAATATGTTTTAGTATGCGGGTAATGTGCATTTAAGCTAGCAATAACCCGTAGTTTCACTCTGAATTCCAGAGCGGTCAAGTCCTAATTTTATCCACATCGTACATGTATATTATCCTGGTTCATTTGCTGCCCACATCTCAGATTTGTTAAGTGGTTCAAATAGGGAATGGATGAAGTGAAACGAAACGGTCGATTCAGTCTGATTTTCAGGCTACATATAAAGCAGCAAGTTTTTCCACACATGCAAAAATGAAACTGGTTTGGTAGCAGGTGTGTAAAACAAAAAGATCCAGAACACGTTCAGTTTCCTGTTAAATACCAAATAAAATCTGTGCAGCACAGTTCAGCTCATTCATTGAGCAATTTTCATATTAACTTTAACATTTAGTTTTACATGATAGTCCTGCTGCTGTAGTTGAATGTATCATGCCTGGATTATAATAAAAAAAACCCTCAATAGGGGGCTGTGATCAACCAAAATCTAAGTCATGTACATATAAAGATTAAGAAAGGTCAGCGTATGCACATTGGAAACTCACGTTTTCAATATGGAATGAGCTTTTTAAATGACAGCCTGACCCTTTTTACTTCATAAATCTCACAGCAATACAATAAAATACAAAGTGTAGATACTAGGTAGCTGCTTTTCAATATTTCAAATGTTAGCAGTTGTCCTACAGTATCTCTTGTTGGTCTATTTCTGCAATAACAAAAACAACATCACAGTAAGATCACCGAAAATGATTTGCCAGTTTGTCTGTGTCATGCATCATGTTTTTATTCCTAATGTGAAGACGTTACATAATGTAATTATGGGGGCAGCCGTGGCTTGGTGGCAGAGCGGTTGCCTGCCAATCGGAAGGTCAGCGGCTCGATCCCCCAGCCATGTGTCGAAGCATCCTTGAACAAGATACCGCTCCTGAAGCGGCGCCTTCGGTTTGTGAATGTTCTCATATGTAAGTCGCTTTGGATAAAAGCGTCTGCTAAATGACTAAATGTAAATGTAAAAGTATGTAATGACGTGCTTTGCGTTGGGTAGTTGTGTAGATGGAACTGCCGTTCTCTGGCTTTGAGCTGACCTTCATCATTGTTGCCTTCGTCATCTTCTCGCTCTTCAGCTTGGCTTCGTTCTGCATCCAACCACAAGCGGCACATCCAGGTACGCTATCCTCCTCCGCTGTCAGACACACACAGACAAAATGTCAGCTTTTCTAACGCTGCACACTGTAACGTTTGTCTTTCAGAAAATGGTGTCTACGAAGCAAAGAAGTCGCGACCATTTAACAGAAAGCAGAGAGTGATCACCAAGCAAGCTGGACAGAAGCCATAAAGTAAAAGTCAAGACATCTCTATCTTGATCTGGTGTACAAGATACACTGTGTACTGTGAAGTTCTCACAAATTAATTGAAAACGTCCCTTTTTTTAAATTAAAGAATGTCACTATGGCACATAGTGTTGAGTTTTACCAATAATGAGGCATCAATAAACTTGTCCCCACATGAGTGATGCAGTCTCCCTCTGAGCCAATCAGTCACATCTTATACAAAAGTGGAAACATTCAATGTTTGAAGTCCGTATGTATAAACATGAATACATTTCAGCCACATAGAAGAACAAATACAAATACTGAAATAGTTGACGATCTACTGTGACATGTAATTATTGCTGTAGAGCAGGAACAGTTAGATACGTGCACCAACATTTCATGTCATTAAAAGTTGTAGTATGGGTTAGGGTTAGTTTTTGTCCCCCTTAACTTCTTTAAATTGGGACTTGGGTGAATCTGTAAAATCGTCCTTACTAATGCACAGATCAGTTGTAATGACAAGCAAAGCTTAAAAATCGAGCTGCACTTATCTGAGTTTGGCTCACTTTCGACTGTTATTTTGTGGTCAAGAGCTTCACAACCGACACCAAGCACCTGCTTTGGAAAAATTCTTCCACTGGGCATCCCCTGGAGCCATCCTCTACAATCCACAGTTTCCATCATAATTATATATACTACAATTTCATAATTTCCATCATGACTGTACATACTATGATTTCTGGATCCGTCCTCTTTACTTGTGTTTTACAATCTACATTTTGCCATCATGACTGTAGATACTATGATCTTATGTTGTGAATCTATCCTGTACACACGACATCTATTTCCTGTCTGTCCGTCCTGGGAGAGGGGTCCCTCCTCTGTTGCTCTTCCTGAGGTTTCTTCCATTTTTTGGGTGGTAGTTTTTCCTTCGAATTGAGGGTCTGAGGGTGTCGGATTTTGTACAGATTGTAAAGCCCTTTGAAGCAAATTGTGATTTGTGATATCGGTATATAATAATATCTTATTGAATTATACTGCTCAGGAAATGCTTCCTCTGAGGATGCATACAAACAATATTGGCCTTATCTCTGTCCTTTGCTGTCTATAAAGTAAAACCATTTGATTGTTGGATTGTGGTATGGTCCTCAACAGGATGGACCTGTCAAAAGAGGTCAAAGTACATAATGCTCTATCCACTGTATGTTTCTGTTCAAACTAGAGCCATGTGGAACATATGCTAAGTGAACAGTGGCATTTTGTTGACTATTTGATTTGGTCTGCATGACGCCTGACATCTTTGTGACACCACAACTTTCTAAAATCAAACCTGTGCTCTCGTTCTAAGATATAAGTGAAGTGCTTGCTCTTTAGCCCCACCTGCAGTTTTCATAAAGTACCGCACCAATGTTACGTTTAATTTCACTGAAAAGGACTCTGACAGACTGAACCAAAGATAAATGAGGAAAAGCACAATTTATGCAGGTGTTTTCTCTGTGGACGTTCTTTGTATCTACTGATGTGCATGGACAGAAAACAAGAAAGATGCACACTGCCCTTCAAACCGCAGCATGGACACTGGGTTTGCGTGTCCAGGGAAGCCGCTGTGTCTGTGTTAGAATTTAACAAACCAAGTGACTTTTGGCCCCTGAAGCCCCATTGCGGTGACATCCTGGGGGGTTAGAAGCTGGTCCCTGCTGGGTTTGCCCCTTGACCCCTGAGCCCTCCGTCAATCCTCCCCAGTCAGCCGTCTAGTTGCCGACGCGGAGGGGAGGAGGCGCTCCAGAATAAAGACGAAGTTACCCAGCCATCGTGAGACTCTATCTTCGTTTTCACAGAGTGCAGGAGAAGAAGAAGAAGAAGAAGAAGAAGAAGGGAAAAAAACGCCTGGCTCATTTGTGTTGTGTGATGTTCCCTGATGGTCATTACTGCTTATGTGTGTATTGGGTGTTCATTACTGTTCATGTGTATATGCTTCCATTGGGGTCTGTATTGGGCAACTGGAGATAAAGAGTCTTAAGAGTAATTAAGCTCTGGCTGGCTGCGGCCCTCATTAATACTGACGACCTCATGGCATGACAACAGACCCACACTATCACTCTAACGATGGGCAACGAACTGACCCATCAGATCACAATGAAAACTCATACACACACACTGGACTACACCCCAACGGATTCAGCCATTACGGCACAAAACATCTCTGCTACTCAATCTATCACCTACACTCTCCTCTGTATCCACTCGAATGACTTTATGTTAAAAAAAAAAAACACACTACGGCCAACACAACTTGGGTCACATTTTTGTAGCTCCACGAGAATTGGTTATAACATTGTCAACATCACTACAAATAGGTCCAACGGTGCAACAAAAGCTTTCAAGAAACAATCACAAGCTTGCCTTTAAAAAAAACACGTGACAAATTAAAAAGAAAAACTTAAATAAACAAATGCTCCCATACATGGTACACAGGGTCAAAGAAAGCTCTGATGTGTATAAAAAATAATGCGGCCCATAGGCTAAAATACTCTAGCTATACTTAGTTTTATATCACAATATCAATTAGTGCTGACACTCACGATTACCCAATTATTTTGTCAATTAATCAATCCATAGCAATATATGCTCAAAGATGTTCAGTTTACTATCATGCAATACAAAGCAAGGCCAAAAATCTTTACATTTGAGTAGATGAAACCAGCCAATGTTTGGCGTTTTTGCTTGCGAAATATCTCATACGACTAATCGAGTATCAAAAAATAAAATATTTTTAAAAATCTGATAGTTGCAGCTCTAATATCAATATATATTGTGATAGTGTGTCTTGCTAATTTCCCAGAAAATCGGTCGGGTTTAAGAATGTCTGGACGGGGTACGTCTGTTTCAAGTTAATCCAGTGAATTTAATAGCTGACAAATCACATTTCTTCATTACGTTTATCCAAAAATATTAAATTCCAATATTACCATACAGCAGTTCTGCTGCCCACAAAGGTCTCATACAACCAGAGACATTAAAGGCATAGCTGGTGCCACATTATTGTTACGACAAAATCTCTGAATGCAGACACATTTAATATTGTCTCACGGTATATATCGTCGTATTGCCCAACCCTAACGTGAATCATATGCTATGGCCTTCGCGGTCACCAGATTTTAATCCAGCAGAGCGCCTATGGGAGACTTTGGGCCGATGCGTTGGACAACACGCTCCACCACCATCATCAAATCACCAAAGGAGGGAATATCTTTTAGAAGAACGGTGTTCATCCCTTCAATAGAGTTCGAAAAGACTTAGAAAATCTTTCCTGTTCTGGCGGCTTGTGGTGGAACAACACCTGACTAAGAGTCTTCATGGTGTTTTTTTCCCTGTAATGTGTTACCTATCTGTAATTATATAACTATGTGTCCATGCTAAGCGTACCTGTGTACAATGCAATAACGTTCGGCTCAGTGGCAAAGAAACAGTCTTTTTATAACGCACTGTTCCTCTTAACAGGTTTCATCAGGGAGGAGGTTCTTTATCTGTGTACTGGTCATGAGATGATGGGAGAGGAAGAAGAAAGTGAAAATGGAGGAGGGGAGGAGAGGCTGGAGCTTCCTCTGTGGTCGTAAAGATCACAGCAACTAGGAAGACCATGGCTACTATAACAGTAGCAATAACAGCAGGTCTGCAGTCTAACTCTGTCCAACCCTTTCCTGAGTTACACACTCATCTACAACACATTTACTGGCAAAGGCAAATGGGATAACGCACACTATGCCACTTGTAGCCTGACATTTAACTTTGTGATCGTGAAAGTACATTCTGAATTGTTTCCTTGCAGCAGATTCCTACTTTCACGTCTAATAATATTCTATTAATATCACCGACTTTCACTCTCGAGTAGGCCTGCAACAGTGCCTGCTGGGTTCAACTAAAACATCTGAGAGATGCTCATTGAGTGGTCAGATCAATACTAGGATTGGGTATAATGTAAATTGGTACTGATTACGATTGCAAATAATGATTATTTTAATGACCTATTAATCTGCAGATTTTTGTCTCGATTAATCGTTCTATAAATCCGTCAATAAAATGTCAGAAAACAGTTAAAAATGCCTTTCACAAGTTTCAGGAGCCAAAAGTTTCTTCAAATTTGCTCGTTTTGTCAAGCCAACAATTTAAAACCCAAATGTATTCAATTTGCAGAGAATTTACTTAGAGAACAGAGAAAAGTAGCAAATGTTTACCTTTTAAAAGCTGGTAGCAGTACATTTTAGGCATTTTAGTACAAAAAAAATCCTTAAATGATTAATTCATGTATTGTTTTTGACCAACTAATCAAATAAATGACGTTTCAACTCTAGTACCAACACCAATGCTTTTTTTTTTTTACTACCTTACTTTGAGAAATGCAAACATGTTCAACAAAGAGCGAATATTGTCTGAACCTTACCTAAATTAAATTGGCAAAAGTTTGATGTATATCCAGAGCTGTCTAATGAAAGAATAAGAAAACGTTAACACAATCCTGAGCAGACGTTCGATGCCAGCTTTCAATACTTCCGTTTTCGATGCTCTGTGATAGGGACACATTTCAGTTGGCACCAAAGAAGTGAGCAGCAACAACTAGTCAATCACAGCAGGTAATCAATCCATCAATACATCAACCTTTTTAGTTGATTAACCATTTAAATCATTTATGACGCAACAAACACCAAACATCTTCTGGTTCCAGCTTCTCCAATGTGAGGATTTTCTGCTTTTTTCTGTTTTATATCATTGTAAACTGAATATCTTTGGGATATGGACTGTTGACGGGACAAAAACAAGACATCTGAAGACTTGGACACCTTGGACTCTGGAAAATTGTGATGGGCACTTTTGTTGTTATTTTATAGGGGCAACAATTAGGTGAACACATGTGGTTGGTACCAAAAACGCTAATTATCCCAAAACAAAGAATATCCTTCAGCAGTGGAGCGAGGTTCACCTATGCAGTGCAGCTGTGCCAAGGTACTGAAGCAGTTTAATAGGAGGAAGGCGCCTGTGTGTGTGTGTGCGTGTGTGTGTGTGTGTGTGTGTGTGTCTCATGTAGGGGAGTGTTTGTGCAGGCTGGGTAATCCCTGTAAAGACGTATAATCCCCAGGAAGAGCAAATATTACAACACGCTCTACTCAGTCACACAGAAAACCTGGTGGGGAGAATTCGGTTCGATTCACTTGTTTCTGTTTTGAAGGAGAGATAGAAAACTGGCAGCGGTTGGATGCAGTGGATACCAGGTGGCTCTGAATGACAATTGAGACGAAGTTAGCATATTCAAACAAGGGAAAATAAAAGTTTTTTAAAAGACAATGGCAGCTGATATGCAAAGTGCAGCTCGCCACAGAAACGAACTACATACCTCGGATGAGTGTTTGCAGCAGGATGAGTGTGTGTGTGTGTGTGTGTGTGTGTGTGTGAGAGTGTGTGTGTGTGTGTGTGTGTGTACATTGGCCAAATCCGCGAGGAATCTCTGTCATTTCAAGCGACATTTTTGCAAACACCATAAAGCAATAAAAGCAGCATTTCCAAAGACATAATGGCACACACACACACCACTAAACAACACACAAATGGAGAGACTCTTATATTTTTTGGTCTCTTCTGTCTATTTTTGGGGGCTAAAGAGAGCTGACGGCCCGGATGCTTGTTCAAAGTCTCTGTGACTATTTTGAGCCCCCCGGTCCATTAGTGTCCTGCTGCTTCTCTAATCCTCATTCACATGTAATGGCTGACATTTCATCTTAATGTGTTAATTCATTAGCTGGGTGCTGAATGGAGACTCTCAGTCCACAGAGACGGCCGTCAGCAGACACGCTAATGAGTCCCCACTCTTTGCAAAAGCCAGCGGCAACCGCAGAGCTAATGCCAAGTGAACTGGGTTACCTGCTGCAAGAAAATCCCCAGGTATACCACCAGCTGACAACCTGCATGAGAAGTAGGGCTGGGTATTGTTCGAATATTTTGATATTAGTGCAGATACAACAGCAGAGCTTCTGTACCAATACAGTTTGGATACCTTACATAAGAAACATAAGCATGTTCACTATAAAACTTATCTTTTTTTTATTTTTTATTTTGTCTAAACACAAGCAGCTCTGCACCAACTTTGCTTAAACAAAATAGTCTAAAATTGGCAGAATTCGGAATTTAAACCAGGAACTACCTGATCAAAGAATGAGTAAACAAGGTTATAAATATACTTGACAAATTTCAACACTGTTCCAAACACATTTTGGCCGAAAAAAAAAGAAGTACTAAGGTTCTCCACCTGACCCTATCCATCACACATGAAAATGGATTGGTGTTTAAAGAATAAATAATTAAGATGACCTTTCAGTACTTGACTGTTGTCATGCTAAGTGGTTTGATACACAGTGCTAATGAGAAGATGCTAACAAAGTGAAATGCACTCACTGAACTTAATATTTAAGTCAGCAACCATTTTGGAAAGCCAGAGTTTGAATTATTACAGACCGCACTTCCCTTAAAAAACCCCCCGACTGAATCCTCAAAAAACCAGGCACGCTAAGGACTGCTTTTTAGAAGAAATACAGCTAACACAGTTTTATCCATTTAAATCCTCCTAGAGACACACCCTCCCCACAAAGCTAGACACTCAGAGACCGTAGATGGCATCCCAGACAGAGAGTCAGCCTTCTTTGAGTATCTTTGGTCCAGCACATCACTGGATTTCATTCTATCAGGACCGAAATGCTCGGTGCAAACACCACCACCTCCAGTACCACCCCCGGCACCCAAAAGCCCCAGATGTGTGTGTCCTCCTCAGGGCGGGGGTAGGGGACAGCTGAAGGAGGAGGGCTCTGGCTCTGGCTCTGCTCAGTCTCGGAGAACCTGCTACTTTCAACGGCAGCTTCTTAAATCTTCGCTCCAATGTTAAAAGTGATAAATCAACGTTGTCGGCTTCATCCGCCCTGAGACACTTCAATCACTCCAAGTTGCACACAGTCGTGCACGCACAAAATGCAGCATGCAGGAGAGAGGGTGCGTGTTCACGGGGCAGTTAGAGGGCTTCCTGTCATTTGAATTACCCTCTACATGTGGGGTCAATGTGTGCAATGCTGAAGTGTGTGTGTTTGTGAGTGTGAGTGTCAGGGGTTGAGGTGGGGGCTGCTGTTGGAGCTACACACACACCCCCATACCCCCCCCCCCCCAAAATGGCTTTATAAAGGAGGTGGGGGGAACGGCAACTTTGTCACTTTGCTCTCAGCCACAGAGACAATCACACTCTCACTTGGACACACAAACACACTCCTCGGGGACAAACTGATTATCCTGAGAAACGAGGGACTTCTCTGTACTGGATTCTCCCGCGGTGGGCCTTCTGGACTGAAACAGAGGGGGAGAAAGAGAGAACTGAAGCTCACTGAGCATCATCAGTCCAGCCCAAGGGCCAGAAAGGGACCATTGCCTGAGCTCTTCAGAAGCGGACCGCTGCACAGCCATGAGGATCTTCAGCCTGCTCTACCTGCTCCTGCTGCTCGTAGCGGCCCTAGCACCAATCGCCTCTACCAGACCAGGTGAGCGTCCCAAAACTTTTCCGTCCAGATGTCCCGACCGTGTCCGTTAAAATCGACGTGGACAGTTTAAACGTGACGTTTGTCCCCGGCAACAGTTTTAAACAGCGTTCTAAAATCACTGCGCAATGTACGTTAAACTACAGGTAACCATAGCAACAGTACTTCTGCTTCTTGCTACATTAACAACTAGCTTAACACCCACTGGCGAAACAGACCTAACGTGAGCTTAAACTGGAGTTACACTTACTAGAAACGTAAATAAAATAATGTTTAAAAATACATAAAAAAATATATAATGATTTAGTCCGTTCTTCGCTTTTTGGCTGCGGTTATGTTATACGCGCGATAAAAGACTCCGAGGTAAAACGACGCCCCGTTAATCACCATGGCGGGTTGTAACGTTAAATGTTTTTTTACATCCACGATCGGTACGAATCCGTGCAATATGTGGCGAGTTCATGAGTGACCATACAGCGTGATAATACGAAAACTCGACTGGGAAAACCCATTCTAACTTTAGTCAAAGTACTAACCGTTACGGAAGGGTCAACAACCGGTGGCAAAATAGCTGCAAAGCAGACTTTGCTGCGGTTAATTACATCCAAATTAAATCAAATGGTTAACGTTAGCTCACTAAGACGAGCCAATTAGCGAACTACAAAGATGCCAAAACTAAGATTTGTTTGTAGGCTACCATGTTGCTATCCAAACCGCTACAAATATGTAACACGATGAAATTGCTACTTTAGGCTTAATTTCCATTTACGTGGTTCGAGAACATGACTAGTACCGGGGTGAATTAGTAGCCTACCTTGGAGTGCGCTTAACAAGCGTTTTCCCCAGTTCTTCCCTTTTTGCCAACATGGCTTATGTGCAGCACTAGCATCACTAACTTGGGTTTTAAATCCTAATGTTTCACTTTAATACTCGTCTTCCCAACAATTTGTATAAACCTGGCTCGAAACGAGCGGAAAGCGTATATAAAGATACAAGTTTTCGTTTTAATAACTGGTAGACATCATGCTGCCCCTGCCTGTCGTAGCAGGTGCGCTCTTTGCGCAAATCCAAGCGGTTATCGGCTCCTCGGCCTTGCGGCGGAGACAAACAGCGGCTGTTAAACAGAGAGGCTTTGGGGCTTGAGGTCGTGATTAGGTGCATGTGATGATGGTGTGGAAGAGGGAGGGAGAGAGGGAGGGTCGGGCGCCGACCGCCGCCGGGGATCGCACAGCGACCCCAGTGAGTCCCCTTTGTCCCCGGCTGGAAGGCACTCCGGCGCGCTTTTGTTAATCACGGTGTTGAAACGCCATGCAAATACCCGAGCTTTATTAACATGACATGGAGTAGCAGTGCCAAGTGTAAAGAAGCCTACCTTCAGGCGTGGGGAGCGGTTTCTTTCAGAGGGGAGGAGGGAGTCATAAAGTCATCTGGCAGTTTATATCTTCCTGGGCTTGCCTGGCAGCCTGTGAACTGCGGGGGTCAAAGTGGATTTATTAGGGACGTTTAAAAATAATCATGTGTTAGGTCTGTGTGTCCCAGTTTATTAGAAGGGGGTCGCCCTGCTGTTGGAAACAGGGTCCAAACAATAAAACCCAGGGAAGCCGGCTTTTCTGTGGTCAACTGAGGTGAAGTTAGGCCATAATAATCAAGAGTTTGTTTGTTTCAAAATGATGTTTAATTGGAAAATGGTGACTGTAGCAGTTGTTGTTTCATCTCTTTTGGTGCCAAAAAGTCCAGGCTGAGTTTCCTCTCCTCCATTTGGGATTAATTAGGCCAGTCAGGTGATATGCAGGGGGTCAGCCTGCAGACATAAATCTTGCCTTAACACCTACAATTAGGCTACACTTGAAAAGCAGTTGATTCATTGCTAGCAGTCTAGCTCACATTAAAATATACATTTTGTTGGCTACACGTTCAAACAACCTGCTTACCCAGTGACTTCATTCTGCGTGTTCGAATTGAAACGTCTCTTTGTTTCAGATTTCCTGAACCTGAGGAGAAAATACCACAGACACCACTGCCCACACAGACGCTGCCTGCCTCTCCACTCCAGAGTACCCTTCCCCTAAGGTGAGCCCTTTGCACTCCATACATGTGTTTCTGTGTGAAAGAGGTTATGAGCCGAGCTGTGTGATACATGGAACAAAGCCAGGTTAGGAGCTGGCAGGTGGCAGTTACAAAGGTGTGTGTGATTAGTGGCAGAAGTGTGTATTCACAGAACAGGAGGGGGGGGGCTTTAGTGCCATGAGGAGTGTTTGGGGGAGAGAGAGAGAGGGGGGGGGGGGTCAGTTTTAATTTTGACTCCTGTACGTGCACAGTTATTTAAAGCTGTGTTTGTCTCACATTTTAGCAGGACACTGAATTATGTTTTTTCCATGACAGGCTGAAGCACAAGATTGAGCGTGACCTAAGGAGAGACATATGAATGTGAAGCAGCTGCAGTGTGTGGCCCAAACACTGTGGGTGGGTCCCAGTACCAAGACTGGGAAGTGGGAAAACAAAAATGGGACACCGTGAAAATAGAGCTTTTGTCGCCAAAGAGCTACAAGAAACCGTTCAAAATCAAAGCTCAACTATAGCTTGAGCGTGACTGACTTTTCATTTCCAACAAAATATATAATTAATGAAATGTTTTGGCATCCTGGTGGCCACAGATCTGGGTTTGTCCAGTTGCAAGCACCTTCCCCTCCTTGTCATCAAAAGCCAGTACTTGTGTACTAAACAGGAGGGTGGGAAACAGATCCACAACAACATCATCTGTCATCAAGTATGTTCGACACGCGACGTAAAAGCTATGGACCAAAGAGCTGGAGACATCTTAGCGGCTGCAGCTACGATGAACAGCATCCACATAGCATTCCTACAAAGTGTTTATAATGCATGTATGCACTTAAATGTTTATTGAATTTCATTTAAAACTTTTTAATAAAACATGTATCAAAATAGTGTTTTTGTTTTTATTGTGTTGAGGTGTGAAGTAAAATAATCAACTATAGGGTCAAAATGAATGTGCTACTTTGAGGATAACAACAGCTTTTAAGCCACACTTCATTTTAAATGTGGGCTACTTTCAGTAAGGACAGAGTAAAACAATATCTTTATATGTGTGACCTAAAAGGCCCGAATCAAACAGCACTCCAGATAACTCCGGGCTCCCCAAGAGAAGCCACATGGGACAGGAGTTGTAAATGCAACGCTCCCTGTAGAGTTCCGGACGCCAGAGCGTAAGGAAATCACAATGGGGCGCAAACACCAAGGGCTCAAATGACGAGCTCGATATTTCATTAACGTACAGTCCTGTGACATTTAACACGAGGCGGGAAAAGGCATTCCCAGCGAGCTAATGTTGACACTGCAGTGATTCTATTGTTTGCGATCTCGCTGTTAGATCTCACAGTACATTATACAAAATAAACACGTGTCAAAAAACAAAAGTGCAGTCGCTTACTTGGGTTTCACTGAAGTATTGTGTCAACCGTCACACTGAAAAGGCTTCAATTGAGTAAACAAAAACTTGAGAACATTAAAGATTTATTGGAATCCGATCACAAATACACAAACTTAAATGATTTGAA
Source organism: Coreoperca whiteheadi (assembly GCA_011952105.1). Classification (NCBI taxonomy): domain Eukaryota; kingdom Metazoa; phylum Chordata; class Actinopteri; order Centrarchiformes; family Sinipercidae; genus Coreoperca; species Coreoperca whiteheadi. Next base: position 9,764,946 of record CM022472.1, on the reverse strand, counting down.
CACATAGAAAAAAACAAATAGAGCATTTACACACACATTCAGACATAAAATAGCACTTACAGACATTTTACAGCGTTACTCGATCTCCTCTTGTTTGACCCTGATAAGTGAAAAACCTCTTTCAGTTCCTCCTCTGTGCAGATGATCTCTAAAAACAATTTTGCCTCTTCTGTTCTTCTCACGGTAACACAAGCGGCAGCATACACGGGTCACCGGGGTTCGTAACACATGATAAAAAACCCCTCACCTCTGATCTGCGACCCACGACTCCTCTCCTCCCCCCTGCTCCCACTTTAACGGCCCTCCACATACAGCTCACCTCCTTCTGCGTTATCTGTCCATCTCAGGTGAGGACGCTTCGCAGAGATGCCCTCCCGTCTTAGGTCTGTGTGCACAGGTGCTTGTGTGCACAGGGATTTCTTTACTTTTTAGTCTTTTATCCAGGGTTTCTTCTAGCTTCAGTCTTCTCTTTCAACCCCCCCCCCTCCCCCTTTGTGTTAAGAGAGCCCAGTGTTAAAATGATGATGAGTGTGTTGGCTGGTTCACGGTGAGGAGGAGGAGGAGGGCGGACTGTGGTCAGTGCTGAGCAGTGAGGTTGAGCAGCCTCTTGCTCAGTAAGGTGTTGTGCTGTTTCAGGTACTCTATCAGGTCGGCCTGCTTCTCCACCACCTCCTCCAGACTGGAGCCCTCTCTGTGACACAAATAATAGCACATATGGCATCTCTTAACATTCGTCTGTCTGTTCAAGGATAAGGCTGGTGATGGTCCATAAATCCAATAAGAAGGCTAAAACCAACAAAGAACTGATCTTAAGTATTACTAAGTATGGCCTGTCCAAAGCCTGATATAGCTTATTCCTCTGGGCAATAGAGCTCCACTGTTGTCCAAAAACCATTAAAACACATCAATGAGCCGCACTGTTGCACTGGGTGACATGTTCATTTATTACCATGAATGTGGGCTCTGTATGGGCACATTATTTGGAGTCAATATTGCTGATGTAAATATTGACTAGCGCCGCAAATCTGGGGGGGAAAAAAAAAAAAATCGGCTTTGGGCCACACGCAGGCTGGAAAAAGTAGGAAAAATCTAACACATTGTTGTCTTTGGTCTTTTCAAGGCATTTGTTTAACAATAACAAAACTATAAAATGCGGCCAGCCTTGAACTTTAAGTTCAAGTAATGGATTCATAAATGCTCGGGGGAGACTAAGACACCTTTTTGAGATGGATCTAACATCAGAAGAAAATCCAATTTAAAACAACCTGAACTGATTATTTTATCTTTTTGCATGAGAGAGAATTGTTACAGAACACTCAAGAACTTGGACCAAGAGCCACATTTAACACTTCTCTATGTCTGTGTGCTGCTGCTGCCGCCTGCTGAAGCCTTTATGTTAACGACACAGCGTTCAATTCAGACTGGAGGCGTGTTGCGCGAAAAACGTTTGCAGTACAGAGAAGCAACTTAGGAGGCTTACTCAAACATGAGAGCGACACGTAAAGTTTCCGGCACTTTTACGTAACATGGTGCATGTCTGAAAGGGACTGTGGACATAGTGTGTGTGTACCTGAAGCCGGTCTCCGTCGGCAGGCTCGTGATACTGAAGTTGTGCGAATGCTCTTCCTGGCTCACGTCTGGTGCAGCTCGCTCCCTGTTGAACTGCATCACCTTGACTAAAATCACACACAAAAAAAATCATTCAGTCCCTTTTCTAATAACATCATCAAACTAGTGTTTTTATCTTGTCAGTTGCACATAAAGACACATGGACATTACTAGGCAGTGAGAGCTGTCCTGTCATTAATCAGTGACACAGGTGAGAAACAACACACATTTGGGTTTTTTTTGTTTTGTTTTTTTACTGTTTTCCATCCTTCGCCCTCTCCTAAACACATACAGGCTGTCATATCCAGCACTCAAACCTCTAATTCTCACACCCTAAGCATACACCTTTACACAAGAGGCGGGGTTAGCAGCAAGGTGTGGGTGTGGAGGATGCAGTAGCTGGGAAGAGGAGCCAGGGCCAAAATATGGGAGATGTTGGTGCTGTTTGAATCAAAATATGGCTGTGGTGTGTGGGGTTTGCAGGGCGAGAGGGTGAGGAAGGGGGAGGAGCTGGCAAGAGCATTGATAAGACTTTAGTGTCATTAGCCAGAGGAAATTGTCAGGGAGGTTCTAAAGAGGGCTATCTTTACTTTGCTACAGTGCAGCATCTCAGCATCCACACTCACACACAATCTAAAGAAATACTGCAAATTCCTGCATAATGAGGCCCTAAATCTGTGTGTGAGTATATATCTGAGTGTGTGTGTGTGTGTGTGTGTGTTTGTGTGTGTGTGTGTAAATACAGCAATAGTAAGTAAGTATGTGAGAGAGACATTCCCGAAAGACAGAGAAATGAAGAGGTGGAGGGAAGAACAGACCGTAAAAGGACAAAAAGTGATGATGAGCCTGCGTTTGCTGGGTTTTTGTTTCACAAATGACCTGGCACAAAGGCAAACTGCTGTCAAAACATTTAACTAACAGGGTGAAACATTTCCCCAGTCTTTTCAAAATCCAAAAGAAAAAAGAAACCTGACAAATGTTTGCAAATACAAACTTCACTGAGAATAACCAGGTTAAGGTAATACTTTGATGAAAGCATTTATATTCACAGAGGCCTATTTAAAAAATAATATTAATTAGGTTAATAAATGTCTGGGAAGCAACGTATTAGCACCACAAAATAATTCATTTGAAATGATGCATTTACAATTTATGATAATAGATATACTGTGACTATGTGTCGTGGTTAGCACTGTCACCTCACAGCAAGACGGTTCTGGGTTCGAACCCGCCGGCCGGCTGGTGCTTTAGTTAGCATTTACATTATAGTGGAATTGTGTAAAATACATGTATTTGATATATTGTCATCCTGTAATTATCCCGAGAGCGAGTAAAGCTTTCCATATAATAATGCCATTCATTTTTATAATACAGATTACGATTTAGTATTTCCTTTTCTATGTCTTGTTCCCTTCTAAACATGTTGTTAGGCCTATTATTAAATGTAATGTAATGTGAGGCTGTAAGGGTTTTTGGTTATTCTTGTTTGATTCTGTAATGTTTTTTTCCATAATAATTTCAAAAATACCTATTGAACGTGTGTACATGCAACAGACATTGACTAATGTAATGTCATGTTGAGTATTCTACATGTTAATCAGGTTTTGTTTATCCTGATTTCGACCATAATTTTACCAAAATAACTCATTATGGTGCATGCAATAACCAGTTATATTTGTATTATTAGCAAACCTGTACATACCCTGAATAAGTACACATACAGAAAAGAGTGAAGTTCTTATTAGGGCTGAAATGATTCCTCGAGAAACTCGAGTAACTTGATTACTAAAAACCATCAATTCAAAGGATTTGCATCAATGCTTCGTTTAATCCATATAATGACATACAGCACACTGTGTTTGGCAGGGATGATTATTACTGTTGCACAACGCGCGGACGCTGTGTGCAATCAGAGATGGTTCAGAGCGTCTTTGGTGTGATTTGACAGCGCGGATTACTAAAAGGAGGAAGAGAGTAAATAGCGAGGGGCGCAGAAAAGAGACAGGCCAGAGAAAGCGACAGAAAGTGTGCACGAAAACTCTGTACAGGGTTTCTATAGTAAAGCCGAACTAGCCGACCACAACAGCACGACGTTGATGCTTCAGCATCTCAGCAGAAAGCATCCAGTCTACGCATCCAGTCCACAGAGCGGACCCAACACAAGGTATATGAAGGCTAGTAAAGAATAAAGTAGGCTGTGTTAATTATGGCCATATGTAATGGCTAGTTAAGTAGATCAATATGGTGGCTAGTTATGGTGTCTCTAAGTTATCGAGGTTTTGCTCAAGAAAATAACCACAGAAAATGAAATGCTGCAGTCAATTTGTGAAAGCCTGAGCTTCATTCATGCTATTATTATTCAATATTATTATTATGATAGTCACAGTTCCTGTCCACTTGTTATTTGCCTACAAATGCCACAAACAACACCGTAAAGTCGTGTTATGCCTGAGCTGTAGTTAGGTTGAAAGTTGAAACTTGTGGTCCTGAAAGTGAAGTGTATATAGGCTACCTTTTTTCAGTTCAGTATATTATAGCAGGGGGCAAAAAACAGACAGAGATACCAAGATGGATGGATGGAGTCTAAAGAAAGTGACACATTTCACACGTCCCCGTTAGAGACTCTCACACAGCTAGACAGGCTGTGCTCAGACTTGGTCTACTCAGATCTGAGAAGCTTCAATCACACATCAAGAAGCGCATATTTCCAGGTGATAACAGTGAAGCTGCAGAGGTGCTAACAGCTAATGGTACCACGTATTGTGCTCACAGCTATGCAGTGCCCAATCTAAAATCAAAGAACTGGTAGGAAATGGATCCCAGCAACGATGGAGACTGAATAGAGTGCTGCAAGATGAAGGAGAAAGGCGATGAGAAAACCTTTTGGTTGCAACAGAGGACATTAAAAGAGTTCAAAGGAATATGCAAGTCTCCAGTCTACTGAAAAATAAATCCTGCTGTTATGTGCAGGAGCTGTAGGTGTAAGAAAAAGTTAAAAGACTTCAAAGAGAAACCTGAGCAATGGCTAACAATAAGCAACACACATTTAAAATTTCTAAAGGGATATATATTAAAAAACACCACATTTTTGTGTACATAATGAACATAGTTCGCACTTCAAAATCTGAATGTGGATGCTAAACTGAGAAAATCACATGTAACTCATGTATTAGTATTGGTACTTTTTAAGGATAAATACAGCTTGTAAATGTAATATAGCATTGGACTGGCATTAACCCCAGACAGTTCAGATTGGCGGTCACACCGCCTCCACTCTAGTGCTCAAAAATGAAGCCCCCCAGGGCTGTGTGCTCAGCCCCCTCCTGTTCATGCTGTACACCCGTGACTACAATCCCCAACATTGAGAGAACTCTGTTGTGAAGTTTGCGGACAACACCAACGTTCATCGGCCGGATTACAAACAACGATGAGACTTAATATCAGCAGGAAATCAACAACTTGCAGAGTGGTGCACAGCGAACAACATACTGCTCAACGTCAGCAACTCCAGGGAGCTGTTCGTTGACTTTAGGAAAAAGGAGGCAAAGGCACACACCCCTGTCTACATCACCTGCTCCATCTCGGCTCCACTGAACAGTTTTTGGCTCCTGGGAATCAGCATCACAGAGAACCTGACAGGCCCCTCTCGCTGGTACAGGGAGCTCAGAAAAGGCTGTATTTCTTAAGGAAACTTAAGATGCAAAATTCTCCTGCCAAGTTCAGATTCACTTTTCCAGAGGAGCAATAGAAAGCATCCTGACTGGGAATATCACAAACTGGCATGGGATGTGCACGGTTTAGGACCGGAGGGCTCTGCAGCGGGTGATTAAAACTGCCCAGAAGATCATTGGCACCAACCTACTGAATATCAGTGATATCAGAGGCGAGGTGCCTGCGCAGAGCCCAAAGGATACTTAAAATCAACTCAGCTTTATTTATATAGCACTTTACACACAACACAGTTGATCCAAAGTGCTTTACAGCACACACAGAGAAAAAAAACAAGAAAGAATTAAACAAACGCATAAGAAGAAGTAATAGCAAACGCACATGGTTACACATAGCCCTTAGCGACAACTCAGACCTACTGTATAGAGAATTGAGGTGAAATACCTGATTAAGATTGATACCTGGTTAAGTTAGGCACAGTTAAAGGCCAGTGAATAGAAGTGTGTTTTAAAGTGACCCTTGAAAGGGAATCGGATAGTGGGAGGAAGGGAATTCCATAGTTTTGGGGCAGCAATAGAGAAGGACCTGTCCCCATAACAGTTGGTCCTGGATCGCGGGACAGACAGAAGTTTTTGGTCAGATGATCTCAGTTCTCTCACAAGCTGCTTTTCCACGAAAAGTACCAAGAACCTTTATCCCCAGGAACTACCTTTCAAGGAACTAAAAGGTTTCTTCAGCCCATTGTTGTGTGCATTTCCAATCACAATCAAAAGACCCAGGGCAATTAGGCAAATTACACCCATCACACAGCTGCATTACTCTATTGTTTTAACTTATTAAAAAACACATCACCTGCAATTCAGCATAAGGACCTTTGCCTATTTTGACCTATGCACTCTCACCTGTTTTAAATACTGAGCTTACCAGTGCATAATGGTGAAATTGAGAGCCACTCCTTCCTCAGAGCATTATTTTTTTTATATCTTATTACATATATAGTAGTATATACTTGTTTTCAGATATAAGAACAGCCTTTATACACACATTTAGTTCCACAACTATTTATTTATCTGCAGAAATATAAATGTGCAAAATAGAGCGTTTGTGTGCTTCAGCTGGAGGCATGGACAGGGGCTGCTGGTCGCAGGAGTAAACGCACTAGTGTCTGCAGCCTGCAGTTCAGTGTACCCGTCCGTTTTATCAGAAAAACACAATGAAAAAAAATACAACGTTGCGACGACATTAACAAGTGTTAAGGAACACCACGATTCCCCACCATCAATATTAGAGTTGGTGACATTCTTACCCAAATAAACCATCATGTAAACACAACGGGCAACTTCTAGGAGCAAGAGGATGGAACAGTTACCGGAGTCAAGAAAGGGAAGTTTGGAGTTTGTAATTATTGAGGACTGAAGCATCTATGTTGTACTATTTTTTTTTAAAGTGGGTGGGCCACTGGATGTTTGAAAGATTGGGGAACATGTTGGCTGGCTGGTTTCCAGGGAGCTATTGATAATTGAAAGAATGCTGGGGCCAATGCAGTGTAGTCAGCGGGGATGGATAGACTATTTCAGATGGAATAATAATGGCTCTGATGCCAAGTGTTTTGTCCATAAAAAGGTTTAGGAAATCCTCACATTTAGAGACTGATGCTTCTAAGCAGGGGGCGGGGAGTGGAGGAGGTAACAGAGTTTAACACACTAAAAAGTAAAACCCTGGGATTTTACAAGTTTTTGTCAAAAATATAAAGAAAAGTATTGAGCCCTGGCACTTTTGACAACCAACTGGTATTTATCCAAGAGATCCTTCAGAATCTGGAATGAGATGGAGTGGCCCGAGGGCAACCCTTTGGCTAGGCTAAATCCTGATGCCTTTTATCTTCTCTCCTTGCCTCTGGTATCTCATGCCCCAATCTGTGCCCTAAATGACAGTACCCTTCGCAGCCACAGCCTGTTGTGTAGCGTGACGGGGGCTTCAACTTTAATTTCATGGTGCAGCCCTGTGTTGTAGAATGACAAATAAATGTACCTTGAACTTGGGCACTTGAAGATTTAAAACTTTTTAAACTGCAGCAAATGACGTGGGATGGACTGTTCTGGCTTTTGGTGTGGACCGGTTAACATATAGGTCTACCTACCCCTGATACTGCTCGGGTTCTGTGCAGGTTTGGAACTAAACATGTTCCTATAATAACTATAACAGAATTACTGTGGGTTTAAAATAGGATTACTTTGGTAAAATTTAAGATATGTTTTGATTACAAAGCAAGTTTTTAAAAAGGTAAACTAAAATAAAAACTAAATCGAGAAATTTACACCAGATTATAAATTATGACATGCCAGTGTAAGAACAAAAAACGGACACAACCAGTTTTAATGATGGTGAAACATCTGAAGTATCTCTGTTTAGACCAGATTCATACAAGGTCTGGTAAAGTGATGTGGATGATGTAAGGATTGTTGATAATACTTATCAAACCCTCTATTGGGTCACATTGTGACAACATGTTTAAATTGAGATAACAGAGTTCACAGTGGTCATCACTAAGTGTATGTTGAAAAGTTAAATTAGAGATCTGAAATACCTAAGAATATATACGTAAAATTATAGTTTTTTATGAGATGAACACGAGTTTAACGTTTTAAAAACTATTTTGTATACTTGTGTGAATAGCATTAACATATCAATATTGAGATAACGGTTTGATAATTATAGTGATATTTACTTTGGACATATTGCCCACCCCTTGTATGGACCTCCAGTAATGGAACGACCAGGTATTTATGACTGTAACCCCCCCCCCGTCATACAGTAGATGGGGTTTGTGTGTGATCGGGGTATGCTGTAGGTATCTGTAACAGCATGTGTGTGGTAACTCTGTGCCCTGCAGTGCTTACACTAAGTTCTGCTCAGGCAGAGGAGAGAGATGTATTCTAAGTTAAGTCTTTGAAGGCCAAGACATGGCTTTGATGTGCATGTAGGTCTATAGAGGAGAGTGTATTCATGTTAAAATGAGAGCAGCAGAAACATACAGAAAACCTCAAAAGACACACACATGGGCACACACACTTACAATGAGCATGCACTTCAAAGAGAAGTTGAACGAGGCCTTCCTGCATGGACTTCATAGCTGCAGGCATTAAATCTCTGCTTTATGTCGCCTCTAGAAGTTTTTCTTTTCTCCTCCTGAACTCGCTGATGTCATCTTGACTCTGCATCATGTGTGCGCGCGCACGCTTGTGTTTATGTTTCAAAAAGGTTAGCACTGCGAGGCGTCGCTTGGTTTCGTGCCTGGCTGCACTGATCTGAGCAGGAATGTGGCGGGCGAGCACAGACCCCCCCCCCCCCCCACACACACACACACACACAGGATCACCCTCACTGTAAACACAGGGACAATGTGTGTGAGTGTTTGTGTCTCCCCGTGTTTGGGTGGAGTGGGCCGAGTGGGCTTCCCTTTGGCTAGGCTGAATCCTGATGCCTCTTATCTTCTCTCCTTGCCTCTCTGGTATCTCAAGCCCCATTCTGTGCCCTTCAGCTGCCAAACCCACTTTTAATATGGATTCCCTTTCATTATAGATCCTAAAATATCCTCTGATAGAGCAACTTTAATAGCAGTTTTACTTAACATACTGAGAGGAAGACCAGTGTACTGGACTTTTCCATCACTGTTAATGGCTGCCATGGCTTTTTTTTCCAATATCACAGATTTGTCTAAATTTAAATACCACACTCAAGCAGATTTATCACAGACTGATTTCTAAAATACTTGTACTATTGTTGGGCTGTGTATCATTTAAAATGCTTTGATATCAGTGCCAATCTGCAGTTTTGGTATCATAAACCAAGCTATGACGGTTTTTTTCATATCATACTTTGAGGAGTTTAATCGTCTTTTCTATTTAAAACATTTTTTTTTCTCCATTTAACAAACTAAACCCAATTAAATTAAATTAAACCCAAACTAAATCTGAATTTAATTTTGTCGTAACACAAAACAAATGTATAAAAGCTGGTGGCACTAGAAGAAAAGTGAGAGGATCACCAACATTTCATGAAAAATCCATCCAATAGGTGTTGAGATATTTCAATCTGGAACAAACTGATGAAGGGATGTTTACAGAAACTCCACAAAATGTTCTATAGGTGACATTTAATTATAAGTAAACCAAATCCTTTATACGTTATTACGGGCCAAATGCAGAATTCAAACCAACAAAGAACTGAATACTAGAACAAAACAAGACACCAAGCTAATCAGGCAACTTCTCATTTGGACGATCTTAATGGATGACATCATAGACAACCACAACCTGCATGTGAGATGTCACCTGTTTTACTCGAAGCATGTGCTAAGTGCCTGTTTGGGGCTAATTATAAATGTCTCTGCCAGTCAGCAGTTTAGTATGAAGCACAGTATTTCATGATACTTTCAGGTGTTTCTGTTTTTTATTTTTATTGGTGGCAGTCTAAACTCAGAAATCAGATATATAAGAGCCAGCTAGTTAGTCATACATTTGTCATTTTTATACATTAAATAAGCATATTGCCATTTTTCATTTAATCCAAGCTTAAAACTGCATTCCCATAACAGCTTGAAAGGAATAAATAAATGCAAAAAACCTTAAATAAAATTAATCTATGGCTTTATCATATTCGGGTGGGCCATCCAAATAAACTATACAAACTGCTTTCCCACGTGCTCTGTTGTCTCAAACAGTGTGACTTTTTCACAGCAAATTAAGTAAAGGGTTACAGTATGGGCAGTATGTTCTGTTGTGTTGCAAAGTGATTGCATTGCCCTGGTAAATGTTTGCAGCTTACGGCCATTTCAACAAAGCTACCAACACAGTGGTCCAGAGGGGGTTAATTTATACTTAACAAATTAGTCCCTGACCTCATGGGCAAATTAAAAAAAAGACAATAGGTAGATAAATAGATAAGTATGGGTGTCATCCAACTTGCACGGTGGTGGTAGCAGAAGCAAAAAAATCAGCAGAGACCCAGTGACAGAGACAGAGAGACAGACAGAGAGACAGACAGAGACAGAGAGAGAGACAGAGAGACAGAAAGAGAGACAAACAGAGATGGAGAGAGAGAGAGAGAGAGAGAGACAGACAGAGAGAGAGACAGAGAGGCAGACAGAGATGGAGAGAGAGAGACAGAGAGACAGACAGAAAGAGAGACAGACAGAGATGGAGACAGACAGAGAGACAGACAGAGATGGAGAGAGAGAGACCGCGCTGAATGGTTGATTTTCATGCTGTCGAGTCTGAAAAGGGCAGGGCAGGTATTGTGATGCGAATGTGCTCAGATAGAGAGTGGGGGTAGTGGGTATGTGTGTGTGTGTGTGTGTGTGTGTGTGTGTGCGCGCTCGCACGTGTGTGCGTGTAATGTAATCTACAGGGTGTGTCTCTCCATAAACCACTACTACCACCATCCACAGGAAAACTGGTGTAGCACAAATGATGCTGCATTGCTCTTGCAACACTGGAATAATAAACACACGCAGCTTATAAACTACTGAATGTGAACTGATCGGAGGGAACCATCATAATCCACAATACTAATTCTGCCTCATGTCCCGAAACTAGGGAAGATTGTGACAGAAGAAATTAAATTCCCAACGAGATCTGGGATGATTTTTTCTCAGCTTTTTTCCTACGTTCTCCATCTCCTGTGTAAGGCATGAAATGATTTATAGAGACTTTACATTGACAGACTTCATTAGTCTTGGTTAGCTGCCAGGTTTCCTTTTAGCAAGTATAATTGATACTGATAATGCTGTTAAGACATGGGCCCCCTTTATTGTTCATGGGCTACTTTTATTTTGCTGTTCAGAGTATTTATATTGCTGCTGTTTTCACACCCTCTATTTTCAACATTGCTGCTGAGTTACTGTAAAATATTATTGTATTCTTTCTTTCCGTTGTATTTTTAGACTGATATTATGCACTGTCATTCTCACCACTCACAAGACACTTACATTGCACTGTACAACGACAATTAAAAGGTATTGAGTTGAACTGAAAGTAAAGAAAGTGACCGTTATCCAGAACGTAACCACATTAGTTTCAGTTGTTCCTGCTGTGAAGAATTTAGTTTCAAGGTGCTTTTAAAAAACTATCAATTTCAGTTAAATGCACTTGGTTCTATCATTTTTAAAAGGTATGTATTTGTTCAAATGTTTCTCTTTTATCTCTGAAGTTATAGTCTTTACTTGTATTTCAGTTTACATTTTGTTTAGCGGGTCTTTTGGTGTCAGAAAAAGTAAAATTGCTGGGTGTTTGTGCATGTGAGTTAATGTATTTTATTAATCGCTAGGTGGGTGTGGCTTCGTGTGTGTGTGTGTGCACGCACTGAAAGACTGATATATGGTATGCAATCAAACACCAGTCAACTAAAGGCCTGCTGTCTTACAAAAGAGTCAATGTGCAACCTCAGTGGGAAATGATCTTACTCAATATTGCAATATGAACTGAGATCAGTTTACCTGTGTAATAGAGCAGACAGGGCACTGCCACCAGGAGCTCCAACACCAGGATGATAAGCAGCACGTAGGTGTGCACAGTCAGTGATAATCTTGCAGCCAGAACAACCAGCAACAGAACATTTCCTGCACACAAACATAGGGAAACACAAACACACATTCTTCCTTTAGCATTACTGCCATCTTGTGGAGACTACTGACCTCTAAATGTGCAGTAAAACGGATTTAAAGCTCCCGACAAGACGCGTACCTGCAGAGTGTACGGTGAGCGGCAGGTACTTCAGTCCCTGCATCTGTCTGTAGAATCGTAGGTAACCTCTGCTCCTGGCCCGGCTGTGGTGGTGCCGCACACACCCAGTAAATAAAAGCACCAGCACCCACAAACACACCTTCCCGAACAAAATGACACTGTCGCCTCGCACGTTACCCAAAATACTCGCACACACCTCCTCTTGGCCTAACTTCAACACACACAGCACTGCAACACACGTTGACAACACCACGTACACAACCTGAAAGGAAGAAGAGAGCCCTCTGAGAGAGACAGATGTAAGGGGCAGGAGACTTTAGCGCATAATGTGACTATTACCACACACGGAAAATAAAAAAGGTTCGGGGAAATGCCCTTCCTTTCCTGTACTACTCAGATTACTATCAAAAAGTTCTGTCATGACATTAAAGTTAATATACAAGTATTGTAGGGCTGCAACTAACAATTATTTGCATTGTATATCCATCTGACGATTATTTTCTTGATTAATCGATTAGTTGTTTTGTTTATAAAATGTCAGACAATATTAAAAAAGCCCATCACAGTTTCCCATAGCCCATAGTGCCGCCCTCAAATGTCTTGTTTTGTCCGACCAACGGTCCAAAACCCAAAAATATTCAGTTTACAATAATATAAACCAGGGAAAAGCAGCAAACCCTCCCATTGGAGAAGCTGGGACAAACAAATGTCTGGCCTTTTTGCTAGAAAAAGCATTTCAGAAGATTGATAAACTACCAAAATCGTTGCCAATTAATGTTCTGCCGATCGACTAAACTGTTAATTGACTAATCATTTCAGCTCTAAATTACTGTGGCAAAAATATCACCGTAACAATACAATAGTACCCTGATATCAGAACAAAATAAGAACGATCATCATCAGAAGCTCACAAGAATTTCAGTTTCCCCAGAAGAAAGAAACTGGAGCTCGTTTTGTATTAGCTGCGCGCAGGCCTGTCGCGATAACTTCTGCTGACCTCGATAAGTCGATAAAGTCATTCTCGTGACAGGCCTAGTTGTGTGAGAAACTGTCACACAAATATTTCCAACGTCAGATTATCGCTCATATTAGGGAATAATGTCGTTAGTACTGTGCGCGTACATACGACGCCTGCGTGTGTGTGTGTGTGTGTGTAAATGTGTGCATGTCATACATGCAGAAGAGACAGCAGGCCGGCATGGCAGGGTGTTGGCACAGTCTGAAACTCTCTCTTGATGGCAGACTGGAGGGCGTCGGCAGAGATCAGAGGCCCGTCCACCAAAGAGTCTTCATCTAGGCTTCGTGACATATCTACGGAGGTGCCTGCCTGCTGAAACAACACCATATTAAGTTGTCTTTCAATTCAGGCCTACTGTTACACTGGTTAGTTGACTTAACTACAAAAATGTGACACATACCGTATATATACACACATCTCTTACAGATGAAATCTATATGAGGTATATTTTTAAGTGTACATTTATATTTCAAACATTCTGTATCTAATATGTTACTTTGACCACCATTGTTTCTGCACAATCGTCCTACTTACGCACACCAGTCTAAAGTAACATACTGTATATAACCGTCCACCTGATTTATTTGTGATTTGTATATCATTTGTCTTGTTAACCGCATCCTGTTCCTCACTAGTTGTCTGTTTCTAGTGTTGTTTAATACCAAATTACCCTCCGGGGGGGATCAATCTTTCTCTTATCTTGTATTGTGTCCCCAGTATTACACAAGTGCTTATCAAAGATCCAAAGGATATTTGGGAATAATAGTGATGTCAGACATGTAACTAATCACCTTCCAGTCAGAACTAATCGCTCATTCCCACAAAAACAAGTAACCTATTGACTAAAATCGACCCGGACCACCATTAGTCAATTCATGGACTAAGAGGAGCAGCTGGTCAGTTCGTATTAGATATCTGTGTATGACTGAAAGAGAAAGAGAAACTTAAACCAAGTAACGCTGCTTAATCTACAGCCTGCACCACCACAACCTTCTTTTAACATTCGCACTGAAAACTGGATCAACAGCTGAGAAACCACGATACAACCGGTGTCAAAGGTGGCTTTTGCCACGTGTTAGAGCTAACGTTTTGATCACCTGTACAAGATAGCTGTCGTCCAGCCGTGGCCGTGTCTTGCTGTTTCACACCTATAGTTCTCTGCTCCACCTAGCTAACCGAGGCTAACTGTCACACAGTATTTATTTCCTGTCACCGGACAAGCTAACCGTTGACATGGCAACCAGCTAACGTTAAACGACATATACGTACTGCGTAAAACGAGGGTCCCTTTGAGTCCATTTTGTTTTGATGTTCGACGTTTTTAAAGACGAAATGACAAACCAACAACAAACAACAACAGCTTACATGCTATAAAAGGGGCGGGCAGGACCAACATTACCACACTTCCGGGCTCCCCTATTTTATGGGGCCGTTCTCTGTTAAACTTTGGTTCCTACTAACTCAATGAAGCCCACGACTAGCAGACAAATAGAAACCCTCTGCAACAACCACAATAAATACTATCTTTGTGAAACTTAAAAAATGTGAGACTTTTCTTATTTATGCCTTGCCCCCCCCCCCGGCAGGTTAACCTGGCCACGGGGTTTGAAAAGGGTTTGCTTTTATTTTACCACACACCCCACAGATATAAATGTGTCTTCTGTTCATTAATATGCATCTAAATAACTCAATTTGAACAGGTTTTTGTGTTTGAACAGCAAAATCTGTAACATATGTAATCGTCTAAAAACATTCCCTAATAATAGTCTTCAAACTGAGAACATCTGATCTGAGGTCTAGTGTTTTATAATCAGTGGTGGAAAGTAATGATTCTGAGGTATGTATACTTACTATGTTATACTCTGAGATAAGTGTATTTTTTACTCCAATACATTTGTACAACAGCTATAGTTACTAGTTACTTAGCAGATAGAGATTTTACAGACAAAAACATGTTCAACTTATCAACTGATGTATTGTTATAAATGTAACCCTCTTAACTGGTATATAGTACTTAAAATTAACTCCTCCCCAACCAACTACAACATTAAAATGCTGTTTACACAGTAATGTTGCATAATAATTACTTCTACCTTTGATACATAAAGTACATTTTGCTGACAAGACTTCAGTACTTTTACTTGACTAATATTTTGAATGCAGGACTTTTACGTGTAACAGTATGTGTGTCATTACTACATTTACTTAAGTTAAAGATCTAAATACGTTTTCCACCATTGTTTACATGTTGATCTATGCTAGGATGTTTTTCTATACAGTCAGAGTGGATTCATTACTTTACCTGCCTACTTAAAGTGCATTTTAGTTAAAGAAAACTCGAGGGAAAAAACTGATTATTTAAAATATTTATTGATAAACATACACTTGCTATAAAAGACAATGAACTGAGCGCTCTATTCCTCTAAGTGATGAAGACGCTGTCACGTGTCCAGATTCGAGGCAATGACACAGAGAGGAGAGAGAGGTTCAGCTCAGACTCTGGGGAGGCAACACTTGTGATAGAGGCAGACGAGGAGAGACATTGTAATGTGTCACAATATGGGGGAATAATTAACAGGAAAGCAGCAAATCACTTTGAGTCATTGGTTTAGCTCATGAGAAGGGGTGGAAGAGAACAGCAGGTGATAAGGAGAGGCTGATCCATTTAAAATGTTTTTTGCTGGTATGGAACTGTGCTTCGAGTCAAATCACACATTGCATACATACATAAACATGCATGATTTCATACACACATGAGCACACATACGTACACACAACGTGCCGAGACCCAGAGGTCCGTGTGAGTGTGAAATACTCCTGCACATACACTCGCCCTCGCATTCATTACATAAGGCACTGATTCAGATGCAGTCAGTCTATGAGAATAAACAATGGCTAAAACATCTTAAAGGGAAAATAGTTAAAATCCAAAGAACAAGTATTATTAATAACATGCATTTTCATTCCTGTAAAATGAATTATTATAAAGAAAAAGCTTGTGTAAGTTAGCCAAATTCCCAAAAATTTCCAAAATATCATGATGATGTACAACATACAAGAGGAAAGTTAAAGTTCAGCTGTTGAGAAGATAAGAACCTACATCAAACGCACACTACTCCATCTGGGCAATACTCACGATAACTTATATATGTTCTTCTTTCATGCAAAACTGTAAACACAAAACCCAAAATGAGCGAGAAGGTATAATGATGAGTAAGGCAATTATAATGGTCGAGCTACTTCCGGTTATCCAACCCAAACCACTTTACGTCACACTCCGAGAGTGGAGTCACATGACCAGTGCAGAAGCCGGGGTTAATGAATCAAGAGTTTGAGACTGATGTGTTGAAGACAGTAGTGTTCGGCATTTAGCGTTACATGTTAAGCTTGTGACAGAACAGATCCTTATTTTAGTGTCTTGACTGTGCTAAGTACGGATGTGCAAAAGCTTAAACACACTGATTTCTTGATTACATCCATGCTACACGTACTAAAAGAAGTGTATACATGTGTACAGTTAAGCAGCACACGCTGTACTGTGTCCAGCTTCGCTCTCAGTAACCATCCATAAAGCTCTTGTGCATTTCGGGAAAAGAAACGATAATTCCAAAGCTCCGACGAGATTCCAAGTGTTTTCCAGAACATTCCAGAATGTGATTCAAGGTTCTGGAATTCTTCTCCGCCTAATCACCGACGGTGACAGTGGAGGTTCCAGTTCGACTTCAGGTCTTCATAGTGTGGTGGGCTGACCTCTGCCTGCATACAAACACATTACAATGTGTTCAAGTCTGTTCTCATAACTTATACTAAGGTTGTTTATTAATAACACTGTTTGTCCGACCTAATTCTGGTTGGAGTCAGTTTGTTAAACCTTTCAAATAATGACATTAGTGAGATGATGTTGTCAATTTGGCATAGATTAGAGAAGAAGTTGGCCGGTGCTAGAACAAGTACTCATATCTTTTACTTAAGTAAATGTAGCAATGCCACTCTAAAGATTCAGTTACAAGTAGTGCATTCAAACTTCACTTAGTAAAAGTATTTGTGGGGCAGAATGGCTTGTTTCAGAGGGTTGTATTATTATATATATATATATATATATAATAATAATATATATAACATATATATTGTATGTTTAAAACTGCAATCTGAAAAGTAACTAGTAACTATAGCAGTGAGATAAATGGTGGTGAAGTTAAGTAAAAAGTACAATATGTTCCTCTGAAGTAGCATAAAATGGAAATACTCAAGTATCTCAGAATTATACTTCAGTCCAGTACTTGGAAAGTCCTTGAAAACAGAAAAAAGTTCCCTTTTGTAAATCAGACAAGGCAAACTGCATCAACCCGTTTTTGTATTTATCTGAAACCGACGTTCTGCAGCGATTAGCCAGGTCCACGTGGGTGTGAAAACAGGCAGAGCTGCAAGTTCTCTTCGAATTCTGTTCTCCTTGTTCCTCAAATTACACCACTGCCTATGTTCACTGCTGACTCGCATCAGTCCACTCTTTCTTCAGAGGTGGATAGGTGTGCTTTCAGAAAAGAGATGGGAAGAATGTGACCAAAATCAGGATCAAGATAACAACCATGGTTGGTACTGATCTGCTCAGAGTTTAACAGTTCTTGTAAATGTGTGAATATCCAGTCCACATATTTGAACTGATTAAAACATACGCCAGAAAATGCAGTTCATTGTGTCTACCTGTAAACACATCATTGGCATTTTTGTACCCAAAACTACTTCCTCCCTCACTATGACGAGCAGCTCTGGTCAAGTCTTGCGCGCCCCTCCTCTTTTTAAGTACGTGACTGTAGGTAATGGGGGGTTCCCACAACGATACACGTGTGTGCCAATCTGCATCAGTCTGTGTGTGTCTTTGAGTGTGTGTGTGTGTGTGTGTGTGCATGACTTCTCACCCCGAGACGCAATATAGCACTCATGACAGCTCAGCAGTCCGTTACGGATCCGTACGTCAGTCCCTGCAGTGGCGTCACCCAGCTGCCCACTACACACTGCACACTGAGGAAGAGAACCACAGTCAACAATTGACATCATCCACAGAAAGGACCTTTTTAGACAAACTATCAAATAGTTAGTATGGTTTATTAAATATGTCTTACAAACCGTAAAGATGAGGACTTTTTTTAATGTATGTACTTTTGGAGATAATTGCGATGGAGTACACATGCTTTAGTAAACATTGTACATCTTCAAAACTTTTACACAGAAAGCAAATGTGTAAAATAAAATAAAGCATAAAGTTCCCTAATTGGTGTGCACGTGTGTGCTAGAATAATACAGTACCTTGAAACACTGTATGTGGAAAAACAGTCCCAGTGTATCGATGATCATGGCAGCTCCTTTTCCCAGAGGTTCAGAACAACCAGAACATAGTCTCTTCCCACTAACACACCTACACACACACAGACAGCAGGAAAACAGACGTTAAAGCATCTTCACTCCATTAAACAGCGAAGCCTGGTTTCGAGAATTCTTTCAGAGACGTAGTTGTGCATTTGTGTGCTAGCACCATTACCTGCTGGGTGAGGGAGGTTGGGGGGATGAAGGGGAGGACTGCTGTTTGCTTGGTATAGTGTCATGTGATTCAGATCTGTGGTTAAAAAAAAAACAACCCAACAACAACATAAAAATTAAAAACATGCACATCGAATACATCTGTAACCTGTTTGTGACACGTTTCAGTGACTTAATACTGTTTATACATAAGAAAAGTCTGTTAGCGTGAAAAAGACAAAATGTTTTTTTTTGAAGGTTAAAATAAAATTAAATGCTTAACAAGTGAACATTTTTCACCTTGAAAGAATGGCTCAGAAATTATGAGCTCTTTTTTTATTTTCTACGATAGAATTCAAATGGTTGCCACGTCGACACAAAACACAGTCATTCAGTACTTCCAGCCGTTTGTTCTCCATTAAAATCTTGGCATTCAATTAAATCAGAAAACAACACTTTATAATAAGGGTACAAAACACATGGTTAAGTGCTGCATATTTAATGCATGCCACAAGATGATTTAATGCATGAATCAGTGCAGGCTGTATCGTGAATCCCTGTCGCTCACCGATAGGAAATGATCAAGTCACTATGAGTTTATATGATATGATGTTTGTATGGCCAGTAGCTTATAGTAGCTAATGTTAGCATTAGCAAATATTAGGTAAACATTGCTTTGTAACACACATTACTCTCCACTTGTGCTACTGTTACTTTAGTTCAGCACTTTAGCTAAATGTTAAACAGCAGTTTAGAATTTAGCATTATATCATAATCGTCACTTGTGTCCAAAGCGGCCGCTATTTAGGAAAAGTTACATAGTCTCGCTTTAACTCACGGTTACTTCATACATTAATTTAGATACTACCAAATTAGGTGGATTCCAGTTACATAGAAAAGGGCATTTCAGACCCATGCATTTGAACATTACATGGTCAGTTCAAATGTGAAATTTGAAAAATTGACAGAAAACACACACCCAAAGCATCTCGACATACCTTTTAACAATATGAGCCTGGTTTAGCTGAGGGTTGCGGTCCAGAGAGGCCGTCTTCCACAGTTCCTGTTTCTTTGAAGGTTCACCAACACATGCAGAATCTACAAACATATATCAGAAAATAAACTTTTATCACAGAAACTCTGAGGAACCACATGGTTGAAGGCTGAAAGAGCTGTGCACACACATGTGGACACTTCCTGCATCCCAGTGTGTATTGCTGTGTGCCTCTCACCCTGGAAGAAATGCAGCTTCGATGCATGCTGATCCTCGGCCCCTGTGGAGATTCTTTGGCCGTTTTGCTGGAGAGGAACGTTTCCTCCCTCAATCTCGTTGCTTTCTAGAGCGGATGAAGTCGTCTCTGTCTGGTCCAGCTGCTGGTTTAACAAGCCGGCGGGCTTGAGGGGCATTACAGTCTCCTCTAGAATCCTTCTCTCCTGGAAGATGTACACACAAAATAAAGTCAGTAAGTGATGCTTTTGATTTAATGTGTCTGTGTCAGTCTGTGTGCGATTGTACCTCTTCATTGTGTTTTCTCTCCTCCTCCTGCACCTCTAGCTGTGCTTTCTCCCACTCCTTCTTCAGCTTCTCCTGTTCCTTCTGGTATTGCTCCTGCAGAGAAACATTGTACATGTTAAATACTGTATGCATAAAAACACACATTTAACACTCACATACACATATACACACACGTATATACACACATCCAGTACATCCTGTGCCTTCTCTTTTCTGCTAAACCCTTATGGAGCCATGCACATACACAATATTCCACCAGTGTACCTGTAGGAGGCGCTCCTGCTCCTGTTGCCACATTTCCAGGCGTTTACGCTCCTCATTGGGGTCCCAGACCCAGTGATTAACACGTTTAGCCAAGTTCAACATGGGGGTCTCAATCTACCCAGACCCGACCAACAATAACACACACACACACACACACACACACACACACACACACACACGTATACAGACCAAAAGGACAGAAAGAGAGGAAAAGTGAGAGGACAAATCTGACTACAGCGACTACTGGAGACGAAGGGTCGGGACAGGCTCAAATTTAAAAATTAGGAGGAAACAGAAAAAAATACAGGCTGGAGCTTCCAGGAGATACTCACAGTCACACTGCTCTCCTCAAGTCCCTCTGTGGCAGAGAAAGAGACACACACAAAATGAAATTCAGCTAAAAGAAATGATACAGCAATATCTGCAACACAAAATATTCTTCTTCATAATTTACAGTTTTACCTGTGACAGTGGGAGAATATTCTTGCATACTGTTTGGTGATGTTGCTGGCTGAGGCTTTTTTTCCTCCTTCGGTATCCCAGATAATCCCATAGTACCATTGACCTGAAAGTCAAATATTAAACAGAAACATTAACTGGAAACCAATTAAGTGGAAAGTAGATCTATAACAATTTTGTCTCTATTTGCCCATATTTATTCAAAGAGAATGGAAACTGCTGGTGTGTTCGAACGTTGTAGCCAGTTTAGCGCAGATCACATATACGTAAATTATTGGTGAGCGTGTTGAAGTCTAAAATATACCATCGTATTTGTAGTAGCTGGCCTCAGTTCATGTAAATGCATTATTAAAATCAACCTGAAGAAACACGAAACTTGCTTTACATAGGCAATCCATCACAGTGAGCAGCTGAAGAGTGTTTCAGGTCAGGCTCAAGTTTCTCCGCTTCTAGCTTCTACCCTCTTTAAGACAATAAAGTTCCTTATTAATGTTGGTGTTTATACTAAGGGAGGTAAAAATCAGGCCCTTGGGTTTGTGCTACATCCAGGTACGGTTGCATGTAGCACTGACTGTACTTGAGTACAAACTACTTTTTTTAATTGTTTTTTAATGTCTGTTGTACATTTTATGTGTGAACTGTGTATTGTATTTATTGTTTTTGTACTGCAGTACGGAGTCTAACACAAATTTCCCCATGGGCACATTAAGGAATATTCTCTTCTCTCACCTTTCTGTTTGTGTTCTCACTTTGTGGTAATAAAGATGAAATATTAATTTTTGGGGGGAAGAAACTCCTCTGTGTTGGTGTATTCAAGCGCTCCTTGCTTTAATGCAAGAAGCAGCTAAAGGCACAATATTCTTTTGTAACTGCACCCATGTTTGCTTTCAGTTTGTCCCCTGGGTTTCATTTTCCACCAACTCATGAATGGTAAGAATCAACAGCTGACTCTCATGACTCAGGTGCCACCCTTTCCGTAAACACTTGAATGCACCAGGATGGAAAATTCATGACAACAATTAACACTTCCATTTGTATTTCCATGCAGCAATAACACAACTTGACAAAGAGAACACGCACCCGCATTTTCAGTGTCATATATCACCTCTCACAAGCTAGTATGAAATTTCTGCTAGTTGATTTTCATAGCGTATTGAAAAGAAGTGAAACTCACGGCTGTCTGGATGGTTAGAAAAATATATTCATTCCAAAAACACCATCTTAAAAAAAATGGTATCCTTTTGAAAACGGTCAGCAGTAATGTAAAACATTACAAACAACTATAAACACAGGTCCTTTAACATGTCACTTATAATACTACCTGTCCATTGCTTTGGATATCCGGGTGATGGGGCTCCACATGAGTCTGTGTGAGCTCTGTCACAATAGTTGTCGTGATGATACAGTTTCGGCCGCCAATCAGGGAGCTGATGGCGGAGCCTGAAGACGTGGTCGATTTTACTGTCTGTGGAGGTGGCGACTGCTCCACGGCCTCCTGATTGGTCGCAGTCTGCTCGGAGGGAACATGTTTCTCTGTCTGTTTGGAGGCAACGTCTTTGACCTCCTTTGGCGAGTGCTGGGCAGAGGAAGGTGGAGTGGAAACAGATAAATCCTCCGTCGCCTCTCCGTTCACTCGCACCAACCCGTCCATCTGAGCGGGAGACACAGATTGAAGTCAAGATTACAGAGATAGTTTCATTTGGAAGTTGTATTACTCTATTTTTCTTATTTAGTGAGAGTCACGCAAACTCATGGATGTCATTTTGATATCTCTGTAGGCAGTTTAAAGATATGATCAACTTATTGCCAAGCTCAGTTGATGATTAAGGGGTCAGTTGCAGTTCTGGTCAAAACACATCTTCACCAACCACCATGATTTATCATTGTACTTTTTTCCCCCGTTGTTAAATTCTTCTTAACAAGTGTCTTTAAAATAAAATACAAAATGATCCAAATTACATTATTGTTTGGAACTCCTTTTTTAGTTTCAAGGTTTAAGGTTCAATTTATGTATCCACAAAATTATGGAAATTACCAACACTGATTACAGAACATAGGAAAAATAAAATGGAATAAAACCATAGATAAAAGGAGGGAGCATGGTCGACCACATGAGCAGTGACTGGAAGCCAAAGATCTGGCTGTGTGTAAAAATAAAGCGGATCAGGGGTTTGACCTTGAATTATTTCTTTATCAATCATTGAACAATTAATGCGAAGAGTACGGACTTGTACGGACTTGTAGTTATTGTTGTAATGTGTTATTTCTAGGGTGAAAGATTGAGTAAATTTAGGCTAGTTGCCACTGACTAAGCCTGACATATCATTCAACACACCTTCAAATTTGCATGCAAATAACTAAAAACAGCATCCCTGTCACTGGGTAAGAAGTAAAATTGTTAAAACTTCCTAAATACAACACACACCTCCTTTAATTCAAGCATGAGGTCAGGTATTGTGGTGGAACACTGAAGTATTAGATAATGCCTAGGGGTATGACTGATATGGAGCCCTCACCTTGACAGGTTTGTGTCCAGGCTGCGTGTTCCTGGGCTGGCAGTAAGGCTTGGCTGCCAGCATGGGGAAGGGTCTGGGGGATACAGATGGAGGGGAGGGGAGTGTGTGTACAGGCTGCGTGGTGTGAGGCTGCACTTCAGGTGCAATCTCAGGCGGAGTGTGTTTGGTTTGAGGCTTTGCATCTCCTGTAATCGGTTGTTTTTCATCTGTGGTCGGAGACTCTGTCGGTTTGGACTGAGGTTCATTAAGTTGTAGTGACTGAAGTGGCACATTTTCTGAGTTTGTGTCCGACTCGAGGGGACTGCCAGATGTTGGGCAGCTGGAGGAGACAGAAACCGATGTCTCTTGTTGAGTAGTTGTATCTGTGTTTATCTCATCAGGTTTCGTGTGGCTCTGGTCCGTTATAACAGTTGGTTCTGGTTTGTGCAGAGGTTCTGATGTTTCACGCTCATTAATAGGTGAGGCCATTTTGTGCTCCTTGTCCACCTGATTTAGGTCCTGTTTGGGTTTTGAGGTGGATCTGGGTAGTTTTAGGCTGTCCAGTGTTGCGTCACTGATAGTAAAGCGAAGTGCGTAACGCTGTAAAACCATGGCGGCCTCCTCTGGAGTCGCTGCATTCCTGTAGGCTTGACATAACTCTGCTTCTCTGCGTTCTCTAGAAAAGAGAAGTAAGTAGAGAGACACAAAGCATTTGGTGTCAAGGTGGTGTTTTTGACAGCTCAAAGTTTAAAATTGGCCTCCTTTAAATAAGTCTGTCTCATGTTAATGGCCATGTGCAACACTAAAATATACCCCTTACTTCTCCTCCACAATCTCTTTGTAGGTCTTGATGCTTTTCCTCTTGTTGCTGTCACATCCCACCTCCTTCATCCTTTTCTCCATTCTCTTCCTCTCTTCCTCTTTCTTGATCAGTTCCTGTGACGCACTGCGACGGCGATTCTTCCAGCGAGCCAAGTCCTGTCACGGGTTCACAGTGTCAAATAATGGCAGGTTTAATTCCTGCTGTTACTGTTATTTGAATAAGCTAGTGCATATAATATTCTCCCTTCTACTATTTAAATGGACCCTGCATGCTATCTGACTCTATTTAAATGACAGAAGTTTCTCACATTTCGCCAGTGGTCCTCATCTTCCAGAAAGTTGTTGTACTGTTCTTGCATGCGCTCGTATCGTGATTGGCTCAGCGTTGGTAAGTGTTCCACCTCTTCCTCGTTTAGCATGTCGCTCATGCTCACACTCCTAGAGAGGAAAAACACAGTATAATCTTTTATAAATGACTGAATCACTTGACCCAACACATTCACTTTGTCCAATTTGGCCCTGGACAACAGCAAATATATCATTTTAATTCATTCATTGTTTACTTTGGTCACTTCAGTGAATATTTCCAACACAAAATTTCAAACATATACAACATATAGAAAAATAATACCCATTCCATGATAGAAAAGTAACAAGGAAGAGAAAAAAACCTGCCCCCTTTTCAAAATGAAGAGGTGACAGACCAGGATCGTCTGCCAGTGATTACAACCTATTTCTACAAGAAATGAATACAAAGCAAGACTTAAATACAACCAATAACAGTAAACATAAAAATTACATTATCATTCTTATTGTCTTTTTCTTTATATAGTGGATTTATATTAGTTGCGTATGTGTTGCCCCACACCTCCACACAGTAAAAGTGAAATATGTTACTTTTGTAATACTAATCACAAATCAATTAAACAAGCAAATAACCAAACCAAACTAACTCATTTTTGCAAGCCAAACTCAATCGTTCTTAATAATAGGATGTAAGTTGAGGAGTCTGTATAAGCTTGTGTATTTTAATGATGACCTATTTTTAAACAAACAAGCAAAAAACTAAGAACAGAATTACATTAAATCTAAAACTTAAAAGCAAAAGATGACAAAAAGCTGCATGTTAGTAATAATGTGACAATACACAGCAAGGAACATAATGTTATCATTATGTATATCAATGTGTGTCATTTAGTCATATATTTTTGGACTGAACTCTTGAAATCTAACGTGCACAGCGTGTATATGTTGTTGTCATGCAGAAGCTCATCCAGGTTCACCTCAAAAGACTTACTCAGTGTCCTCAGACATAAAAGCAACTCGCCGGCTCATCCTAAAACAATGACAGAATAAAGTGAATGAGAGGAAAGAGCAGGTGAGGGAATGGGTAGCAGGGTGTTATCCATCAGTGCTAATGTCACACTTCACATCCCAAGCAAAGGCATCTACTAAAAACTTGCCATCATTGCTGCAAAAAAACAGTAGAGAGTAATCGTTTGGCTCTCTTTCACTTCCATTCTCATATCTTAATTGAAATAAATGCAGACTGGATGACCGGCAGAGCTAAAGCTGAGAAGGGGAGTGATGAAGACACATGTAAAAAGAGTTCTCACATCATGGGAGGTAGATCATCGTCATCGAGCCAGAATGGTTTCTTTCGTGGTTCCTCATGCACATTCCTCTTTCTCTCTTCCACCTTTTCCTCAGCTCTTTCCTCCACTCTCTGCTTTTCCAGCTCTGCCTGCACTTCACCAGTCTGGGCAGTAGCAGAACTGGGTGGAGGGGTGAGCGATGGAGAGGAGGGGGGCTCAGTCACATCTGTGACAGCGGTGTTAGGGATCGTCACGTCTCCCGGTTGCTTTCCATTCTCCTCTTGCTTCTCCCTCAGCCCTGCACACTTAGGGAAGGTTGGGGCTTTGGAGGGCGGGGCTTGGGGTTCTGCTGCCACGGTAACAATGCTGCTAAAATCCAGTGACATGGCCAAGATTACCAGGAAATACAGCTCAAAGGGTAAATCAAGACTGCATCACAGACAACAGAAGACTGCTGAAACCTTTAACCATGTTAACCTTCTGAAGTTAGTTTAAATAGTGGTAAAAGAATTTTGTGGTGCTCAAAACAATGTCAAATGTCATGTATACAATTAAAAAGCAACATCTCTTTACAGGAAGTGTTAGTCTGGATAATCCACAGATCTCATTGTGATCAGTTTTCATTGGAACTACTTTTTTACTGAAGAGATAGTCCCTATGAAAACTACTGACAGCAAGTTATGTGGATTATTGAGAGTAAGGGGGCCATTCTCTTTTTAATGTGTCTCAAGTCAAGGTTAAACCTCAACAAAAAAAAAAAAGATAACTCCAAACCAAGCACAAACATTGCCGAGCCATATGACAACCAGAGCTCCGAAAACCACAACAGCAAATCATAGTCACCCACTGTCCTTTCATATACAAATAATACAAACGAAACCACATCAAGCATCCAGCTGCAGGCAGTCCAACATGCTGGCATGGAACCAAAACAACAACACAGTCAAGACAGATCAACTATAAATCCTCCACAGAGACATGTTAATGTTAGTGCTGCAGGCCATATAACTTGTCACCATAATTAAACCTTCATCTTGCCAGTAAAAGCTGCCGTTACCACAATATCTTCATTAAAACACAGTAAATACCTTTCACTAGCCATCTTCTCTGCGAGTTTAGGTCTGCTGTGTAGTGGCTTCATTGCAGACACTGGGGCGATGTTATATTTAACCGATCCAGGTACTGGCAGGAACTGGTTGATGGACTGATTTGTTCTGGCTGCACTCGGTTTTTGGAATGATCCGGTCCTTCGAGCCATCATATCGTCCTTCTCCAGGTTGGGCACAGGCTCATTTTCATCATACTCATCCTCATCCTCATCATCATCATATTCACGTTCGCTGTGAGACATTGCTCGGATCACAGTCGAGTCAGGGTGTGGTTGAGGTGTTTCCATGGGAACTCTGGGCTGCTGCTGCTCCACTCTATGAGAGAAACTACTATAGCTGAAACATCTAAACATCAAGCTGGAGAATCTATGTGAGGATGCAAACCACGCCAAGCTTGTTAGTGCCTCCTCATACTGTTAGACAGTTCCATACAAATCTCAGCCCACCTGGTGTTCGGTTTCTCGCTCCTGTCTGCCTGCACTTCCCTTTTGTTCCGCGGAGCAGCATCAGTGGTGACCTCCCCTTGTGTGCGGCGCTTAGAGCTGGGCAGAGGCAGGAAACGGTTGTAAGCCACACTGGCAGCACTTTGTTTATGGAAAACTCCTGTCCTCCTCGCCATCATATCGTCTTTCTGGAGATCCGGGATCTTGTCCTCTTCCTTCTCATCCTCGTCCTCTGTTCTCCGTTCATACTGAGCCAGACGTGCATCCAGTTCAGCAGGAGTAGGAGGGGTTTTAGTGGTCCAGGGTGGGAGGCCAGCAGAGGGAGGGGTAGTTTGATTGAGGTCAGCTCCATCTACCTGGCTGTGAGAGCATCACAAAAAGCTCAAACTGCAGCACCGACAATGGATAATTTGTAACTGTAGTCTTAAAATCCGGGCAGGAACATGCAGAAAAGCAGGCCACATGTGGTCGCTAAGAGTACAGAATACATATCTTAAAGGTGGAAAATGTTCAAAGAAAAAAAAATAAAAACCATTCAACTGAGTGTCTTAGCAACAAATAATAAATAGGGGTTAGAAAAACCATGCAAAACTAATGCAAATGTACCAACAAAACAAAAAAGACCTGTGATGACTTTTTGAGCCACGTCAAACACTTTGACCATCAGACTCGTGATAACCTCCATATTTAATGGAAAGTTTCTGAAACATTTATCAGAAGCGATCAGATTGTGTAGTATCTCAGGAGGAAAAAAAACAGGCTTACACAAACATTACAGGGATGCAGGAATTGTGCATTTACTACAAGTTGTTTATGTAGCCCGACCAGGATTTTTGAGGCTGATACCGATATTGATTGAGAAATTAAAAAATCTATGTTGGACAAAACTCTTTTTCTTTTACATTTAAACACAACATAAACAAACATTTTTTATAAGAATAGCCAGAATTCGGTTGCCAACTTGCCAGTGCTCTCTCATCAACTATGTAATGGAGACACTGTCAAAAACATGTCTTTGATATTTCGCTACTGCATTTTCTTGCCACTTATCGACTGACATCATCTGTCAGCCTCTACTTGTCACAGCAGCATGTACATGCGTGTGAGTGTGAGTGTGCATGTACCTTTGTTTCCTATTAAAACTACAAGCAAATCAGTACAATGCAGGGAGGTGCATCCAAACTACCTAATTTACTAATTAAAATAGGCCTAAAAAACATTTTCCAAAATGAAATTGACAAGCAAATTCAATTAAATCATTTAACAAGTAATGGGATAGAAAATTATTTATTTATTCCTCAATACAGTCCATACTAATACAAGAGACTTTGGATTCAAGCCATTGTAGCCTAAGTTGTCTTGTATTTGGCCTCGTCCATACCTGCGTTCCCGCTCTGAAAGCTGGGAGCCCAGGCCAATGGTAGGCATGGCTACAGCTGCCTTGGAAAGGAGCCGCCTTAGCAACTCCGTCTCCTCCCCTTCACTTGACGTGACTGTGTCTATTGGCTGCTCGATCTCAGTCACGCCCCCAAAGGTCACAACTTTGCTGTGACCTCGTCCAGCCTTTGCTGATCCACTGAAAGGGTTTCCGTAATTTTTCTCCAGACAAGCCTGACACACAGGGGCCGCGCTAGCCTCACTGTAGATACAATCTCACAAATGAAGACAGGCATACACACACACACACGCACACACACACGCACACACACACACACACACAACGGCCAGCAAAGGAACAGGGGGGAAACAAAGAGGGTGGAAAAGAAGTCATGAGCAACCAGAGACAGAGGATCAGACTGTGAAGACAAAGGAAGGATGAGGTGGAAATGATGAATCAGACAGGAAGTTTGGATGGACGGAAG
The DNA here is from genome assembly GCA_011952105.1 of Coreoperca whiteheadi. Classification (NCBI taxonomy): domain Eukaryota; kingdom Metazoa; phylum Chordata; class Actinopteri; order Centrarchiformes; family Sinipercidae; genus Coreoperca; species Coreoperca whiteheadi. The sequence continues at coordinate 9,735,829 of CM022472.1, read as the reverse complement.
AGGACAAAGCATGGGGTTGTGTACTTAAATTCAAAATTACATTCACACATACACACCAAGCTTTTTAACCACTCTAGGTAGCCAAATTGTCCTGGTTACTGCTTTTCCTCTGGGAACACAAAAAACTCTTTATCCTATCTAATGACATCAGCACAGAGAGCGAGACCAAGAGAAAAACAAAGCCGAAGCAGTGCTCACAGCCAACAGTTGCCTTTCTTATGGTCAAACACACACACACACACACACACACACACACACACACACACACACACAGCCTCAAACACACTGGCCAATCCCCTACTCTGTTTCAATGCCTTTCAAAGGAGACTGAAGAGGACTGAAGTGCACAATAGTGAGGAGAATAAACAAGCAGATGAGAACATGGGGCATGGGGCGCAACAAAGAAAAGAAGAGATGGGAAACTAAATCTAAGGAGATATATAGCTGCTTACAAAAGGATATAAGAGACTTAAGACAGAACAGAGCAGAAAATGATGGAATATTGACAAGTAGACTATAAAATGTCTGAGTATATTAAAAAAGGGTCCATTATGATTTCCCAGAGCCCAAGGAGCCATCCTCAAAAAAATTGTTTTGTCAAACAAACAATCAAAAACCCAAAGATAGTGTATTTAGAATGATATAAAACAGGAAAAAAAAGTTGCAAACTCTCACATTTGAGAAGCTAGAACCAATGATTGTTGGGTATTTTTGCTTGATAAATTACTTAAAGCAATAGTTTTAAATTTTGAGAAATACACTTATTTGCTCTCTTTCCAAGACTTAGATGAGAAGATCGATACCACTGCCAAGTCTCTACAGTAAACTAATGAAGCTACAGCCAGGAGCTGGTTAGCTTAGCTTATCGCAAAGACTGGAAACAGGAGGAAACTGCTAGCTTGACTCTGCCCACCAGCACCTCTGAAGCTCACGTTTTATGTGCAGTAAAAAGATAGAATTAGCCTAAATGATACATAACAAATTATCAGATGCAAAAAGTAAAGTAAAACGTAAAATGTTTTCACACCGGTTTTATTTTTATTTTACTGTTCTGTCTTTTGTGCTCTCCTGTTACAAAATTTGCAACTGTTGGTGCAATGATGTTCAGATTTTAAATAGCTGACACAGATAGAATCATGACACTTAAATAATGTGTACTACTTAGTGGTTCAGTGAGGATTTAACTTGGATGGCATTCAAAATAAGGTACCAAATCCCCCATGTATTCACGCCACTGTCTGTGAGGGTTTAAAAAAACGTCTAGTGGACGCCATTTCGGTTGTAACTTCATATGAAAGTCTCTGCAGATTAATGACCCTCTTCTGCCTGCAATGATCTGCTTTAAACTGGAACTAAAACTAGAAGCACACACACACACACACACATACTGCACAGTCATTAACAAACCCACTTGACATACAGCATTTAATTGCTTTGTACTGCATGTGTGCTGAAACAGAGAGTGTGTGGTGGGCACCTGGGTTCAGTCATCTTGAGTTTCTCCCACTTCTGCAAATCTTCCTGGCTCATGGAGGCAGAAACAAAGCTCATTGGTCCGTCCCTGTGAGGGAGGGGTCTACTTTGGCCGCGCCTTTGAGCTAGGTCATCCTTCTGCTTATTAGGTGTGGCCTTAACCTTTCCCTCTTCTCCCTCATCCTCCTCTTCCTCGTGGCGAGGGGCGGAGTTTAGGAAGGGGTTGTCTCTGCGTGTAATGATGTCAGGGACTGCTTTGTTCTCACTGTCCAACCACAGAGTCAGTACGATAGCGTCACACGGCACACATTTCACATCAAGGTGAAGCACACACACACACACACACACACATCAAACCACAACATCCGAAGAAAGACAGAGTATATTTAGCCGGAAGTTATAGAAAATGGAAGAAAAAACGGCAACACACACAAACATAAATTGCCTAACCTGAGCTCCTTCTCCTGCAGCGTTTGCTGTGAGGCTCGTCTAATGCCTTCCCAGCGCTCTCGGTCTTTGTTGCTACATACAGGTGGAGGGACAAACTGATGCACCTTGGGAGCAACGGGGCCGTGATGAGCTCGTCTGGATGCCAGGTCATCTCTACGAACATCAGGAACTTTACGCACCTCTGCCTCGTCTTCCACATCAGAGGAAGAGTCCCACGCAGATTTCTGAGAGCTCAAAAAGTCATTATCGCAGCGAAGGATGATGTTCGGGGACGGTGACCTCACTGCATGTTCCTCCAGTGTGGGAGGGCTGGGGTTGGAGACGGGGTGGCGTGGCAAGGTCATTTCAGAGATTATTACAAATCCATTCGTTGCATCTTGTGTGCAGAAGTAGCGACGTGCAAAGTTCGGGTTTGACATGCGCCCAGAAATATTATTGGCAAGATCCAAATGATTAGTCATAGTTCACAAGCAGTAGCAATTCCTGACCATTGAAACCTCCATTACGATATTAATAACTGACGTGATTTAAATCAACCTCTCCGATATTTAAAACGCAGAAAAGGAGCAATTCATTTGGTCCGATCTGTATGCCAACACACAAAACTCATCATTAAAAAGCCAGATTGCTGCAACCAGACAACCAAACCAAAAGTGAAACCACAGCACGAGTGTGAATGATCCACCAGGAAAACACACCAAACAAAATTACCATTATAACAATCCGTTAGTGAACACGACCACAACTGTATAACAGCAGCAGCAGCTCTCATGCCTCTCCTCCCTGACCTGCTGTAGCGAACGGCAGCAGGCAGAACTTTAATCCCTGCCTTCTCCAACTTCTGCAGCTTTCTCTGATCCAACACTTGTTGGGTCACCTTGTCCTCTTCATGTTTTAGTTTATCCCCATTGTTCTCAGGTGCCCAAGTGACAGACTTGAGAGTTTTGTGGTGCGGCCCGGTCCTTTTGCCCCGCTCTGGAGTGGCTTGAGGGTGACTGGGGAACGGTGTGTAAGAGCAGGGAAATATTAGAGATGATGAACTTTGCGTGCCTTGTGTGATTTAGCTCTTCCTTCTGCTCAGTTTCTGTTTTTTCCACTGCAGCACTTAGAAACGTGTGTAGAAAATGCATAATTAGGATGTGAATTATTTATTGCACTGATCTGTTGGTCATTACCTCCGCTGCTCTCCCTCCTCTGTATGTGGTTTCCGCCGTGGAGTCGGGATGTAGGAACTGGCGTTGGTTCGGTTGGGAAGAAACTGGTTAAAGGGAATGGAGCTTCTTGCTTCACTGCTGGCAGTCCGTCTGGCCAACATGTCATCCTTCCGGACATCTGGCTTCCTGCTGGGGCCATCGGCCTCCGAGTCGCTGCCTCGCCCTGGGAACCAAAGAGAGATGGATGCGGAAAAGAGTTAGAAAGGAAGGTTAGAAAGAATGTCAGGAACTATTTTCAATTGGTCCTTGCCAAGACATAATAGCTCTATGTTGCACCAAAAGATCATAATATGTTCTATGCCATTACCAATTTGTTCCATGTCAGTAAGAGCAAACATGTTCATGAAATGGGACACGACATATTCATCCTAAGACACTTCTAAGCATTTTAGACATTTACTGTAACACCACACAGTGAAATCAGCTCTGTAATTGTTTTCATGGGGTTGCCCTTTTACTTCTTCTTCTTCTTCTTTTCCTTTCGGCTGCTCCCTTTCAGGGGTCGCCACAGCGAATCATGTGCCTCCATCTAACCCTGTCCTCTGCATCCTCTTCACTCACACCAATTAACTTCATGTCCTCTCTCACTACATCCATAAATCTCCTCTTCGGTCTTCCTCTAGACCTCCTGCCTGGCAGCTCCAACCTCAGCATCCTTCTACCAATATATACTCAGTCTCTCCTCTGAACATGTCCAAACCACCTCAATCTGGCCTCTCTGGCTTTATCTCCGAAACATCTAACATGAGCTGTCCATCTGATGTACTCATTCCTGATCCTGTCCGTCCTCGTCACTCCCAAAGAGAACCTCAACATCTTAAGCTCTGCCACCTCCAGCTCTGCCTCTTGTCTTTTCTTCAGTGCCACTGTCTCTAAGCTGTACAACATCGCTGGCCTCACCACCGTCTTGAACACCTTTCCTTTCAATCTTGCTGATACTCTTTTATCACACAACACACCTGACACTTTTCTCCACCCGTTCCAACCTGCTTGCACTCGCCTCTTCACCTCTTTTCCACAGTCTCCATTGCTCTGAACCGTTGACTCTAAGTATTTAAAGTCCTGCACCTTCTTCACCTCTGCTCCCTGTAACCTCACCGTTCCACCTGGGTCGCTCTCATTGACACACATGTATTCTGTCTTACTGCGGCTAAGCTTCATTCCTCTCTTTTCCAGAGCAGACCTCCATCTCTCTGGATTCTCCTCCACCTGCTCCCTGCTCTCACTACAAATAACAATGTCATCCGCAAACATCATAGTCCATGGAGATTCCTGTCTAACCTCATCCGTCAGCCTGTCCATCACCAGAGCAAACAAGAAGGGGCTCAGAGCCGATCCTTGATGCAGACCCACCTCCACCTTGAACTCCTCTGTCACACCTACAGCACACCTCACCACGGTCTTACAGCTCTCATACATGTCCTGCACCACTCTAACATACTTCTCTGCCACTCCAGACTTCCTCATACAATACCACAACTCCTCTCTCGGCACCCTGTCATACGCTTTCTCTAAATCTACAAAGACACAATGCAACTCTTTATGACCTTCTCTGTACTTCTCCATCAGCATCCTCAAAGCAAACACTGCATCTGTTGTGCTCTTTCTAGGCATGAAACCATATTGCTTCTCACAAATGCTCACCTCTGCCCTTAGCCAAGCTTCCACTACTCTTTCCCACAACTTCATTGCATGGCTCATCAGGTTTATTCCTCTGTAGTTGCCACAGCTCTGCACATCTCCCTTGTTCTTGAAAATTGGCACCAGTACACTTCTCCTCCATTCCTCGGGCATCCTCTCACTCTCCAAGATCTTGTTAAACAAACTATTATTCAAACAAACTACAAATTATTCTTTAAGTGTAACTGCAACCCCATTATATGGGTAGTCAGTTAGAAAGAAACACTGATCACTTCTCTTCCCCAAACTTTCGACAAGGTTATTGTGGATAAATATTCTGCAAACAGACATGCAGACAGAATAGGACAAAGTATATCCCCTGTACATCTCTCGACGTGGGTAATAAATGTCACTTGCTAAGGTGGCACACGTCTCTGTGACCTCCAGGGAATGTAGGGAATGAGTCTATTCCTGGTTCTGGAATTGTGTTTTTCTTGTCACCCTGCAGCACACATATTATAGTGTCAACATAAAAGACACAAACAGGATGCCTGTGATACTCCCCTAAAACACATGCACACACACACACACACACACACACACACACACACACACACACGCACACACAGACTGACATATGAAAGGCAGGATGTTGACCTCAGTCTGTGTTTCCCAGGTCCGAATCTCTAGTGATGGCTACTAAGGCCAACAGCTGCTGCATCTGGGGCACACACACACAGTGCCTGAGAGGTTCAGCTGTTGTCCACAGCCCGCCTGACTGGCCATAACATACCAAGGTTAAAACCTCAACACGTTAGAGAACAGCAGTCAGTCTATTTGTGGATGAGTGGTTTTGTATTGCTGCTTTAAAGGAATAGTTCAACATTTTGGGAAATACGCATTTTTGTTTAGACTGGAAGCAGAGGGAAACAGCTAGCCTGACTCTCTCTTAAGTTCAGAAAAGTTTTACTTTTCCTACTTGAGGGACATTTATCAGAACCAACCATCACTGTTGCCTCGATTCACCACATCAGGAGAAGGGCTGTGCTGTGAGCGGGAGCCAAAGGAGTCCAGACTGTCAATAACAAACGAAAACATATTACTGTTCAACATTGTAAAATCACATCTGGGACATTTACTTTAATGAAACGCAGGATTTGTATCAATGGGACCAGTTTTAAAGTTTGAATTGAGTTTCAACAGTTGTATTTAACTTCTCAACAGTAACCTGAAATACCCCTGGTGTGTGCGTCCACATATTTGGGTATGTGTGCGTGGCTGTGTGCTGACAGATGTCTCTCACCTGTCTAGGGAGTTGTCACGAGTGTGTCGCGGTGGAGAGAGAGACTCACTCCTCTCAGAGTCCCAGCAGTCATAGCCGCTGTCTCTAACGCCACGTTTCTGTGGATTGTCCCCTCCTTCCTCGGCCTCCTGCAAACACACACATGCACACAAAAAAAATCAGCTATCAGGAAAATATATGCGAAGGTGTTTAAAGTAGCAAGGATGCATGAAGAAGCTCACTTAAGAGACAATACATGGGTTGAGAAATTGATTGGAAAGGAGACTAGGAGCAAAATAAACAATGACAAAGAAAAATGGGAAGCCAGGTGTTTGCTCATTGTCTTGCTAAACAGCAAAAAACGCATTTGAATAGACTTCCAATTGATCCAGTAGATAAAATGTGCAGAGCCAAACTTCTTTCTCAACTCTTATCCTGTTCCTCTTTTCCGTCTCGCCCTGAAATAGGAGTAGCAGTTGTGGGGAACAAAAACAAAAATGTTTGTCTCCTGTCTCGTGTCTCTCCTGCACCCCAACAAAGACAGGAAACTAACAGATCCTTCCCCCGCACCTCCTCTATGCCGCTATCTGTCTTTCTGTCTGTCTCCCTCTCCTCCCCCTCCCTGCTCTGTCCTCTTCACTGTGTTCACTCACCATCTTCATTTGAGCAAGAAGCCCTTCAAACTCCTTGAGGTTGAGAGTAGGGCCGCTGTAAGAGGCGCAGCCGCTGGCAGCCTTCCCCAGCCAGAACACTGTGTTCAGCACCTGAGAGACATCGATACAGGGGGTTTGGCGTATACTCATATATGCTAAACACACTGACTTAGAAGATAAAGCAAGAAAAATGAAAGAGAGGGCAATATTTACTCACATTTTTTAGTTTGCGGTTGCAGTCTGAGTCCCTGATGAGAGAGAAGTGTGTTACTGTCATGTGATGATACATTAAAATGGACATGAAGAGAAATAAAAAGCCACACACACGCCTATTTACTTGAGGTTAGCTCGTATGGAAGTGTCTTGCAAGTCCCCGGGGTCAAACAGCTGGGAGCCCCTCAGGCCCAACTCCTCACAGCCCCGCAGGAAGACAGACAGGTTGTCCTAGAAGAGACAGCAGGGGACAACAGACAGACAGAGTTTATCACTTTGACGAACGGGCTGGTTTACAGGGCTGAATGTCAGAGTGCAGAGCGTCTTCTTACCAGCCCAGCGATGGGGGTGGGCAGCCTGTTGATCTTCTTGACCAGCCCTGGTTTGATTGCACTCAGCAGCCTGCGTGGAGGAGGGAAGAAGCAGAGATTTATTGAGTCTTAGAGGAGTTTATGCATGTCGCCACTTCAGACATCAAATACTGAGTGAGAGAGATGTCACAGGCTTACTCGCATAACAGGATGCCGTTCTCCAATCCGCTGCGGAAGTCCTTGTCTCCAAAGCTCTTCCCTGTTACAGCCTGGGGAAGGAGGATAGAATCAGAATCAACTTTACTGCCAAAGGTATTTTGGTGCAAAACAATAAATATTGTAGAAATAAAAAGAAAGATAAAGCAAGTACTGCAGGTCAAGAATCATAAATATAAAACATAAAATTGACAATAAGATATTAAGGAATATTTAAAAAATATTATAAGAAAATAATAAAGGGAGTGGAAAGAGAAATGAAAATAAAGGGACAGATGTGAAAGAGGTAGATTGGAAGTGTGGCTGTTAACTAACAATTCGTTTTTCTTACCGATGGTGGCTATTTTTTGATCAGTCAGTTGTTTGGTGTATAAAATGTTCATTACAAGTTCCTAGAGCCCAGGGTAATGTCTTCAAATTGCTTGTTTTGTTCAACCCCCAGTCCAAAATCCAAAGATATTCAGTTTACAATGATATAAAGCCAAGAAAATAACTAAATCCACACACTGAGATGGTGGAAGGAGAGCATGTTTGATATTTTTCCTGGCTAAACTACTTAGTTAAATCCTTGATAATGACAATAATTGCTGTCAATGAGTTTTCTGTCTAATTGCACAAACTGGAAACAAATTCTTAAAACAGACTTTTATTCTTCTATTTTATTCTTTAACTATAAGCCCAGATATTACTTTTTTATACAATCTTCCTTCTAAGGATGCACCTATTCAATATGCCTGATTAGTATTAGTGCCAATATACCAACTTATTAAGCATATCATGATGTGACCGAACCACATCAAATATAGTTTCTTCACGCATGGACTTGACACTTTAAAACTTCACAGAAAGTAATGAAATATATAACAGAGCTGATGATCAATTAGGCTAAGGGAATTAAAGACAGCATAAAGGAGAAAGACAGACATGCAGAGGAGACAGACTTCTCAGGCAACATTTAAGACCCCATTACGCCATCATAACACACCACAAAAACATTAGGATTACATCAGATGCAACTACACTAATCTGATGGCCACCCTGACGAATACAAGATCTTGCTGCGATCATGTGTATATGTACTTTGTTTTTAGGTCTCTCTTGCGAAATAGACCTCAATAAAAATTCCAGCATAAATAAAACTTAACCAACTAACTAATTAACTAACTGACATTTCTACACCAAGTTCTGCAACATCAAAAACGACAGCAATATCCTCTGTTTGACCATTCTGCTCTTCTTATTGGTGTCAAGGAAAAAAGATTAGAACAAAAGTACTGATGATACAAAAAGGCGAACATGGTCTGGTGCTGAATTGATTCAGAAAACATGAAGCATCATCAACAATCGATTAATCATTTAAGTCATTTATCAAGCAATTTCCAAACATTCCCTGGTTCCTGCTCGTCAAATGTGAAGATTAGCTATTTTTCACTGTTTTATAACATTGTAAATTTAATATTTTGGAGATTCGGGTTGTTAGTCTGATTAAATAAGCCCTTTGAAGATGTCCCGTTGGGCTCCTGGTACTTGCGATGGGGCCACTGTTTCCTGACATTTTATGGTTTAAAGGAATAGTAAAGTAATTGAATAATAATCAACAGATTAATTGATAACGAAAGCATGTCATTAGCTGCAGCCATAATATGATCACTGTCATTCATAGATAAATATCATGAACACAAGTGCTTGAAGACTGATGGATTGTGCCTCACTGTGTCCGTGACAGAGGAACCTGCTGCTGTCCGGTTCACCCTTCCCCCAACATTTTGCTTCAGTAGAAACCAAATTAGAGAGACGCCAATCCAATGACACACTGCTCTGTGTCCTCATTCCAGTTTCCCAAAATGCGCCCACACACATTGACTGATTTAGATGCACGCAGTCGTAGCCTGAGCGAGCCGCAACGCTAACCTCAATCCTCTAACCTGGACTCCGATCTGCAGTCTATCCTGTGCAGGCAGGAGTGGAGGAGGGAATCAGGAAGCTAACAGTGGTACACCAACCCACACACACACTGCTTTCTGGAGCTGTTGTGTAACCAACAGCCAAAGATGAATGGAAAAGAAGAGGTTCGACTGACGCTGTTCAGACTTCTAATCCAGATTAGTAACAGATTACAGTTAGCACTCAAACTGTTAACTGCAGGCATACAGCTCTACTGCTCCTATACAGTATCTGTTCCTATACATACATCCACAAAAAAACACACACTTAGTCTGGGCCAATGTGTCAATTGTTGTTTGCAATTGACCACAAACATTTAATAATCTGAGGGTCTAAATACATTGACTGCATTTAAACTTGTAACACAATATATATTTTTGTCTTTGTCTACTCTTTGTTTCTGGGGATATTTCTGACTTAATATTTCTTTATTTACAGTTCTGATGCAAGTGTACCATATGTATGAGGAATACACACACACACACACACACACACACACAGACAGTGCATCTGCAGCTATGAAAACAGCCTATTGTTTTTTGTTATATAAGAGATGACCAGATGTTTCCCATTGGCATCTCTTTCTTTTTCTTGTCTTTCATCATTCTGTTGTCACACACACACACACACACACACACACACACACACACACACACACACACAACCCATACATATGATGTCATACGTCGTGTTTATTAAGGTTTGACTCTAGGTCTCTGAAACATTTACAGCGCTTTCATGCATAATTTACTGACCAAGTAGAGTATTGAGGGAGAGCAGGACAACTGTGCTTTGTGTAGGTAGTGTGTGTGTGAGATGCAGGACACAGACGTTGGGTGGGGGGGGGGGGTAACGATGGGTTATGTGTAAAATGCTGAAACTCAAATACAGCAATTAGACATAGTGACTGGTGTGAGATTACATGTTTTGGATAGAAAACTCTTAAAAATCGAAGCAGAGGGAAAAAGTGTGTTCAAGAGAGACCGAGGGTATGTGTGTGTTAAATGAGCGTTCATGTCTGCTACAACAACCAAGCCAAAGGCCTTGGGGATATTTCAGCGCCAGCAACAGTAATTCGACCCTCCCTCGCTCCTTCTCAGTCTTCATGGTGGATTGCTCTGCTCAGTCTGGATGAATGGCAGCAGCAGCTACCATTTAAACCCTGAGGTGAGATTCTGTGTGGGGGGCAGAGGAGAAGCAGAAGTAGGCCAAAGTACCCTTTACTTTTATTTTAACATCTGTAAAAAGATGGAAAGAATGCGAGGCTAGAAAAGCAGAAGAGGAGAAAAATATGCATAATATTTCTTAGGCCCAGACTAAAAGGGAGGATAATATGGGGTAGTGTTGCAACAGTATAAGATTTTCACGGTACAATAACGGTCTTAGAAAATATCACAGTTTCATGGTATCAAGATCTACGGTATTACACAATTGTTATTATAATCATTTACAATGACCCTTAAAGGAATGAAAACAGAATTTTTTTTTTTGGTTGAACAAATGCTTGATTATAATTTCACAAAATATTATGTCCTGACAAAACATGTAATGGAAGTATGTGTAAAACGTCTCCCTTTGATAAGTAGATGAGCAAATGTACATGGTATAAGTACAAAGTGTTGTTAAACGACCGTCTGTGTATTTCAAAGATCGACGGCTATCTGTTTTTCAGAAAAAAACGTGTGCTTAGCTCTGTGACTCAAATGTAGGGTTGACGTATGGGAGGCACAAACTAGGGCCAAGTTGAACCATGCTGAACTGGCTATGCGCTTCCAGTAAAGCCAGTCGATGGAGATGTCGACGGTTAGGGCCCCAGTGTGATGCACAGACATCTGAGAGAGGCTGGTGTTTTAATGTGTGGTGTTGCAGAAGCATTAGCCTCATTATAATGTTATCATGTGCTGCGGGCACTCTGCACATTAATGGCCGTGTGACATGCAGAGGAGCAGAGACGATAACAAAGAGTAAAAACTGAAAGGGGAAGAGAGAAAGGCAGGAGGACCGTCATGATCCAGACTGAGGAGGGGTTTAATCTGGATCAAAGTAATTAACCAGAGTGACTCGACACTAGACAACATAAGACTCTTCAGCTGCTGACAATTGCTATCTGTTTAATACGAGGAAGAAAAGCACTTCCTCTGTCACACCTGCACACTTATTGTATTACATATTTTGAAAATGTATTTGTCATTGACTTTTTAATCACAGTAAAATAAGGTAGTCGTACACTAAAATGAAATTTACAGTAATATGTGATTAGGCTCTTTCATATGGTGATAACTGCATGATATTTTGGTATTGTTAGTCCAATGAAAATATCCAAAATGTGAAAAATACTTAAAGCTGTTAGTTGCTGTTATTTGTTATTAAATCTGTAGCTAAGTGGCTTATCTATCTTCCTGTTCAACCTCTGAACTTTTGTTTAATTCAAGTACAAAGTAAATTTAAGTACAAAATTAGGTTAATTATTTCACCACACTTTATATATTCTTGCAATTTTTCTGTTTGCATGTACATTTCAGTGTACTTTTTCATCCTAAATTTGGTACAGTTTAGTGCACTACTTTTTCCACACAAACTAATGCTACTTGAAAAATCTGCACAATGCTAAACAGAGCCAATCAATCATATATGTTGATACAGCATACTATTATAACTAACTTTTCTGAGTTTTGTCTGAAGCAAACTGCCACTATCCTGGCTTTACAAAAACTCGAAAAAATCACTGAGGCATGAAAGACATCTCTGGCAACAGCAAGTCTGTGTCATCATTATTTCACATTCTTTCATACAGCATTTGATGCATGGAAAACCCATGAATCCCCGCTCGCACATTCTCTCTCGCTCTCTCTCTGTTGTGCAGACACAGCTGGCTGTCTGGGACCATTGGAGTTAATCTGCCTAGGACAGCTGTGAAATCTGGCACACACACACACACACACACACACACACACACGCTTTCATTTATTCCCTGTGTGACACACACTAACTCTTGCTATGCACTGTGTGCCGGTGACAGCAGAGGTTAACTGCTGTAAGCCTGTACAACTTTAACCTGTTCAATGTCACATTCAACAGGTTTAAATCACCTTAAACAGCGTGTATCAGCTCTGAGACAGTCTAATCCAGCCTTGTCTATAAACACATAGAAAGGTCTTGTCTGTGCCAGTCTAATTTCCTACTTGGGTCATGTGATGATATATAGCCTACTGCTCTACCCCCCCCCCCAGAAACAGTGACACCTGAGAGCCTGCCCATGTTATGTTCCCATAGTGACCAGCGTCACCCAACCAGGGCGTGTCTGAGGAGTGTGTGAGCAGTATCATGCTTAGCTGATCGGCATGTATGTGTGTGTGTGTGTGGGTGTGTGTGTGTGTGTGTGTGTGTGTGTGTGTGTGTGTGTGTGGGTGTGGGTGTGTGTGTGTGTGTGTGTGGGTGTGTGTGTGGGTGTGGGTGTGTGTGTGCGCATACGCTTTGCATACTCTTACAGACATGGGAACACACACACAGACTGAAAATGCTGCATGGAGCGTAGGGTTGCATGGTTAACCCTGAATCATCCCCACCTGTGAGAGCGTGTGAATACACCACTAGAAATAGCGTCAGCCTGACTAGTCTGAAAATAACTGGAGAATTGCGAGGCAGAAAGACGACAAAGCCAGAGGAACGCCGAGCAAAGACACTGCAGGAGAGATGAAGACTTGAGAAGCCAGCATTAACCAAGGCTACACTGTTAATGGTCACTACTGATGTTACAAAGCTACCATCTGTACTTTTTAAGTGCCTACCAAAATGCGTCCATTGCATCACGTATCAAAAATTTTACGTTTTTAAACCAATATTGTGGAGTTAAGTGGCAGTAGTCCCCCCCCCGAAAACAAAATTACATTTTGAGAGCAAGGTGAACTTCAGTTACACAGAGGGATGTGTTGAAGTCAGTTGCACTGATTGGCTTATAAATTACTTTGAGTTATTCATATGTGCAAAAATAGAGATTTGAGTATATTGTGTTTCTGAAATATGAGGCTAGAAGATTAGCATTTGCTCGATGGGTTAGGATGAAACATTGTGTGAAAAAGCTTTTGAAAAGTTGGTTGTAATGTTGTATATCTTGTATTTGTATTTTCTTGTACACATATTTATATAATTTGAGAGGAATTGCTGCATTCTGTAAAAACTACTTTGATGGTTGTAATATTTATCTGGGGTTTGTAGTGATGCTGTGAATCACGTGACTGATGGCTTGCATGTAAATAAGGCAGAAACAACATCTGACACCATGACCATGATGAAGGCAAGTTGCTAAAAACATTTTTGGAGTAAAGCATGTTGAAGATGAGCTGTGTGCCGTGTTGAATTTCGAGTTTCAGGAAATGCCACCTCTGGTCAGATTCTTTGTGTTGTTGACTTATTCTATGATCAAATATTTTCACATCTCTGCTAATTTTAGACCTCTTGTATGGATGCTTGTGATAAAACAATCATTGATGCATAGAGAGTCATAGTTTGTTAAAGGGGTTTTGTGAGAACATGTTTATAGCCCTAAAACCACGGTATTGGAAAAAGTATTATTTTGTCATTTTCAAGTATCAGATTTTCACCAGTTTACCTGTATAACATTTTCAAACAATTAAACTTCTAAGCTTTAAACATCAGAAAGGTTATCTATTTCTTTGTGATGTGTTAGGATTATTAAAAGCCTTGCTGATAGCTTCATTCTTCAAACTGGAATATATATGCAATATTTTTTCCTCTTTTTTTGTGATTGAGCAGGGCAATCATGTGAGAGTAAGAGACATTCATTGAAGGGATAACTGAAAGTTTGGTGGGAAATTATCTGAGCATAATAACATCCCTAAAGCCACCTAAATAGGTCATTACTCTCCACCGAAATAGATATTTTATAAGTGCTGATAATTTTGATTTTTCTTGAACTGTATGTGGGACACTGACAAATCTGTGCTGGGAGGATGGGAGACGAATGATCTATTTCTGTGGCCTCCGACAGTCTAAAAGTATTCATGGAGGAAAGATGTGGCCCCAGGCGAACCATTTAACTTAGATAGATAGATAGATAGATAGATAGATAGATAGATAGATAGATAGATAGATAGATAGATAGATAGATAGATAGATAGAGATATAGAAACTATCTCTACTTGCCACCCCTCACCAGAGGATGCAAAGGTCTACTGTTTGGGTCCAGCTCAGCCAAAAAGTGTTTTATTCCTTGTTATGTTCAAATATTTTTTAGCGGCTTGAAGATGTAAAACTATCCAACACTTTGCGTTCCTTTCCTGTTAATCATTTAATCAATTATCTGATGGTCCTTGTGTCCTGACCCCCAGATTGGAAACCACTGTAATAAACAGTAGCATTTTTATGCTATGGCATTTGGATGCATGTTTAATCTGGAACTGGATTTAAGTGTAATCAGTATGGACTGATTCAGAGCCCATTGCCATATCCTTTTTAGTGAGTTGTTGGCTATTAAACACTGCTGAAAACCAACAATGGTTGTTAAATAATCAATCTTAAGGCTGTTTAGTGGGATTGTTTGTTCTGTCTTGCCTGTTTTAACATGTCGGCCATCTTACTCATGAAATGGAAAAAAGCATTTTTTTGCTTTATTGGGTTTTTAATCCAGGACAATTCAAATTGCATGACAGAACTGGGTGTTTGTAGTCTTGTATCTACCTTCTGATGTGTCATATAGACCTATCTGTCCATTGTCGTCTGTGTCTACCACGGCCAAGTAGTAAACCAGCTTGTGTGTGATAAGCAGCACAGATTGTGGGAGTCCTGTGAAACCACAGGCAGAGACTTTTGCATAAAAGTATATTTTGTTGTACTTCCCATCCTTTTTCTTTTTTGAACACAATCTGAGATTGTAGTTGGCAGGTAGCTCGGCTAAAGGGAGATGAAGGAAAGAAAAACTAGGTCATAACGCAGCTCCACGGGCGGATCATGATTCACCACTCAGGCTTATAGAGAGAGGCGTTTTTAGCCGACCAGATGATGGTGGAAGCGTTTCAGCAAACCACAAATGATAATCTCATCCGACGCGATCAACTGCTGGTACAGTATAGCATCTCGTGCGTGACTGCTGGCCCGATTTCATAACCATGGCAACCGGAATCCCCTCGCGCCTGAAAAAAAAGGGGGCGTTCCTCCTCCTCGCGAGGAGAGAACGGTCGCTTCATCGATGCCAAACAAACGGAAAACAAACGACCAACCTACTTTGCGGGATTTGCTTTATGTTTGTCGTTTATTTTCCTGCTCTGTTGGCGTTTAAAGTCCCCCCCAGTGCTGGTCTGGGTGTTAAAAGACACTAAGAGCCACATACGTGTGAAAACTTTTGACACATACGGTGGCCCACGCATGCAGCAGAGATGTCGTCCCAAACGGTAACCCGACACTGCATCGTCCCCACAACAGGTGACGGTGCACCGGTGCTGTGGTGCTATTATATCCCCACAGCATATGACAGTATGGCCCGTTTCCCCTGTAGCAGCAGGCCCCTGAGCCTCTATGTACGGTGACCTAACTTACCTCTATCCATTTCTGTGCCTCCTGACAGGCGGGTTCGGGACGATTCGGGTCCAACCGTTCCGGCTCGTCCCGCGGCGGGGCATTCGGGACATCTCGACCTGCTGCGGGGCTAGCCATCTTCGGGCAGGCCGTTTGTCGAGGACCAGAGTGACAGGATGTGTGACGGTGCTCCTCTTCCCGCTCCGCCTGTCCCGTTATCCTCCTCTTCTGCTCTCTACCGTCTACCGCCACTCCGCAACTCCTCCCGCAGTCGGCGCGTTGCGTGGCCGCCCCGTGCACCCCGCGAGTCCTGCTCAAACTGTGGCACGGAGATGGGGGAAGAAGCCTCTCGCGACCCCGACACCTGCAACACGAACCAGGCGCTAAAAATAACGATTCTTGAACGGCGCTGAATGCTGCCGCACAATCCAGCAGACGTGAACGCGCAGGCAGGAATCTATGCGGGGGAGGTCGAGAGAGGAGAGCGAGAGAGAGAGGAGAGGGGAGAGAGAGAGAGAGAGGAAAGAGAGAGAGGAGGGGGGAGAGAGGGGGAGAGAGAGAGAGGAGAGAGAGAGGGGGAGAGAGAGGAGAGGGGAGAGAGGGGGGAGAGAGAGAGAGGAGAGAGGGGGGAAAGAGAGAGAGATGAGAAAGAGAGAGGGGAGGAAAAAAGAGAGAGGAGAGGGGAGAGAGAGAGGAGGGAGAGAGAGAGAGGAGAGGAGGGAGGAGAGAGAGAGGAGAGAGGGGGGAAAGAGAGAGGAGAGGGGAGAGAGAGAGGAGAGGGGGAAAGAGAGAGGAGAGGGGAGAGAGAGAGGAGAGAGAGGAAAGAGAGAGGGGAGAGAGGAGGGAGAGAGAGGAGAGGAGGGAGAAAGGGGAGAGAGGAGGAGTATTTCAAATGATGTCCCTTTATTTCACAGCTGCAGGAGAGCTGCTTCATGCTTCCCTGAGCCACAGGAAGGTCTACTGGCTTTAAGATGGAGAGCAGTTGTGCAAGAAAACGTCACTGCTCTGTTTGAGTCCATGAAAGACAGTTTGAGATAGCCCACATTTATCACAGGGACCACAAATAGGCAATGATACCTTCAAACCTTTGCACAATGTATCATTATGCTACTTGGTCAGGTAACGTCTCCTCCAAGCAGAGCCGTAGGACGTCAGGAGCCCAGGTTCTCTACCCAGAGCATTTTTAACCATTGTATTAGCTCAGCCAATTATTCAATTATATCCATTTGAGTTCCCCGACATTAAGGTCTGAACTTGGTTTAAAGGGTTCTCCACAGGGCTGGATTTCCAAAACAGCCAAAGCAGACAAGTGCTCTGGGACGCTCAGACCTTCAAGGGGCCCCAAATGCCCCCAGAGCATGTTCACTCTTTTTGGTTATTTGATTAAGTGAATTATTTTAGGAATATGCACCACCACAGCACAACATATACAACTGCATATCTACTGTGCTGTGAAAGCCCCCTGTGTCAAAATGTATTATTATTTAATTATTTCAGTTGATATTGCACTCAAATGGTACATATTCCTAACATAGATATAGTTGTGCTTAGTCAAATTACCACCAAAAAACTGACAACCTGGGAAAAATGTAATGATATGTCTCAAAGGCAAAACACAACATATATTTATTATTTCTCTGGTGTATTAATTGATACGTTTCTTAAAATACAGTCCAAACAAATACAAGAATCAGCCTATAAGAGATCTACATAGTGCAAGTTTTTCATTGCTTAACGTTAACTCACTCCCAGGATGCAAAACTCCCCAAAATGACCTCGCTGTGCTCAGCTACAGCCCTGCCTTTAAGTTGCTAAAAATAAGACCTATGCCCCACTTTGAAATAGCTTCTCTGGGCTTTTTCTTTACAGTCATTAAGAACAAGTTACACCACACAAAATCAATAGTCCATAAACTCTCATGAACTGCAATTCATTACCGCAGCACTCATCAGTAACATCGGGAGCAATCAGTGCGGTTGATAACAGTTGCGTACGCAGTGCGGTTGATAACTCCTGACCTTCAGTATTGGATGCAAATGAGACCTTTTCAAACAGCAGGTCAAACCTTTATTTTCTGAGCATATTACCTAGTCACCCGAATGACTAGGTAAACAAGGGGATACTAGTAGAGCCATATTTCCTCCTACAATCCCTTTTTTTAAATCATATAGATATTGGCCTGTGTGGATGAGGGCTTTAGTATATCACACCGTGCCTGCTCCTTTGCAACACCGAGAAAGGTCTCGTGTCGGTATAAGCGGTGAGGAGTCAGACTATAGACAGACCTTTAGTCCTCCGCTTCCCGTTTCAGCCTTTACAGCTGAACTGCAGCCAAGACGAGTGAGGAGGAGCCCCGAGCCTTAGGACGTCAAGCACTTCATCACCTCATGGGACAAAGTATGAATGGGTTGTTGGCTGAAATGTAGACTGGTGAAGGGGGGGGGGGGTCAATAAAAGGATATAGATTACTGGGTTTTAAAGCAAGAGCTAGAAAGGTTGAGGGATGCAGCTAACAATCATTGTTGCTTTAGTTTGTCAAGTATTTCCTCAATTAATCAGTAAGTCTATAAAACAAATTGTGAAAAAAAAACCACCACAATGATGCAATCAATGTGCTTGTTTTATCTGACCAAGTCCACAACCTAAAGAGTCACTCAGTTAAAATATTCATTTTTGCTTGAGAAAGAATTGTCAATCAAAATGGTTGCTATTTTTCTATCAATTGACTAATCAATGGATCTTTAGAAAGGTGTAGAGGCAGACGAGTGACTACAACATCACATTAGGAAAATAGTATTTTATGGGGGGAAAAAAAACCCGACATCCAGCATACTTTATATTAACTTGAGAGTACCTGTTGCAGGCTAGGAGCCATGGGCACATTGTTTCCTAATAAATCAATACAAACACCAGTAGACACAAGTTTAATGGTTGCTTTATTGAATTCCCACAGCTGCATCACCAGTAGAACTAGAGCAACAAAGTATTTGAAAGTGCAGAAAGGTAAACAATTGGTGCACAACCTAGACATACAGTACTATCACCCTGCACGACGACAACTCAAGAGTCGCACTTTATTTTGATAGTCCCTATCGTGTTTGGAAGTTTTGTATTTTCTGTGTTAAACTTAGTCAAACACGCCATTTGACTACTTAAACATTTTTGGGTTGTCAACTGAAAAGCACAAACAAGCCAAGCAATTTCTGAAGACGGGTAAACGGCTAATCCACCACTATCTTTTTGGACTTGAAATTCAAACTTCTCAAAGAAAACCCTCCACTTTCCAGGGAAAAGTCAGAGTGACACCCAAGAACACCGCTCAAGAGGTTGCGTGCATGAGCCGAACAATGGTTAAATTATTCCTACGGATACATTTGGGCTGTTCTGAGGAATGCCAGAGCCTCATAGACACAGCAACTGCAGGCAGTCAGAGAAAACAGGCAAAATGTTTCCCCCCCCCCCCCAAACAAGTTTTCTGCCTTTTCCGTCGCCCTCTTTATTGGCACAAAAGGTATTTAAGCATCAGTCTTTTGAGTTTGACACCGAGGCACCAATGTCCAAAGGGAAAGAAAAAAAAATTGCAAAAAAGACAAATACACACATGCAAATAAGCAGTTGTGAGATCTGACCTCATGTTTTACAGTTTTTCCACTGCGAAATGATATCACATAAAAAGGGTTGATGGTGCGTTTGTGTGTACATGTGCTAAAGAACGCTTTGTTCATGAGAGCCGAGTACAGTATGTGGTAACAATATGTGCATAGTGTCTGCAGATGTATGTGTTCACACAGGCCGTTATGGGTGCCTGCTGATTGTGTTTGCCATGTGAATGCTCCAGGACATTTTGGGTCACAGTTTGGTCGTGTGTCTAACTGTGACAGAGAGCCACTGCAGAGAAACGGACCTCGCCTTGCTCTCTCTCCATGAATTCACTGCACACTTTGGCTGCATCCTGGCCATGTATGAAAAGGGGAATAAAGAGGATTCGTTAGTTTCTTTAAATTATTTTTGCTCAACTAAATTAGAAATACTGCACTTTTGAAATGGAAAACTGTAATGTGCAAAAATAAGCAAGTCCATTTTACGTATAATATTTTATACGCCCCAGTAAGGCTGGGCAATATCACTAAAATATTATTGTAAAATGAGGCGTCACGTCATGAAATTTAGTAGTCCTATAGATTAACTTATTAGGGTGTTCCAGCTTCGTAAAATGAATGGCTCTTGTGATGACCCCTGCTGTGTCATCTTGTGTCCCCTGACACTGCAGGTGGATCTTTAGTGTGACCTGAAACATGTGACGGCCCTACTGTGTTCCCAGGTTATTCTAGCCTGGCTGCTTCAGCAGCGCTCCCACTTCTTCCTACAGGAACCTGTTGGTTTGGTTTAGTATGCTGTCTTAAGTTGATTCTTATGCCTTGTTTTGCACTTTACAACACCCACTCATGCACACTTACACCATTGACATTCACATCTTAATAATCCTTAATGGGCACACTCCAAATCATTATCATAACATTACAAATTCTGTAAAATGTCATGTGTTCACAGTAGCACCGTTACATTGATAGTGGAATTTGGTCAAAATTATGAATAATTGATTATGATTTTACTTTGCCAATATTTCCCCACCCATAAGCTCCTGTTGAGTTGTGAATGCAGGTTTTGCTACTTTTATTTTTAAAATAAAACTTAAGTTCTTCTTTGTTTTATAATGAGATCTAAATAAAAAATTTAATGTTGCAATTTTATCACTAATGCATGTAGAGCCCTCTTGTGGTAGTTTGACGCAACACAAAGGCTCCGAATTGAGCACAGACATGACCCTCAATGACTTCTGTAGCACAAGCAAATTAGGACTAAAAGCACTTTTTTTTTTTTTTAAATCAGTCATTATGCTTTTCCTAGACAGCTTATTTGTGTTATTTATCTAACATTTAACAAATAGACGTGACTTACATGGCTTGAGGAGTGGCAGTTCAACAGTAAGGTGAAATATAACTACAAACCTTGCTTGAATGTCATTAAAGGATAAGGATTACAGGAGCGTGTGCATTAGCAAAGTTTATTGATTGAATTAATATACTCAGGAACAGCTGCTCCCTATTCCAGTTTAATACCATGACTCATCACAGGCCATTAGAATAAAGGGAACTTGGCTCACATGTATAATGTTAAAGAATGACCATATTCTTACGTACCGTAATGAATGACTCCTCTTTAGTAGCGCCGTGCTTCACTGGTCCATTCATTTTCCCATCTTAAGAAACCGTTAAGATTGTTAGAAATCCACAATGTGAAAACACATGCAGGACTCTACTTAATGAGTTGAAAGTCTTACCAAATTCATAAAGTTGTCCATTTACATTGACAAAGGCAATAAAGTGGAAGTTGATTTTGTCGGCTTCCGGCTGCGAACGTTGAGATATGAGGAATTAATAAAACCAGAGTAAATATCGAGATACAAAAAGGGTTCAGAAAACAAAGCAACTTGTTGCCATCGGCACTACATTTAGCTTAAATACAAAAGTGTCTCATCTCTCCAGCATCCCTTTCAGGCTGACAGTGATGCAGGTCAAACCTGTGCTGGGGGTCTATCTGAACGGGTCAACGCGCATCAACAGACCCGCCTTCATAACCCTCCTTTTGACCAGGGTTGGAACGTGGGTCAAAGGTTGCCTGGCTTCGGTGAACAGGAATGATTTCAAGACTGATGTTTAAACTTAATTTAACCGACTCACTGAAAAAGGGGTGCGGTGCGCAGCTCACACTTGGGCTAACCAGTGAGAAGGAGCGTGCATATGGGGAGACTAACTTTTTAGTGGTAAAAATTCAGTGTAATTCTCAGGTTTATTTGCTCAGTTTAGTGTATGGAAATACACTGCAGATGGAGTCTTAACAGTGACCGCTGTGTCACATGAATGAGTCCAACATGGGACGGGCAACTGTCGCGTAAACCTGAGTCATATGCATGTCTGCTGCCTGGAAGGGGAGTAAGAGCGGCTGTTAGCCACAGTATCAACTACTAATGGCTAGGTATCTTACCCTACACTGGCCCTGCATCGCAACCTCATTGTGAGCGTCACGGATTGCCTGGAGAAGACAAATTCAGAACATGTGTTAGGTTAATACTGCAAAACCAGGTCATTATACTCATTAAAATACAGAGATGTTTCTAATAGACTAACGGCAAAAAAAAAAAAAAAAGAGAGTGTAACTTAGAAGCAAAGCACAGGTTTTTAGAACTTAGAAATGCATCCTTAATATTACATTCTGTAATAATATTCAACAACTTTTAAAGCAGCGCCGTCACTCATAATGTGCCCTTAAGAGTGATTTAGCAGCATCTGGCGCCCCCAAGTGGGTAAAACAAAACATGTAGGTTATGCAATACGAACAGAAATTCTAGAAATGCTTTAGGTTTTGTTTGCTTTTTAAAAATACACAGTATTTTGTTTATTAGTCATTAAATTTGAAGTACAGGTTATTCAACACTTTATTTATGGCTTATATTTTTATATAAGACAGTAACCATATAAAAAAAAAAAAAAAAAGAAGAAAGTTTTGGTTTTGAAGCAGATGCCTTGTTAACTGCCTCTGATCATTAGCTTATAGGCAATAAAATCGCCATTAAAACAAAGATACTTTAGCCTCTACCGATAGGATTCCCAATGTATGGAACAGCTGAATCCCCAGTCTTTTAAAGTCAATTAACAGAGGAACATATAGCAGCTTTGACAGTGTGTGTGTGCGCGCTTCATACCTTGTTCTTCTCCAGATGTTTGGCACGTTCATCAGCAGACATGTTTGCGGTCTCATCTAGAAACTTCTTCAGGATAGAGCCATTATCTCCAAAGACCAAAAGCAGCATCAAGTTAATCAGAAATAAATGTCAGTAATTGACATTAAGATATCCCAAATCACAACCTGCCACACCATATAACTGGGTGTTAAAATGCTGGGCTGTGCCATCAACAGTCTATGAAGCATTTACTATGGCGGTCTCTTTTTATAACCCATTTGTCTGCCAACTCTTGCAGCCTAACAAGGTACATTTTTATAATGCACCTGAATGTAAACTTAATTCTGGAGCGTAAACCTCATTATGAGTTGTGCCCATGTCACGGTCTAGAATGCAGCACCTGGATTTGACAACACAAATGTAAGGGTTTTCTAGTATGTGTAGCGTTAACAGAGTGAATGTAGTTTTTTGTTGTAGAAAAAATGCCAAACTTTCAAAGCAATGTATGGTTGTAATTTGAAATTATGAAAGAAAGACATTTCAGCTCATTAAAAAGTAACTGCGCAGTCATTGACGCTGACAAACAGTGTTCTGCTCGTTCAAATAAATATTTTGTAACAGCAATTTTAGTAACTGTTTTGTTCTTACTACGGTAAGAGTGCTTATTTGAGCTGCACTCACCAAACGTTGGTTTGCTTTTGTTGTTGGCCACAGCATGCAGCAGGGCGATGGTGCCACAGGAATTGTGTGCCGTCTGCTTCAGGAAATAAACCTCAGAGTCTCCTGCAACCTTGTCTGCCTGCTGCTGTCTGAAAGACTCATGCTGCCGTACACACAGACAAGAGACACACACAGAGCGTGGTCATTATCATCTGCCCATGAGAACACAGGGGGCAGCCAGTTATGCCACTTGAAATGTGCACATGGATTAGGATCACGACTGGAAACTGCAATAAGCACGACATATTACCCCCCCAATCTTTTACTTGTGCAATTTATAAAGCAAAAACAAACAAAAAAAAATTCTCCAGCTACAGCTTCGCCAAGGCAAGGGTTTTCTGCTTCTCTCTTTTAGAACCCAAGATATACTTTTGGGCTTTGAACTGATGAGCAGACAAAACAAGGCATTTGAAGACCTCATCTTGAACTCTGGGAAACCGTGATTTTGTAGACCAATTGACAGTTTGATCAATTGGGTCATTTCATGATCTAAAAAAAAAAAAACAAACAAAAAAAAACACACAATTAATT
>CM022472.1:9606884-9711696 GCA_011952105.1 Coreoperca whiteheadi | reverse complement strand
AAACAAGAAAACCCAATCTGGGAAGGATCTGCAGTTTAAGGTATGGCTGGACAGGAGAAATAAAAAAAAAATAGAAAAAAAAAAAATGGGGGGGGGGAGCAGCATCTGCTGATTCATTTCCTGCTACCAACCCTGTCTCACCGTACCCTACCCATCACATGATGTATCAGCTCTGTCTCCCTCTCCGTCCATGCCCTCCCTGCACCTCAGGGTCACCCCACTCCAGACAGCCTGTATCAGTGGCTCACCCCACCCTCCGTGCAGGAAGTAGTCTCCACCACCACCCCCATTATTACCTGTTGTGTCAGTGGGAAGAGCAGCATCAAGGCACAGCATGTTTTGGGTACGGCGGAGAGTTGCTCACCCTCCAGCCCCACCACATCGACGAAGCGCCAGCTTTCAACCACGCCTAGCTTGCTCATCATCTGAAACGCACAGGCAGGAAAATGAACAAGACGCGATGACTTACATGGACGTAAAGCCGTTGAGGGCTCACAGATATAACGTTACGTGGTCCCTGCTGAGGGTGTTCAAAGATGCTGCGTTGTGTTGGTCCAGTCCGACCACACCCTTTAGCCTAGACACTGGGACAGCGCTGGCAATGATGCTGCGATCAACGCGTCTCCTGTTGGTTGTCGCATCTCATTTTCACATAAACTTAATTACCCCCCCCTCCCCTTTTTTTCTTTTTACCTAACGTTAACTGTTACAGTTGACCGTGCCACTATAACCTCTGTATTGACGCCGTAGTTGCGACGTGGTGGCGTTTTAACTGTCGTCTCAAGAACGGTTTAATTGCTCTCATAACTAGCTAGCTAACGTTACAGTAAAACTTACGTTACCTGACAGCTGAATCGAACGGTTAACGTTACCAATATGTCGCCATTGCTCAGCGTGTCCAACGTTTGCAACTCACCATGTTGAGCATCTGAAACGACACAGAGACCACAGGTGAGTTTGTTGTTGTTGTTGTCTGTGAAAGTGTTACGGTGTTAAAGAGTTATTTTAACGCGGTTATTTCGCCCCTACCTCGGGGTTGATCTCCATCGGGGTCCACTCCATTTTTGCAGTGTTTCGGCGTGACTCCGCAGATTTAATGATATCTTCTCTCCGCGAGCTCCCGGTCGTCTGCTGCTGTCAGTTGAAGTTTTTCGGGCTTACCCGTACTTTATGCTGCCGGTCATACCACTTACCAGCAGACAGGGGGGTGGGCGCAGATCAAATAACCGATGGTGTACAAATGTAACCGGCCTCATTAGAAATATCGCAGTGCTTTAAACGCTCTTTTTCACTTGGTACACGTTTAGCTATGTGGTGACATCCTAGAAGGAGATATATCCTCTTTCAAAAATTGTTTTAAGTAAAACCACACACCGCTAAAGGTGAGATCAGTGTGCTCAAATCACGTTCTTTCTAGAAAGAAGGGTGTGACGTAGTAATCACTGCCCTTCAACAATGGTTCTGCTCGATGAGTTTAATATCGTACTTTTGGACTCGCACTTTAAAGATAATCAAAACAATACCTGTCCATCTTATTGCCAGCTGCAGGGCTGTGCACTACAAAGATCACATGTTAATCAGGCAGGCCAATAATGTGACTGTTTTTTATTATTAATAATATTATGATTAGTGTAGCCTACCAGATTTTGTTCAGGGAAAGGTCTAATTTACTTGACAACATGGACAACAGCAAATGGACTGAAAGCTTCAGTGAATTTCTGTGTTGTTCTTCAGCCCCTAATGTGGCTGCATGTATCCACTAACCACTTTCATAAGAAAACATTGCCCACAACCTAACTGAAAAGAAACTGTGAAATCTAACTGGAAATACATGTGTTAAAGTTCTTATGTAACTTCTAACACTATAAAGAAGATTATGTATTACTTTTGTTCTCATATAAGGGAGGCACTTGCACCTCCATGATGGAGGAAAAACAGGTAGGCTATTCTAGGACATTCTGTGATTTATTGTGTGTAATGATAAGAAGATAGGACATGGAAGTGTATTTCTATGTCAAAAAAATATATAGGCTACTAATATTTTGAGTTTTTACAATATAAGACGGTTTGATTTGTGGGGTTGTTTTTTTGGCTTTTTAGAATCATAAAAAGAATTGGAGCTAAATAGCATGCAGTAGGCTAACTCAACCTTTTGTTTGTTCCCTAGACTGTGTCTGAAAGGGGCTTTCACTTACACAAAGATAATGTCAGTGTTTCTTCTTTGGAGAAAAGTAAAAGGGCAGGGAGATTTTATGTCTCATCAACTGCTGCATCGGTCAAAGAGAAAACAGCGGGCAGTAAAGCTCTTTCTTACAACTTGTTATGTCTCTGCAACAAATCCAGCATTGCCAACTATCTTTAAAGCAGTATGTGACTTCCTTGTAGATGAACTTCATTTTTATTTTTTTACCAGTGTCAGAGTCGTCTCCTACAGGATAAGGATAAGGCTAACTCAAGCCCCTTCAGAGCTGCCTGTGCTGATCTATGGTGCACTGGGGTTTAAAGTGTTGCATGTGTTTCTCAATCCACCGTGATCCGCAAGAACAAAGCAGCACATGTTTGTTTACTGGAACGAACATCATCTGAAGTGCAGCAGACTGCAGATGCCATATATGACCACAGCCCAGAGTGTCGCTATTGTGCCAGTATAGAGCAATATACTGTCCTGTATATGTAGCATTTAGCCCAGTTGGTAAATTCCATGCATATTCACCCACTTCGTAATCCTTAGGTGTGCACAATTTGCATGAATTTGAGTGAACCTTCACTGCCTACGGTTACAGAATGGTTAGTCAGTACAATTTCCGGTTTCTGCCAGTTGTATAACTTTAATGTGTGCTATGTTCCCAGTTTTGGTGCACCTGTTTGTTCATGTTGGTGTTTCTAAGTAGCACCTGTCTGCTTAAGCACCTGATTGTTCATGTCGGTGCACGTCTGTGTCAGTTAGAATAGGAGTGTATAAATAATTGCGCCTGTCTTTCTTTATTTTAGGTTGTGGCTCTGTGACTCACCACTGCACCATCTGCACTTGCTTTCACTGGTGTGATGATTTTAGTGTGAATAATGATGACTTTAATACATTATAAAACACACATTTTTAATACTCTTTACATTTTGTTTATGTTTCATTTTATTTGACTATTCTTTGTTTTCTGACACTGAGCACTCATTGCACGCCTGGCATTCCCAGTAGGGAATAAATAAATGTAATTATTTCCAAATACTTTCTGACAGCACGTGCATGTCAAAGAAATGTTAT
Organism: Coreoperca whiteheadi; assembly: GCA_011952105.1. NCBI lineage: Eukaryota > Metazoa > Chordata > Actinopteri > Centrarchiformes > Sinipercidae > Coreoperca > Coreoperca whiteheadi. The sequence goes on along the minus strand of CM022472.1, from coordinate 9,708,437 downwards.
TTGATCATGTATCCCCAACGAAAATGCTATGATTAGAATGTCAGTTGGCCCTTTTCATACAGTTTCAAAATGTGTACTAGTGTTGAACTGTAGCTGCAGCATGCATGTTTTATTCATGCAGGGTGGACTTTGGAAATATGTTTTAATTAGAAATGAAGATAGACGATCCTAAAAGGTATCGTTTATAAATACCTGCATGGTGAGGTCAGTGGTGGTGTGTGGGCAGGGTTCATGGGTCAGCGTGATATAGACAGCTGGTGATTTATTCTATGTGTCTACGTGTCCATCTGTCTGCCTGGGTGTTTAAATAGAGTATTTGTATTTCATTTTTTGTTTTCTCTGATTGCGGATGTGGATTCAGAGAGCCGAGGACACTGGGATGCTCATCAGCTCACAGGATATTCACTTGACAAAATGACTACCAGACTTGCTGCTATTCTCAAGATCTTTTCTCCTAAATCTGTTTGACCTTTTAGAAACTTGAGTGCAGTCATCATTCTTTCCTGCTACAGAAACAGCTGTGATGATTCTGGCCCTCACAACATGAGGAAAACCAATGTGGGTCTACTGGCCACCAAACATTCAACGGAGCAAAATTCGCGTTACTGCAGTTCACTTATCCTTTCCTGAATGTCAAAAAGGAACTAAAGGAATCTACTGTAATTTGGCTTTTGACTCCTCCTTCCTGCGCACACCAGCATGCCTATCGCGGCACAGTCTGTGTAGGTGAATGGCTTATCTCCTTTAACAGCAGGTTGGGGATGGAGCATGGCGGTGTACTTTTGTCTCTTTGTCTCACTGAGCACGTTGTTAGCCCTGTTTCTCTGGTTCGTACCTCAGCAATCACAACACTACAGATACAGATAGTGACAATGCACTGTGACCTACACCTGCTATCTCAAAACAGCCACTTTGTGTGTGGGTGGGCTCGTTTTATGGACTCTTATGGACATTTTAAATATTTAATCTTTATTGTAGCATAACGTTTGAAACATTTTAAGCCTGTGTGAACGATAACTATGTAATGTAAAAGTAGAACAAGGTATTCAGAACTGACCCCCGACCAGATTACAGTCTTGAACACATCAACTGCCATTTAAATGTTTAATTACAGTATTGTTATTATCTCATTTTATAATAATAATAATAATTTTTATTTAATCAGTATTTTTTTAAACACACAGTTACAAAGTGTTTCACATACAAATACATATAAGTATACATACATACAAATATACACATATATATGCATGATACACAAACATTAAAGCACACGACCAAGACTTATGATAGACTTATGATTAACAGTTAGAATCAGAATCAGAATCAGCTTTATTGGCCAGATATGTTTACACATACAAGGAATCTGACTCCAGTTTTAAGTTGCTCTCACTGCACTTATACAAGTTGCAAGAACAATTTAAAGGAAGGTACAAATAGACATACAGCTAAAAACAAAGACAACAAGCTGGACAATGATAGGCCAACTAAATATAGAACTATTAAGTCCATACAAGTTAAATTTACATCCTTAGGTGGATTGCATTATATTTTTAAAGCTACATTAAGTGAGGGCAAAGGATCCAGAAAATATATTGACTTAGTAAAAAACATAAACAAACATTTTTACCTCCAGATGAAGTTTGCTCAGTTGTCGTCACATAACCTAAGTATGGAAGTTTGATCTCGTAATTTGAAGACCATGAGTTGCAATTGATAGCTCTGGGGAAAAAACTAGTAATGCCGGTTTGATCCCCAGAGTGGCAGCAAACCTGCGTGGGGACGTGAAAGAGCAGCATTTGCCACTCCCTCATTACCTTCACTGAGATGCCCTTGAACAAGGCACTTAACCCCCAACTACTCCAGTGATGCAGCTCAGTAACAAGCACTTCAGACTGTGGGTCTACTGGGCACCCAGTGGCAGGTGTGAATGTGTGTAACTGCGTTAAAAAATAAATCATGGCTTTCAGTGAAACTCCCTGAATAAATAAATAAAAAGTTGTTTTTTTAAAAAGTGGACCTTGCACTAAGATTTAATTTAGCTAAACAACTGTTTTCAAGGTCAATAATGCACTTTGTTGCTCAGAATGGTGGGGTTTTGTTGCTCTTTCAAAATAAAAGATTCCATCTGTAAAAACTCTGTTTTGTAAAATGTTTCCATCAGAATACACTCGTAACTATGTTTGTTTTTTAATTGTGCCACCCACATTCTGTCTCTCTCTCTCTGTGTTAAGTCTCTTTGTCAGAATTGATCCGTAGGCCAAAGTTCAGTTTACTTGGTGATTTATTAACATGGCATGAAAATTCCACACATGCCAAAGGCAACTGAATGAATAGCATTCATAGTAGAAATAGTACCATCCATTCAAATCCATACATTTCTAAGATAAGGTTCTTCATTCAGCACATTTTGCCCCTGTGGTAATGAATCAGTTTAGGTGTCTCCACATGATGTCAAAACCCAGCGTCTCCCAGGTCTTGTCTGATTAAATGGCCAGTTTCTGTCTATTGAGTCTATAAATTATTAGGTGATATTGTCTCTAAATAAACATTATTTTGAAATTGAAGCTACATGCCAGATTCCTTGTTTTTCTTTCTTTTTATTTGTGTCTTTTGTTTTTAGTTGTATACAAATCTACCATGGTGGGATGCCCCTTTGTGTCAGTTACAGAGTATTACTTTCGGTGAAGTTCAGTTCAACCTTCAGATGTCTTAAGCCACTCAGTCACAATAACACTCCAGTCACAGAAACAAGCCAGTGTTTGAAAGAATATAATTGACAGTCAAACTCTGAATGTCTGAAAATATTCAGTTTGGTGCGCAGTGTCCAGTAACCGTAGGCTACTACAGCTGAAATGACCAACCCTCTGTTCAGTGTGCCGCCATTTAGAAATGTGCAATATGAGATAAAGATGAAAATAAACCTTTTCTCTTTTCCCCCTGCGTGTCTGGAATCACTGCAGCTTCAGGACACCTCGGAACAGCATTTCCCAGAGTGCTTCATGCTCTGCCGGAGTCCGCGCGCACCCGGGTGTGGCCCACGTACGCGCGCCCACACACTCACGCGCGCACGGGGGAGAGTTTTTCCGAGTGGGTCGCGGCCGTCCGTCCTCCTTCTCTTTCTCGCATCTCTCTCTGCCGGATCTCTCTGCCCGCTCGCCGAGCTTCACCCGACTGCTGCGGCTCCGCGGTAAGTTGCTCACAGCAGCGGAACACTTTCGGTTCCCATCGCGTTAACGCCAAGTTCAGCAGCATCGGCCAGGTGAGCGGGGACAGCCAGGGCGTACCTGGTGACAAAAGGGAGTGTTGTCTGATCTGCGGAAGTTTGAGAGCCACGCCGCTGAAGCTAGACTGGAGAGCAGATAAAGTCACGCGCCGGATAAAAACTGAAGTAATTGCTGAAGTAAATGTATAGTTGGTCCTCCGAGAGAGTTTGGTGTTTGTCATGTTTCGCTGCTAAGTCATGTTTTCCTGTCTCCAACAGACTCTCTTCTTACCGCCGAATAAACCTCCAAGACTGTCAAAATGGTGAGTCATTTTCCTTTTCACAGACGTTCCAGGCGTCAACCTAAAGAAACACGGACAACTTGGTTTTAGACGGGTGACTAAAATAATAGCTGTTCAAAAAGTAAATGATGGTAAAAATCCGTTAAGTATGCAAATGTGTGACACAATAGTTTATACCCTCTGAACTCAAAACACAACGCCCACATTTTGGGATGCTAGGATTGCATCTAAATGTAGGTTGGAGTTAACAAAATGTGAATATGTATGTTCTGTCGAGAAAACCTTAGAAAACGTTTCCGCCAAACATTAAACCTAAACGCCTTTTATCACCTGGAAATGTAGATGGCATCTGTTTAAGATAAGGAACAGTAAGGGCTCGCAACCCTTTGTGTACAGTTCAGTAAGTAACTTGTTGCTATAATGAAATGTATTTCAACATATTGAGATTGTCAAATGGACACTTTAACTTACGAAACTTTACAGTTTAGCAGGTTTAAGTGTGCGCGAAAGTGCGTGTGCGCATGCTTGTGGGGCTGCAAAGAGGTTTCATTTGGGGAAGTTTACTGTATGACTCATGTGGGCTCTTGTCCATTCTGGTGGGTCTCTCTGTGTCTCCACCTCGCTCCGTGTTTAATACACCCATTTCCACGTCTAGCCTGGAGTTTAAAGCCACCCCCCCCCCTCTCTCTCTCTCTCTCTCTCTTAAAGGGGAATCAGTTCTCTTTCTCTTTGTCAGGGTGGAGTTGTACGTTACCATAAAAGAATGTGATTATATTTGCGATAGTCCGTTTCGTCTGGGGTGGACTCCTTGGCGTGAACATCTCAAAAAAGCCAATTTCAATGGTTCTCTCTTAGACAAAGCTCTAATTTGAGGATAAGGGTGAGGCTGCTGATATTCTGTGTGTTTCTTATTGTCAGCAAATGCAGTGAAAAGTTCAAAACCAACCATGAATTGATCAGCAAGTATTAACAAGTGTCTGTGCAGCCAAAGCCTGATAGCCATGTACCTCAATTGTTGTCCAGAAAACATTAAAACACATCCGTGAGCCACACCTTTGCACTAAGTGACATGTTCACAGGCACTGTAGTTTATTTTGAATCAATCCCACAAATTGTACACCGTCCTTGGGCCTTTAAAACTCACTTGTACATTGTATTTTGATTGATTTTGTGGCTGAAAACAGTCCCCAACAAATGCAATATTTACTCTTGTTGTAGTAACATTTGCTAAAAACTACAGGGCCCAACTGTTTTAGGAAATTAATTAAGCATTTTTAAAAAGTGCTACCATATATTTGTGACCCATGTTTTAAGATTTAAAGGGACAGCTCACCCCAAACTCAAAAGTATATATTTTTACTCTCTTCCCTGTAGTGCTGTTTATCCATCGAGATCGTTTTGGTGTGAGTTGCCGAGTTTTGGAAATATCAGCCATAAAGGTGTCTGCCTTTTTTGAATATAATGGGACAATATGGCACTCGGCCTGTGGTGCTCAAAGCGGCAAAAAAAAAACAAAAAAACAATTCAACAGCATTTTCTCTTTCCAGAAATTATGACCCGATTACTCAAGATAAACCACAGACCGTGTGGTGAGCAGTTTTATGTAGGAACTATTTTCTTTCCAGTTTCAAGTACAGGTTAGAGGAAAAATATGTATTTTTGATTTTTGGGGTGGGGCTTTGGGCCAGAATTTTAGAAATTCTGACGTCATAAGTCTGAGTAGCCTCCCCACACCAAGATGATTTTTAAAGAGACCTGAATATCTGTAAATTATTCTAATTATTTGGAAATGTTCCTAATTTAATTTATTCAGCCATTCTCTTATATGTCCCAGAGTTTCTCTACATGATGAGCTAAAAGCTTGTTTCTAAGAAGAGTTTTAGCTTCTGGTGGAGAGAACTGTTAAAGTTTTGTATTTAAGCATTTAAAGATCCCCTCCAGACATGTTTTTAAGATATATATTTATTTAGATAAATACTTGAATAATAATAATTTGTGTCTGATCTGGTTTTTCCATTGAAATGTTCTATGAAAATGAAAATATTGCTCATTTCAAAAGTTGAACTGCTAAACACAAGATGCCTCCTATTTATCTGAAACGTCCATTATCAGTGTATGCATTTCTTTATTTTTCTTGCCCTGATAATAGTCACAGTTAAGGACACGGAGTCTAAAAATATTGGTATCCACTTTTTAAAAACTCACTATGTTTAACTTAACAAAATATAAACCGCACCTTGAATTCCTAAATAAAAAAACACTGTACCTTTGGGTCCTCCAGAGTGGCCACAGCCCTGCTTGGAGGGCCACCGACATGGTGGGGAAGGCCGAAATTGCTGAGAGATGAACTAACACATTGTTAGTTTTGGACTTTTTTGGAATTTGTTGACAATAAGAAAACTATAGAATAACACCAGCCTTATTCTTTACTCTGTGAAAGAGTAATATTCACACCCAAGCTCAACAATATAGACAGTAATAGAATAGTAAGCAGTAAAACACATTATCTGACAACGAGATAGGGGGCTTCCCTTCATACAAGCATGACTACACGGACCGTGTACAATCAACAATGGCAACCACAGTCCATAAATGTTGAAGGGGAGTTATAAGACCTGTGTGGTGTCTTTGTCTGTGCTTTAAAGCAGATATACCAGCTGTGACTGCCTCTATTTACATATGGCAGGTCAACATACCTCCACCAGAAGCCCCCAGCCTCAGGTCATGTCTGAGGTTGCTGCATAGGACACGACTTATCACTTGCTATTGGAGCTAAACCTGTGTCTAACATTCCAGTGGAAATGATCTACATTGTGTTTTGTTGCTGTCTAAATATCTCCTTGTTCGGCTGTTTGTCCGAGCAGCCGTCTGCACGCTGATTAGATTTTGTTTAGCTTGTGGTGCTCAGTGTGTTTATGAAAGAGTAGAACTCGTGGACCTTTTGGCGTTCCTTCCTGCAGAAAAAGACAGAATCCTGGTTGTTAACTGCGACTTGTTGTTGGACTCCCACTTTTTTTCCCCCCTTCCAGATTTTGAGGGTCAGAATTCCAGAGACATTCCCGTGGTTTTGCTCTCCAAACATTCGTCCCTGTCTAGAACGAGTGCAGCATTTTTACTAAAAATCAATTTTCAAGTATATGTTTTTTCCAGCCTTATCGCTTTCCTTTTTTTTTTTTTCCATAATTTTTTTGGGCGTTTTCCGCTTTATTTCATAGTTACAGCAGCGAGAGACAGTGGAAAGGGAGAGCGAATGACATGCAGCAAAGGGCCCGGGCTGGAGTTGAACCCGGGCCGCTGCGGTAAGCCTTGATACGTGATGCACACTCTACCAGGCGAACTGGCGCCAGGCTTGATCACCATTCTTACTGTCTGCTGTTCTGAAATACTTTTTCCACATTCAGGGAAACTATTAGCCTGATAATCAGTGAAGTGCCATTTCGTTTCACTTCATCATATTTGAATCGCTGAACAAGATGTAGGCGGCAGTTCAAAAGCTTACACAATTGATGTGGGAACATGTTGGTTATGAAACTGGAGTGTATGAACTAAGTGGTTTGATGTGAGAGCTCGTGTGCACATGTGCATGTGTTTCATGTGGCTGTAAGTCAGTAAGTGCATCTGAAAGGGGGACAGTCATTGATGCGCGTGTGCACATAACAAATCTGAGATACAGTGTTTTGTGTGTATGTAAGCGTGAACGTAGAGACTGATTATGTATGTTCTTTAATTTTATTGAGAACACTCTGTCCACTAATGGTGGTGAAAGTAGATGTGATCTGTGTCCATAATTGTAACACGCGGTGAGCACTTTGATGTTTTATGGAATTGTCAAGTCAAGTCAGTCAGTCATTTTCTACCGCTTGTTCCCGTTTTGGGGTCGCGGGTGACTGGAGCCTATCCCAATAACTTCCGGCGGGGTACACCCTGGACAGTGGCCAATTTGTCGCAGGGCTGACACAGAGACAGACAACCTTTCACACTCGCATTCATCCACTAGGGACAATTTAGAGTCCCCAATTAACCTTAACATGCATGTCTTTGGACGGTGGGAGGAAGTCGGAGAACCCAGAGAAAACCCGCGGTAACACGGGGAGGACATGCAGACTCTGGAATTGTCAAGTCCCATGAGAAATAATCTGCATTAGGTATTCTACGTTCTGTGCAGTATTTTGTAGTGTTTCATCTGTGTATTGCAGTTGGAAGAACATTTGAATGAATTTAGACATACAGTGTGGAGGTCCAGAATTCAGGATATCCGCTGCCCCACAAAAAAGACATATAACTTGGAAAAATCTGCACCAGAATAATCCTCCTCTGTCCATTTCTTCCATGTTGCAGGCCAGCAGAGGAACCGTGAAAGCCAGTGGAAACTTCAATGCCAATGCAGATGCTGAGGCCCTGCACAAAGCTATGAAAGGGCTGGGTAAGATGTGTGTGTGTGTGTGTGTGTGTGTGCGCGCATCTGCCGTCAGCACAGTGCCATCTGATACGTTGAAGGCTTGTCAGTCAGTAGTATAACTCCAACAGACCAATGAGAGATTGTTTGTTGGTTTTTTGGGGAGTTCTGCTCTGAACAAGTACTGTAGTAATCCCTGCTGGCTGAGCTCCACCCAAACAGCAGTGAGTGAGTCATAAACACACACGAGCAGAGTTGAAACTCGAGTCACTGTGAGCAAACACATCTGCTGAACTCGACTGAAGGCTGTTATTATGTGGGTGAAATAATTGTAATCCAGAGTCCACCTAGACCTAGCATGCTCATAGTTATGTAATATGTGTAGCTTGTGAGAATAGTTTTAAACAAGCAATTGATGCTTGGGTGAGTAACTATGGTGCTTGTTGCCATAGGGACCGACGAGGATGCCATCATGAAGCTGTTGACGGCTCGCAGCAACGCCCAGAGGCAGCAGATCAAGGCCGCCTACAAAACTCTGTTTGGAAAGGTTGGACTTCCTTAACAGCTGTTAAGCCATCATATGCGTAAGTGTGTGTAATATGTGTAATAATCTACTGTATCTTCATATCAGGATCTGATAAATGACCTGAAGGGAGAGCTGACTGGCAAATTTGAGACCCTGATCGTGGCTCTGATGGCCCCACCCATCGCTTATGATGTGACATCCCTCCACCACGCCATCAAGGTAAGTGCTGCGGTTGCAGGTATAAGACTGATGAAGACTCTTTTGTGCTGAACACGGAGAGTTTATGCACACAGGCAGAAATGTTAGCAGTCAGAGCAGCTGGAAACTCAAATGTCATTTCATCAGACATTTCCCCCTTTGACCTGTAGGGGGCAGGAACAGACGAGAAGGTCCTGGTGGAGATCCTCGCCTCCAGAACACCTCAGCAGGTGAAGGACATCATCGCTGCTTATAAACAAGGTAACACACACACAGACACACACACATACTGCAAGATAAACTCACCCGTCTGAAAAAAGACTGAAATCATGAACATTGTTTAAATTGTACAAATTCTATGTTCCATGCAGTTTAATTAGTTTATTTCTTAAAAAAAGCTAAGTTAAGATAAAAAGTGAAGTTTAGATGTTTAGGCCGAGCACACAGGACACTGTAGTCCACATTCTTCGTTTTGTTATTCCTTTACTGAAAACTTTCTCCTATTTAAAAAATAAAAATAAAAAAAGAAAATGAACATGGTTACAACACATGATAAACCTGTTCAGCAGGCACCACGGCTTAATCTAAACTTTCTAACTAGCACAGACAGCTTGTTCTACATATTAACCAATCAGAGACAGGAGCTGACAGAAGACACTTTTTTTTTTTTAGAACTGTGAATTATTAATATTTTTATTGGCATATATAGACTTTCAATGAAAAGGCACAAGTTGGGGAAAACCACTTTACATGGAAATAGACTGTATTACAGTTAAATTTGTTACATTATTCTGCTGTATGTGTGTGTATAAATAGAGATATGATATTGAACTGTTCTATTATTTTGAGTGTTTATCACTAAAGAGTTGTAAATTCGTATAGGCATGTGTGTCATTTTTCGTGTACATTGGGTTCCTGGTGGACAAAAATGTGATTGCTTTAGATTACAGAAATGTGACAAAAAGCTGGGGAACCTTTTTCAAGATCAGGGCTGAAATTAAACCTGTGTGTGTTTGGTGTCTTCCTCAGAGTATGATGCCGACCTGGAGAAGGATGTATGCGGTGACACTTCAGGTCACTTCAATAGACTTCTGGTTATTCTGCTGCAGGTAAATCTGCTCTCCTCTCCTCTCCTCTCCTCTCCCTCTATCCTCCTCTCTATTATTGTCTCCTCTCTCCTTGTCTCCTGTCCTCTCCTCTCTAACAGAGATGATGTGTCTCTCCTCAGGCGAACAGGCAGACGGGGATCCAGCAGGGAGATATCGAGACTGATGCTCAGGTGAGTCAGCCGTTCACTGCTGGTCAGTAAATATTTCTTCTCTTCGCCATAAATGGTGTCTTTGTCTTCTTGTCTGAGGGTGTGATGGTCACATGTGTTTGTGGATAGGATCTAAAAACAGGGCCTTAGAGCCTGTTTGTGTATGTGTGTGTTTTTGGAGGTGGGAGTGGCAGTTTGTACATCGAATCTGTAATGATGTTATGACGCTTTTTTTAAAAGACATTTTGAAAATAAATACTGTGACGGGGTATGGAATGGGCAAACTATTTTCCTCTAGTTCTTGCTGCCCCTCTGCTGAATGTCTGTGTCAGCTCCACACACCCAGTTTGTTTAAAAAATGCTTTTCATAAAAAAAAAATCTTTAAATTAAATCTTAAAGTCAAACGTTTGTGTCCACATCTGAGCTCAGATACGCAGGTAATGCTACTTGAATTTATTTTAAATCAAACTTTTAACACATTGTGTAGTGGTTTCAATGACTAGTAACATGGGTAGAAGAAGCACTCACTTAAGTGAAAGTAGCAATATTCTGTTACAAGTAAAAGTCCTGCATTCAAAATTTTATTTAAGTAAAAGTAATATCAGTAAAATCTACTTAAAGAATCCAAAGTAAAAGTATTCACTGGGATTAATGGCTTCTTTGACAGTCTTGTATTATTATACATAGCTTATACAGTATTATTGGAATATTATTACTGATTCATTAGCACGAGCTAGTTTTAATTATGTTATATACAGTTGGATACTTTAATATAACAAATCTATAAAAATTATCAGATTTTATAAAATGGTCATGTTTTAAAATCTCAATTTGCACAGTAACTAGTACTGAGATAAATGTAGTGAAGTAAAAAGTGCAGTATTTCCCTGTGAAGTGGAGTGGAAGTATTTTTATTTAACCAGGTTAAATCCCATTGAGATTAAAAATCTCTTTTTAAAAGTATAAGTAGCATAAAATGGAAACACTCAACTACCTCAAAATTGTACTTCAGTAAATGTTCTCCGTTACTTTCCACCACTGACTAGTAAATTGACTTTGACATGTAAAATGGGGGGAGTGCCCCTTTTAAGAGGCTAATAGTTTGCTTGTTTTTCTGAAAGTGAGGGACAAGCGATGTGTGATGCGTGTACCGTTTGTTTCTGTGGTCGTAGGCCCTCTTCAAGGCAGGAGAGCAGAAGTTCGGCACTGATGAACAAGCGTTTGTCACCATCCTGGGAAACCGGAGTGCTGAACATCTTAGGAAAGGTTTGTCTGTCAGTTGAGGGCTGCAGCAAGCAGAGAGCTGCTGTAATTATTTAGCAGTTTCACAAAATAGCCAGACTCATTCTGAACCTGTGTCTTACAGTATTTGACGCTTACATGAAGTTGTCAGGATACGAGATAGAGGAGAGCATTAAGAGGGAAACGTCCGGTGGCCTGAGGGATGTGCTTCTCGCCGTGGGTACGAAACTACACAACTCCATACTGCCGACTGGTTCTGTTGTCAGCTTCTCGAGAGGTGGTGACTTTGGGTGACTAAAAATCTTTGCCTGTGTTTCCTGTTTTCCTTTTACAGTGAAGTGTGCCAGGAGCGTTCCAGCCTATTTTGCGGAGACCCTGTACTATGCGATGAAGGTAAGACAACAAAAAATGGCCAAGTATAGTCAATGCTATACTTTTTACCACTGTAAAATGAGTTGTAATAACACATTATAATGCCAGCAAAATGCAATCCATTGCTGTTAAATAAAGGTCCCAATGTACGTCACCATTGGGGCTTTCAATTCTGAGTTTTTAAAACTTAAAATTAGTGAAATGTTCTGCATCAGAAATGTGGAAATGGTCGGACAGATTATTTTATTACAACTCATAAGTTGCTGAAGTATGTTTAATGTCCATATGCTCAATTTGAGCCAGACTGTCACTTAAATAAATCAAGCCAGTAAGTTGTTTGGAAACTCAAAGACTCTTGATATGTTTTCTTTGGAAAAACCATTTGTAGCCCAAAGTTAGTGTAGTCAATATTGTTGTTTTTCCTTAAACCTGTAGCATTTAGGATCTTTGTCTTGTGAAACCTGGAAAAAACTTGATTTGATGTTTCAAGTTATTAATGTCTTTCTGTTCAGATTTAAATGAAATTCCATTAAAAGTTAATTAATATTAGTTATGTAAGCTGTGGTTTTTTTGTGTGTGTGTAACTGGATTCACGTGCGATTCAAAAATGTACTTTTATTTATTTTATTTTTTTTAAGGGCATTTTATTGGATATATTTATTTACAGGATAGCGATATTGGAGAGAATACAGGAATTGAGCGAAAGTGAGAGAGAGCTGCAACAGAGGTCCCCAGCGGGATTTAAGGTTCACGGTCAGCATCCTAACCCCTGAGCCCCAGCGCCTTCACAAGTTTTCTAAACATCGTTGGAAATGGCATTGTTGAACATGATGGCTATTCAGAGCTTTATAGCGAATTTCAGCTCATTGTTTAGCTGTCCGGTCTGTAACTTTACTGTTTTGGTTCACTCTCCTCACTCCCATAGCATTGTTTTCGGCCACAGCAGGCAGCTGTTTTCAGTGAAAAAGCTTTAAAAACCCACTGTACACTGCCTGCTGGCAGACAGACACAGTTAGCTGGTGAACATAGTGGAGCATTTAGCAGCTAAAGAGCCAGATATTTTCCCTCAAAGTGGTGGAGACCAAAAACAGAGCTAAAAGGGAGTGAATATTGGACTTGCATTCGCCAGGTGGTCAGAAACACGACTCCAAATGAAGTGCTGGGTGTGTAAATAGGCAACTGTCTGCTAACGTGCCTTACGTCAGTGTTGTGTTCACAACTTGTTTCTGCTGCTCCCAAGTGTTCTGCATATTTACAGAGTCGTGGAGCCTTAGCAGAAGCTTGTGCTCTCAGACGTTTATTACACATTCATACAGTCATTATAAATATGTGTTTGTTGCAGGGTGCAGGAACCAGTGATAACGTCCTGATCAGAGTGATGGTGAGTCGCTGTGAGGTGGACATGCTGGACATCAGAACTCAGTTCAGGAGGATGTTTGCCTGCTCCCTGTATTCCATGATCAAGGTACACACACGCATGAATAAACAAATACACTGCACTACACACACTTACATAAGTTGCCATACTGCCCTTCAAAGGTAGACAGCAGTAACTACAGAAGCAGGGAAAGAATTAGAAGTATTTAGGCATAGTTCATAGGGATTAAATATATCTGTTTTGCTAGGTGTCTATTAATATTTACATTGAAATCAATATAAACGTTATCTTAAATTTAAATATTTTATTTATTTGTAGCTTAACCACACCAAATCACATGAATTCCACTAGAGTCAAAATCCGAGATGGCAGTTACTGATATTATGTTAGTTAGCTTTAGCAGTTTACCTGTTTACTTTCTCCATCTTGAAACTGAATTACCAAGATGTCCGTTTATTAAAATGGGTATTTTTCAGCTAGAGGAAAAATCAATAAGTCGATTGAGCTTTAGCTGAGGCTAGCTGTATATTGCATAATCATTTTTAGATGGTAAAACAGATTTCAAAAAGTCAGACTGTTTTCACCAAATATGTATTTACTCCGTTTTCTATTTGTAGGGCAGCATACACCTATGAAGATTGATTGAATTCGGCATGTGTTTTTTTTTTTTTTGTTGTTACAGGGAGATACTGGCGGTGACTACCAAAAGGCCTTGCTGTTGCTCTGTGGTGGAGATGATGCGTAACCATGGCAACAGGCAACACAACAGGAGCTACACCTGAAGTGCCTCTTCTCTAAGTTGGCCCTTTGTGCCATCGACTCACGGAAACCGGAAGTTCCCCCAAAATGTAAAATTCATCACAACAAAACTTGGTGTGTCTGAGAGAGACGGCCCATCCGGTCTTTTTCAACTATGATACCAAATAATGTCTTTGAAAAGGTAGCTAACATTTTGTTCATGTCCACATTATAATGCCTTTGGCTTTTGGTCGACTAACCTCCTCAATATGACTTATAGTATAACATTCATTTGTAATGCTGAAGTATCAGACCACAGTTGTTTTGTTTGCACTTTGTATGGCCGAAACATTATATGCAATAATAAACTTTTCAGCGGATAAAGTACAATGGCAAATCTCTCGTCTCTGGCATGTCTCAGTACAAATCCTGTGCTGCAGTACAGATGTACAAGTGCCCGTCCAGTATCCGTTGAACATGCACCAGCCTCTTATAGCCACTAGAGGGAGATAGAGCAGCTTTAATAGAAAGAGGTTGCGTCCGGAATGTTAAAGTACCTCAACATCACCCCTGTCATTACTAGTTAACAGACGTGGAAAGTACATTTAATCAGCCTATACTTAGTGTCAGTACAATTGTTAGGTTTGGGAACATTTGCAGCTTTATACTCCAACACATTTAATATATTGTACTCTTAATTCATTTGGACAGCTAAAGTATCTGCTTACTTTGCAAATCAATACATACAAAGCATCAGTTTATAAAATGTGAAACATTACAGATTAAAATTCCTAGAAATATACACTGCTAAAAATAAATAAATAAAAGGGAACACTTAAGCAACACATCCTTCATCTGATCTCGGTACCTAATGGCAGTCAGGCTACCTCTGGCGAGCACATGGAGGGCTGTGCGGCCCTCCAAAGAAATACTGACCCACCGCCAAACCGGTCATGCTGGAGGATGCTGTAGGCAGCAGAACATTCTCCCCGGCGTCTCCAGACCATCACATGTGCTCAGTGTGAACCTGCTTTCATCTGTAAAGAGCACAGGGCGCTAGTGGCAAATTTGCCAATCTTGGTGTTTTCTGGCAAATGCCAAACGTCCTGCCCGCTGTTGGGCTGTAAGCACAACCCCCCCCCGTGGACGTCAGGCCCTCATACCACCCTCATGGAGTCTGTTTCTGACCGTTTGAGCAGACACGTGCACATTTGTGGCCTGCTGGAGGTCATTTTCCAGGGCTCTGGCAGTCCTCCACCTGTTCCTCCTTGCACAAAGGCAGAGGTAGCGGTCCTGCTGCTGGGTTGTTGCCCTCCTACGGCCTCCTCCACGTCTCCTGGTAGCGCCTCCATGCTCTGGGCGCTACGCTGGCTGACAGACACCGCAAACCTTCTTGCCACAGCTCGCATTGATGTGCCATACTGGATGAGCTGCACTACCTGAGCCTCTTGTGTGGGTTGTAGACTCCGTCTCATGCTGCCAATAGAGTGAAAGCACCGCCAGCATTCAAAAGTGACCAAAACTTCAGCCAGAAAGCAAAGGAACTGAGAAGTGGTCTGTGGTCGCCACCTGCAGAACCACTCCTTTATTGGGGGTGTCTTGCTAATTGCCTATAATTTCCACCTGTTGTCTATTCCATTTGCACATGTGAAATTGATTGTCAATCAGTGTTGCTTCCTAAGTGGGCAGTTTGATTTCACAGAAGTGTGACTGACTTGGAGTTAGATTGCGTTCTTTAAGTGTTCCCTTTATTTTTTTGAGCAGTGTATAAAGTACAGTTTAAATCAGCTCCTTTGACCAGCTACAATGTTAAAACGCTGCTTACATTAATGGATTATTAGTAATAATTGAATAATATAATGTATAAAAGTATTCCGCTCTCTGAAAGGCAGCATTCCCCATGATGAACACTTCTGCTTTTCTTACTGATGATACTTTTGTAAAATTCTTAATTCAGGACTTTTCAACAAGTATTTATACGATGTGGTATTGCTAGTTGTACTCAAAAATGACCTGACCACCACTAATTAGTTGGCAGCAGAGCTTGCAATATCTTTGCTCTTTGCTTTGGATCCTTGGAGCAACATTATTACACAGATGCATGACGTTTTATGTGCCAGCAGTGGTGGAAATAAGTACTCAGATCTTTTAATCAAGTAAAAGTAGAAATACCACAGTGTATGAATAGTGTGTTACAAGTAAAAGTAGGTCATTAAGCACAATGGCCCTTAGCAGAATAACGTATATCATATTATAGGATTATAATAATTAATGCATTAATGTGTAGATAACTTTAATGTTGCAGCTGGTAAAGCTAATATTACCTACTTTATATACTGCTGGATAGCTTGTAAATTTACTCCCTGGATCAATAAAGTATTATCTAAACCTGTAATAATACATGATAATGTATTTGATGATTGTATTTTGTATTATTAATCTGAATCTGCAAAGTAAGGAGTAACTAAAGTGGAGTGAAGAAAAATGTACAATATTGGCCTCTGAAATGTCGTGGAGCAGAAGTATAAAGAAGCATTAAATGGAAATACGCAAATAAAATACAAGTATCTCAAAATTGTACATAAGTAAATGTACTTACATTCCACCACTGGGTTGTGTACACACATACAATACAGTAAATGTGTTTAGTTAGGTTCCATCACTGTGTTTCAGTTATGTGAATGTCTTGCAAAGCCATTAACAACTGATGGACGCGTTTGTGTGAAAGTATTTTGTAATTTGTGTGAACTGACCCTTTAAATACTCAAGGTCCATAGATGGCACTCACAATCCTTCGCTGCTGAAAACGTCACATACATGAAGCTTTCACTGCTGCATGTTGTTCTGCAGATTATCGCTGCTGGTGAGGCTTCATATAAAGGCATTTTTATTGGTATAGCAGCTTTCAACATCAAGGCAGTTCAAAGTGATTTACTTAGGATGGAAAGGCATTAAGAAAAGATATAAAAGCAACACAAGACAGTAGAAAAAGACACATGATAAGGATTTTGAAAACCGTAAACAAAATAAAATATAAGATAAAACTAAGAGCACAGCTACAGTGTTTAGTTGTGACTCAGAAATGTTACAGTTGTCACTGTCATGCTTCTTGCATTCACTGCAACAAAAGAAGCTTGTCAGCATTTGGATTTTAGTGTAACGATTTGGGTTGACTGTCACCTACTTTAATTAAAGTAAAAATTGCTGAATGAGATAAGTGTTGCCAGTAAAAAGATTTCAAAGGAAACTAATTTGCTCAGTTTCAGTGTGTGTGTGTGTGTGTGTGTGCTCTTGTACAGCCTTTTTTGTGAGGACCAGTTTGCGTTTTAGACCTTGGGAGTGAGGACATTTTTGGAAAGTGAGGATTTTGGCCGGTCCTCACTTGAGACCTCAAGAGACCTTTAAGAGGCTGTTTGAGGGTTAAGACTTGGTTTTAGGGTTAGGGTTAGAATTAGGTTTAGGTTAGGGTCAGGGTTGGCGTTAGGCACTTAGCTGTGATGGTTAAGGTTAGGGTAAGGGGCTGGGGAATGCATTATGTCAATGAGAGTCCTCACAAGTATAGCTGTACAAACGTGTGTGTGTGTATGTGTGTGTGTTGGATTGAAGAAGGGATCATCCCAGGTCCTGTTACACTACTTTCTGTTATTCTTTTCACGGAAGCGTTTGCCGTTGATTGTTGCCACAGAAACAGGCAGCCAATAAAAAGGCCCGGACAGCAGGGTGTGGGGGTCAGGCCACCTCGAGCCACAGGAAGAACAATACCTCTAGCTCCTCCCTCCTCGCTGCCTTGCGTGTTTTTGAGAGTCTGTGTGTGGGCATGTGTCCGGTCAGCTTTGTAGGTCAGATCTGAAGTACTTAGTGAAGCGTTGAGTTGTGTTTTGATGCTCCCACCACCACCACCTGACATCCAGCCCCTCCTCTCCTTCATCACGCTGGCTGAAGCTCTGTGAACTGCAAACAGCAGTTCAAGTTCAAGATGACTCGGGCGTTTGTTTTCCAGCAGAGCTTAGAACAGCTATCAGTACACATAGTTTAAACAATGAAAGAAGCAAAAGGACTAAATAACAAATGGCTTTAAATCCTTGGTTTGAATTCAATTTCATCCTGCAAAGGGTGTCTGTGATGGTCTGTAAACCATAAAAAACTGGCTCAGATTTGACCTCCTAAAAGCTGATACTATCCTCATAATGTACTGATATACTATCCTGTCACAAATAAAATAACAGCCAGATTCCTGAAGGTGTGCTCCAGGCTTTCTGCTCCTAAAATCCTAGAAAAGGTTATATCCTCCATATTTTTCAGAGTTTTACTTTCAAAACGCTAACTCCCACCTTTCTTGAGCAGATGTCACAATAAAAGACAAAAATAAACACACATAAAATATACAGGCGAAATATGAGTGGGATGTTCTGTGGCAGCAGGTCTGCGCCCAGAAGCACGACCAACAGGATAAAAGTAACAGTTCATGTTAGCTCAGGAGTCAGGGACAGAAAAAAGGCAAAAACCAGGGAAGGTCAGGTGATGGGGAATGGCGGGGAAAAGGAGTTACTGCTGGGCAGGAGGGAGTGACGAGATCTGAAATGACAAGAGAGTTCGTATATGGCAGGGAAACAAAGCAGACAGGAAAATGTGAGAACTAGGAGAATGAAAAAAAAAATAAATGAAAGTAGACCTTAGAAACTAGCAAGTATACCGGGGTCCAAACACCCAATGCAACTTAAAACCAAATATTCACCAAGTTGGGGCAACCAGAGGGACAAGGCCATTGCTGAAAAAGGCTTAAAAGGTGGTTTAATACACAATTCTTAAAATAATGTTAGTGGGAATTACACAAAATTCACAAAAGTATAATATATTGAATAAAATGTACGGAGTTTTATGAAACTGACAGGAATAGATACACGTTTCTGGACAAAGTAATAGCAGAGAGATGATTTTTTTTTTAATCAATAGATCACATATTAATAAATCAGAAATATGGTGGAAGATGAACTACAACCTACACTAACCTTACTTAATCAACAGAAATATTGCTGTGCTACACTAGAATTCAGCAAAAAATCTTTTTTGCAAGAAAACATTGTTTTTCTTGTGTTTGGTTATGATCATTGGTGCTGTGAACTGTCAGATGTTGTATCTGTTGCACAGCAAAGGCTAACTAATGTTTGTTGAAGCACTTCAGAACAAAACAGAAAGGGTAACTCTTTCTTTGGCAGAGCACTAGCAGTTTTTAAAGGCGTCCACGCGTCTTCAGTTTCAAATTTTAGGTGCCACAATTGCAAAGACTCAGTCCCGTTTAGCCTGAAGTGAGAAACCACAGACACGCCATAATCAGAAGACATCAGAGATCTGTTAGTGATACCTATGTGGGCTGTAGTAACTCACCATGCAGAGCTCTAAAGGGATCACAAGAATCCTTAATTGGACTACATCTGATGTGAAGCCAGTGTGAAGGAATCAAGAGTGGCGTCACAGGAAATATTTTAGGGCTTGTCAGCACCCCCATGAGGGATCACAAGATAAATCTGAAGGGCCGCAAGATGATGAACAGGATAGTAAAGAAGACAAAACTCATTTCTGAGGCACAAAATTCAAATGTTTTATGCAGCACTTTTGGGGCTGTGCTGAAAAATGAAAAATGTGCAGTCGAGAATAATAATCTGTCATAAAATAATAAATTGTGTTTATTTTACAGACTTTTCCGCTAATATTTGCTGTTTTTCCCTTGTGAATCACTGAATAGCCTTACCTGTTTCAGCATCTACAAGTTTCAGAAATCCTAAAACAAACCAGCAAAAACACCACGCTTTTATTGGGAACCTCTGTTTTAGACGACCAGATCAAGAGCTGAAGGTGCAAAACATCTCAGTTGAAACATGAAGAAGCTGACCGACAGGCTCAAGCTTGTGACTTGTGCCCTTGTGACTCATGCAACCACGACGTCCAAACATCTGGTTGTGTCTTGTCATTTATTTCACTTTTTCTTGTCTCTCTTGATTGAAGCAAATCCAGCAAAGCCTTCCACATCTTATATTTTTGGTGGGATTTATGCAGCAAATCAGATTTTCCTCCCTTGCTGAGTCCCAAATCTAGCAAAGACGAGCTGCTTTGACATCAAAGTGTTAAACTATACATGCGTACATGAGTAACGGCATTACAAGAGAAACTATACAAACCATTACTCCAAAGAACATGTAGACGTGTTTCATTCATCAGGAAAACACGTATGCTTAGTTTTGTGTCTTTAGGCACAGGTTAGATCGAAGAGCAGATGGAAAGCAATGTCAGAGGTGGATCTTCTGTTTTTGGGGTGATCCTATCAATGGAAGGCCTGAAACCTCAAAGGGCTTTTAATAAAAGCGGTTTTAATTCTTTGAGTCGAGGAGTCAAAGCCTGGGGCTTTCACAGGTATTTGTTTTGTTTGTAAAGCATCGACTCTACCACCCTGCGTGGGAAAAGGAAACAAGATTTGACATGCACCCATTATGAGCAGGAAAGGGACACATGAATATGACTCTGATGAGTTGACGATTATTGACGATAATGTGTTTTCCTTCAGGGATTTCTTCACCTCATCAAGATATCACTGACGGTTTGAGAGTATTTGCCTTGACTGGCCCGGTCTGCAGTACTTTACACATCACGGAAACATTTACAGAGTGAGATTTAAGGGGAACTCATTCAATTTCACATGTCAAAGTTAATTTGCTAGTCATGGGGGGGGGTACTATTCAGCCTTTGTGGCTATGAAGGGGCTTTGAAAAGTATGATAAAATGACTCAAATGACGAAGCTCCAGAAACCCCTTGCCCCAACACCTTTCCGATGTCCATTGCTGTAACTTTCCAAAACGGACAAGCCGGCATTCACACCCACTTTACGCAGCGATTGGCCAGCTGAGAGAGTAAGCAGGGTTTGAACTGCTCTCTTTGTGCATTCTTTACACAAGCATTTCTTCTTCAGAGTGAACTGACTATGCTGTTCAGCTGTCCGTCCCTCAACTTTACTGCTTTGGTTCACTCTCACCGCTCTCGTAGTGTCACTGACCAAATCAGGACTGAGAACATCGCTGACAGCTCAGTGTGTTATTCACAGAAAGTTACTTCCTCGTTATAAGCATAATAAAAGAAGAAACAATCATAATGGGATAACTGTCGCACTTAAATGGCCGCTGAGCTGATAACCAGTGTGGCCGCTCGAAACACCTACCAACGCTTCTGATTTCCGGCGTGGTTGGACAACAGGGCCCAAGAGCTAGTTTTATTTTCTAGCATAACTCAGGACCTAAGAGAGGGGAAATTTCACGGAACAAAGGTCCCCTACCACCTCCAGGCCACCTGGAGCCCAACAGAAAGCTTGTTTTATTAACTGGGTGCATGAAGGTCCCGTGTGTAACATTTGGGAGGAGCTATTGGCAGAAATGGAATATAATGTTCTGCTTGTATGTGTGTGGCGCTGACGGTATCCTGATACATGCTGTACAGAGTCGGCACTGCCTGCAAGCAAATTCCACTGAAAACACCTTAATGATAGAGGCAGGAATTGCACACACACACACACACACACCTTACTGTCATGAGCAAACAA
This sequence comes from Coreoperca whiteheadi, assembly GCA_011952105.1. NCBI lineage: Eukaryota > Metazoa > Chordata > Actinopteri > Centrarchiformes > Sinipercidae > Coreoperca > Coreoperca whiteheadi. The sequence goes on along the minus strand of CM022472.1, from coordinate 9,687,235 downwards.
GTTACAATCTAGTATTTGCTTATAATTGTATTACAGATCTTTTATCAGGCCTACTGACCTGTTGACCTTTGAGGGTGTGAAACAAATGGTCGTATTACAGACAGGAAGCCACCCCTTAACCATGCCCACCCCCAATTTAACTGCTCATTAATCATGTCTTGTCCTGGGTGGCAATTTTGAGTTGGTAGATAGAAAATGTATGTTTTTATTTTAATTCTATTTCAGTTTCACTCTCCCTTTACAGTACTTTAATGTACTTCATTGCACTTTGAGCTCGCATGACTTGTATGAAAGGGGCTCTACAAATAAAGTTTATTATTCTTATCATTAATGTTTACAGACACGATACAGCCATGCTGCCACTAAACCACTACGGCGCTTTCCATTTTCTCCCATTTCAAGTGCTGGTGGGGTCACGCTCAGAGTTTTAGAAAATCAATTTAAGTGTCTGTCAGTCAAATGAATCCATCAACCTTTCAGTACATAAAATGCCACAGAAAGGTCTCACCACAAAGTCCATTCAGTAGCTGTTCTGGAGCTTTTGGTTTTGTCCTGGAGCTTCAACAGCAGATGGAGTTGATTTGTAGATGCTCAAATTGACATTTTTTCCTCAGCACTTTAAAGTGGCAATAATCAAGAGTTTTAAGTATCAAATGGCAAAACAGTGTGACAATGTGAAAGGTGTTGCTACTAGTGCTGAACCCGCAGACAATTATCTCCTGAATCTGCAGCTCCCCTCAGCTTTACAGAGCTTTATACCGAGTTTCAGCTGATTGTTCAGCTGTCTGTCCCTCATCTTTACTGTTTTGGTTCACTCTCACCGCTCTCATAGTTTCTTTTTCAACTTCAGCAGGCAGCTGTTTTCAGCTAAAACGCTCTAAAACCCCATTGTACACTACCTGTTCAGCACCAAAAAGTAAACAGACACAGTTAGCAACTAGCTGCTGAACATAGTGGAGCATTTAGCAGCTAAAGAGCCAGATATGTCCCTCAGGAGTTGGTAGAGACCAAAAACTGAGCTAAAAGAGAGTGAATATTGGACTTAACATTCATCAGGTGCAGAAACACGACTCCAAATGAACGTACATTTTTTCGCTGTAACTCTCTCGAGGAGTAAATAAGCAACTGTTTGCTAACAAGTTCACCCTATAAACCTAAAAGGTGATGATATAGGTTGCGTTATTATTCTGTCATTGCAGGTTTATGGACTTCTCTGATGATAGCTTTAAAGATGAGCTTCAGAGTTAGTTCTTGACTTTTGGAAACAGCATGTAAACAAACTCACAGCAACGGCCATTTAATCCATCTACACTTCCATGACAATGGGACAAACTCCATCTGTTGATGAAGATCATGGTATCAAAAGCTCCACAACAGCTACTAAATGGAGCTTGTGGTGAGATTGTTTCTCAGGTTTCCAACGTTCAAATTGTTTGTTTTGTCCAAACCAAAAGAGATATTCAATTTTACAATGATATAAAAGAGAAGATTGTTAAGCAATTTTGCATGGTAAATAACTTACAATTACTTACAATCATTTCAGCACGTAGTATCTCAGACTGCACCTAAAAAATACAAAGCTCCACTTTTTAAAGAAGAGTGAGGTTTAAAAGCCCACCCTGGACCTGAATCTGATTTATAGCCCTGCAGTTCTTCCACTTGCTGTCTGAACTGATCCTGGAGCACATTATCCTCCTGGTGGATCTCCTTTTGATCAAAGCCTGAAGGAGCCAAAAGATAAAAGAAACAAACCCACATGGTGACTAGTAAAGCTGGAGAGGGGGCAGCTGATCTTTAACACACAGACTTTTGGATGGTATCCTCATTTCCTTCTTTATTCTTGACCTCTAACCTCTAACTACTTCCTCCTTCCTGGAATGTGTCCATGAGCTCTGAAGAAGGAGTCAGTAAAACATTATGTCTGAAAGAAAAAAAAGTCCCCTTTGTGCCATGAAAAAGAGAGCGGACTTCCGTTATAGGTGGAAATCGCTCTCCGGTTGGCTTTTTTAAGTGTCTGAGGGGACAAAGAGCAGCAGGTCAGAGGTGAGGAAGGTCACCAGCAGACAGGAAAGCATAAACTCCACGTGTGGGGTTGCACTTGTTCAAGGATTACACATTAAACACACACATGTGTGCACACAGCTGGATCATAGCAGTCTTTACTTCCAGTCCTATTACATATAAATGGCTCCTAATGCACTGAGAAAGTAATTAGAGACTGCTGCAGGAACCTGGAGGGATAAGCCTTATTTGGATGCCATGTACATTCACTCCACTTGTGTGTATGACAATGAGAGAGTCTTTCATCACGAGTGTGTGGTGCTTTAACCTGGGGGCATGTCAGCAGTGGATGGGAAGACTAAGCAGTGATTGACACGCAGTTTGATCTGCCAAAAAAAAAAACCCCAACGTATTCTGTGACAAAGTCTAAGATGACGGGGAAGCTGTTGGGGTTGTTTTGGTCTGAATACTCACAGCTGTTGTTCTGTTGTTCACACTGTGGAAATAGCCAACTTATCAAGCAAATTGTGGTCTATTATTAACCAGTGCAAGTCTTGTTTTCTCGAAGCAAATTAAAAAAATGTGTCTGTACGAACTATCTAACCATCATTCCTGAACATTTTAACATTTTAAAAGGGAGTGTTCAGCAATGTTGCAAGTCCATAGAAGGAAAAATAATCACAATTTTTGGACTCCTGGAGCACGTGGACAAAAAAGATGTGCACATGTTTTGCACACTGATTGTTGGTATCTTGAAAGCAGCTAGAATAGGGCCAATCTCTGCACTGAAACGAAGTAAAACTCAATTCTAGAAGATTTTTAATTAAAATTGGTTTTACAATCCACGTTGCCACACACACACCTGTAGGAGTGTTCATCCATTCCTCTGCTTCCCCCCCATTAAAAGTCACACGTTTCGTGTTCTCCAAGGCAACAGGACGCATTGTATAAATAGAAATGATTTGTTTCTGGTGCATAAATACAGTACAGTGGTGTTTACATGGTTGATTGAGGTTGAGTTGACCAAAGGTAGAAGTAGCTCTACTTTAATCAATATAATCAATAATCAATCTTCAGTTCTGTGAGATAAACAAGTGGAGAAGTAAGAAGTATTTTGGTTCTTTGCTTGAATAAAACAATATTACACTGTAACAATACTTAATTACAAGTAAAAACAATCAAACCTTTACTCAAGTTCGCTGTCTACAAACCAAACATTATTCACAAGATACAAGATTCAAACCTTTGAAACCATCTCAGGGCAATGTTAATTTACCATCTTGCAAAAGTAAAAGTGCTCACTATGCATAATGGTCGCTTCTGGAGTGTTATGTTAATATACTCTATATTAAATTGTTGGATTATTACTACTAATGCACTGATGTGTGAGCAGAATTTTAATGAGGTATAGTTGGTCAAGGTGGCGCTAATTCGACTTTATTAACTGTTGGGTGCTTAATCAGTAACAATAAATCATATTTCATTATACCATCTAAAATTACTACAACTATCAGATAAATGTAGTGATGTATAAAGTAGCATAACATAGAAATAAGCTGCTCAAGTAAAGTACAAGTGCCTCAAGATTGTACTTAAGACAGTACTTACTTTTCACCCCTGGTGATAAATTACTGCATTAAATGGAAATAAAATAGTATCTTCATATTGGCTGAGGCCCATTCAAAACTCCTGATATCCACATCTGCAAGAGTAATGTAACACGTGTCATGTTGGTGTATGTGGTAAGTGAAAATCACTTAGTTCACGTCTATAAAATGCACAATATCTGACTATTATTGATTAAAAATGAAAGATTTGTCACAGATTAGTCCCTGAGTCCTAAAATAAAAGCTGCGTTCAGTCTGCTCATGTCCACATCCGCATGTCCACATCTGGGATCTGAAAGCTAACAGTCGTCACTCTGCAGAATGGAGAAGAAGAAAGAGCACACGCTGGCCCACGAGCTGCTGCAATGCTCCTCAGCCCTTTTCCGGTGGTCCGCGCGCCGTGTGCAGGCTGTCGGCCCGGGCGGAGCCGCAGCGGTGGAGGCGGAGCGAGGCGGCAGCGGCGGGGGAGTCTCCGGTTCTCCGGACTGATCGCGGGACACGGAGCTGGAGCTGTCCAGCTTGAAGTGCGCGTCCCGGGGCGCGCGCTTACACATGCCGGCCCTCACCAGCGCGCGGTCGTCCTTGCACACTTTGCCTTGGAGCCTTTTGACCGCGCGCGCCACCTGTTTCCAGAAGCCCTTGGGGTCGGACTGATATCCCGGGCAGCTCTGAGGTTTGGCATTGTATTGACAGTCCAGATCGGGGTCTCCGCCTTTGATACGCGCCTCCCGGTTCTCGCATTTGACCGACAGCCTGACCGTGTCCCCGACGTCTCTCGCCCCCCACGTGCACTGCATCTTGTCATTGATGGAGAACTGTCCCCGGGCGCTCGCCGCAGGCTTGGTCCCGCTCTTCTGCGCTCTGCCGGGGGCTGGGGTCATGGTCTTGTCCGCTCCTCGGTTCTTATTGCGCGCACCGGAGGACAGAGACACCTGCTGTCCGAGGAAGGCCAACAGCAACCAGGGCGCGAAAGTCCTCAGTAGCAACATGACTTCTTTCAAACAATGTATTGGCTAAAAGAACAGAGGATGGTTAAAAAAGACGAGGTTCAAAGCCTCAGGAATGGAAAAAATCAGGTCATACAAAACACTGTTTAAAATGAGTTATAGGCTGATCACAGAAAAATATTCAAATGTAGGCTATATTTCTCTAAAAACGGCATCTACAAAACAAAAAAAGGTTATATTGTGATTTTACAACAAATATAGACTTTACCCCTAACCGACAAAGGTTTTTATCCCAACCTGGTAACTCTATTACGCATATAAAAAGGTGCAATTAAACCTGGATCCCGGGCCTGCGGTACATTCAAAGACTGCTGTGAAAAGTAACGAGGCCATACCACAGTATATTACACATATAGTACATACAAGAACGTCGCACACCGAGTCTTACCGAAAACGACAAGTGTTGCTGTGCGTAAAGCTGCTTCTTGTGGCTCTCTGTGGTCTCTCACATGGCTTTCATACCTAGATGCTGTGGCACGCCCCACCATTACCGCCCAACAACACACACCCACACACACACACACACACACACACAATACGTGGGCTACGCTCCTCCATTGAGAAAAATCTTGGCAATAGTTTCTTTGGGATGAAGGGAATGTGTTTTGTTCTGGCCTGACCTGACGTGTCCAAACTGAGCCCCCCCTTCAACGGAGAGTTTAACTGAAGATCAGAGACTATAAACCAAAACGGATGATGGGTCTGCATATCTGCAACAGCTTGGGTTTTAATCTAAAGAATTTAAACAAGCCTGAAACCACATTATAACCCCACCTCACACACATTAGTACGCACAGTCTTGGAGGCTCGACTGCGACTTTCCACCAATCAGCTGCTGCATTCAACCATGAGGCGATCCTCTCCTTTAAACTTCCTGCATGTGGGTTGACTTGTGTTCTGTTTAACAATCTGCTAATGTAAAAGTATGAAGAGTGATCATTAGACAAGATTATGATTGAAGAAGTATATTCTTATAGATTTGAAATGCCTAAACAAAACCATCATGTCCAAACTTATTCTAGCCATGTGCACCCAAAAACTGCAAATAAAAAAACGAAAATATTCCTGTGTTCTAGCACTTAAAAACAGAATAGCAAATACAAACTTAGCATAAGCCACTTATAATACACTATTCAAAATAAACCTAGAGTGTTGTATAAACCTAAATAATTTCAGAACTTATATATAACTTGATAACAACATGAACATGTCACCATAAGTGCTTAAATGGCTCTTACATATGTATTTCCTTTTTATGTATGCATTTACTGTGTCTTAATTAAATAGAAAGCATATTACAAGGAAAAATATTTAGTTTTTTTATTTTATAAATGAATATAGTTTTTCATTGTGACACACATTTTCCATGCCACATTAAAGCCAAATCACAGCACAGAAAACAAAGTAAAGAGGCAAATCACAATTCCATGACTTCGTTATTTTCACCTCTTCCAGCAATCCACACAAGCTTTACACCCTCTGAAAGGGCAGACTCTGCAGAAAACAACAATGGCAGCCGCGTTGCTGTGCGACAAAATATCAGCGATCTACAGTCAAAACTGTAACATAACCATAACCATGTCATAAAGCATGTCTTACCTTTGCTGTTTTCTGGTCAAAAGTTATATTCCGATTGAAAAAGACGGTTCTAGCGTGTTCTCTCGTGTATTACGGTCCCTTTGAAATCAACGGCGGATCCCAGTGTTTTTCCATAAGCACAAACAGTTGGCTCAGAGGGGGGAGGGACCTCACAAACAGAATACACTGGCTCTGGCCTTACTTCCTTCTGGATGGTGATTGGTGTTGCTAAGCCAACCGTGGGCGATTCTATTGGTTCTAACGGTCACAAAGAGGTGTAATTTATGCAGATCGGCCAATGGGCTGCTGAACTGTGAGACTTTTTCAGGCCACACACAGGCAGCTGGAGAAGCATAGTGTATGTACAGAGAGAGTGCCGAGGTGAATCTGAGCCAGATTATAAGCTCAAAATGACTCAAAAACAGTTGTATTTGTACCTAAAACAGGTCAATGGCACATCTGGATCCAAATCGCACATTTGCTGGTTCCGCCTGGAAATATCTGTGAAAAAATGTGTGTTAAACTGCTTAGGTTCACTTTTTTAGCATCTACTTTTGCACAGTTACTTATCAAATATTATTTTAATCATTCCTACAAAGTTTAGGCTTATTCCTTTATGATTCAAATGTGTTTTCACTATATATGAGGTGGAGTTTTTTAGGTAGAAATTTCAATTTTCTACTGCTTTCCAGATGCATATTATCTGAGAGAGTATAGATACCTGAATCCCTACAATTGTATTGTAATCTCACAGGTCTTAGCTTTCTTTTGAGACCAAGATTATGCATATAGCCTTATATTTGGGCATGTAATTTCGGAAAAGAGTTAGGAAAAATGGGCTTTGTACTGAAGATCCAACAGTAACACATTTACCAGACGTCAGCTCTCCCTCTCCCTCTAAACTCTCAGTTGGTTCTCCTTCCTCCTCTGATATCCTGACAATTTAACTCAGCAAGCTCCTTTATGCACTCAACTCAGAAGAGAAGTCAGAAGAACTTTTATTTGGCAGCCTCAGTTTTATACAGACTGTTTATTACAACAATCAACAGTTTCTCAGCGTTTCTCTAATAGAACCTATTAAACTTTCTATACATTCATTTTTGCCTTTGTTTGTTTAATGGTCCTTCTCAAATATGAGGATTTGCTGCTTTTCCTTTTAATCATTTCCATAATCAAGATACAGTTTTAATCATTTTGAGCTGTGGACTGCGGGTTGGACAAAACAAAGCATTGTGAAGGTGTCACTTTGGGCTCTGGGTCGTTGTGACGGCATTTCTCACTAATCTCAGAATTTTTACGAACCGAACAATCAATCGATTAATCCAGAAAACAATCAGCAGTTTAATCCATAATGAAAATAATCATTAGTCGCAGCCCTGTACAGAACAGTAAAACATTTGCTCCACCTCAGCCAACTACAACAGTAAAATCCTGCTTTTACATTAATGCACGAGTAATAATAGTCTAATTATAGAATGTATAATAGTATAACAGTCACAGGGGCCATTGGTCTGCACTGAGTACTTTTACTTTTAATACTTTAAGTACATGTTCCTTATTATACTTACATACTTTTACTTCAGTAACATTTTGAATGCAGGACTTTTCCTTGTAACAGAGTATTTTTTACAGTGTGGTATTGGTACTTTTACTTAGGTAAAGGATCTGAATACTTCCTCCACCGCTGCTTACTGCAAACCACTGATCCTTCTTGAAGGGTAAGTTAATAAATCCACCCCACCATGTCGTCATGCTTCATTGCTGTGATGGTGCAGCTGCTGCAAGTTGGAACATAGACATCATGGTAACAAGGAAGGAGCCATCTCAGGAAGGCTAACACAGTATAAATCTCTTCTTAAGACACACTTTTATGTCATATGGTTTGTTCTTAATCTGATGGTATTTGTTGTAATTATTAAAATTATTTTATCATTTTTATATCTTATTTTCTGTATCTTATTCGCTTTTATTATATGTTTTTGTTGTAAAGCACTTTGTAACTTTGATTTAAAAGGTGCTATATAAATAAAGTTGTTATTTTTATTATTATATAAGGTTCATATGGGCACGTGTCCAATAATCTCACAAGTTGCAGTGGTTTCACGCTGATTCACTGTGTCGGAAATAGCAGTAGAGGATTTACTGTAATAAAACAGTAGGGAGGCTGCGTGTGTGTTTATGTGTATAACTCGCATTGTGGGAGAGACATATGAAGCTTTACATGACCACAGATCTTTTCCTCTCTGCTCGGTGCAGCACCACCTTGTGGTTGCCAGAGTTGGACTAATGAAGCTGTGTGCAAATGGCCACAGGAAACAATGTCTAGATCGTGGCCTGTATATTATTCCACACATGATATAAAAGACACCCCTCATGCTGTGGTTAATTTGCATAGGACATATAAGTTGCTCCGTTGTTTTGGTTTATTGCTGCGCTCACTTTCATTATTTTGAGCACACAATAAAATGTGGACACATTTTGAAAGCTTTGTTTCAAGCACTTGTACTTAATTCGTGTATTTAGCTCGTTTTGACATAGGTTGAATAACAACATCTTCTTTATATGTATTTATTGTGAGCTTACAGTGCTTGAGATGCCACACACGGTATGGGTATAACTTGGATTAATGTATTTGAATATAAGTAGTTGGTTTGAGGAACACACATTTCACACCTTCGTCCACTGATGAAGAGTTTAGATGTGAGCTCTATGAGGTGATTTGAAACTCTTCCATTTAAACACACAATTTCCCCCTTTTGTTTCCACTGAAGTAGCTTTAGGGCTGTTAAAATCATCTTATACCACACCGTCTCACAGTATCGTATACTGTGTCAGCTGGTTCCAGCTCTTCATTGAAACTATAAGATGTTTAAACTGAGTAAAATATTTAAAACCAAGACGGCTGTAGCATGCCATCAAATGAAAAGATTCTCGGTGTCTTTCGCATAATTTTAGACACATTTCCCCAGAATTCAGCCTGATATATTTGGTCTATTTTGAAACTTTGGGATCCCCACTAGAATTTAAAATAAATGTTGAAATAATCAATGAGTGAGTAATGTGTTTCAACTATGTTTGGCTGCACAGAACGAGTTTGTAATGACCGATTCCCTGCCAGTTGAGGTTTGAAATAATCAAAGAAGTAGCTACAGGCGAGAAGTGATTTCCTGCTGCGCTTTGCGTGTGCGTGCTTGTGTGTAATGTAGGAAAACAACACCGGTGCGGCAGCCATGTTCATTTCCGCTCACTCACAGACCTCCTCTGTTCCCGCCCAAGGTAGCTCTTAAGACTCAATTCCCTTAACAACTTCAACCTCAGCCAGGCGTCAGACATGTTGTTACAGCCGGCGATGAAAAGAAACAAGGACCCCTTTGAATGAATGGGTGCGAAAACCTGCTGGCTGTTTCAGCTCAGCAGAAGAAACAGAGCGACACAGAAGAAGAGGAGAGGTCACTACTCCGACTTTATTCTCTTTACCATCACTCTTTCTTTCCTGGAATAAACGTCGAAACATTTATGTGACACGAGGAGGGAATTATACATCATATACAAACAGAATCCCATGCCTGCCATATTTTCCCTTTGCCTTGCTGTGTGCTTGACATATTTAAAACAAATGACATGTACACTACATGACAGCACAAGCAGTCGTCCGCTAACCGTACACAGGTGTGGGTCGAGTAACATGTTGCAGTGTCGGAAGTCAGACCTCACAAGGCGACAAAATGACTCCAGAAATGGTTCCCACACAGATCCTGGAGAGGTCAAAATTAGACAAGAATAGTTCTGACTGGGTCCATTGCTGGTGTTTCCAACCTGAAAAAACAAAAAACGTGGAATTTAGTAATTCATTTAAGATAAAGTTGGTTTCTGTTGTGAATGGGCAGCCTGCACAGAGATAAAGTGCTCTGTAAACTTAAAGACAGACTTTGATTTTGAGTTGATTTTACTGACAGTGTGTTTGAAATATCTGGGTGAGTGTATGAATTACTTCTACCACAACGTCTTTACAGTGGTACTCAGTTCAGTTCATCCACACCAAAACAATTCTAACTTTTCCAGCCCACCTCTTGCTAAACCTTCTCTCTAACTCTCCTTTCTCCTTTTCTTCTTCTTCATTTTTCCGTCACTCACCTGTGCCTGCAGTATCGTCTCAGTTTTGGAACCAGCTGATGAAGTAGGTGCAGACGCCGTGGAGGCTCTTCCAGCAGTACTCGGAGGCGATGCGGGAAGCTTTGGAGTCAGGCTGCTCTGTGGGACGAGTAGTGGTCTTCCCAGGCTTGGGGGTAGCTTTCTTCTGGGGGCCCTTGCCTGGCTGGGGCTTGGCGGGCTGTGGCTGGGGCTTGACAAATTTAGGAGTAGTAGCGGGCTTGGTCTGGGCCGGCACCACCGGTTTACGCTGCTCCTGGACCGCCTTGGAGGGCTTGGGGGTGGTCGTCTTGGGCCAGGAGGCCAGGAAGGTCATCTGGGCCTCGTCGGGGTATTTCTTACACATCAGTGGGCGGTAGATTTTGGGTCCCTGGCAGGCGTGGCTCAGCTTCCTCATGTCCCACATCATCTGGGTGAAGTAGTGGCGAGGGTTGAGGTTGTAGGCGCGGCATAGGTTGGGTTTGCCCTGGAAGTCGCAGTAGTAGGAGCGTCCTGAGATCTGACCCTGGCTTAGACCTTTGCAGGAGACACGCAGGCGAGTATGGTCCCCGGCTCCGGACACCACCATGGTACAGGAGTCTTTGGTCTTGGTGCTAAATCTGATGGGCTCATCCCAGACGCTGCGTTGCTGCTGCTGCTGTCTGTTGTCGTTGCTGCTGTTGTTGGCCTGAGCGTTTGACACAAAGACAGTCGCTGCCAGGAACAACAGCAACACTGTCATCCTTTCTCTCATGGCAGCGTTAGGTGTGTTAGTGATGTATGGATGAGGGAGTGGGATGACGTGTATGTATGAGTCCGCACAGAGGGTAATGGTGTGCGAGGGTAGGAAGCAACTGAGTGTGACTTTATAGGGCTGAAGCTCACAAAGAAGGTATTATTCAGGTGAGCTGAAGGACTCAGACTCCTCCTCCAGCGCTGCCCCCCCCCCCAACCCGAACCCCTGTCCACCACAACCACACCACACACACAGCGACCACATGAGGCTTGTGTGGTGTGTTCAAAACTAAAAAAGTGATTGGCGAGATGGATGGAAGGAGGGGGGGAACATAAAATGGGCGAGGAGGAAGAGGGGGGAGGGGAAACCAAGGGGGGAAGGAGAGTAAGAGGGCTATAGGACGGTACACACAAGAAGCCAAATATTGTAAAATAGAGTTGTGAGACATAGGAGGTCCTTTGACTATTGATGAAGGGGAGAGGAGGGGGAGAGGACTGAGGGTCCAGAGCCAAACTGCAGCCTGAAGTTATTTGCTGAGGATTTAAAGTTGATGTCTGATCCTGTAATAATAAAAACCTCATCATGTTCATCTACCAACAGAGCTACAGACACAGATAGTTGCATCTTCTTTTCAAACTCATATAAAGACACTAAAGTTGGTAGTTAAGAAACAAAGTACAATGAAAAGCCAAGAATTATAGATTGAAATATCAGAATAGAGACTAAAGAAAGTCACATACTTTCACTCTAAATACATACTGAATGAACACTGTGCAATGGCAGTGCTGAGTATCTTTCCATTGGCCAAACTGGTCTGGAGGTTCAGAGTTCAAAAGCAGGCCTGACTGCACTCTGCAGTGAGTTTTGACTTATGAAACTAAACATAAAAACAGACGCTGCCTTTAAATATTCCATATGAACCAGCTAGCCTTGACTTAGAGCGGAAGAAGAGACTGTATGTGTAGCCTGCTGCTGTGTCACGTATGTGTGTGTGTGTGTGCACTTGTATAGCAATTTTTGTGGGGACCAATTTGCGTTTCAGATCTTGGGAGTGAGGACATTTTTGGAAATTGAGGACATTTTGGCCGGTCCTCACTTTTCAACAGACCTTCAAACGGCTGTTTGAGGGATAAGACTTGGTTTTAGGGTTAGAGTTAGGTTTAGGGTAAGGGGTTGGGGAATGCATTATGTCAATGAAAGTCCTCACAAGTATAGATGTACCAGCTTGTTTGTGTGTGTGTGTGTGTGTGTGTATGAGCAGGTATTACTGATGTTGTGGGGACATAAATCCGTTTACGTAAATCATTACATTTTAGGATAAGGTTAGCGAAAGTGCAAGGTTAGGTTTAGGCTAGCGTAAGGGTTAGGTTTGATCTAGTAGCGGTTATGGTTAGGGTAAGTCTCCAGGGAATGAATGTAAGTCAATGTAATGTCCCCGAAAGTGACATTACATTGAGTGTGTGTGTGTGTGTGTGTGTGTGTGCATGTGTGTGTGTGCAAATGCATGCACGCCCTCCGAACATTCAGGAAGTTTTGTTTTTATAACCATCAATCCGGTGGGGAAGAGAAAAAGTTCCCCTGTAAGAGACACCCGGAATGCGAAGTAAACATGTTCAGTGTGTGATTGTGTACAGTATGTTGTCTGGAACAGATGTTGTCCTAAATGAAGTTACTGTAGTCCTCTTGCGATAGGATGCAACAGCGTCGGCCCTCCCCCACCTGTCAGTCACCCAAGACACACCAGAACCCTTTCAGCTGCTGTGTGTGCATGTAGTTTCCTCCTGGGTGCATATTTTTGCTATAGTGTATATGTGACTGGTTACATATATACGTGAGAGAATGGTTATATCTATCCATTTCATGTTTCATGTGTTTAGAAAAGAAAAACCCGGCAGACACGTATTGGACTGAAGTTTTTATTCACAGATTTGCGCCCTCACCACAACCCCCAGCTGCATGATTTTACTTTTTTGTGTGTGTGTGTTCCTGAGCCAGGCCTCTGACACCACAGAGGCTTCTGGGAGTTGTATTTCTCAAACCACAGGATGGCGAAGAAAACAAAAACCCTGCCAACACAAGCAACTAGGCCCTCACTAACGGTCTGGCGAGAAATGCCACAATATTTTGTTTGTTAGCTGTCTTAAAACCTTGTCAGGGTGTGTGTGTGTGTGTGTGTGAAGCTTATTTGCGTGTTGAATAGCTAGTAACACTTTGCCTCCTGCAGTAGCAGTGGACCAGGACTAATCTCTTCATGTCTCATAATTAAGACAAGTAGGAGCCAAACCGAACTGCCAGTTTCCTCCTTCAGTGTTTAAAGGAATAGTTCAACATTTTGGGAAATACCCTTTATCGCTTTCTTGCTGAGTTAGCTGAGAAGATCACTAGCACTCTCATGCCTGTATGCTAACCATGAAGCTACAGCCTCGAGACGGGTAGCTTAGCTTAGCACAAAGACTACAATTGAGAAAACAGTTAGCCTGCCTCTGAACAAAGGGAATAAAATCCACATGCCAGCACCTCTAAAGCTCACAAATTAAAATGTTTTATCTCGTTTGTACAAAAACCAAAGTGTAACCTCAGTTGCTGCTGACCTTTCAAAGCTCGACGAGAGGTCGATGAGATAACAGCTGTAATGCGACGTAGCCAGAAGCGACGCATGCAAGTAGGGGAGGTAGAGAGTGACAACCACAAATTATCATTTTCAGCCACGCTAGTGGCTCTCTGTCAGTTGCTATGTAATTTTGTACAGACGTTTATGGTCCCCAGAGGATGAATCCTACTGACTTTACTGACTTAATCTCTAGTGCCACCATGGTATTGTTAGCTGGTATTTAACAAAAAGACATGAGTGGGATCCTCTCCACTAACTCTCGGCAAGAAAAAGAATATGAGTGTATCTCCCAAAATGTTGAACTAAAATGTCCTAATTCCCTGGTCGGTGCAACCTGTTGAGCCAAAATGATGCAAGCTATGTTACAAATATTCACCAAAAAGAGAAAAGAACTACAACTACAAAAATCTACTTACATTTTATAAAACAAACATTAACAAAAATATATAAAACTTTCAAAAGTTTTGAAAGCGTAAAAAATGTACACTTGTGTCACCATGTTAAAACTGGTAATGTAAGTACAAACAAATGTATTCTCTACAGGTAAAACTAGCTATGCAGGAACATGATAGTTGATAATGTACAGTATGACACACTAGAAAGACTGCTGTGGTACTGCTGCTACTGGAAGCTGGTGTGTGTGAGAAAACACTCGATAAATTAACTGTTGGCTGGCATCAGAAGTCCTTGTCAAATGGCTTGAATGGGTACTGGGGGGTGGGACGCCCTCACCACACAGTTCCTGATTGTTGTCCTTCTTCCTTTTGAGTCCTTGGAAGTGTTACAAGATCTGAATGGGAAGGCTGGAGATGTCCAGTGATCCTAGAAAAGAGAGAAGCCTTTTTTAGAAATAACCTGCAGTTGCCGTTCAGTGTATTTTTTATTATCCCTGAGTGAGGATGAAGGGAGGAGTAGACACATGAGCACTCACCACGAGGGAAATATCAGTTCCAGCTCTCTTGCCCGCTGTGGAAGGAAAAAGACAAAATTAAATCACCTCTGGGTTTATCAGCTACTTTACTTGGAGTGTTGGTTTGAGTCAAAGGCAAATAAAAGCACATTATTAGGAGACCCTTTTTTAGCCTGACTTAATGACTCACTGCCTTTTCTGTGATAAGATTGTAGAAGAGCAAGCAAACACAAATTCCAGATGTAAATAAATATATGTCACATATGAAGTGGATGATGAATTTTGGCTCCACAAGATAACACCGATATCATGCAATAATAAACCGTGTCATACGCCTCCAAACCATACAGCACTATACCATTCAAAGCATTGAGTTCCCATAGTGTTCACACTGCAGTCAGGCATGGTTCTGCAAATATAAACTACAGTATATGAGCAGAAATGGACTTTGGTGTGAAAATCTACAGATCTACTAGGAGGTCAAAGGAGAAAAAAAAAGCTCCCTTCTACGTCAAAGGCACAACATGGTATCATTTACACAAGACAGAGCCTTCAATTCAATACTCTTGCGTGCACAATTTAACAAAACATTTACTCCAAATCTAGCAAATACAGGATAAGAGGATGAGCCGATATTCCAAGAAGAAGGAAATGTTGAGGGATAACTGATGTGATCACTTGCAAAATTCTGCACCGGCCATTACTTGACACCTGATTTCAAAAAAATGAAATAAAGGTCGAGGTCTGTATTTATGAAACCTTTGTGTTTATTTGTACGCTCAACTTCCTACACAACTTCAAATGTTATTTTTTTTGACAAGCACACGAGAACAACATGCTTGTTCTCCCTGCAGTGCCGAACACATCAAAGGGGTTTAAGGGTTAAACCAACTGCATCGTGAGTAACTTTTCCTTGTTGGGGCCCGGTGCTGGAACGGACATCGGCGGGTAAAAGAGACAACGGCGATGGATGAAGGATGGAACAAAACCATGATAAAATAGAAAGAAGAGCACAAATCTCCTGGGTGAAATCAGGCGGATGATGATTAAATGTTCCTCGGATGGTTTTAGTTGTTTGTTAGGGTTAGTGGAAAGTTAAAACTGACAATCAGTACCTCATCGACGAGGAGAACGTTGCTTTGGGTCACCAGTCGGAGTAGCTCGGGGGAGCAGAGGCCCGAGGGAACTGGGTCAGAGTGTCGTAATAGGGAGAGCTACGTGTTTACACACACACACACACACACACACACACACACACACACACGTGTACATACATACATATGGGGAATTATTTATAAACTTAACATTTGTGAAGAAACAAATGTTTCACTGACTCTCAATCATAGAGACAAAAACATCCCTCCAGCAATAAAGCAAGCAGAGACACTGCTCGTACCTGACCACAGCGAGGTCTCCATGGATATCGCACACATGTTCACCATGATTACCTGTATTACCCATACTGCAACACAAGAGCAAGGGTGCACAGGTGAGAAAGAGGACGGGAAGACTCCACTGAAAGCAGGATGGAGGGATCCTCAAGAGAGCGTCTCACACGACGGAAAGAAAGTCGAAAGAGAGGAGGGAGACGCAGGAGAAGCTGATGAAATGAAGATCCATGCAAAGAGAGAAGGACCGTCAGAGAGATGTGAAGAGATCCAAAGCCGTAAAGTATCCCATACCAAACAGGGCGTGGGCACGCGGAAGAGGACAAAAGGACGCATTCATAGCAGACAAACATCAAAGTGCAACAAGCCACGGGTAGGAGGAGCTGGAGAGAACGCGGAAAATAACATGAGGAGAATCAAAGGCCATGAAAAGGAACAATGACAGAGAAAAGGAAAGACGAGGATTCATTATTGTTGTTTTAATCTACAGAAACGCTTCAGAGAGACAAGGAGCAAAGCTAAACAAAATTGCTGTCTGTTGTCGTATGTACGTGTGTGTGTGTGTGTTTGGACTCACTCTTCAAAGACGTCTTCTGTGTCCATCCTTCTGTAATACTTGGCCAGCTTGACGGAGAAGATGATACTGGGGATCAGAAGGATGCAGCAGCCTCCCAGACCAAACCAGAATGTGTTCTGGAAAACACGTTCACGAGACATTTTCCACACTGTTCTCCAGTTAACCTTCGCTTCATTCCTGTCACACTCAATTAGACACTAATCTCTCTAAAATAATTAACCGATTAGTCCACACAAAGGCACAAAGTATCCCTTACAGTAGCAGCCACAAATAGGACAGAACATATAAATATTGACACGTGCAGCACATGCACAATGGCTGTTGGAGCACTGATATATAAAATCTCTGTTTATATTGACCACAGTCTGTGGCTTATTTGAGCTCTCACAAACCCACATGAACATTATATAGCTGATATGTAAATATGAAACTTTACAACTCCTCAGAGCCAGAGCAAAAACAGTGATTAATCTATGTGTATGTAACGTCCCGTCCCGCCTCAAAACAGACTCCATCTCATCTTAGTGTGTGTGTGAGAGGAAGTGTGTCTGAGACATGAGAACATACTGTTCTCATATGCGGCCGAATGACTCCACTGTCTTCATCCCAGAGCTCCCTCAAACCGTCAAAGAGCCGTTTATGTTTCTAGTTGAAATCCAAATACATGTGGGGGACTTGTACCGTACGTACAGCTGTGAAATGATTCAGTGCACCTCAGCAGCCTTACACACACACACACACACACACACAGATAACCACAGTGTTCTGGTGCCTTACCACTGAATCGACTATAAAGCTGCATGCGACTATCTCCATGCTGTCCACAATGTTACTGATGGGTTTACACTGGGCCACCTCTGCAGTCAACTGTAGAGGGGGAAAAAACACACATACAGTATTCACACTAAAAAACCCAAAGGATAGATTACAGCGTATGTATGAATGACGTCAAAAACCAGAACGTGCTGAGTATGTGCGTAGGAGTGGAAAGATCCTTCACTTATGGAATATTCCTCAACCTTCTTATTACAGACTTCAAATTTAAATCAAAGTGGCCTCTTGGACTGTAATATTCCTCAACCTTCTTATTACAGACTTCAAATTTAAATCAAAGTGGCCTCTTGGACTGTTAAAATAATCTGGTTATAATCTACCTACTTCTAAAGCTTCCACTCTAAACAGTGTAGCTCGATTACGGAGAGAGGGCAGACGTTTATTGTTCACTCACTATTATCAAGTATAAATCCAACACTACAGGAACACATTTGCTTTGGGTTTCAACTGAGCGGTTTGCACCTTACAATGACTATTTTCCATCCAGACGTAGCACAAATTTTAACCGAATTGTCTGAAAGTCGTCTAAAGAAAATGTGAATTTATGCACGTTTCCACCCACTGCTGTTGTGCGAATATTGGGAGTCGGTTCATCGCGATACGCCACAGGTGCCACAGTCAGGTGCCATTATAGCATTGCAGAAGAAGAGGGTGCAATGAGATGATGTAATTAAAAGAGCGCCAGTCAAACCTCAAATGGTGGAGGAAATAAATTTAGAAAACATGATGGAAATGTGGCATTTATGCTTGTTTCACGTACAGTCTCCTCCTGCCACACAGATCTGATGTTTTCTTCAGTCACATGCTTCATGTATGCCGTGATTAGTCCGTTTCCATTGCACTTATTGCGTATTTTGCATTTTATCGATACACCAACTTTTCCACCTCAGCCAAACGTAAAAACCTTTTCATCATTGAAATGAATAAAAGTACACTCACCGAGTTTTTAACCCATTCTGTGTACTGTTTGAAGTATCCCACCAAGCTCTGTGTGTAGGCCTTTGTTTCCTAGACACCAACAGAGAAGAAAACATGTCAGTAAATGTGTGACTGCAGCCTATTGGGCATTGAGGGTTAGTGCCCTAGTTGCACCTTCTTGTTTTTTTCTCTAAAGATGTTTTTTCTTGAGGATGCTTATATTCTTACCATAATGTGGATTCCTTAGGTAAGATGAAATACTGAGTCATTTCATACAGTCCAGCAATTATATGTTAAAGTTGCTATTGTAGTGCTGTTTCTGTTCAGGTCAGTCAAGCTTGGATTGTCAGAAGATTGTAAAAGTTGCTGTTGTTTAGTGTGGTTATTTAAAATATTTGGTTTCAATTAGAGGAAATAAAGCCTCGATTGGGCTGAGGAACTGATATAAATGTGTTTTTAGATGAATATGCCATCTAATATCATCTGACTGACCAGTCTGAAGCAACAAACGTGGCAAGAAATAAAAAGGAAGGTGGTGTATCCACATGTGCACAGTTACATATCGCTCAAATAGTATACTAGTTTGTTGTACTTTTTTTTTTTTTTACCTGTTTCACCACATGGGAGGCGTTTTGACTGATGAGGTACTCTGCTGCATCGATGGCACTCAGGATATTTGTGACCTTGACCTAAAAGAGCGAGAGAGAAAGAGTCAGATTCATTTGTAATAATGGAAAAATTAAGCAAGAAATTGTGTCTAGTAAATTGTTTGTTGTTCATCTTAGCAATACATAAGTTAATAAGAGGTTTTCTGTGCAGTTGGATTAGTAGACTTCATAAAATAATTCTACTGTATATATACAGTACTATTATATACAATAATACTGTATATTAATATTTCTTTTATTAACAACATGGGATGGTTCCAACAAGTTGTCCGGAGCACATGTGGAAGTCAGCAGTACAACATGGTGTTACTTAATGTAGAAAGGTGCAAGCTGTGGAACGAAACGTGGAATAAGACATGATTAAAATTCAATTTCAAATAAATCCGACAAATGTTTCATGTTTTGTTGATTTGTCGCGTGGACTGATGTTGATTTTGACACATAGAAAGCCTGTAAATAAACCGTCTGTAATAAACTGTGGGTCTAGTATAACAGTATAACAGTTCTGGTGTAGTAGGATGTTGTTGTCAGTTTCCTCACCGGCAGGTCGCTGGACGTCCTCTGCAGTTGCTTGATACTCTGGCTCAGGGTACTCTGTGTGAGAAGAACAAACTATTACCAAACAGAGCATAATTACATGTCTAAGTACTCATTAACAAATACTCCATCACGTCACTGCTCTCACAACATTAACAACACCGCTACGACAGACATGCACGAGTAACAGCGTCACATTGCTGTGTATCACCAGCAGCTTACCCGCGCTCGGACATATTTCTGCCAACATTGAACGAAAGAAAAAGAGAAAAGAAGTAAAATTTTAGGGAGCAGCTTACAAAGGCGCCCGTTTACTAATATTATGTGTTATATATTATGTGTTGTGCCTATAATATTGGCTAAAAACGTGTGCTTTAATGTTGTTTGTTCTTGAACTCGTGATCTGATTATTGAATTTGTTGCACGTTTAAATGTGATTTTTTTGATATGTATTTTGCGGATATGTTTTGTGTAGTTTGCAAGAAATGAGAAATAATGTACGTTGTTTTTTGTCGCAATTATCTACATGTTACAATAAGCCTTAAGCTGAATCTGAGGGAACTACGAGTCTTGTATTCATGTTGTTTTGCCTGACGTTGTTGTGTGCTGCTGTCTCGTACTTCATGCATTTCTGTCTGTCACTGGTGTGTGCTGATGTGTGTCTTCCCTGTGATGTACAGTGCTCTGAAAAGGAATTTCCCCACAATAAACTCTAACTAACTAACTAACTAGTTAGTTAACTGAAAGTAAAATACCGTATGTTCATTTACTTCAATAGTAGAAATGTGTTTTTTGGACATAGGGAGAGGATGTGTGTGTATTTGCTTGTGCATGTTTAGAAAGTGTAGGCGCTTCATGTGGTATTAGTGTTGTGCATGTTTGTGTTGTGGGAGAGGTGATTACCATTGCTTGCTCCATCGGAACCACCTGTTCTCTGTGAATCTGTCTGATACTGCTGGCGTGTCCTTTCAGTGCGTTCTCCAGAGCACCACGTGGCTGTAAACAAACAAACAAACAAACACACGCACGCACGCACGCACGCACGCAAAGAGCAGAGGATACAGCAGGTTTGTCGCAGTTGCACATTAACGCGTTACTACAATAACTTACAACTGATTATTCAAAATCTATTTAGGAAAATTAGGTGATGAATATCAACCCAGTGATTTATTATTCTTTCCTTTCTTACAAATGCATACACACACTAATCCATCCGTGGCATGTCCCATATGCCTTTAAATGGCACAGTTCATGTACTATTTATTATGCGTGTGCCATAAATGTGTGTGTGTGTGTGTGTTCAGGGTGAATGGGCAGCTTGTTCAGACCAACAAGCCCCATCTCTGAGCTTAAAGCAAAATAATTTTCCAGAGAGTGCTGTCCGAGTGTGTATGTGGACATGTTGGTTCAAGAATATTTCACGTTTCCTATCTCATTCCTACAGTCTACAACACGCCAATATTAACTAATGTGAACAAAACAAACTGCTTAGACTTTACAGCCAGTGAATTGCAAACGGACTTTGTTTTTCAAAAACGGTGGAGAGACGTGCTGTCAGAGTAGAAACAACAAAATCTCTAAAGTCAACCGCCTGGGTCCAAATAATTTCCAGCTGAGTCAACAGACTAAACGGACAGTAGGATGTAGATGTAGCTTAGGTCTGTGATGAAAACCAGAGTCGTTCAGCAGTGTGCAGTGCTTTAGCAGCATGAGTTGAACTTAAATGGAAACTAAAAGTGACAGATCCATGCACCTGAAATATAAAAACCTCATCATACCTCATCTTAGTCAAGTTACTCTATGTACAGTGTAACTTGCATAGCTTTCTACAGCATGGTTATCCTGAAAACCCTCAATTACATTGTGTTTAAAACATTGCTGTTATCACGTTTCTTTATGATTTTGCCATTTAAATGATAAAAGCAATCATGCTGTTGCTTTAAATTTGTTGATGAAACTCACCAGCTGGTCGGCCTGAGCCTCCAGGTCAGTGGAGAAGGACAGGAGGTCCACGAGAGTGACTCCTTTATTTACCTAAAACAACAAAACAAAGACATCCACTCATGAAGCAGCAGGGATAATAGTTTTCCCCCAATCTTTCTTTAGGTTTCAGTCTGGATTTCGTGTAGTTGTAGTTAATTCTCTTTATCATGCATATTATTAAAAATTAGAGCTGAAAACATTTTGTTTGTATTTGTGTCCTTTTTTACAAGTAAATATGATTAGTATTATAGAAGAGAGAGAAGCTTTAGCTTTGTGTCTGAAATATTATCTCTAATTTTATTTTTATATTATCACAGTGGTTCCTAGAGTCCCCAACAGTAGAACCGGAGCCAGAGCCTTCAGCTATCCCTTTAATGCATGTTACTACTGCTACATCTTCTCTCTCCCTTAGTTTTGTGCTTCCTCGTCTCGCTCTTTTCTTCTTCTGTCCCTTTTGCGACAGACCTGCTCTACAGGAAAAGTGCAATGAGAAAACTTCTGTTATGAATTGGTGCTATATAAATAAAACTGAATTATACATGCTTAGTTCATTCCCAGGTTATTATAACAACCTTGACACAAAGACACACACTTCTGTGTGGACATTGTATTTACTTAGATTAATTCCTGAGGACTTGGCCTAACCTTAAATAAAACCAACTCTCAACCCATACGTTTACCTTGTGGGGATCTACTTTTTATCCCAATATGGGAGGAGAATCCTTACAATGCGATACAATACAAGTACTGTACACACACAGACCGACACACACACACACACAGATTACCTCGGCCAGGTAGGCTTCATAGTCAATCTGTCCGACTCCGGAGTTGGCGAAGTTGATGAGGTTGTCTCTGCCGGCCGGCTCCAGCAGTGTGATGTCCTGCAGGTCGACCTGCACACTCTCAAGCACTTTAGCCAGATCCTTGTTGTACTGTTGTGAAACACACATATAAACTCCCAGGTTACCAGGTTGTCATTCATCCTGCTCTACCACACAGATTTTTAACAGCAATTCCTACACAGGAAACTGACACTTACCACAGTTCGGTTGAGGAAGGAGTTAATGTTGAACATGGTCTCCAGCTGCAGCGCATGGTACAGCCCGTTGTTCTCATAGCAGTCCCTACGGACAGATACAGTACGGTCACACATGGAAACTCCTACAGAGTAAATGTGTGTGTAATAATTCTATAGAAAGTGGGAATTCATTGGTTTATACATAAATCACGGTTCAAAATTGAATTTCAAAAATGTTATTTGCAGCAGAAACAATAGTTTATCTGTTACTTTGAGGGATAATATGCAGCTCATTAGCCTTCTTTCTCCATCTTCTATTTTCATCTACACTTTCTCAGATACTCAGATGCACACTTTGTTAATCTCAGTAAACAATGTCTTCCTGGAGCAGAAAACAAACATCTCTTGGATGTGCAAATACATAAAGTCCAGGAGGAAAATCAGTTCAGTGAGCGTTATGTACAGTATGTACAGTATTAGCTGGTTGCATGTTACCTGTACATGTGTCCCAAAGTCAGGTCAATGTTTGGATTCTGAAACAGCATCCCAGGAAGGAAGTTCTTCTTCGTAGGATGAACCAGGAATGGTGTGTCTATGATCTACACACACACACACGCATATTCATCACTACAAAGATGAAGTTGTTGTCTGTTATGTAACACTGTACTGCTTAGATAAAACTCTCTCCAAGATAAAACCAGAGAGAGGCAGAGAGGAGAACAGAAGTACCTTGAATAGCTGTCGGTTAGCCAGCGGTTCACACATCAGCTTCTCCACGTTGCCACCAACAACAAACAAGGTGGTCACGATGCCCATCAGCACCCAGGCAAAGATAAAAGAGAAGCCAACCCCACTGAAACAGCAAGAGACAGAGTGTGGGAAACATAATCACACAGAAACACAAAGTTCTTCTTATAGTCACTGTTTCCGGCCTTCCATCATCTATCACATCTCTGCTTCATTCCCTTCCCTTAAGTTTTACCTTCAGCCTAATTAACTGACAGTCAGACATCCGATTTTAAGTTGTTGGCTCACTTTTCAGTTGTTCAGATGGTGAACTAAAAAAGTACCTGCCAAGAATAACTTTTTGCTGGCCAAACGTATCATTTAGCAGGGAAAAAGCTGCAAAAATGGTAAATTGTGGGACCTAAGGCTGTGTAAAACTGAACTTTGGCTAACCTTCCTATCAATAGACTATAATGTGTCAATAACAAGTCTCTACTACATCTCAGGTGATATTTATTAATGAATGAAATAACATCTATAGATATTATTCTAGTACATGGTTAAATTGTCTTAAACAAATATTCAACATCTACTTTATGTTTGTTGATATTAGCTGAGCATCTTTTTCCGAGAGCTCTAATAAAGTGTTCCTAAGCAATTTAAATGTTGCTGTCTCAGTAAGTTACCAGTTTGATTTTTATCATCTGAGGACATATTTTACCATGTGGTACTTTCTTCCTCCTCAGTCCTAACTGTATGCTACAGTGATAAACCATTCTCACAGCAGACATTCGGACTTGTCAGAGTAGAAAAAAACACGGGTGTATCTAACAGCATTGATTGTGGCTTTGTTGCATTCAGGTGTACCAAACAGGAGTAGCAGTGAGACAGCAAGGGTCTGGTACTGGCACACCTAAATGGATATAGCCAATATTATCGTTATAAGTTATAAGTTACACCTGTATTACAAGTCAACTGAAATCACTCCCTATTTACTAAATAGTGTTGGACTGTTGCCTTGGTAACATACGCCATTAGCAGGTTGCCGCCAGTGTTTGATAGGCAGCCTCGGGTTGTTGGTGTAGCTTGCTTGTCGTAGCCACAGGTGCCACACAGCAGTCCGAGGATGTTGAAGGCCAGGACCAGGACGACCATGCAGAGCACTGCCACACAGCCGATCCACCTGCAGCGCGCACACACACACACACACACACACACACACACACACACACACACACACACACACACACACTGTTGTCATTTCTGAGGACACTGTATTCCTCTACATGAATTTCCTGGAGGCTTACCTTTACCATAACCTAGTCATAATTCTAACGTTAAACCTGCAATAACCACTTTTCTTTGGCCACTTGGGGGCAGCAGAAACAAGTTGTGAGCACTTAAGTTGATTTGGTGAATTTGTTTGCAAACAGTTGCGTATTTACACATCCGGCAGTTACGGAGCAACTTTAGCTTTCGTTTGGTGTCATGTTTCTGGCCAGCTGATGAATGTAAGTCCAATATTCACTCTCTTTCAGCTATGTATTTGTCACCACCAACTCCTGAGGGAAATATCTGGCTCTTCAGCTGCTAAATGCTCCACCATGTTTACCAGCTAGTTGCCAACTGTATCTGTCTGCTGTTTGGTGCTGAGCAGGTAGTGTGCAGGTTTTTAGAGCTTCTTCTCTGAAAACAGCTGCCTGCTGCGGCTAAAAACGACGCTATGAGAGCGGTGAGAGTGAACAGTAAAGCTGCTAAACGATGAGCTGCTTATAAAGTTCCGTAAAGCCGAGAGGATTTGGGTGATAATTCTCACCTGGCAAATTCTTGCCACCCAGATGGGAAGTTTGTCCCCATAATGTGACAGATCTTTGCTCCCACAGCCTGATTAATACATGTACACAGACAAACACACAAACCTGTAGAAATCCATTTGGTCAATCTGTGGGTAAAAGGACTCAATGTTTTTCTGCCCTTGGTTGAGGAAAATGGTGAAATTGGCCAGAGAAGCTTCCACTGGGAACATCTTGGAGAAGTTGTTGATCTCTGTGCCAATCTTATCCAGCATGCCTTTTACTCCTACAAACCAAAAGATAAAGAAAAAATCTGAATGCAACATGACTTGTTTTAAATCTCAATTAGGAGGCCTGTCAACACAGACGTACCAAAATTGAGAAAAGGGGGCTGGGGGTCTAACAGAAAGCGAGAGAGGACTTACGAGGTAGAGCTGTATTTTCATCATTCACAAGTATGCAGGTAGAGGTGAGAGAAGAAAAAATATGAACGTGAAAGACTACAGTCAGACTTTTTAAAGGGGGGGGGGGACATCTTCATTTGTCAGGAAAACTAAATACACATACATACAGTATACACACACACACACACACACACACTTGTGTACCTGTGACAATGTTTTTAGTTTGTTCTTTAACCAGTCTTGGTGTATCATTAAAGGATGAGTAACCCTGGAGGTGGAAAGAAAGAGAGAAAAGTCGACTGAGAAAAATATATTTTTGAACCAGGATGTGTTTCGTAAGAATATGATGGGTAAAAAAGAAAAGTGAAAAGATGAAACTAACCTTTTGTACAATGTTGCTGAGGTCTGTTCTCAGGACGGTATTTACATTGCCCAAGGCATGAGTGACATCTGGGAGCTGACAGACAGAGAGAGGAGTAAACATGGAGATATTACTGACATTTAAAATCCTTGTTTCCATTCATTTCCAGATTCTGATTTTCCATTTCACATGTCTTTAGCTCCTTGGTACCCTGGAGAAGTCAGCATTGACTCCCAGCTGGGACAGCGTGGAGCGGATGGTGTTACACGTGTGAGACACAGCTCCATTAGTGCAGGCGGGGTCTGACAGCGTGTTGGACAGGGAGGCGCGCTCCGCCGAAAGACTGGCCTGAAGTTTCCCAGCCCCCTCCTGAAGAATCTCCAAGGACGAGCTGACGTTCTCTAGGGCCTCTTTGGTCTCCCGCATGGCTACGACAGAGAGGAAGCATGACACTGAATCAAAAGTTAGCAATTGTTTGACACAAACTATACTTTTACTAAAATAATCCACAATTGTGTGTTGTTTTGAATTGTCAAACTGGTGAGCCTTAGGAGGATTTATAGTAATATACATTCACAATTCACGCAACCACCACAGAACTACCCAAATTCTAACAATAACACTGATTACACTGAACACAAATCAACAATCCACAAAGGAAAACCACAATAGAAGACTTTTTACAGGGTACAACATGGGTTCAGGATCCGGATCTATAGTATTTGTAACACCCAGGATCCACTGACACCAAGTCCAGATCAGCTCAGATTACCTTTGATGGCATTCTCAACTTTTCCTTTAGATAAAAGGAAATGTGACGGAATCCAAGAGGAAAAAAGGAAAGTTAAAAATGGTGAGAATATGCCCTTAAAAGACACACCAGGATTCTGTAGCAAAAAAAACCACAAGAGAGGAAACTGCAGGTAAAGGGAAATCATGTAGCACCACCCATTAAGTGTGGCAGCAATTCACAAAAACGTTATTTGCAATGGTGTCACAATTGGACAAAAGGAGTGCGTTACAATTTCAGTTTGTTATAACATTCAACATGATATTAGTATATTATATTATTTTGTATTTGAAATGATACAATAGAGTTTTGTTTGGCCTGTTTCAGAGCATCTTAGGTAACATAAAACATGAGCAGCATTTTACATCGTAACAAAAATGGTTCATGGATGAAGAGGTTTATGCTTGAATTTTGGAATAAATGTCACCAGTCAGCTGTGGTAACGGAAGCAGCTCAGCAGCATCTGCGCTGCATTGTGATACTATGTCTTAACTGTTTGAACTGAACAGGAGGTCATATCAGAAGCTAATACATGATGATGCGTGTTACCTCCTGCCATACGCAGCGCAGTGTCCAGTGAGGGAACCACCTCTTTCTCCAGCTGACTGTGGATCCTCCCACCCAGCAAAGGTCCAATGTCTGCCAGGAAACACAGAAAGATCAGACGCTTTTATGACAACGCTACGGTTATACGTTAGTACTGTAGGTAAACACAGGGAGCCACAGGCAAACAAAGTGAGAGACATTAGACAAATATTGTATGTAAACAGTCTGAGTTCTTACTGTCGAGGTCTGACAGGACTTTGTTCTTTGCTGTGGTGTACTGGGCCGTCAGGTATTCGATTTGCTGCAACAGAAAACGCACGTTGCACATTAGAGCAATTTTGGTGTGTGTGTCTTTTACATGGGAATGAGCACGAGTGGGAGGGCTCACCGCAGGCGTGTTGTTAGCAAATGTCTTCAGGTCTCTCATATTGGTGTTGATGAACCGCCGAGTGCTCTTAATCTGGGCGCTGATATTATGGTTCGCAGCATAGGCAATAAGGACTCCCAGACTGAAACACACACGCGCACACACACTCACACACAGGGTGAGTAAAGTAAAGAAATAAAATGACCAGTATTCACCAGCAGAGGGCAGCATGGCTACATTAAGATGTATTTCTGCTACTTGGGCTTCAAAAGCCAGTCACTGAGGATTCACAGACATGTGATTGGCCGGCAAAGTCACATTGTTTATATTTATTATACTTCTATTTAAAAATGTTGATTTCAAAAGAAGCAAGTCTCATAATGCGACACAGCAGCAGCTTCTCTGCCTCTATCCTTTTAGAACTGACTTTTGATCAGACGAATGTAGTAATGTAGTAAAGTATTACCATGTAGATCAACATTCCCAAAATGTTTTGTCCGACGTACCCCCACAGCCCTATCAGATGAGCTTAAGCACTCCTTTATCATACCCCTTTGATAGATGGGATGGCTTTATCGCATTGTTCAATGGTATTTATTAGTAGTTTTGACCCAAGTTTGCGTCTCTACTTCTGCCGTATGGCGTGACAGAAACTGCTTGTTTCAACCATTTACAATATCTTTTACTTTTAGGTTACTGTTGTCTTTTCAATTAGTCTTCCTGCAGTCTTAATCAACTTTCAATTGACTCATGTTGACTCCAAAACACAAATATGTGGATATATACTGTATTATCAAATA
This sequence comes from Coreoperca whiteheadi, assembly GCA_011952105.1. NCBI lineage: Eukaryota > Metazoa > Chordata > Actinopteri > Centrarchiformes > Sinipercidae > Coreoperca > Coreoperca whiteheadi. The sequence continues at coordinate 9,658,944 of CM022472.1, read as the reverse complement.
ATAATTTCTATTCTTTTCAAATTACCTGAGCTTCAAAACTTTTCCACGTACCCTTGGTAACTGCATAAGTACCCCTTGGGGTACAAGTAGCCCTGGTTGGGAATCACTGAGGAAGAGGGTTCATTACAAACAGCACACGGGTTTGATCCACATGTTGACAGTTGTATATAACGTGAAGAAACCAAAGAGTCCTGTACACTGTCAATCATGCGTTTTAGTATTTTTATTAATGTTTGATTCCTCAGACCTTCAACAGGCAGCATCGTGATTGTGAGTGTGCGGGACTCTTCAGTATCTTCACAGTCAGGAGTTTTTTATCCTACACACCTGTCACTAAGAGTTTCTGATGTGCAAGAACGCTGTTGTAATTGTTGCCAGTTGAGTGAAGACATGAAAAGACTTTGGAAAGATCTACATGATGTGCAGTCACTGAATGTACACAATACTTGAGCCTCTTTTGGAGAATCCACATCTCACTCCCCTCTTTTGTAAGGCATCTACGTCTCTTTCTCTACGATCCACTTCCTTCGTGGTTGGTAAAGACTTAACAAGGAAAATGAATGATAATGGATAGGGACTTTTACCCCGTTTTACCTTGTTTGTCTAAGAAATTCTGTACATTTAATGCTGTTATATACTGTTGAAAACGAATCATAGTAAAGTAAGAAAGCAGGATGGATGTGTGACAATTCCCTGTTTTGAAAAGAAACAGAGTGATGAAGTGTGAGAAGGTGCTGAGCTGATGACGTGCAAACTTGCAGCTGTGGTTTTAATAATTATTCCAGTAACTTTTTGGCTGAGTGGAAAAAATATAGTAAGAACCATATTCTTTAAAACCTTTACTTTACTTTACCTCCCAGATAACTGATCTCTTTCACCCTGCTGAGCCTAAAGCAAAGATTTGAGTGAATGTCAACAGAAGGAGAAAAAGAAAGAATCTTCTGTGTGTGACTATAAAAGAATCATAATAACAAACCCTGATCAGATTATATCTCCACATCTCCAAATGGCCACAAAATGCTTTATGTAGGCATATGTGCCTGTGTGCCTGTGTGTGTGTGTGTGTGTGTGCGTGAGCATGCATGTTTGTGATGTGAAAGCACTCATTCAGACAGAGAGGCCTCTCACAGTCAGCCAAGTGATATCAGTAACACCTAACTGTCCTGCACAGTTTGGATCGTATTTCTCCGACCGAGCACCTGTCTCCTCCACAGCAGGTAAACTGCTCGCATGTTCCAGTCTGTATGTGAGTAGATGTTGTTAAAGGGGAACTCCACTGATTTTACACATCTAAGTCTGTGCGCAGGTCTTGGAGAGTACTACTGCATATGTGAAAAATGAGTTGTACAAGCTCTGTGAAGTCTGATCCATTGTTTGAATGTTAAAGACTTGTGGGTGTGGAGTTAGAAAGAGGTGAGCTTTCCAGACCTCTGTATCCCGCCCCTGATCTCTGATTGAGGCTAGCGGCTCGAGGTTACACTAGCATAACACACCCGAATCCCCTACTAAACTGTCAGTGGTCAAGTTGCATTGTGGGTAATGTAGGCACCAGGTTTTGACACGGAAGATGAATGTGTGGAATAAAAAAGACGACATCTCGGATTATGCTGCATCGATATGGATCTTTTTTTTTTTTTTAAATGTCATGAGCCTGACAATGTTACTGCAATGCTGAATCGGTGGCGCACTCTTTTAAACATATAAACAGACATAAACATGCATAAACAGTCCAACAAAAAGGATTGCACACCCCTTGATTTGTTGTGCTACAAAATAATTTGACAATGAAATTATGTTTACCTTTGATCTGAGTAATGAGAAATTTCTGTGGATTTTTATAAACCTCGTTATTAACAATTTAACGTTATAGTGACTTTACCTTATTCACTATTAGTGTTAACTGCCTTTAATACAGATAGTAAAGGGATGGCAGAAAATGAGGGTGAGAGTAGTGCAACACAGGTGTCTGGCTGGGCTCACACCGGGGATGTTGTGGTTCATGGTCAACATATTAACCTCTAAGCCTCGGGGGCGCCCCCTAAGAGTCAATTTTAGCATGACAGGGTGGACACAAATTCAGAAAACACTGGTGGACTTGTTTCTTTGGGATCTACGAGTTCAAGTTTAACAAGACAAGTTTCCCTTTCTGTTGGATACCTCCATGTCGAGGTGTATATTCTATTAGTTTTTCCAGTATCCAGCGCAGTATATCTGGATACTTTTGCAGCAATATGAGTCTCACACTTTCCAACAACTCATCAAAATGCACACAGTAAGAACAGATTCACACTAATAATCTAATAATCCTCACAGTGATGATGAACAAGATTATAAAGAAGATGATGACAACTCACATGATGAAGATGGAGGTGGCGATGAGCGAGGCAGTGAAGAAACCTCTCTGACAGTCGGTGTTCTTTCTCTGTCTCTGGTGCATCTCCCCTCCGCAGTTCTCACAGCATCGACACACACAGAAACACATGCCTATGATGGGCGTGAGGACCACGAACACGATACCGATGGTCGTACATATGAGGAATCCGGCCTCGTAGTAGATCCACTGCCGGAGGAGAGGATTCATACAATCATCACTCACCCTCGCACAATCATTTTTGAGACATTGGAATTTCAGCACACTGTTGTGAGGAGTTTACCTGTAGTAACAGGACCACATTATCTGGCTGTAACCCCATAGCACGTGCACACCGACGCATGCAGAAAGACAGGCGCACACGCACATGCGCGCGCGCACACACACACACACACAAGTCCGTAGCAAGTGGAAAACAAAGACAAACAAAACAAGGTTAGTGTGAAAGCCAAGACATTATGAGGCAACAGAATTCCTATTTTTAAAGAGGGATGTGAAGGCAACATCAAGGGTCAAGGAAGAAAAAATATTAAAAAAAGGGTCAAATTACTGCTAACAAGTTACATTCAAACCAGGGGGATCCCAAAGGTCTTGCAAACATCACAGTAAACAGGCCATGATACAATCTAATTGTGATTCTTACTGCTATGTGCCTAAAGCATTTGAGAGACTTAATATTGGAAAATAATGAGGCTTTACATATTATTTCGATTTCTTTCAAATTACACGCCTTAAAATGTCCTTAAAATAACATTTCTACACTCACAAGGTGCAATTTTAAACATTTGCAAGAACATAATCTTTCACAGGTATTAATTTCAACAAATACATTTATCTCATACAATAACACTGCCATGTCAAGATGACTCAGTTATCACTTAAATCAAACGTACCTTTCTCCATTCTTCTATTTTGATTCCCCCCATGTTTTGTTGAATAACTTTAACAATCAGATCTGAAAAGAAGAGAACGGATAGGTAAACACTTAAGCACACAAGTAGAATAATAATCACGCGTACAACAGTGTTTTACAGGAAGTATACGGCTTGTAGCTGACTCATCTACCAATTTGAAAGACAATCAAATACACTTCCTGTACAACATTTGACAAGCTACGCTGGAGTGAAAAATCCATTTATCTGTTCATGAGCAGACAACACAGATTACGGGGATTCATTCTTATTCATTTCCCAGGACAGCGTTGCGAAAGTATTTCCTCATATATCTCACAGCTGTGTGTTTCGCAGAAGCTGTTTGAGCTGTGTAGTTTGCCAATGAGGCCTGCAGTCCAGTCCAGCTGTCAGTGAGTTTATATAGGTCAGCCAACACTAAGCCTACCTGGATGGTGACTCACCCGCACTGTTACTCAGCAGGTAAACACTGATTCCTTCACACACACACACACACACACACACACACACTGACAAAAACACTTGTATGCACACAAACTCGTACACGTTAAAAATAAAACATATTACGTACAAAAGGGTATGCCTAAATCTACAGCTGACAGAAACAACAGATGTGTGTACACAAACCAGTGGTGGAATTTAGGCACATTTACTTAACTACTGTACTTAAGTACAATTTTGAGGTATTTGTATTTTACTTCTGTATTTCCATTATATGCTATTTTATACTTCTACTCCACTACATTTCAGAGGGACATATTGTGCTTTTTACTCCACTAAATGTATATGACAGCTATAGTTACTGGTTACTTTTTACAGATTCAGTTTAATACAAAATATAACTAATATTCAACAACAATCAACTAATAAATTATGATAAGATTATATATAGATTATTGATTAAGATACCCGGCAGTATATAAAACAGATACAATTAGCTCCACCTTTACCAGCTGCAACATTAGTGATGCTTACATCAATAAATCAATAATTATAATCCAATAATATTATAATCATTATTCTGAAATGGGCCATTCTGCATAAACAGTACTTTTACTCAAGTAAAACTTTGAATTCAGGACTTTTACTTGTAACAGAGTATTTCTACACTGTGGTATTGGTACTTTTACTTAACTAAAACATCTGAATACGTCTTCCACCACTGACACAAGCATGTCTGCACACGTGAACACTAAGCACTATTTGCTTGAAGCTGCATAGATAGTAAAGGCAGTATTTCCCAGTGTCTGTTATCAGTTTGTCAGATCTCTGATAGAAGTCTCCTCAGGTTGGTACAGTACGTGCAACTGCACACGACAAACACATGGAGGCCAGTTTAGCATGTAGATGCTGACACACACACACACACACACACACACACACACACACACACTCACACACACACACACACACACACACACGTGTTCTGTGTTTGTACACCTGCTGACCCTCTGGTGAGGTGAGAAAACACATGTAACTGAAATGTACTGAGACGAGATTTGTTTGCAACATTCTGTTTTCTCCCTTTTAAAATGTTCCATTAAATGAGGTGAATTCAAGTACTACTGTCTATACTTTGTCTACTAAGGATTTGTTTATTCACTCTCATGTCCTCCTCTCTCTCCTCCCCACATTTCATATAGGGCTGCAGTTAACGATTATTTTAATTACCAATTCATCTGCCCATCATTTTCCCGATTAATTCATTAATATATTCTCAATAAGAAAGAAGTGAAAAATTCCCATTATAATACTCCAGACAGTGGCATCTTTAAATTCCTTGGGTATACAATGGTATAGACAAAAGCAGCAAATACTCAAATTTGAGAAGCTCAAATTAGAAAGTCCATGTGAAACAGCTCGATTATCAAAGTAGCTGCTTCATTTTCTACACACTCTTTCACGAATTGATTAATCAACTAATCCTCTGAGCTCTCTCTATGTACTGACTACTATCAAAACAAAGGCCACCAACGTATATACACAGCATACCAAACAAGGTCTTTTGAGTGTTTAATGAGATTACGTCATTTCAAATGTTCGGTCATTTGTGAAAGTAAAAACGTCTCTAAATAAGCCTTTGTGGGGAGTAAAAGGAGCTGAGGTTTTGTGAACATAAGGATGATCCTCTCAACATCATCCTCCTCTCCTGCTGGGAGTTGGCTGCCTAATAAAACAGTTACAGACCCCACACTGTCATGTAGGGTGAAGACATCTATCTCTGTTAACTCTGCAGATGCAGCATATGAGCACGTCTGAGTCGTGTCGATGCCACCTGCTGTTCCTCAGCTACTTAGTTAGCATTAGCCACTGAGGGCCGTTAAGCTTAGACAGCTTAGTTCAGTGACCCAGTATAAGAGGTAGCTACTGCAAACGAAAGGAAGAGGGGGGGATAAACAACCATCAGAATTTGACCGGAAAGGAAGAACAGACCACTGCGCAACTTGAACTAATGTGTCTGCTGCAAAAGTCGTTTCTTCATGGAAAATGTGACATTTTCATGTTTTCAGTGTGTGTGGTGAGGAGCTACCTATGATGCACCAACCTTTTTATTATCATTGTAGTTATTTAACATTTCGTGTGTGTGTGTGTGTGTGTGTGTCTCTTGACTGTTTCATACTCAAAGGCCTTCAAAGAAACCCCAGTTGGACCGATTAGTGTTTTACCGCAGATCGTAAGGAAACATCAGATTCACAAGGGAAAAAACACACGGGTCCATACAAGCCACTGTAATACTAAAAAATGTCAACAGCAAACCATCAAAGACGGCTGCTAGTTAGTCAGAACCTACAACCATCTCACTCTAATGTGTAAATATAGTCTAGCACAATCCTCTATGCTGACCTGCTTGGAGAGATTACTGCATTGTGTGGACAAAGCCTTATGCAACCCACCAACCATCTCTGCTTTTTACTTTAGGGCCGCATTTAAAGGTGGGGTATGCGATTCTAATCTTAAACACGTCTAGTTGTCAAATTCAGAGAATATCTACTAGCTGTCCCTTCTGTGTGTGCGCTGAAAGAAAATCCGGTGTCAGTGGCTCTGTACATAAGAAATAAACAAAGTGGCTCGGACCTAGCCACACAACACCGTTCCAGCCATGATTTGTGTGTCAGGTAACGTAAAATGACTTGCCCACGGACAGTCAGCTTACTTTCTAGTTTGCCCAGATATGCTGTTGTTGTGATGTCAGCTTTGGCAGCAGGAGAGTTGTAGTATCGCTGTCTGGAGCTGGTGTGCTGCTCTGGGAAACGTCTCGTCCTCTCTGGCTGTTCGCTTCACAGCAGCAACTGTAGCGACAGTTTGCTAACCCGCAACCTGGCTACCGTTAGTTACGTTACTTGCTGCGTCGTTGTTCGCTCTGTATCATGGTAAAACACAGCCATAACTTGAAGTTTACTGTCAAAATGCTTCCATTTGATAAGATGGATTTTTTTTTTCTATATAGCCACAATGTTGCAGTTGAAATAATTCAAGCTTTTATATTTTCTCTCCTCTGATGTATCACGTCCTTGTTTTTTGACCAATAATGTAGCACATTGATAGAGAACAACTCATTAGAGTAACACAACAAAGGTGTGTGAGATGCTGTTGACAACGACCCTGATGACGACCTGTGTCGGTCGCAGCGCGTTGGTCATTTTTTATAGCCTACTTATTGCCATGTAAAATAAAGGCATTTTAAATTCTGCCCAAATCTTACAGTGTGCCTTGGATCGTTTTCGAAGGAGACTTGCACTTTACATTTTTGATTGAGACTGTGTTCTACCCATGCAATGAGCCCTGCGCAAGATGAAATGAGCAGAGCACACGTGAAGTATCCAAAGAGCACCTGTATGTGATTACCACAAAGACCCAGCAGCGCGTAAGACTGTGGCTCAAAGAGCAGCAAACAGCCACGGGTTGGATTTGAACCTGGGCCACTGAAGGACTCAGCCTTGTACATGGGGCGTGCGCTTTACCAGGTGAGCTACCAGGGCTACCAGGGACCTCAGTGCCATTTTTATCACAAGCCACAACGTTAATAATAGAACTTGATGTTTCGGGCTGCAGGTCAATAGGTGTTAGTATTACGACATAAGTCATGTCAGGCTATGTAGCACTTAATGTTACTTTAAATACAACTAACGGTACGGTATGTTTTACTGAGTATTATACAAGACTGTAAGTACAGTATGTCATTTCAGGGAACCAGTAGCCATAAAGTTACACAGCCCTCCGTGAGCCGGAGCAAAACAAGTAAGAGGATTATGTAGAATGTCTGTTTTCCCTATTTGCACTAGACACTTCATTAGGCACGACCTACAAGAAATTATATTTCATTAATCTGCCCATCATTTCCTTGATTAATTGAGTGATTGTTTGGTTCACAAAATATCAGAAAATAATGAAAACCCAACAATATTTAGTTCACTATTATAAGACTAAGGACATCAGCGATATTTGTTGAGAAGCAGGAATCAGGGACTTTTTGTTTCATTTTGCTTAAAAAATTACTTAAACAATTCATTGATCTTCTAAATTGCTGCCCACAAACTTTCTTTCGATAGACCTATTGATGTGTCTCTTGTTTCAGCTCTACAAGAGACACCCAGAGTATGTGCTGTCCAGTCTACCGTCTCAAGATAAAAACACTGAAAGCTCCTTGCTTGCAAAGAGGTCATTTTCATTATTGACACACATAAAAAAAAGTGCAGGAAAGATGAATGGTAGCTGCAGCGGGAGATGCAGATGTGCACAGAAGCTCGGTGCTCTACCTCTGGTCTATTTGTTTGGGCAGATTTGAAGAATCAAAACATCATAAACGTGACTTTTCAGAGGGAGTAATTCTTACACTAATTTGGGTTTCTCTTGAGTGTGATCTAATTTAAGACATTTGCTTCCTGATAAACAACCTGCCTACTACGAATCACAGTAATTAAGGCAAACAGACAAATACCAGGACTATGACCCACTTTCAGTACGTGTGTGTATGTGTGCATGCCTGTACATGCTTGCACATTTGTGTGTGTGTGTGTGTGTGTGTGTGTGCGCGACAATGCCATCTGTAGCAGTGCTGCGCTGTGTTAGCATTAGCCCTGTGGATTTTAATCCTCTAATCCACCCTGTGTGTATCAGAGGGATAAGTGAATGTCTCCTCACAATGTGAAAGAGTCCAAAATGCTTCTTCGCCGTTAAAGCAACCTTAACACAGATTCGCGAAGTGGGATGAGTACGGAGAAGGAGAAGGAGAAGGAACCAATGATGACACCGTTAGCAGCTATTCTCACTTTCTGTTGACACTCAGGTGCAAGCAGCTCTACTGGAAACCTGAAAAATTCATTACATTGATAATATAATTGTGCCACATGATTAAACGGTTAATTGGTGTGAGATTGATCAACCTTAGACAATCCAATTTATCTGATAAGACCAATCAATCCACTACCTTACTTCAGCCTCCCTAACATTGATTTGTGTTTCTCCACCTTAACCTCAACTCAACCGCAGCCCTGACCCCAACCAGCCACCTCTGCAGCAGCTCACTATAACTTCACCCAAGCCCTAACCTTAACCATGGACCTGCAGCACTACGGGCTACACTATCTGATGGAGCACCAGAATTAGATTAGAAGACTAGTATCAACATAACATACTGTACTGCCAACGAAACATCTGCATGTTCTATACGTATACTGAAGTGAGATGAGCTTGTATCGCACACAAGCCTCTATTTGGCAAAACTCGTCCAGAGTTTCAGCCAAGAAACAACCCTCGTCAGTAAAACCATAGTAGAAGTAATATTTCTTTGATCAGCAAATTGTGTTTATTGCGATGTTCCAACTCCACGCTTGCTCAGTAGCTCTTTTGTAGCCTTTATTTACAGTTTAATGTTGTATGTTTGCTTGCCAGAGACCTTAACTAGGGTAGTTTAGCAACATTTCTCTCAGAAAGAGAAAACCGTTGCTGCTGTTGGGCGTCTGTCAGTTTGCAACACATTAAGTGAAATAATCGGTGGGGAAACAAAAAACAAACAAACACTGAATTATTTTTAAAAATTAAAAAAAAAATTAAATAAAAAAAAAACGCATTGTGTGTCCAAAATCATCAATAGGCACACAGCCAATTCTTGATTAGAAGAAGAAGAAGATATACTTTATTAAGGGAAATCTGTTGTTATTTTACACACACATGCACAAACAGGACCTGTACGCATGCATTAATGTATGGAGATATCTCAGAGCGAGGGGGCTGCCTCATAGTCAGGCGCCCCGAGCAGTCCAGGTTTGGTGCCTCGCTCAAGGGCACCTCAGCACTGCCCAGGAAGGGAACTGGCACCTCTCCAGCTACCAGTCCACGCTTCGTACTGACTGGTCCATGCTGGACTTGAACCGACCACACTCAGGTTACCCAAGCCAAGTCCTCACGGACTGAGCTACTGCCGCCCCAATGGCAGCATACAGTGAGTGCAGCCTTTGGGACAAATAAGAGACTGAATTTATGGGATGGAGTCTTCATCATTAGAAACTTGCAAGAGAAATAATCAGTTTACTCATACATGTATTTAAAGAAACTACCATAGTATTATAAAAGTATTCTAAGCTTCAAGCTTTATAATAGAAATATTACACTTATCTACTTGTATCTTACTTTGAACCTGCACAAGCGTTTCCTTTTACCCAACAAGGCAGCTATAAAAGTAGCTCGGGGAATATGTATGTATGTTGTGGTCACATAAATGGTGTTTATATGAGTAAAGACCTCTCGATATTAGACAGCACAATGTTTTCAAGCAAGTGTAGCAATGTGTTAGATCACTTTAATGCTATACTGTTCTTTGTACTGTTTTTCTCTTCCCTTTCTAAAGGACTTGGCTTGATTTAACGGTTGTATTTTTTCCAACCGAACCTTCACAAGATGCAAAACTATGTGGAGCAAACCCAAGAGATTACTATTGTCATAACATAACTCCTATGCAGACAACATGCGTTACATACAACACTTGTTTAACATTTAGCTATACTACACCTAAAATGTTAAACAACATCTTAATCAACAACTGATCTCACAAAAAAAATTGAAATGCTGCTGGTTATGACATTTATCAGGATGAACAGGTCCTAATAAAACTAGTATAACAGCTGAGTATTTCCTAAAAGACTACACCTAAGTCATACCAGTGTGTAGCATTTTGAACATCTTCTGTTATCTCATAAAGCTGGAAAAAAGAGGAAAATATTTCTCTACTAATACTCCCTGGGCACATGTTTTGGCTACTACTAGTAGTACTAGTAGTTTTTAGTACTTTGGTACTATGATGACCTTATGATGACCTACTGTATCATATATAGCAGGCTTTGTCCTGCCAGTTTATGTTTAAAACTGTCGGATCTGTCTCAGCAAACGTGTTCACAACGGCCCCCGTTAAACGTTCTTGTATTCACAGACAAATGGTTTTATAAGGAAGGTGCCTGTGCTGCCTACTTCCCAATTCATTTAAAGTTTTCAAACTCAGCTGAAGGCTTTGCTCGAGTCTGCTGCTGCCAATGTCAAAAGTGTATAAAATGATTAACCTGTTCATGGCCCAAGAGGACCTGGCGGTTTAGGTAACAGCACTGTGGTCAGCCGAACCTGTAAAAACATCATCCTCTTGAGTAACGCAGTTATAAACGGTGTAATAACTAACCTGTGTACATCACTAACTCCTACATCACTAATATGTGATGTGGGAGTGTGTGACATGACGATCCAGGTGGTCTCTACCTATGCGTGTGTGTGTGTGACAGCGATTCATACTGGAAAGTCCCTGGCAGTAGCAGCATATGGTCCAGTGGATTAAGGTATTATGCAGTGATGATGCAGGTGACTGAGAAAGCCTCCTCTAATCGCTGATCTGCTAATTGATTACCCAGCCAGCGGCCCTAACCCTGGACACTAAAATGGCAGCAACTTAAAACCTTCAATCCTATTGCACTGTGTCATCCTCCAACGTGACCACTCGTTAGTTGGTTGTAGCTCTATATAGCCATAGGTAACTGTACTACACCCGGCAAGAGAACAACATTCAGTATGTATGTACTGATCACGTGACAGACCTGATCACCTTTAAACCACCTCAATAATGTTAAAGCATGGGCCCCAAGAGAATCACTTATGAGTTATAACAGCTATTGATCCCAATAATCTGCTCATGAAATTGGTTTATGGGCTAAACAAACGCACGCCATCAATGCACGCAGCCCCTCCGTGCACTCTTTTGACACAGTAGCATTTTAATTAGGGGCAGCCAATTGGGGAGTGGCGTTTATTTTGGACGTTAAGTCAGCCATGATATGGTACACATTTACACTCAGAGAGAACACGGATAACTCCTGCCACAGCGGTCTCTTTGAGGTTTTTCAAAGTTTTTTTGTCGGACTTTGTTGTTTAGTTTCTGACTTACAACAGGTCAGCCAGCGTCTGTGATGCTAGAGAGACAGCTAGGCCAGTGGTTTCCAACCTTTGTGACTTGTGACCCCTTAAAACAAAGCAAAGTCTACTTGTGACCCCTCAACCCAGGCCTCGGTGTGGACACGAGCTGTGTGCAGCGTATGGCCAAAGAGTTAGTTTCCCTTCTCAGATTGCTCCTTTATGTGACGGATTATTTAAGACCTGAAGATGTGAAACTATCCAGAGCAATTTGAGGAAAAAGTCAGAAAGATTTACCGTTTTGTGTGACAGTAACATAAATTTGTGACTTTTTTATCACTTTTATAATGTTGTTAACCTCAGTTTTATCTTGTGACCCATTGGGTGGGTACACTATATATACTATACACTATTGTCCACGGTTTCTGCTATCACAGCTACTATCCAAAACTCACCCTGACATTGGCACTGGACTATTATCATATACCTCAACTTAATCCACTGTTGTTAACTCCCGTTCATACTCTTTTTTTAATCGCATCTCTTTTGTCCATTCACACTACATTAGCACTGATGTAGGTTCTGTTTTCAGTTTATATAGTAACACGGTCATACTGTAACACAGATGCACCTGTCAACAGGTGTTTCATTCATGCATTTCACCATCACTTGTCACTTTTCCTACATGTATATTTATTTTCTCTACTTTTATTTAACTTTACTATGTATATATAACATATTATATACTATGTATATATTTATTATGTTCTATGTATACAAAGCATCTGTGGCACAGAAAAAAATATTTCGGATGAATAAAGTTCTATCTTATCATATGTATCTTCCCACTATCTTAATTATGACCCTAGTTAAATTCATTGGGGTCACGCATTTTTGGTTAACAGCCATTAGAAAACAGTTGAAATGACAATAACGCTAAACTCCCTAATCAGGTCACTGAATCTGAAGGTGTTCCTCACAGAATTTAGAGGAACACCTGTTACGGCCCCACGCACACAGTTTAAACACACAGTTTACATTGGCCTACGGGTTATTTAATAAGAATTTGAGCTCTGGGTTTATCCCTAATGACTTGTATCGAGAAGAAAAAGTTAAGCCCAGACCATTTTCCTGTGGAAAAAGAAACAAAGCGAAGATGAAGAAAGATGGACGGGGAGGAGGTGTAGACGATGATCTCACCTTTGGGAAAGGAGTTCGGTTGAACAACGTAGAGGTAAGCATGGACCATGTGGAAGAGGATCCCTATGGGCCCCGGCTCGTAGTAAGCGTGGGTATCATAAACCGCCGCCGGTACAAACCCAAAATCCAACGGCTCGACAGGTGGAGGGGACCGCTGTCTGCGCGAGTCCGCCCGGACCTCCGCCGGGGCCCGGTCCCTCTCATCCGCCTGCTGCTCGCCGCTAGTGGCCCCCCAGCAGAGCAGCAGGACGAGCCACCTTTTCCACAGCATGGCTCAGACAAGTCCAGCTTTGTACAAAAAGCAGAGAGGAACAACTGGAAAAGTCGAACTACAGTCTAGCGGGGGACGGAGAGGGGAGACGGGCTGGTGACGTGAGAGGACACCTGTCCCTCTCGGCGGCTTATCCCCGCCGCTCGGAAACAACCGTCCGGAGGAAAACTTTTACACGTAACATCCAACGCTCGAAGTTCGAGTAGCCGTTAGCTCCCGGTTTCTCGGCACGGACCCATCGCAGACATCTTCCCGGAGATCTTCGACGACTCACAGAGGACCAACGGCCGAGGATGCCCTTTGTATCTCGATGTCTCCGCTCTCACCGGCCGGCTGCCTAATCTCGCGTGCACGTAAAGCTCAGGGGCTCTCGTGTCTGCTGGAAGCTCGCTTCTGATGCGCGAGACACCGCGGGGGCCAATCACCTGTTAGCTTCAGGCCGTGAGGCTACCATCAAGTACTCTTGGCTACATAAGTACATGTTTGACTGGTACTTAGAGTATTTTCTTTTCATGCTACTTTCTACTCCACTACAATTCTGAGGGAAACATTGAACATTGTACTTTCTTACTAGATATAATCTCGTCATATGTTTTACATGCAAAGCATGTGAAGAGCTTATAAAATATGATGATTTATTATAAATTAAACTACCCAACACAATAGGCTTTACATTGGAGCTGAAACGATTGGTCAATTAATCGACAAGTCGATTGTCAGAAAATGTATTATTTTGATGGTGGTTAAGCTCATTTCACCATGCAAAAACGCCAAGTATTTCATGGTCCCAGCTTCTCAAATATGAGGATTTGCTGCTTTTACTTTTAATCATTTCAATAATTTTTATTCATTTATAATAATTTTGACCTGTGGACTGCTGGTTGGACAAAACAAAGCATTGTGAAGGTGTCTCTTTTGGCTCTGGGTAATTGTGATGGCATTTCTCACTAGGCCTAATTTCTGAATTTCTACAAACCAATCAATCACTCAATCCAGAATATAATCAGAAGATTCTTCTATAATGAAAATAATCATTAGTTACAGCCTTTATATAAGGCTTTATATAGTTACAAATGAGCTCCATCTCAACCAGCTACAACAGTAAAATCATACTTTTACATTAATGCATGAGTAATAATAATGTAATGATGTAATATATAATAACAGTCACAGGGGCCATTTGTCTGCATTGAGTACTTTTACTTTTAATATTTTAAGTAAATGTTCCTGATTGCATACTTTTACTTAAGTAACATAACGTTATTTGCTCCAATAGGCACTTTTATTTAGGTACTTTGAGTATTTCCATTTTACGCTATAGTTTATACTTCTACTCCACTATATTTGTTTGACAGCTTGGGGGGGACTTTTTGCAGATTTTACATATACAAATCAATCAGCTTAAACACTGCACTGCATTGTTAAAATATGCTCCCCCTCAACCAGCTACAACAATAGAATGCTATTACACATTAATGCATCAGTAATAATTAAATAGTATAGGACAACTTTCTACTTTTGCTACTTTAAGTAGATTTTACTGATAATACTTTTGTACTTTTTCTTCTGCAATATTTTAAATGCAGAACTTTTTCTCGTAACAGTATTTTTACATTATGTTTGTATATATATATATATATATATAAACAGTCAACTTTAGTTGGCAGATTAAGTCACTGCACATTAACATATGCCTTTTCACACATTCTTTTTTTGCATGACAAAACATGTCCACACATTGTATGAGTAGGTAATATCGGACTCCTGGTGTATGAATAAGAGAAAGTACTACACCCCCGGGAGCAGATTGAACACATTACTGTAATGTTTATGCAGCTAAGAGCAGACGTGTGTCTGTATTTTCACTCCTACTCACCTGAGCAGCAGAGGTCAGAGGTGTGATGGTGTCTGTTTACAAGAGAATCGAACTTCATGATCTCGGGGGGTCTCTGTATGAACGTGAGGCAGGTCATTGACTCTGTACTGTGGTCCCTGAGCGGCTGACCTTCAGCTCTGAGGTCCATCAGATACGTGGTCAAGGCTAGCGACATTTCTGGCAAGCACAGAGGGTTCGAGTTCAAAAAAAAGGGAAAACCCGAAGCTCAGTTACAGCCTGGTTAAGTTGTGCACATCTTAGAAAATAGCCTTGAGGTCTCTGATATGTCACCGCTCTCTTTCATCGGCTCTCACCTCCTCACGTGGCGCGCAGTCACTTTACAGACACTACACTGGTTAAATGTAAATGTGAAGTATACTGACGTAATTAGAAAAGCACAAGTCATGTATGCAGAAGCAGATAATTTTTAATCAGAGTTGGACCCTGAAAAAGTCCTCCTTGTGTGTGAATGTGTGTGATGGCAGACACCCCCCTCCAAAATGCCCATTCAGGGGGAACAGTGGACGGCAGTGTTTGCCCTGTGAACAGAGCCTGCAGTGACTCCTTTCAGTGAAACACCCGCCACTGTTCCCGTGTTTACACACACACACAGACAGTATACTGTATACACAAGCTGTATTAGACAGTCACATCAAAAATCTTGTTTTATTCTCCTATCATGTAGATGGATTACAGAGATGTACATGAAAAAAAAAATGAAGTATCTGATTCATTCATATAGTATGTCTTTTTGTAGTGAAATCCATCCATGCACTGCAAATTACTCTCTCTCACACACACAATCA
Source organism: Coreoperca whiteheadi (assembly GCA_011952105.1). Taxonomy (NCBI): domain Eukaryota; kingdom Metazoa; phylum Chordata; class Actinopteri; order Centrarchiformes; family Sinipercidae; genus Coreoperca; species Coreoperca whiteheadi. The sequence goes on along the minus strand of CM022472.1, from coordinate 9,643,121 downwards.
CACACACACACCACATCTGTCATGATGCATCCACACACTTCAGTTCTTCCATCAAAAGACTGCAGTTATTTATATTTATGGTACTATAGTAAGGTTGGATTTAACTCCTGTTTGTGCCTCTCGTGTATTACCATTACATTTTAGTCACAGCTAAGCAAAGCACCTTTTACTTTTTTCTCCGGGCAATAAATACCTGGCACTTCTTGAAAAACCCAGAGGGACCGTTAACCGAAACGTCAGGATGGAAACGTCATTAATAAAAAGTGTGTGGGATTCTTTGTTTGGTTCCCAGTCAAGAGTCTTTGATCCGACGCACCTGTCACTAAGACTTTATGGTGTGCGACACCTATTTATCATATTTTCCATGTTGCAACTCTAATTCCCTCCAAGGTGGCTATTTATTTTAATTTTTAAAAAAATTAAAAACATCAATACAGACAAATACCGTATATCTTATTAAAAAAAAACTATTTTGGTTCAATTAGCAAGGATATAGGCTTTTTTTTGGCTAGCATCTTCGCTTGGATTAAGACAATAGAGTTACAACTAGGGAAATCAATTAAAATGTTTATTACTGCACATGGAACAGAATTTGTTTTGCCCCCAAACAGATTGTTAGAAGAGAAGAGCAATAAGTGTGGTTATAATAATCAAATGTTTGGCACTGTGGCTCGAATGTAATGACACAGGGTTTTGGAATGAGAGGCCCAGGACATGCAACTGCTGGCACTTCAGACCAGAGTTATACTGCATGATTTGTCAAACAGTGCCTCCAGCTTTCACAGCATCTCAAGACTGTTGGGTACACACATATTTGTAATCAAAGCCCACAGCCAACCACATCAAACAATGCCAGCAACCTTTGGATCAAATCTGATTTTTCCTATTGTACATTTCTCTGACAAATAAAAACTAAAATCGCTGGGTTCACTGCTGTTACCGGACCAGAGTGCTGATACGATCCTCCTTCATTTTACTGCCTTCAGGTATCCTCGGGTAACATTTTACCTGCATACATGTAACTATTTGTCATATCACTGTCAAAATATTGGTAAAGAATTGAAACAAGTTAAGTTTATGCCTGTGTCACACACACACACCATGAATTTAAAATGAGATAAAGAACACAGTGGTGTTATTCAAAGACATGATTATCCGTAGGCTACATGCTTGAATGATGACAGTGCACACGAAGCATATTGGGGGGGTCACTTAAAAATGTAATCTTTCAAACTTGTCTGGCTTGGCGTCCACTTCAAAATAAATACTTGTGCCTTTACAAAACAGGCACAATCTTATCTCAGTGCTTCAAAATAACAATATCAACACAAATACGACACTAAAACCTCCAAACTTGAAGACATTGCATTCATGCGGGACTGTCCTTAGTGTCACTGCTGCCATGTCTAACAGCTATGGAAATCTGGGCACATCACAGTAACTCACTTTAAACAACATCCTTTTAAATGTGTGTTGGGAGTGTGTGTTCTTGCAGAGCGACTTTGAGATATCAACAATGTGTGAATGTGTTTGGGAGTCTTAGTCCTGTTGTTGAATACGGCCGATTTTAGAAAAAAGATCTGAGATTCTTCATAAAAACTTCATTTTAAATATCAGAATTTTTCAGGCTTCTGAAATTAAAAAAATGGTACAAAAATTGACAAGTTTGGTTCTCTCTAAAAACTACTCTGCGCTCTCCATATGATTGTGCTTTTGAACACATATTCGCACAGTCCAGCTGTCGTGCTCCTGCGATAACACAGCGACCCACGTCGTACAATTTCACATATACAGATTTGTTTTTTGCTCTTCGCGCTCCGCTCCAGCTGCGTATGCCAGTTTTCCACAATCGTCACAATCATCTGCAAGCGTGGCCGCAGGTTGCCATGACAACCCAGACCCATCCTCTTCCTGGTTCATGGGGCACCGACTGGACCAGATGGAAACATCTGAAGCGGCCTCTTATGCTTGTCATAACAGCTTTATGCCTTGGCTGGTTTTGTCAGTAATAAATAAATAAATATTCCAGGAGTCAGGTGCACAGAAATGTGGTCTGAGCTTGCTCCGTGACCCACGTCTGATCCCTGAACCTTGCTGTTTTGCCAGGACACTGACTGGTTGTTTTATTTGGCATTCAGTCTATTCGGTTGCCACAGATGGTGAAACGGTCTATTTCCAGCAAATCTTTCTTGGGCGTTCTGGGTTCGAGTCCGTCCCCTTCCAGTCCCGTGTTGGTGTTGATGATTTTGTCATCGTCCTCCCCGTCTGGCGTAGTTAGGAATGTGTCAGAGTCGCTCTTAGGGAGTGTGGGAGCGCGGCTCTCTGCCATGTCGGCTGGCTGAGGATTGTCTGACGCCACTGATATTCCTCCTTTGTCGGTCGTGGGTTCTATTTGAGAAAGAGTGGTCGAGTTTATTATAAGCAGCAGAGGAACGTACATACATAGTAGAAAGAGCGAATGTCCAATCATAGCAGCAGCAACTATGCACGGTCTGACATCTTTGAATATCTCCGCATGTTGAAGGGGCTGTAGCAAGAGTGATACTCAGCCTTTAAATAGTTTGGAGGGTAATAACTAAGCATTACTTCCAAGGCCAAGAGGCACATCATTAACTAATTAAATTTGTTTGTGGGGTTACAGGTTGAAGAAAACCCCATTCACGACTAGCACATCCACTGTGCGGTACTTCTGTATGAAAGTCGGCCCTGAATGTTACCATATCAGATTAGTAACATTGTTAAATGTGGGGAGGTTTACACGCCGACACCAGCAGCCAACGTTACCTGAGACAGTGTTATGTTTGCCAAACACCACAGTCACTCCTCTTTTCTCTTGTAATGTTAAAATAAAAAATAAAAAAAACACACTGTTTAAAATAAAGTATGAAGCCAAACACGAAACTCTTTTTTCCCCTTTTATCATACTTATAATACTCAGACTAAATAGCTCTACCATGAAATACTTTACAAGAACAATCTTAATGAACTGGTGAGGATGCCGACATTTCCAGGGACGTGCAGCACAATACCATGTATGTAGCCACCAGTGAATGTATGAAGACCACTTTTAAAAGGTTTCTCTTTTTAAAATGAGTCCATTGGAAACATTAAAAAGTCATTCAGAGACAGCGTTTTCAACCAACTCACGGAACTAAACTCAGCTTAATTAGCTAGCCGACTACAGCAGATAAAATCTGACAGTAACAGCTGTCATTTCAGCCGGCAAGTCTGAAGTCTGCTTTTGTCTCCTTCTTGTCTGAAATCAGGGATCCATTGCTTCAAAAATTACTAAGAATTTAAAGTGGTAAATCTGCCTCTGTTATCATTGTAAACTGCAAATGTACCGTGCCAGAACAGAAAGTTAGTTAGGCATAGCAACAGTAACTAAAAAAGCGGGGCTTACCAAATGATCCATTTAGCAATTTAGGAATAGAGAGATACATTAACTGATTGCTACCTTGCTGTGGTGCAGTGTGAACGTGTTTGGTGCGGTGAGCTCTGGAGTTCGCACGGCTGGAGACGGTGGAGGGTGGAGGGTCGAAGAGCTTTTCTTCCATGTTGGCCTCTTTGACGAACACACAAGACGTCCCCAGCAGAACGATACTGTTGAGCACCTTCAGAGTGATCATCCTGCTCGCAAACACAAAACGTGGATATGTGAAAAAGGGTAAAGACTACATAGAAACAGTGAGAAACACAGAACTAAGAGGGCTGAAAATGTGTGTTTGAAACTTGGAAAAGACATCTTGACATTTACCCGAGGTAAAACAGCAGCACACACATGAATGAGAGCGAACCCTGGATCTTCACTGAGCTGGTCACTACTCTGATCAACTGAAAAACAAACACATCATCAGCTGTAAAGAACATACACAAAATAATATATCAATAGCAGTGGATATCCTCATGAAAAGTGACTGACCAGCAGAGCTAAAGGAAGGGGGATGAAGCCCATTCTTCGGGATACTGAGTCACTGTAGTCTGTGTAAGCCTGGAGACACATTTAAAACATTTTGTCATAATGCATCAACAAGCAACATTATTCTTCTTCCCCAACCCAGTGTATTAGTCATTACATATCAATATTCAAATCCAGTCAAGAAATATTAGAGGACATTCCCTCAATATTGCAAATATCAGTCTCTGTTTTGCAGTCAGTCTTTATCGAAAAATGAATACATTTTGTAACTACCAATGGAAAAGCATTTGCAGATAAGATAAAGGAACAACTCTAGTTCAAGGTAGGGGTGGGCGGTTTAACTATATATAGCGTTAGACATAAATTTGTCCCACTATTTATACTGTGGTGATTGCACCTTTAGTATCTCTGCTCGTATTTTGCCATTTTGGGAAACGCAGCAGGATTTTTGCTATAATGTGAGAAAGTACCTTGAGTTTCAGATATTTTATTAACTGGATTAGACAAAAACAGACATTTTGTCTATAAACTACGTTGTCCGAGAGAGCGCAACGTTGTGCAACTTAAGAAAACACATGAAAATAGAAAAATAACACAAGCACAAGTGTTTTGTCCATTTACTTGTATTTTCTTAAGTTGCAGTGCATTGATCTCCACCACCACAAAAAAAACTGTTTTAAAATGTCAATGTCTGTTCTAAAAATGTCAATTGTAGTCACGATATATACACTGATATTGCAATATAAACAGCAATATCAGATTTTATCAATAACACCTACCCCTATTTCAGAGCTTTTCAAACTTTTATGATCCGTGGCTTCATTTGACCTCAGCAATAAGAGAATGTACATGTTTTCATGTCAATTTAAATATGATATTATGTAGTTTTGTGTCTTTCAGGAGCACAGCGCAGCACCAGAGCGGTATTATTTCAGAATGACGATATATAGTATTTCAAACCTACTTTTTAGGAACATTGTTATGACTAAATACAGGGTATTAAACAAGTATAAATACATCACTTTCCTGCGTCCATTTGTGCATAACAAGCGACCCAGTTGCTGAGCAGTTGGGTGGAGACAAGGCTGATATTTTGCACTTATTTCACTCACATTTTTCTGTCGACTGCTGACAAGGTCAAATGCAAGGCTGGCTCTATATTCTCCGTACACCTGGCAAATGGCACAGAGTAATTAGTCAGCCAGAGTATAAACATCAAACATCAAACACATATACAGTTACAGACATAGATGCAATGAGCAGAGGGTTTATAGGTGATAAATGTTAACTGAAATTTCAAAACTTAAGCTGCCTGATAATTAGTTTATCGGTTTGCTATTGTGTGTTAATGTAAAGTGAAGGGATAGTATGGGTAGTGGCAGGAGATGAGCCAAATGCTGAGTGTAAATAGACCGTGTATATGTGCACACGTGGATTAAATTTGGACGATCGCCGATGCACAAGTGCTTGAACGTTAACTACGTGTAAGTGAGGTTTGTGTGATTAGGTGTGACAGTCTGGAGATAAAGGGGTTAATCCCTTTCCTGTGGAGTTAGAGTCTATTACATAACCAAACTCCTTGAAGGGAAATCAAAGAGGGAGAGAAAACAAGAGGGAAGCAGCTGGAAAGCCAACAAAGTCAGGAACAAAAGAAAATGGCTCAGCTGACTGAAGGCTTCCCTGTGATACTGCAGTGTATCGGTTCAGCGTGTGTGTGTGAGCGACAGTTCGAAAAAAACACCGGGTTGTGAAACCCAAAAAACACCAAGTGTAAGTCAGTGGAGCAGGACAGAGTCATCTTTGAAAAAGTAGATGAACAAGATAATCTTAACTCAAGGTCCACTTAGTAGCTTTTTCCTGAGATTTCGACTGCATCTGACCGTCTACGCCAGTGGATAGAGTTTGCTCAGACTGATCAGTGTCATTAAGTATCGCCACCAGCTTATTAAGCCCCTGCCACCGATCCTTCAGTCATAACTCAGTCAAATCCAAACATACAGACATGACACATGATCTAGACTTACACTTTGAGGATAGCAATTATTTCCAATGTCCACTGCAAATACGCTTCCATAACTCTGATTAGAAATCACAGAAAATAAGGTGCTCCTTATAACTCCAGAACTTCATTAGAATCATCATGTTTTTAAGTTTTCTTCAGTCTCAGTGTAATCAAGTGATAGTTGTCTGTACATCCATGAGTACACTGCGAAGAGGACCTGCTAATAGCTAATTCAGCATACTTTTAATGGTGCCAATTTGCCAAAATGTAAACAAATATAGGCTAAAAACAACGGGGCGCAGCTAACTAATTGAATCTATGGCGACATTGTACTTCCATTAATATAACCTTTTTGTTGTGTTGCACTATCAATGTATAGATCACTTATATTCCTGGAGCACTTATTAAACATGTCTAGTACAACTGACGTGCAAAATGATGGCATTTCTGATTATCCCTTATTCTGAAAATAACAATACATGACATGCCTGGCTAATACAGGTTTTGACTCTGCGAAAAGCCTGTCAATAAGAAAAAGGAGCACAAAAGCTCATTAACTGAGCAAACTTCATCCGCCGATGAAGACTGTATAACGTGGTTTAAAGCACTGGAAAAAGCTAGTGAGTGGACCTGGAATTAGATTATTTTGATCAAATTTAAAACTGATCTTTATGGTGGAGTTTGTTTATTAAAACAACTCACAACATTGCTCCCTTAGCTGTCACACATGTCAGGACACTCACTGCACCGTGCCCTTAATGAATACACTGGGAAAGCACTGTAGGCAGAGGACTCACATCAGCACTGATGTCATTGAATTTGGTGATGAAGGCGTGCTTGACAACGTCCACGGCAACCTCTGAGGCTATCACCATGACGACATCAGGAAACAGCACCCACAGGTGGTCTAATAGCAAACACATCAAAAACTGATCAGTGTCAAAATTAGTACTTTAAAAGTCAGCGAGAGTTCACTGAGGGGCCACACTGACAAGACCCGAGGATGTGCCTGTGAGGAGCAGCGTGATGTAACTTCGAACTGTCATATTATATAAAAACCAGCTGTGTACATTTCAGTATTGTTATATTCTCTGTGCAGCACTGCGTTAGTTACCAGGGTTCCAGGAGAACTGCTCCATGTTTCTCAAACAGACGATGAGCAGGAGGATGTAGTTGGTGAACCTCTCTTTTATGTCTATGGCAAACAAACAAATCAATCCTGGATTAACCTACTTTGTAACTGACTGCGGCTGAGCTCGATTCCATAAATTTACCTCGTACTAAATCATCAAGTTCAAAGGTCGAGTTACAAAATTTCCACAGACCGCTGCTTTCGGGGCAGATATTTGGCTGTTTTAGGTATCATTCACCACTTACCACTGTTCGACATCTGGAAAAGGTTGTTCTTTTCAAACTTCTTGAACACACTTCCTTTGATTTCCACAAACTGCAAAAAAAAGAAAAAAAAGACTAAATATCCTGGCCGAGCTAAATGTTGAGATAAATGTGTTTGTGAGCATTATACTCACATTATTCGACATCATGATGGTGAGCAGGGACTTGTTGTGGGAGTTGAAGGCTACGTTGAGCGTGGTGGCCTGAACCATGATGAGGATGGCATGGAGAACTAGATACAAACACGCTGAGGAAAAAGAAATACACGAGGACTGCAGCAAAGAGCATCATGTTAATGCTGACGCCCACTAATATATCTGCAGCTTATTTTCAATTAATTGACTATAAAATTGTCTATAAAATGTTCAAAAATATTGAGAAATGCTTCTCATGAATTTCCCAAAGTCCAAGTTGGCATCTCCAAACTGCGTCTTTTGTCTAACAAACCAAAGATTTAGTTTATCATCACAAAAGACAAGAAAATCAGTAAAAACTCGCGTGTGAGAAGCCGGAACTTCTGGTATTTTTGCTTAGATATTTTTTAAAATAAAAAAATAAAAAATCACAGCTACCCCACCAGTCTTGGATTAGAGGCATTTTCTACTTTTTCATTTACACTAAGATCACCTGCCAGTTTTAAGAGACGTATGCAGAAAAATGTACAAATTTCGGTCATCGCAGACCAACAAACTCTCATGCCATATTGTGGATTTTTAGTTAATGAATTTGAAATATATCTTTTATCTTTCATTGTTGTGAACACTATTACATATATTTATTTATGTATGTATGTATGGAAATACAGATTACATTTTTACAATTTGCTCAATAATTCTGTGACTTTTTATTTCTCATTGGTGACCAAATCCCTTTTTTGTGCGTTTATTTTGTTTCTTTCTCCTATTCCTTTTGTCTTTTATCTGCTCCGTTTTATATCTATTTAAAACCTGAAATGATGCTCGCTGTAAATAAACTTGTTATAAATAAAGTTCAGAAAAAAACTGAACTTAACCTATTAAAAGATCATCAAATTTGTTGCCGATTCATTTCCTTCCATTTAACTTATTGCCTAATTTTCTTCAGCGCCAAAAGTGTTTTTCTCTATCTTCTGAGGATACAGACGTAGAGCACAGCCATGAGGAAGTGAGGAATCACGCCTATGTGCGCTCTCTTCTTCTCCTTGGGTTCTGTGGCTGTCCAGTACAGAGCATCCAGGATGTCCTGGCCAAATGACGAGAACAGGCGGTCCGCCACCTGTCAACACAGCAGGGGAAGGACGAGAGGAGGCAGGAGAGCGAATGAGCGGTTGGCGAACTGTACAGTACAATCAGAGCTATAAACATCAGGTAGTATTATCTGGGTGTACCTCTAACATGTTGTATATAATGTACAGTTTGATGACAGACTGTCCCCTGATCAGGTGGTACATCATGGAGTAATCCACGTAGCTCATCATAGAGTAACACAGCACCATAATGAAGCCTTTCAGCACGTCACACACCTGGGCAGGCTGGAGCAGGCGGGAGCCACTAACACACACACACACACACACACACAAATTACACGTGAAAGAAATGTTCACAAGAGGAAGTCACAAGACGAGAAAGAAGAACAGAGCAGCAGAATGCAGGTTGTTATAATCACTTAAGTCTGAACAATGTCAGAGAGCGCTCTACCGCCCTCTAGAGGTTAAGAACAACGTTGCACTGACTTCTCATTACACATGTGGACATTACAGTGTGATGGTATCTACCAAATCTATATGTATTAGTTAGTTTGTACCTGGGCTGCAACTAACAATTAAATAGTAAATTAATGATAAATCATTGGTCTATAAAATGTGAGATAATACTAAAAAAAATACTACATTTCCTGCAGCAGGATGTTACATCTTAAAATTGCTTGTTTTATCCAACAAAGAGTCCAAAACCCAAAGATATTTAATTTACCGTGTTAAATGCAAAATAGAGAAAAAGGAGCAAATCCTCACATTTGAGAAAGTGAAAACCAGAGAATATTAGACCTTTGTGCTTGACAAATGACGTGAACGATCTTGACTCAACTAAAGTGATTATCATCATTGTTGTTGGTTAATTTTCTACTGATCGACAAACCATTAATCGACTCCTCAGTTCAGCACTAGTTTGTGCAGATGTACAAACACATTCAGTGGGAGGGTACACCTTCCTTTAGAGCTAAAACATTCAGTCGATTAGTCGATCAACAGATTAACCTGCAACTTTTTTGCTAATCCTTTAAGAAATGTACAGTTAACATTTGATGTTTCCAGTTGCTCACATGTGAGGATTTGCTGCTTTCCCTTGACGTACATTATAGTAAGCTAAAGGTCTTCATACTGTTGGTAAGACAAAACAAGCAATCTGAAGACATCACCTTGGGCTCTGGAAAATTGTGATGGGCATTTTTATTTATTTATTTATTTACATACAACAGCTCTGTGATAAAAAAGCCTTTAATGAATTTAACTAAACTGGGGTTTTGTCAAAACTGTATCAGAGGGGTGTTCAAAAACTTAATTAAAGCTTTTATTTATTAGTCAAATATTGATCAATTAAGGGAATGTACTTAAATTTGCATCCCTGAGCATATACTTTACCTCAGGCCACAGCAAGGCAACGTGATGAGCCGTAAAAGGGCCAGAATCACCCTGAGGGGCAGTAGGGTGAACACGTAGAGAAAGGCATCCAGACAGAGGAAGAAGCCGAACGTCATCAACTAAAGAGAGAGAATGAGAGAACGACACAGAGAGGGAGAGTATTTATTTATTTGTGACTTTTAAAACATTTCCCACTGAGTTTGTTTGTGTTGTTTACCTTCTCGAGCTCCTTGGGGATGCGGAGGCAAGTGTAGACCCTCTCTCTGCGCTCGGTGTATTTGGCCTCATTGTGTTCCAGGAAGTAGCCTCTGGTGAGCTCAGTAGTTATAAATCTGACCAGAGACAGGTCTAGAGCCAGAAAAGGACAGAGACAAAGCACTGAACACATACACATAGACCTTGAGGCCTTTTGCCTAAACCTCAACCACCATCTCTCACTTCCCACGAACAGGATCAGCCCGCTTTGCTTTGAGCTTGTCACCATGGGCGGCTGTGGCTTGGTGGCAGAGCGGGTGGGTCATCCACCGATCGGAAAGTCGGCGGTTCGATCCCGGCTTCCCCCAGCCCAGAAGTGTCCTTGAGCAAGACACTGAACCACGTGTTGCTCCCAATGCGCCGGCCCAGCAGCGCCTTGCATGGCAGCTCCGCCGCCATCGGTGTGTGAATGTGAGTGTGAATGGGTCAATATTGTAACGCTCTTTGTTGCGGTAAGATAGTAAAGCGCTATATAAATGCAGTGCATTTACCATCACCTAGCTAATCTAACGGAAATCACCTGCCAATGATGTCTCTCCATTTTTCTTAAACACACACACCTTAGTGATAAAAATAACCACCATCCCAGAGTAGAAAGCTTTGATGACTTCGTTCACAGCTTAACAGTAGGTGCCACCATTTTCACTGCAAACAAAGGGGAGTCCCTTGCTAATAATAAACCATGCATTTAAAATTTTGCATTGAGATAAGAAATACCTTCAACATACGGCCTAACATATGTGGACAAACAGAACAAGGCACCCGTATGTGATTGCTGGACATCTCGTTCCAAAACCACTAATCACAATCTGCAGCTGTAGCAGCTTCAACTGTTCTGGCAAAGTTTTCCGAAGAATTTTGGGAACTGGCTGCAGGGATTTGCTCCCATTCAGCGACAAGAGCATTAGTGAAGTCGAGAACTGAGGCCCGGCTCGCGCTCGGGGTTGGAGTTCATCGCAAAAGGTGTTGGAATGCGGCTGAGGTCAGGGCTCTGTGCAGGCCGGTCGGGATCTTCCACGCCAAACCGGGAAAACCATTTGAAAGATGCGGGTGTTTGCCAGGAAAGGAGGGTCCTATGAAAGGCTTCGTCTAGCTGCATGATGGGAAGAGTCAAATCTTGACTAATATTTGAGAACATAAAAAGTCAAGATGTCCCAGCGCCTGCTGCATCAGTGGGGAAAGAACAGCTGTAAATATTACAATTAATGTTGGCTGAATTCCCTTTAGCTGCTTCGGGTTCAGGGTCCTTCAGGTATTGTGCACACTGCCATGGCTTACTGACACACTTGAATAGAGAGCTATTGTTAGTAACACCTGTGCTTTAACTACCATGACAAGTCAAAATGTCTGCTGTGACATTTGGCCTATTTTGGATCAGTCTCTCACTAGTCCCCTACTAAGAAGCCAAAGTCTAAGCCATGAAACAGCCCCAGACCATGTCCACATACTTTTATTTTTTTATACAGTGTGTACCCACTCAGCAGCACTTCTGAATGCGCATGCGCAGAGAAACCACGTCTTACTTTGACAAGAGAAGCAAACTGGCCCATTTGGACTCCCCTTTATGGTCACATGCAGCAGTGGCGTCTTGCTGACGCCGGGGACTCCTAAAGACAGTTATAATTCGGGTTGCATTTCATATAAAGTAGCCACCTTGATTCGGCTCAGGGCTGACCCAACATTAGCTGTGGCGACAGAGCTAGCGTTGGTTACATCCTGACACCAAGTGGAAACTCGGAGCAGCGCCCAAAGCTGCACAGACTTCACTCAGTGAAATTGCAACTGCGTGCTCAAGCAGCGTTACTATCGCAGATAACCACGCATTCAGTGCAGTGGCAGTTACTTAACCGAAAACTGGTTTGCCAGTAAATAAAATACAGAAAATCTCTTTAGGAGCTAGCTGGCGCTGTCAAACCGGGGTCTGTGGCTGTCATAACGAGGCTAGCTCTCACCTGACAGGTTGCCTTTCTTGCCCTTACTGCCGCCATTTGTATCGTTGATCCTTAACGTCTCCGTGACTCCGTCCTTCTCCTTGTTCTTTTCTGTTTTGGCAGCCTTTCTGTCCCTCTCACTGTCCTCCTTCTCCTTCTCTTTCTCCTCTCCCAGACCTGTCGACAGCGAGTCCGCCATCTTCGCCAAACGTTCTCATCTGCTGCCTGGGAGACTGACAACTGCGTCACACGCTCTGTCGTCATCACGCCCTGTAGTTTTACCGAGTCACCAGCAGATGTCGCCAAAGGCCCAGTGAGCACTTTTCACATCTTGTTCAGTTATTGATTAAATTATTAATTGACTGATTGATTGCACCCCCCCCAAAAAACCCACATCTTTATTGACAAAAACAATGTACAACAATCATACGTCACAACTTTAATGAAAGGTAGAGGAATTACACATCTGAATAAGATTTCAAATGAAAACAATAATTATTTAACCACATTAGGCTACTTATATAACAAATAACAAAAGACACAATAATAATAATAATAAACAAACAATAGCAATAAATAATAAAAACATTTGATGAATAACGAATAAAATAAATACAATAAAACTAAATAAATTGCTAAAGAGGCTTTAAGTTTGGCAGTGTAATTTTCATGCTTTTCAGACACTCGTCACCTTTTGTTTAGTGACTACTGCTTGTAATGAAATTATTCAAACTTACTTTTGATTTATGCATGCGGAATGTATAATATATACCATCAATTCTCTTGGTGTGAGAAGATTAAAATCAAAGCAAGCAGCAAAATGTTTTTGTTCCAGTTGTATTCTTCACTTAAATATTTCTCTTGATCTTTCTAAAACTTCAGTTAAAATCCACAATTGGTTCTACAGAATTTGTGTTTTCATAACTCTTATTATTCTTGTCACTGTTTGGCAATTAGTTTGTGGTAATATGCACCACTAAAGCGCAACATAAACACAATGATTTAACATGGATTCTGCATCATTTTTATCCTATCTTGAGGGCCTGTCTTGTGGCTGGACATTGTGTAAAGTCTAGTTCTAGTACTTTAGTTAAAATTATGCTTACATGGTGTGTATTATAAAATAATAAATAATAGCATTACTGCAAACTAACTGGTACACAGCAAACCCGGAGAGGGGTGGAGTTCCAGCAGTGCGAGTACTTGTGCTTCTAAGGATTTTATAAAACATATAATAATGGTGCCACGTGGTCTGCCATGCGCACTGAACTGAACTCAACACTGTGTATGGTGCGTACACAGTGTGCACAGCACACACTGTACACAGTGTGCAGATGGTGGAAGGAATGGGTTTCACCTATCAAGCACTTGGTTACACCCGCCTCTGGTCATTGTGTACTGTATTTCTTTAGGCCTACTGGAATATTATAAAGCGTAGTTTTATTGAAAACAAACTAATTTAGTAACGTGTACCAGATAAGTGCATCAGTATCATATTAAAGCTAGATTTAGCTGGTGGAGGTGAAACAAATTCAAGATTCAAAATTCAAGAAAGGTTTGCTGTCATTGTCTCCAACAATGAAGTTGCAGTTGCATCTCCAGGTAGGCCTACTATGTCATTCAGAGATATAATATAAAAGTACCAAAATAGACATTATAACATGACAATAACAATATAAAAGCACCAAAATATAGTATACTTTTTATACAGTCAGTAAGTAAATGAGGTAGCATAAAATAAAAATATCTATGGTACTGACTAAATGGCTACTTAGTTACTTTAAATCACTAATATGCAAAAGGCAGACCTTAATGAGTAAGTGGACCATGCAAGAAACAAGATGAGAGATGCAGGATTATCCAATCTCATTGGTCCTGCTGTGGTTAATGCTCCAACCTGACCTTTAGTGCGGTACAATGGGCCATATCTGTCATTCTAACAACATTGACTCTGCTTGCATGATTTTATGGCAGCAGGCGCCTCTTTAAGGTCACCAGTGATGATACATTTCCAGCTCAGAAGGCCAAGTTGCAACGGTTAATTCGACCCCTGAATAAAGAGGAGTACGTGAGAGACAGAGAGGGAGGGAGCAGGGATAGAGTTTCTCCCCGGTAAGAGATCTCTCTGGCCGCCTTAGATTCGGTTTCTCCTCCTACGTGACTCACACATGCAATATTTTGACAAGAGAAATAACCCCCCGATTATGATTCATTTTTCTTTTTCTAAACTATAGAATAAACTCATGGTGATCGCCGAGTGCGCTGCGCGGTCGCTGCCCGGCGTCGTGTTACCTTCCTCGGGCCACCATGGGCTTGTGAGATGCCGTCGCTGTGGAAACGGATAACGTTCTCGGTGGCCTCGGTGCTCTGCGTCGGCTCCGTGGTCCTCCTGGTCGTGGCCCTGTCCACGGAGCGGTGGGTCGCCGGACGGATCCTGTGCAAAACCGGGGCGGAGATAGTGAACGCGTCCCACCCGGAGATGGACCAGTTCATCGGGGACATTTACTACGGGTTGTTCCAGGGAGGAAAGGCCAAGAGGTGCGGGCTCGGCAAGAGGCACTCCAAAATATACAGTAAGATAAAATGACAGCCGGTAAGTCGAGTCTGAACGAGTCTTAAATAAATAAGTAAATCATCATGAAATAAACATATTTATTTCTAGCGATATGAAAAAATACAGTTCAAATATGGAATATAAACATGAAGTTGTTATACATTAAAAACAGTACAGTAATAAGGCTATACAGTAAAACATGTTATATTTTATAATTTAAAGTGCATTGTTTATTTAGATCGCCATTACCTACTAGATTATACTAGCTACTCTTCCTGAGGTTCACATTCTAACCGAAATAGCACATACAACATCTAACATCCATGTGTGGATTGCTCAACTTGCTATCCTCGCCTCTAGTAATCTTTGAAGCCAACTTACACACTCTAAGGAATCACCTCACAACATCAAGATTAAGAGCCAAACAAGTTCTGGAGATCACAAAGTTTCCAAAACTACCAAATATATCAAGCTGAATTTTGGGGAAATGTGTACAAAATGAGGCACAAGACATCTAGAATACACCACAATTTGATGAAATAGGGCAGCCATGAAAACACAGTCTTGGGTTGAGGATTTAATTAAATGTAATAAATAAATGATATACTATTACTTAAGGGTAAACTGTATGTTAAGGGGCTATAGCACAAATACACACCTGCTCCTTATTAATTAGTTGCCATGCTCATTAGATCTTTTCTGTTCATAATAATTATTATACATTTTTTATAACCTGTCATTTTTACTTGAATAAACTCCATTTAAACATCACTTAAACTAAGGTATGAGGATCACGACATGCTCTTTTTTATAATCAAAGAATAAGAAACATATCAGACACATTTCTACTACCACCAGTGGTGGAAAGTAACTAAGTGCATTTACTCAGGTACAAATTGGAGGTATTTGAGTATTTCCATACTTTATACTTTTACTCCACTATGTTTCAGAGGGAAATATTGTAAAATATCTACCGCTTTACTTACTAGTTACTTTGCAGTTTCAGGTTAATAATACAAAATCTAATAAAAAAAAAAACAAATTTTGATGTATTATTATAGATTAAACTACACAGCAGTATCATATTAGCTCCACCTTTACCAGCTGCAACATTAAAGTAACATGAACATTAATGCATCAATAATATGTCAATGGAAGGGACTGCGTTTATAATACGCTTTTCTAGTCTACTAACCACTCGGAGCGCTTTACAACATTCACCCGTTCACACACTGATGGCAGAGGCTGCCATGCAAGGTGCCAACCTGCACGTCAGGAGCGGTTAGGGGTTCAGTGTCTTACTCAAGGACACTTTGACACTCTCGGAGGAGATGGGGATCGAACCAGGCACCTTCCGATCCTCCTCAACCATGCCCACCAAATAATATATATCATTCTGAAATGGGACATTCTGCATAAAGTACTCTAGTACTTGGTACAAATACTTTTGTAATTTTACTCAAGTAAATCTTTGATGGCAGGTCTTTTAGTACTTCTTCCACCACTGATTACCACTACATGTACCTCAAACATATAGACATGCTAATCAGTCAGTCAGTTAGTTAGTGAGTGAGTTAGTTTACTGACATATATGTACAGTATATCACAACACAAATGTAGAAAATGATGTTTTACATGATCAAATTAAAACATTAACTCCAAACAATAACCTATGCCATTATGGAATTGTGTTACCGCATTAAATGAAGAACATTATCATATAGCAACCGTTTCAGGCAAGTATGCAACATAACTCATCCTTTATAGTCAAGGACATTATCGGGCAGGTGGTGTATGACTCCATCCTCCTAGTTCAATACGCTCCCTGTGTAATAGGCCGAAAAGGAGAAACACTGTGTCCACACATGATGCTCAGCTGAATACATTTTCACATCCACAACCTTCACATTTCACGCTCCCTCTCGCTTGTATGCATTATGCTCTCTTTCTGCCAGTTGACACAGGTGCAGTGTATTGAACACACATATAGTGGGCCACTCTTTCTTGCTCAACACACACACACACACACACACACACACACAAACACACACACACAGGCTGATACTGTGTGTATTTAATCTGTGTTTCTTTGTTTTCTGTCTGACGGTCCAGTTTTCCCGCAGCTTGTGCGGACGTTGAACGGTGGTCTTCACATGATGGTGATCCTCTTCCTGCTGGTGGCGGTGGGCTTCGCGTTGGTCAGTCTGACTTTCTGCATTTATAACGCACGAAAGGTCCCCTACCAGAGCATCAAAGGGCACAAGGGACTCTACCTGTGGAACTTTATTGCTGGTATGTGAGGCAACGTTTGTCTTTACTCTTTCCCTTTTAATCTCCTTCAAATTTCACTTTTATTTCTTGCTCGCTTTACATTTCCACTGGCATTTCTTCCCTTTGTACTTCAGCCCACTTTGTAACTCACCCAGTAAATTCCTCTATCCGTCTCACTGTTTCACTGATTTCCTCTTAATGTAATTTTAATGCCCAGTATTTTCTCCCAACCTTTTTTTTTCTTTAGTTTTTTTTCTTTATTCCCCTTCCTCATGCTTCTGAGCATTACGTTCCCTCTCTATTTTCCTTCCATGACTGTTCTCTCACCCCCCTGTTTCCAGCTGTTTTCGGTGCCCTGGGCGTGCTGTGTTTCCTGGCAGCCGTGAGGCACCACAGTCTGACTGAGCGGGTGGCTAATTATCGGGAGAACCTCTTTGTGCTGGTTGTCCTGGATGACAGCCTGGACTTGTCTTTCTGGTTGGGTGTTGGCAGTGTTGCCACTCACTTCGCTGTCTGTGGAGTGGTTGCAATGAGCCGGATCAAACTGCCCAAACCGGAGATCAAGAAACCTGAAGAACCCACCATCTCTTCTCTAGACCTGCTCTACTGAAGGACCAACCAGGGAGCATTGTTGACAGCCTTTACATCACTGATGGTTGACTAGAAAACCACAGTGACTGTTGGTAGAGTGAAACCAACACTGTGCCAGTGTCCTTTTCCTTTACATGATTTTTAGGCTCATTACAGCCTCAATTTAGACACATTTTTATATAAATGCTCACATGACAAACCATTTTCCAATGTTAATACATGTTTATTTGTCTGTGACAATTATTTGAAGGATTCAAGTGTTAACTGGAAAGTAGTTTGCTTACTTAAATAGCTTTGATATGTGTGGATTTATAGAAACACTGTCATTCTGTTTAATTTTACAATCTCAGAGTCAATGATGGCCCATAGATCATTCAAGTCAAATAAATGTTTTATATAGCTCGAAATCACAAATTTGCCCTCTATCCTTAGACCCTCGATTCAAATGAGGAAAAAAGAATTTTAACAGCAAAGAAGCAACAAATCTCAGGAAGGACAAGAGAAGAGGGATCCCTCTTTCAGGACAGACGGGCAAGCAGTAGCTGTTGTGTGAACAGAGTAGACAAAGGAGAAACAGAACAACAATATTAAGTAAATAAAGTACTAAAATGTGTGAAGACTGTGCATCAAAGAAGACGACAAGAAGCCTGGACCTGGACTTTAAACCTCCCTCTTTAACACAAAGCAGTGACGGTTCCGCTGTTCGAACAGAGACAGACTGCGGACCAATGAGACTCCTGATCTACTGGTGGCTGCTCGACCACACTGCAGACGACGTAACATCACCAAATCCAGCTCAAACTACAAGTCCCTTACTTGTAGTTTTGGACGCTGACTGGGATAAGAGAAGGATGACAGAAAAGGCTGAGACACAAACAGCAGATCTTCAGGCTTTTTATCAGCCTTCTGTTTAGTAGCCTAAGCCTTGTGTCTTGACACATTGCTGCAAAGAGTCCTGCATCCCAAACCTGCCCTTTGCATTCTGCACATCATGTGTTGTATATATTCTGTCTATAGCTGCAACATGTAAATACATCATTGTCTTTTTTTCATTAGATGTACAGAATGTCATTAACAGATCTGTTTTTTTAGTCTTTGGTTGAAAGTGTCCCTTTATGAAGGATTTAAAGTCTTTTTTTTTTTTACAGTAAATATCCTCGATCCCTGATGGAAAGTGTGCAACTATGCATGAACAATGATGATCTTCCATAAACAGAAAGAGACTAAATAATCACCCTTTGATTTTTATTCACTTTAACTTGGTCATAAAAAGCTGTTATGAAGGTCACAATAAGAACTATTTAGTACAAGTTGAAAAAAGTCACTTTGGTGTTCGTTAAAGGACTTTTAAGACGCGTTAGATTGGTTATAATCTCATTTGTTGAGTTGGCTGCATGCCTTCAGAAGGCTTTTCCCTCCTTGTTCCCTTGTTTATGTTTAAGATGCTTACTGTCAGAGAGGGAAACTAACAAACAGGATACTAACAAACTTACAAACAATATTGACAGAAAACATCAACTAAACAATTAGTTGGAGTAAGTTTTTCTTCTTCTTGTGTTTTATTTTGTAATCTCCCATGGACTTGAAATTTTACTTGAGTAAAAGTACAAAAGTATTAGCATAAAAATATATAGTACCAAATTAAAATGCAGAATGGCCCATTTCAGAACAATGTATATTATATTATTGTATTATAATTATTTATGCATTAGTATTTACATCACTTTAATGTTGCTGCTGGTAAAGGTGGAGCTGGGTAGTTTGTGAATTTACCTCCAAGGATCAATAAAGTCTTATCTTGTCCTATAATTCATCGTCATTTATATGTTATTTGTATTATTAATCTGAATCTGCAAAGTAAATAAAGTTGTCAAATGTAAATGTTGTGGAGTAAAAAGTACAATATTTCCCTCTGAAAATGGAAATACTGTCAAAACTGTACTTAGGTACAGTACTTGAGTAAATGTACATGAACTTAAGTACAATTTTGTACAAATGTACATGTACTACACTTTCCACCACTGGTTAGCTGATTCTCGTGTGTCACATTAGTTTTCGGTCAAAGGCTCCTGCGGCTTCACACCGCTGCCGCCAGGTGGCGACAGGTGTCCGTCTTTGTCGCTTGCTGGTGACGTGTCAAAAACGCGACGCTGTCAAGTCGATCTGCTTCCTCTCCCGCATGTATGCGACCTCTGAATATCCGAGTTAATAGTTTGTTTCGGGTTCATATATGCAGAACAGATGACAATGCTTCTTCTGAGGAGAGCTGCGCAGGCGGCGGTGCGGACACACCACTGCAGGTCGTTTTCTGCGTCACAGACTCACCTGAGCGCGAGAAAGGTAAGGAGCTAAAGTTAGCCTGTCAAACAGCTGACAGATAGTTACAGATCAGTGACTCACACAGGGCTCGTCCGCATTACACGCTATTTCTGAGATTTTGATCTATCCAGTTACCTCTGTGTGTGTGTGTGTGTGTGTGTGTGTGTGTGTGTGTGTGTGTGTGTGTGTGTGTGTGTCCGCCCGCGTCCGCCTTTGTACAGCCATCTCTGTGAGGAGCAGTTTGCATTTTAGACCTTGGAAGTGAGGATGTTTTTGGAAAGTGAGGACATTTTGGCCGGTCCTCACTTTTGAAGACACCTTCAAAGGGCTGTTTGAGGGTTAAGACATGGTTTTAGGGTCAGGGTTAGAATTAGGATTAGGTTAGGTTTAGGGTAAGGGTTGGGGTTAGGCACTTAGTTGTGATGGTTAGGGTTAGGGGCTGGGGAATGCATTATGTCAATGAAAGTCCTCAAGTATAGCTGTACAAACGTGCTTGTGTTTGTCTCGTTAACACCTGCTGTGTTGATGGTGCCCCGCAGGGTCTGGTGCTGGGAGTGTTTGAGAAGGAGGGAGAGGAGGAGGGCAGCCTTCATCTGACGGACGCAGCCGCAGGTTTTGACCAAACTCTGTCTGGGAAACTCACTGAGCTGCTGAAAATGTGAGTCTGTACCTGTGATGACAGTTCACAGCCACTTATGTCTTGTTGTTATGTGATGATGATAATTTACGCCCAGTTGCCAGGTACTCCTAGCGTAAACTAATGCAGTCTAATACACCAGTCCTGCATTAAAGCCAACCTTCACGGAGGTTATAATGCTCACTTTTTGTTTAAACTGTTTTAGAGAGGTGTTATTATTTAGTAGGCCCTCATGGATAAACGTTCGGTAGACAACATGTTAGAAACTCGTGTCACTATAACCCAACGCAGTTTCATGTAGGAACTATCAAGATACTCATCACATTGATGGATATCCTGTAAATCCAAGTTTGCAGTCCCGCTCGCCGATGACAGTATCTAGAAATGGAAAAGCAAAATCTATTCCAACCATAGACTTTATATACAGCCTGTGCTACCGGTTAATAAACCTCGACCATCTCTGTATATGTTGTTATATCACCTAACCTTGTGGCTTATTGTAGAGTTGGGATGTTTGTGATTTTTCCTCCCTCTCTTCTCAACGGTCACGCTAAAAACAGAAATGTTTATTTGTAACAACCTGCTGCAAAAAAATACCAGTATTGATATTGGCAATATATTGGGTATTTATTCGTGGTGCACTGTTTAACTACACTGGATCATATCTGAACCGATACTGCTCTAATTGAACTGACCGGCTGTTAGGCAGATGTGGAGATGCACATTTATTACTGTCATTATAAAACTGTAAAAACGTACTTCTATAAACCTTCCAGAACAATACACGATTGCACAGGCCTGCAAAGACGTTCGACCGAGTGAGGTCTACATATTACACCTCACTGATAAATTGAAAAAAGTACGTGGTATTGGCCACTACCCTGAGATATTTTAATTTGTTTCAGAAGAGACAAAAATGTGATCGGTACATCCCTAATATTGACATCCACTGTGAAATAACATACAGTACTGGGGCATTCCTAATGGATATCACTAACTAAACCTAACACGTTGCATAGTTGGTCAATAAACTGGTTTTGTTTTGTACTTTCCAGCTCCGGACCAGCTCTCAAGAAAGGCAAAAGCAGAATATTTTATGGAATCCACAAGGTAACAAGGTGTGACATTAGTTTAAAAAGTCCCTGTCTCTTGTCAACATCATAGTGATTAAATCTTCCCCGTGTCTTCATCAGGACTTCCCGTGTGTGGCAGTAGTCGGGCTGGGTAAGAGCAACGCAGGTGTCTGTGGGGCCGAGAGCTGGGACGCCAGCAAGGAGAGCATCAGACAGGCGGTGTCAGGTAAGACGCGTGACTCTGCTCGTCTCAGTGCCGCCCACGTGGAGTTTGTACCCGGCTGATATCTGTGCGTT
Organism: Coreoperca whiteheadi; assembly: GCA_011952105.1. NCBI lineage: Eukaryota > Metazoa > Chordata > Actinopteri > Centrarchiformes > Sinipercidae > Coreoperca > Coreoperca whiteheadi. The sequence goes on along the minus strand of CM022472.1, from coordinate 9,621,260 downwards.
TGTCGTGTTGCGTGTGTCCAGCTGGATGCCGGTTACTTCAGGACCTGGAGGTGAACCACGTGGAGGTGGACGGCTGCGGTGATGCCCAGTCAGCGGCAGAAGGCGCCGCTCTGGGTTTGTTTCAGTATGACCAACTCAAATCCAAGAAGAAGACCAAAGTGACCACACAGCTTCATGGAAGGTAGCTGTAGCACCACGCTGGGGCAAACTGAATCTTACAGCTATTTGACTCTTGGGGTAATACAGATGTATGTAGCATCACGCTAATGTTTATATACTGTATGTCTGTGTGTATTTGTTCTTAGTGCTGACTCGGTCGGGTGGGAGAAAGGAGTCGTGTATGCAGAAGGCCAAAACCTGGCAAGGTTACTCATGGAAGCTCCAGCCAATCACATCACTCCTACTGCTTTTGCCAACACCATCGAAGAGAAACTAGCGCCGCATGCTGAACGAGTCACAATAAAGAAGAGGTTTGTGCTTCATTAATCATCACCGACGACATTTCACTGTGCAACCTTTCATATTTTATATATTACATATTAATCTGTCTGAAGCAAGTTTAAAAAAGATATGTGAAATACAGTATTTTAATTGGTCGTATTATTGAAGGGAATTTTAGACATGTGGCTTCATCAGTTTTCAAGGCATTGTGTGACAAATTAATCCAAGCTCCTTATAGTGTTCCCAGATATTAGGCTGCTGTGTGGGAAAAGGTTTTGCTTGGTGGGAAGATAAATGTTAAGCTGGTATAGGATCATTTTGGTTTGTTTTTAAATTTTGGCTTAAATATCTAGTCCGTAATATAGCCGTAAAACATTTTTGCATCCACCTTCTGGTACTTTGAAAGCTTTGAGCTTTTATGGGGCAGGAGACTGTCAATCTAAAGGTGAATCTGTTAGCAGACTAATCGATTAGTCAATAGACAGAAAATTAATGAGCCATTTTTCAAACTAAAATGCCAAACATCCCCCAGTCCCAGCTTTTCATTTGTGAGGATTTGCGCTTTCTGTGTTTTTATATCACAGTAAACTGAATATCTTTGGGTTGTGGCTGTTTTGAATTTTTTTTGTGTGCTTGTGTGTTTTTTTTTTTTTTACACTATAGAGACAGAATGATTAATAAAAAAAATAATCAGCACATTGATCGATAATGAAAATAATCGTTTGTTGCAGCCTCAATCCGATCTGGAAGCACTTCTGAATCTACTCTTGTACACTTTTACACCCTTAAGAAAAAGGACTCAAAACATTCAAAAAAAGATATCCACGAGGACGACGCATGATAGCAGCAACATGGCTGAAAAGATGTGAGCTTGAACACTTGTGGAAACTAACGTTGTGATGTGAAGGGTGTGTCTTCAATCCGGCTCTGCTCCGTAGCCTATAAACAACTCTAGTTAACAGCTAAATCGAAATATTCTATCACTTAAAATAAGGTCTAGTCTGATTATTGGTCCTTTTTGCTCTCTGAAGAGTAGATGAAAGGAAAAGCGTTTTTGTCTAATAATTTGTGCGTTTATGTAGATCTCAGGCTTGGATAGAGGAGCAACAGATGGGAGCGTTTCTCAGCGTGTCTAAAGGTTCAGAGGAGCCCCCTGTCTTCCTGGAGCTACATTACAACGGTTCGCCCGACAGCAAGCAGGCCCCGCTGCTCTTAGTGGGCAAGGGCATCACCTTTGACAGGTAGACGGCAATAACACACACTCCAGCTCACTGTCGGTAAGATATCTGGATCACATCAACCGCTGAACACATCTCCTCTTATAAAAACGTTACAACGCTCACATTAAGGTCGTTTTGCCCCCTCTGTCTGTCTGCGGTGTAGCGGTGGTATTTCTCTGAAGCCGTCCACTTCTATGGATGCAATGAGAGCTGATATGGGGGGAGCTGCCACCGTGTGTGCGTCTGTCGTCACGGCAGCAGCTCTGAAACTGCCAGTCAACATTATTGGTGAGCTTTTTGACAATGTGTGTCCTCCAACATCATTTTTCTATCGTAGCTTTGAAAACACATCTCTTAGCCTGTCTGTTTCTACTTGTTACAATGAGGCAGGTCTGGCTCCCCTGTGTGAGAACATGCCCAGTGGAAAAGCTACTAAACCAGGTGATGTTGTCACAGCCAAAAATGGAAAAACAATCCAGGTGGGTGGACCAGTGATGAAATATGAAAGTTGATATGTTTGTGCACTTTTAATGTGTGTACTAAAGCAGGTGTTATTGTTGTTGTGCTGCAGGTCGATAATACAGATGCAGAGGGCAGGTTGATTCTCGCGGACGCACTGTGTTATGGACACACCTTCAACCCCAGAGCCATTGTCAATGTCGCTACGCTAACAGGTGGGATTTTTCAATTAATTTAGACACGCAGTGACACTGGTGACCAAAAACAGGTGATGTTTTATGTTCACATCTCATGGTATGAGACTTCTGTCAGCTGTCAATTGTTGCGGACCACACAGTTGGACTGGGATGCCTTAAAAGCTGAGTCTCGTGGAAGAAACTGTCAAGGAAGTGATCTGTATAAGCGATCTATGTAATTACACAGAATCATTTGGTAACTAACCATGGAAACATATCAGGACGTGAGCTTTCCCTGATTCATCAGAAAGTAAAAATTAGTTTAAACAGAGGTGCGTTGGGGGGTGTTCAGTGCGCATATAGTATAACAACGTCCCCAGTTCAAATTTCTTTGGGCACCTTTGATGCATTACATACCCCTCTGTCTCTCCCCTTATTCCCTGTTTTTACAGTACATTCACTATAAAGACCAAAATGCCCCAAAAAGACTCCGAAAAAGAGATTTGTTGTGGGAACAGAAGCGATCCCCCAGTATCGAGAAACCCTGTAATTCCTGTAAAAGATGCCTCTTTTACGTCCTGTTTCCACCTGTCCATTACCATTCATGACATTTTGTTGTAGTCCAATAGCATCAGTGCTCATAATCATGTTTTTCTTTGTGAGCTCTTTGTGACACCAGAGAAGATAAATTAACACTTAAGATGCAGGATAGTGCCGCGTGACTTGCTGTCACTTAGTGGAATTAGATTTCCCCCACGTCGGTCTGTGTAGCACTGATGATGCAGGATGACCGTCACCAACATTATCACCTTAGGCTGATAATGTTGCATCATTATATAAAAGATATGCAAATATAATCATTCAATATTCAAATGTGGCTTATTCTGTCTCCCAAGGTGCGATGGATGTAGCTCTGGGCTCAGCAGCAACTGGAGTATTTACAAACTCTGACTGGCTCTGGGAGCAGCTACACAAGGTACTGTGTCTGCACAGTAAACACACTCTCAACATCTCAGTCTCTCAGCTCCTGTGTTGACTAATGGTGTGTGTGTGTGTGCGCGCGCGTGTGTGCGTGCGCGTGTGTGTGCGCGTGTGTGCGCGTGTGTGTGTGTGTGTGTGTGTAGGCTAGTGTTGTGACAGGTGACAGAGTGTGGCGGATGCCATTGTTCCAGCACTACACCAGACAGGTGACTGACAGCCAGCTGGCCGACCTCAACAACATCGGCAAGTACAGCCGGTACGTATTTCTCTACACTCAGCGAGCTCCTGCTTCAGACAGCAGAGTAGTTCAGGGCCCGGTGTTATGATATCGATTAGACACAAGTTGTTAGCGCAACAAGTCCTTAAACCCAAAGCTGTAACAGTGCAGGCTTATTGACAGTTAGCTGGATCATGACCAAGACGTTTTACGGGGAACGCCATACATGAGCCAGTGTTGACATAATCATGATTTTAGATGAGCGCATGCTGGTTATTGTAAAGTTGCTGTAATTATCCCAATAAAATGTCCATAGTGCATAGTTACATATACCTATGCATTATAAGTTTTATACTTATAAAACGAAATAACAGTTTGTATACTAAAAAAGAACAACTAAAATATAGTTAGAGATACTCTGAGCAAAAAGACATAAACTCAACTAAAAGATTCTAACTATTAAAAGACAAATGAAGCCAGAACATAGGGCATTTCATCTGATATTTTCAATCTAATGATTAACTGCAGAACTCACTTTGCTGAAAATTGTTAACGCAATTAAAACTGCTTTTAGTAAGGTTTCATTTTCATAGCAGGCTTACAACTTTCACTTTTAAGTTTCTTGTCCATTGGGAACCCCAACCAATCTGGCACCCTACATCACTCGTGGTCTAACCATATTTACTAGTAATATCTAATGTTATTATATATATTATATTATATGTTATTATAAGAATCTCATAACAGTAATGGGTGCGGAAACACTGCGGAGCACAATATAGAACAGAATAACACCTGTAACAAAGCAGGAACACATACAATGAGCCTTATGTCCGTCAATCTGTTGCCCCAGTGCATGTTGGGAGGGTTCGCAACCCACCTACCTCCATGTACCAGCAATTACGCCACGTTTGAAGAACAGGGCCCGGGAGTGTACTCAGGGCTTTATTTATATGAATCTGACTGTTGTGTCTGTTGATTATCTTTCCAGCTCTGGCGGTGCATGCACAGCAGCTGCATTCCTGAGAGAGTTTGTCACAGCTCCTCATTGGGCCCATCTGGACATCGCTGGTGTGATGAGTAACAAAGATGAAATTCCCTACCTGAGAAAAGGCATGTCTGGAAGACCAACGCGTACGCTGGTGGAGTTTGCTGCCAGATTGGCCCACAATGGCTGAGAGACTGACACAGAATCACATCGGACACAAGGCTCTCTGACTGTGAGCTTCTCCCCTGGCAAGATTCAACAGCGATCTCCCTACACAGACAGACAGAGCCAATGGTTTAACGTTTAGAAGTCCATGTGCAACTAAACAGTATAGTTTCCGTGGAAAAGCTCTGGAAATGTTGTATTTTGAAAACCAATCTGACGGCTTTGATGTTTACTTACAGCTGATGTATCAAAAACCTCTTACATTGATGCGTTTTTTTTCCAGGCCACAATGTAATACAGGTTCAGTGTCTCCCCACACTGTTGTGATTTCAGCAAAGAAAAAACCTGAAGCTCTGTAGTAACTAAACCGTTCACATAATTTATATGTTGTATAAATAAAGTCTAAGATTATAATTAAGCATGTGACACATTTGTTATCTCTACGGTTCTGTTGTCGACACAACGTGGATGTACGCTACGTGGCCAAACGTATTTGGACACCCAAACATTACAGCCTTATGTGATTGTTGGAACACCTCATTCCAAAACCATGGGCATGAATGTGCTGCAAAATTTGTGTAATATTCAGTATGTTTTCTTTTTTTATTCCGTTAATCATTCCTAAGGAGTCCCGACCACTGGTCTAAAATATTATTACGTGCGGTAGTATCAAGATAACGCTTAACTGAAACAGAACAACTAAAGTATGTGAACAGGGCTGTCCACATACTTTTGGCCAAGACAGCGCGCGAAGACACATCCCTCTCTGTGTGCGCATGCGCGGACCGGACAGCCAACACCACCCAGACAAAGATGGCGTCGTCCATGAGTGGGATGTTCTCGGGTCAACAACCATCTGGTGCGCATCCCGTCGGGGGTCCCGGTGGACCGGGCCAGCCGGGCTTCCCGTGTGCCGCTGCCAGGGCCCCGGTAAACAACACGCTGGTGGATGAACTGGAGGCTTCCTTCGAGGTAGGGGGCCAATGTTCAAGCTTCCGCTAGCTGCTAACTGCTATTAGCCTATTTAGCTCGCCGACTGAGGTTTAACGTGTCACTCGCTGGTGTTGCTAAGATACAGCAGTCTCGCGCCGGAAGGCTGTGGAGAGCGTTAGCGCGACTCGAATGAGTGAATCCGGCCAGTGAACGATCTACAGTAAGCGAGCTAAAGTTAATGTCAGTTCATTAGCTTCACACCGATAACCCGATAGCTCCAGCCTCCCTTTCCAACATAAAACAACTCCACATTTGTTGTCAGCTGACGTGAAAATCACTAATTTACCCGTACTTTGTGCAAATCGCGCTTTCATAAGTCAAACAATAGCAACTGCATAACACTAAAATAACATAGCTGTATCTTTGGTTTCCTTTACTCAAGATTACAAGTCCCTTTAGGAATCACGCACTACGGCCATGGCCACATGTATACTGTGGTTTTCTATTATTCTGGGGCAGGTTTATGACACGTTGTTCAACAGTCACACTATAACCACCTGCACTTAAACCCCAAGGAGCAGGATTTTGAACCACTCATACAGAAAAAGCCTTGTTTACTGATGATGATGTCTCTGCATTTGTTCTTCAGGCATGTTTTGCGTCCCTGGTGAGCCAAGACTATGTTAACGGGACTGACCAGGAGGAGATTCGAACCGGTGAGTGAATTAGTTTTTAGTCTGTTTGTGGTAGTTTTAGTTGACCTCGTGCCGTAATCTGTACATCGATGCATATCTGTGTGTCTGCTGATTGCAGGTGTTGACCAGTGCATACAAAAGTTCCTGGACGTGGCTCGACAGACGGAGTGCTTCTTCTTACAGAAAAGGCTTCAGTTATCTGTGCAGAAACCAGAGCAGGTGGTGAAAGAGGTAAAGTATCATAGCAACTTGCATTCAGATTTATTGGGACAGTTCTTAAGTGGTCCCATCCACTTAACTGTTTTTCTTATCATTTGTGTACTTGTAGGTTTTGGCTCTCATAAAACCTATTCACGATCCTTGTTGAGAACCATTATCTTTGTCGTATCCAGGGTTCACTGGCATTGCCTTTGTTTATTATATATTTCACTCTGTTTGTTGGCTTGCCTTCTCTCTTCTCACGTAAATTTTTTTTTTTTTCGCACTTCAGGATGTGTCAGAGTTACGTAACGAGCTACAGAGGAAAGAATTGCTGGTTCAGAAACACTTGTCCAAACTGCACCACTGGCAACAGGTGCTCGAGGACGTGAGCGTGCAGCACCGCAAACCCTCAGACCTTCCTCCTCCTGGACCGCTGGCCTTTCTGGAGCAGGCCTCTGCGAGTCTGCCGCCTGCCCCTTTAAAACCAAACTAACGCGCCAAAGGTACGGTCACATTGGACCTGACCGGCAAGTTGGTCGCAGCCGGCTGGAGATCGCACCGAAACAGGAAACGCAAGCTCGCATTCATCGATCATACAGGCTCGATTTGAAGTGAATGGGAGATGGAGTGAATATTTGCAGGACAGAAGTGCAGTGTGACCGTACCTAAACATTAAAGAAGAGCCCCCACACACACACACATATGTGTGATGGTCGTGTGATGCCCACTGTCAAGTGCCAACGTGTGAGAAAACTGAAGAACAGTTTACTGTCACTGCCCAGCTGTGGGGCAATCACAACATAGATAGCTTTATTTCAACTTTTTGTCTCAGTATTTTGATTTATGTAAATATTTCTGTTGCTTACTTTTTTCACTGTAAAAATAAAATGTGTGAATATTTTGAATCTGGACTCAAGTCTTAATTATGATTTTCTTGTTGTACAGTGCAGACCTTTGCAGACATTTTTATGACTGAAAACAGGGTCAAGCACTTTCTTTATTGACTTTAAAGGGGCATTCCACCAATTTCACACATGAAGAGGAGTTCACGGAGAGTAGTGCTCAGCCAGTCAAGACACTTGTATAATGTATTTTGTGGCTCTGGAAGAACTTTGTGAAGTCTGAAACTATCCCAGTTTGGACAGGACTACAATTTCTTGTTTGCTGGAAAAGGCAGTGTTACAAACAGCGGGCATTTACTACATGCTTGAAAGTTATCCATACTTGGGACTAAAAGTCAAGATGCTTAAATTTTTACCATTTATTTTGTTGAAGTCCTTCTCTCACAAGTCCCCCAACTTTATGGAAATGCAATACTAAAACACTCCTTTAATCACCAAAGCTTGTCTCATGTGGTAGTGAGTAGCTGGAATAGCATTGCTTACAAAATCGCAATAGCTGCGATGCATAATTTAAGATATCCACGTATTTACATTAAATATCAATGTGGAATCTTATCGTTATGGGTGAGGAAAAACAACCTGCTCACAACTTTAATTGCATGTCACTTTTGTATCAAATCATGACAGAACTGACTTCAGATAAGCCATGACTGAGCCTCCTGTCGTCTCTAATGTATTCAGCGTCTTCACACCATAACAGACTTGTTCTCCCCAGTTTCGCAGCTATCGCCTGTCCAGTGACAGTGCAGCCAGACACAGATCTTCACAGATGGGCTCCGGGGACAAAGCTTCGTGCAAAACAAGGGTCTGTGGTCTTGGCATGAGGAAATGGGGGATTTATTATTGCATTTGCAGAGCTTCAAATAGGCTCCACTTTTCTCCTTTTTATACATTCTCTAATTGAGATAATGTCTAATTAACTAAATTAGACGTAGTTGGGTCAACCTTTGTTATCCATCCTCGAGCTGAATCTTTAGCTTATTCCGCCTGGACAAAATAAATAAATAACAGAAATTGATCAGAAGTATGAGATACTGAAGAGAAATTAGGAGATTGTACATCAAAATTCTTAAGATATATCAAAGGTTTGAGTTACCAAGTCAAAATGATTCGCTTGCTGGGATCCCCATTGCCAAGGAAACAACTGCTGTTCCTGGGGGGGGGGGGCACGGGGGCCACGGGGGTTATGAGATATAAAATCAAAATCGTGAGGTAGTAGGTCAACATTCTGAGATACTAAGCCAAGGTTTGGGATAATAAGTCGAAATTGGGATATTCTAAGACAGGTTTTGACTTAGTAACTCAAAAATGTCACTTACTAAATCACGATTATGAGATGTTAAAAATGGTGACTCAATAAGTCAAAATTGAGAGACATTAAGTCACATTTATGAGACAGTCAAAATTATGATAGTAAGTCAAACTATTATCCCATTTTAATGCATAACAGACCTCTTCCTGTGAGTGTAAATTTGTATTGAATGTATAGTTATTTAGTTATTAGTAGGACAATCTTGCACTATTAATGTACAGCATATTATTGGGAACTATCATTGTAAAGTGTATATTCAATACATTAGAGTTAAAGATTTAAGATCTTTTTGTCTTTATTCTCAGCTTATATTTTAAATGTATTTTATTTGTTGTTTTCCATGATTTGGCTTTGTATTGATTTTGTGCTCTTACCTTTTGTTTTGTGTTTTTGTGACACTGCAGCCCATCTGTGTGCAGAAGGGAAACGTTTGACTTGGTTTATTTGAGTTATTTGTGTTACGGTCGCGTCCCTGCATGTGTGTCAGCCCCCTCCCCGCTCAGTCTTCCACAGCTAGAGGGAGACAGCGCTTTCTTGTGGGACGCCTTGGCTGCTCGGAGGACCGTCTTTGCCGACATGTCCTTGTTTGTGCCTTTCAATCAGCGATTGGAAAATAACAGGTAGCCTTGTCCGTCCGCGTCTCGCACTCATATACACACACCCAGGAGGGAAGAGGATGGGGGGGGGGGCAAAGTCAAAATAAACCCTTTTTTGACGCTGTGGCTGGGTCTTTTGTTTTTTTTTTCTGTTTTGTTGTTGGGAGGAGGAGGAGGAGGATGAGGAGGTAGGGGGGGGGGGGGGCGACAGAAGAAGCAGTCCGCAGGGTACAACAGCCGGGTTGAATCGCAACGTGTTTGTGCCGAGAGTCACCGCAGTCGGGCTGTGCATTTTCTATGAAACAGCCGGATTTAATGGGGCTGCCGTGGGCCCGTCTCACCGCCTCTGGACTCATGATCGCCGTGATTCGCGCTTGCATTTAGACCCACTGAAGACGACATTGTGGATATGGAATGGTGCATGCCGCTGGGCCAAGTTGTCAGCCTCTGAAAAACACCGGGATCATGGACAGTCATCCGCTGTAAGTGCAAAGGATTCCGTTGCGCGCGTGTGTGTGTGTGTGTTGGCGTTTCCCAGTGGCTGCTTGACTGATGGTGCCGCATTGACAGAGACAGCGGCCAGCCGGTGTGGCTGCTTGCTGACCGGGGCGGTGCGGTGCGGGCGGGCGGCCTGTGGGGACTGACACCCGGGGGACCGACACCCAGCCTGTCCGCGGTTGTGTTCTAATGTTATGATTTGTTGCTATAACGCAGGTGTTTTGTCTATGGAAAAGGGGATACATATGTGTGGACTGCCACATAGCCGTGTGTGTGTGGGTGGGTGGGTGTGTTTGGGACAGAAAACAAGGGCCACGTGATTTTGCCACGAGCAGCGGAATTAGACGGAAGTGCTTTATGTTTTTATTATGAAAGCGCGAGGCCGTTTGTGTGTGAGCTTAGCAGCGGCGGGAAGTAACTAAGTACATTTACAATGCTGAGGTACTTGTAGTCACCTTAATTGCATTTGTATGCTTATACTTCACGACATTTCAGGAGCAAACGTTGCATTTTTCACCCCACCACATTTATTTGACAGCCATATTCAACATGCAAAACATATGATCATCTAAGCATAACTTCCAACCTTTTTTGCCTTCTAAACCACTAAAATGATCCACTGATTCACAAAATACTGCTTAGATTAGGGAGAAGTCCAAAAACAGAATATAAATCTGGGTAACTTTGTCCTTTTTTAAATTTCCTCTCATGACCCCTCAGATTGATCATGTGAGCCTTTGGAGGGGCCTGACCCCTAGGTTGGAAACAACTGGACTAAACTGCATGCATTAGTAGTAATGTAATACATCATTATATTCATCAGTCACTGGGAAAGTTTTTTTGCAGAATGACTACTTTTATTTTTTATACTTTAAGGACATTATGCTGATAATACATTTGTACTGAAGTAGGATTTTGAATGACTTTTACTTGTAATGGAGTATTTTCACATTAAAGTATTGGTACTTTTACTCAAGCATAGTAACTGAATACCAATTTCATTAAGTAAATATTAGATATTAGTTAATTACGTTTGTGTATTTGTGTGCTGAAGAGGTGCATCATCTACAAATTCCAATTTGTACACTCAGTGGCCACTTTATTAGGGCAAGGCTTGTTTATCATGGGCCCCAAAACACCCAGGTTCACTGTGTTTCAATTGGTTTAGGTAATTTGATTACTTACTAATTTGGTAGAAAGCTGAAGTACAAAAGCAGCTATGGCAAGCCTTGCATTATTAGCTGATGTTGTGGCCCTGTCTGTCAAAATCTCATCGGAAGACTTTAATCATTAGTTTATATTGAGCGTATTCCTAAAGAAAGTGGTGGTTTTAATCAAATCACCTCAAATCACTTGACACACATGAAAGCTGGTGCCAGGTAGTATTATCCAGCATAGGAGCAGCACTGGTTGGGTCGGGTCTTTACTCAGTGATAACTTGGAAGCAAAAGGGTACATTATACACTGCTCAGAGGGTGGGAGGTGGGTGGTGGGGTGCCAACAGGGGCCACTTTATTATGTACTCGTAGCTAAAACTAATGCCAACTAATACAACAGTTCTGCACTAAATCCTACCTTTTGTGAATGTTATAATGTTCAGTTTTTGTTGAAACTGTTTTAGAGAGGTGTTGATTCAACTGAACGATCATTTTGGAGGCTGCCGTTTGTGGTGCTGTTGAATTGTGCTGTGTTATATTGAGAGGTGGTTTTTAACAGTAGTGGTGTTATTTGTGGTGCTCACAGCAGTGAAAGGTGACATTTCATACAACAGCAACATCTCTCTCCACAATCAATGGCCCAACTACTCTGAATATTCCACATAACATGCTGTCAACAGTTTTTAATCGGGACTATGTGTTTTGTATGAAAGTATTGTACATCTCAAAACCTAAGAAGACAAAGCCAAAACCCCATGGCAAGAACCTTCTAGAGGTAATTAAAAATCATTTTTTGCAATTTAGGTGAATCAACCCTTTAACTGTGAGGTAACTAAATCACAGTTGCAAGCGTGCCACAGTGCTGACTCATAATAGGTTTCATGCCAGAGCAACATTTATCTCATACTAATCGATCATATCCCTGTCAATCCGTGCCCTCTGTTTATTTTTCTTCATGTAGTGTGTCCGTGCTTGGGTGTTTATTGTGATGATATTTTGTGTGTTCTTCCCTTAAAAATGAAAATAACTCGTTTTGTACTGGTGCACCTGCAGATTTACCTCTTTATAGCTGACAAATGCTGCTAGTTGACAGTGAGCCTGTTGTGATACACCCTTGTTGAAGCTGTGTTTGGAATTTATATAAATGAAGCTATTTTGCAGGAAGTGTTTCCATTGTTTTATGTCATGGTAAGTAATCGTTCCTGAAACCTCAAACAAAGATCCAGTCAACACATTAAAGGGTTGGTGCACCCAAATTACAAAGAAACACTTGTTATTACATGCAGTTTGTCTTGTGGTTTGATATTTAAAAATCCACTCAACTCCATCGTATTGGAGACAAATGGAAAAAAATGTTATTCCTAATTTGGGTGAACCAACCCTTTTAACCACCTAGTTTTATATAGGCATATTAAACTGAAGGCACCAATATCAACGGTATACTAATTGCTACAGTTCCTCTTTGCTAACAGTTAAACCAACTCTCACTGGGGAAACAGACCTATCCATAGTTTTAAACTGATGACAAACACACTTTAGAAATAGAGGAGGATTTGAACACCGCTTCCACACATTCTGCTTGTTTCAAGTGGCCATCGTATATGAAAGATAATACACTCCAAGATGTCGTGTTGTTGAAAATAACAGCTATATTCATATATTAGGACACCTTGATGTGTGATTAAAAAAAAAAGCAACAGTCCTATATCTGCCCTCAGTAATGGGCAGCATAATGATCTAGACATGCACTATTACTTAGTTATTCTCTGTTAATTTGTGTGTTTGTTTGTTTGTTTGTTTGTTTGCTTCATGTATATGTATGTGTACTGTCCCTCTCAGGTGCACTAGACTTTGTCCACACGCTCTGGACAAAGAAGACGGAGTCGAGAGGCAAGGTCCTGTCACTCTCAACCCTCGGCACATGAGGAAGGCGTTCAAAGTCATGAACGAGTTGCGCAGGTGATGCAGTTCTTTGTTGTTTCATCATCCCCAAATCCTCTGAGTACCACCATTTAAACTTTAACTGGAATCTCTCCCCTCTCAATCTCTTAACGGGCCCATACAGCCAGAGCTTGTTGTGTGATGTGACCATAGTGGCGGAGGATGTAGAGGTCGCTGCTCACAGGGTGGTCCTGGCTGCTGGGAGCCCCTACTTCCACGCTATGTTCACAGGTGAGGACTCATGTCCGTCCATGCTGCTGGGCATCTGGCAGGATCTTTGCACCATGTGTTTTTTTTGGGTTCGTAATGTCCTGTGTGGTCATGGATGTCTAACAAGTGTGTTCTGACAGGTGAGATGGCAGAGAGCAGGGCGAAACGAGTCAGGATAAAGGAGATGGACGGCTGGACTCTGGGCCTGCTGGTAGACTACATCTACACAGCAGAGATACAGGTCACGGAGGATAACGTGCAGGTAAACCCACATCCGTTTATACTCTCATTAATGCGTTATCTGAAAACCTAAATCCCATTGAGCAGAATCGCACTGGCACAGGCAACTTCGTTCAAACTTTATTACTCGAACATTTCACTTCTGATTTTCTATGGGTTAAATGGCTTTTGTATGACAGTATTTGTTATTCGGTTTCACTGGTGTTAATCTGGCTACACATGTGCTATTTCATAAATGCTGTCTACATGCAAACACACCCACAAAAAAAACTATTACTTTTAGTTAGAAGGTCAAGGGATGAAACTGTATAACATATTAATCTGTGTTGCATTAGTCTGATTAAGCGCAAACCCCAGTTGACATGGAGCTGGTCAGAAATTCTCCAGTGTCCCCTGCAAACGCCTAAACAGACTTCTTTAAAGATCCCATGAAATGGGTGCTTGAAGTTCCAGGAAAACGGCTACAGGTGCAGGAACCTCAAGTGGAGCAGTTTACTGTCTCACTCAAGGAAACTAGCAGGGACAAGCAGGTCTGACATAAAGACGCTGTCTCTACACATCGCCCCTCTTCATTTAATTCATCAGCATTATATAGTACCAAAACTACCCCTTTATGCAGGGTGTTCTGTGTGTTTGATAGGCATTGCTTCCTGCAGCAGGCCTGCTCCAGCTGAATGAGGTGAAAAAGGCTTGTTGTGAGTTCCTGAGCTCTCAGCTTCATCCATCCAACTGTCTGGGAATACGAGCCTTCGCTGACCTGCACGCCTGCTCTCAGCTCCTCACACAGGCGAACAGCTACGCAGGTTTGTGCGCGCGCGTGAACGGCTCTTATTGCGCTGCGAAAATGGGTGTGTGTGTCCTGGAGGATGTGGGACAGAATGGATGCGACAGAATGAGAACAGGCCTAATTAATGAAAAAGTTGAGTAACACGGTTGTGCGTGTGGGTGGGCGAGGGGGGGGGGGGGGGCGCCGTGACCACCTGCAGTCACCGAGTAGTTTTTCTTTTTTTATCCTGTTTATGTTGACAAGCAAAAGTTTCAACG
>CM022472.1:9547441-9606380 GCA_011952105.1 Coreoperca whiteheadi | reverse complement strand
GGGGGGGGGGGGGGGAAGAATGGGGGGGAAAAGGAGAGGGGGGGGGGAGTGTTGGGGGGGGGGGGGGGGGGGGGGGGGGGGGGGGGGGGGGGGGGGGGGGGGGGGGGGGGGGGGCGCTGTGTTCATCTGCAGTCACAGAGTAGTTTTTATTTTTATATGATGTTTATGCTGACAGAGCAACATTTCACTGAGGTGGTTGGGAGTGAAGAGTTCCTCAATTTGGGCATGGAGCAAGTGTCCAGCCTGATCGCCAGCGACAAGCTCACCATCCCCACAGAGGAGAAGGTATACGCACATTCATCCTGCTCAATATACCCAGGTAGGACAGCCCGACCAGATTATTGTACCTGATGTGATCAAAGTGCGTACTTTTTTTTGTGTAGGTGTTTGAGGCAGTGATAGCTTGGGTCAACCATGACAAAGATGTCCGGCAGGAACACTTGGCTCACCTGATGGAACATGTTCGCCTGCCGCTCCTGTCCAGAGAGTACCTCGTGCAGGTATGAGTGTCTGCATCTGTATGGTTTTTGGGGAGAACATTTGTTCTTAAACTGAATGGAAGCTCTTGCTCTGTCACTCAGCATCTGACTAGCTCAGCTGCGGATAAGACAAGGGCGTAGGTTTGTAAATGGGCCGGTAGGGACATAATTGCCCCTACCAATATTTGAGTGAACTCGTTCGCAAGTCACATTAGATTATTCCAGCGTGCCCTCCCAGAGGCTACTTAATGTTATTGGCCAAGATACATGTGACTATTGCCTAGCTGTTGTTTCAGAACAATGGACAACGGCTGATTGTGACAGAGAATCGTTCATAAATTCAAAAAACATGTAGCGCATGGTTAAATCAATTAATTTTATTTTTTGAAAAAGAATGTCCCCCTCGCAATTTTGCACTATCAATAATCTGTTTAAATATGGAAGAAGTATTCAAATATTTCTAAAAGTAGAAATACCACGCTATACAAATACTCCCATTACAAGTAAAAGTCCTGCATTCAGAATGTTACTTAAGCAACAGTACAGAATTTTTAGCAACAAAATATACTTAAAGTATTAAATTGAAAGTACTCAATGTTATATTATTGGACCAATATTGATGAATTAATGTGTAAGCGGTACTTTAATGTTATAACTTAGTTGGTCGACGTGGAGCTAATTTTAGCTACTTCATGGGTCATTTAATCTATAATAATGCGCAGTGCTTTAACGTTTAGGAAAGATCATTTTGTTGCTTGTGATGGAGAAAAAATCCAATAGTACTCCTTCTTTAATACAACTCCCTCACTGGACGAGGGTGCGTGCTGTAATTCTTATGTTCAATCTTTAATGAGCAGCTAATGTTATGGATTTTTGGTTCTTTTAAAATAGTCTTTATGGTGGCCAGATTTGGGCAGCCTAGTATTTAATCCTATTGTGGAAAAACAACATTTCTATAATTTTAGTTTTACAGTTACCTCTGTGTCTCAGCTGCTGTGACACAATATACTGTAGCTCCTTTTAAATCCAGTTGTCTGATTGGTTCCTCTCTCACTCTTTGGTTGGGATAGCGGGTGGAGGAGGAGTCTCTGATTAAAAATAGCAGCGCGTGTAAAGACTACCTGATCGAGGCCATGAAGTACCACCTGCTGCCAGCTGACCAGAGAGCTCTGATGAAAACTGCACGCACACGCATGAGGACTCCAGCCTGCTGTCCTAAGGTACTTACACGGCGTCTACTAAGTTAAGAGGACTTACTCTTAGTTAATAAGAAAACACAATAGCTGATCTACAATTCTTCTTGCATTGCGTAGGTGATGGTTGTGGTTGGCGGCCAGGCTCCCAAGGCCATCCGCAGTGTTGAGTGTTATGACTTTGAGGCGCAGCGATGGTACCAGGTGGCTGAGCTCCCGACCAGGAGGTGCAGAGCAGGTAGGAAACCGTCAACACCACTGAACTGCATCGCAATTAAGGGGCTGGGGGAAAGCAGAGGTTGGTCCATCAGAGGACCTGAAGGCCAGACTCAACCTTTACCTACTCCCCAAATCACCAGACTAGTTTAAAACAATTCAATTGATCAGCCGGACCTTGCCCTTAAACAGCCAATCAAGTGTGGGGCGGCTGTATCCAAGTATCCTTGAGCAAGATACTGAACCCCACAAATGCTCCCGAAGCTGCCCCTTCGGTTTGTGAATGTTCTCATGTGTAAGTCGCTTTGGATAAAAGCGTCTGCTAAATGACTAAATGTAAATGGTTTCATGATACATTACCAGTGTTGTTGGCAAATAGCGTACAAGGTAAATATTTAATTTACTGTAATCCATATAACTTGTGTTGGTGTTCTTCAGGCCTTCAAGTGTGTTTTCCATTTGTCTAGTTAAAGTGATCCAGTGACTGACGAACACAAGCACCTCATACGGCCATGTGATATTTCCAGAATTTATGAGTTGAGATTCACCCAAACACTATTTTACAAAATTCAGTAGAGCACAATGGAATAAAGGGAAACTGAGGGTTGCAAAGAGTCCACTGTCCTCCAGATTCAGGCCAAATTAATGAAAAGTGTATGAAAAGGGAGCGGAGCTTGTCGACCGATGATGATGTATTCAGTTTAGAAGTACAGACACAGCTGCAGCCTGACGTGTGTGTGTGTGCGCACTCTCAGGTCAGATTCGAAATATTTGCGATCACCATTCATATTCTGAGGCATTCTTGTTTGGTTTCGGTATTTTGCATATTCAAAGGTGACCTGGGTATTGTTGCAAACAGCATCATTCTTTTTTCCATGCCCCCTGGTGGCATGTTTCCAGCTGTCTTCCACCATATAAGCCCACAGGTTGACTTCACTGTGAGGATGCATGCAAGGAAAGCGAGTTTGTTACATCGTCGGAAATGCCAGTGTTGGAAGAAGTGCTCATATCTTTGACTTCAGTAAAAGTAGCAATACCATGGTGTAAAAAGACCCTGCGACAAGTAAAAATCCTTACTTAAGTAAAAGTAAAAAAGTGTTAGCATCAAAATATACTTGAAGTACCAAAAGTAAAAATACTCGTTATGCAGATTGGCCCATATCAGAATAATGTATAATATATCCAGTATGTTCAATCAGATATTCTGGCACAGAATTCACATCGAAGTGTCCAGTGTGGAGCGACTGTATTGATCCTCCTGGGGAAATTCACAAAAGAAAGTGTAACCTTGACCAAAGATGACCCTCGCTTACCACTTTAAGACGTTTTCCACTCTGAAGCTGCTTCAACATTAACCCTCCCTAGACCAGGCTGTTTGTGTGTGACGTGTTTTTCTAGATATTTGTGTTTACCTGTGTCTTCCCTGTGTTGTTTGTTGCCTATAGGCGTGGTGTACGTGGGTGGGTGTGTGTACGCAGTCGGTGGTTTCAACGGTTCTTTGCGTGTGCGGACGGTCGACTGTTACGACCCGATGATGGACCGCTGGACGAGCGTGAGCAGCATGCAAGACCGTCGATCAACGCTCGGGGCTGCTGTGCTCAATGGACTTCTGTACGCAGTGGGGGGTTTTGACGGCAGCACAGGTACAGCTGTGTTGGTGTTAAAATTTATTTATTTTTTTTTACATTGCCGTGAGCAGTGAGGCCAAGACACTGCATACCTACAGGCTTTTATTTTCTGTAACAACAGGAAATGATAAAATATGTGTTTGTTCACGGTGTTTCTGATGCATGTTCTGTGTGTGTTTGCAGGTCTGTCAACAATCGAGGGATACAATGCCAAGACAGACGAGTGGTTCCATGTGTTGCCCATGAGTACCCGACGAAGCAGTGTAGGAGTGGGTGTTGTCAACGGTGAATACTGTTCCCAGTACAGTGTTACAGTCTGCATTTAGTCTGCACAACACCTTGTAAACCATACAATAGTCCTGCAATTAATACAATAACGCATTATTGGCCTCTTTAAGCGTTGTGATGACTATGAAACACAGGAAAACAGCACTAACAAAAGGATATGTTATCAACACAGAATGAACAACACTTAATGAAGCGAGCAAACTTTAGTGTCAAGACAAAAGATTTACAGAGGGGCTTTACAGGAAGAGGAAAAGAGATAATAGAAGAGATACACAAGACAATAAAAACAAAGAGAAATACATGTAGAACCCACGAAAGTACAAATTATAGATTCAAGAAAAAGCCAAATACATAGCAAAATACAAAAGGTAGGGCTAAATTGCATCAAATCTTTGTCCGTTTCAACATTTTGAGCTTCACAAATATTTTTGTTCCAGTGTGGCTACCATATTGTATTTTAATGTTTGTATTATTTTTTTTATATCACCGTGCCTCGCTCATTCTGAATTATGAACTGCATGCATTTCTTATGTGTGTTTTTCAGGGATCCTCTATGCAGTTGGAGGTTATGATGGTGCGACCAGGCAATGTCTGAGTACAGTAGAAGCTTACAACCCTAAAAGCAACACCTGGAGCTACATCGCAGAGATGGGCACGAGACGCAGCGGAGCAGGTGAGTGTGGGTGTGGTTTTGGTTTTGGTTTTATATTTGAATATATTAAATGTTTTAAAACTTTAAGCCAAATGACAGACAAACCATTCTCCCATATTTATCCATCAAAACAACCTGTGTTTGCCTTGTGTCCAATGTCCTCCTCAGGTGTAGGTGTGTTAAAAGGTTTACTGTATGCTGTGGGGGGTCATGATGGTCCATTGGTGAGGAAGAGTTGTGAAGTTTATGACCCGGCCTCGAACAGCTGGCGACAGGTAGCTGACATGAACATGTGTCGACGCAACGCCGGTAAGGAAGACCGTCCGTCCACCAGACATCCTCAGCTGTGAGATAATACTCTGTTAGACCTCCAGTAATCATCATTCTGTGTGTGTTTGTGTTTTCAGGTGTGTGTGCTGTAAATAACTTACTCTATGTGGTGGGGGGAGACGATGGCAGCTGCAATTTAGCCTCTGTGGAGTTCTACAATCCAAACTCGGACAAGTGGACGCTACTGCCGACCTGCATGAGCACAGGACGCAGTTATGCAGGTGTGTAGGCAACACGTGAACATACGTTCTGAAAACTGGTGCAGGGACAATGCTAACCTTTGCATCAACTGCAGTGAGAGGTAACTTTTGAAAAAAGGTTGAACTTATGTTTGGGCCATGGTTTGATTATTTTTTTTTTTTATCAACCTTTAGGAGAATCATATCATAATCACGTGAAATCCATAACTGCAAGCAAATGGACGTTTTGCATAATAATAGTGGATCACAGTCATTGCACTGCGTTGAACATCACTGATTGTATTATATATGACTTTGCATACATTTGCCATATAGTAATATGTGTATATATATATATATATATATATATATATATTGGATCAGTATTGAGAAGTATTCTGATTTCAACCATATTGTCCTGCCCTAACCCAGGAATCTTGTAATGTGGCATCAGTAAAATGAACACAGCATACTCATCATATTTACTAATGTTTACCAAATGATACCAAAGGGACAGAGGGGGCGATAGATCTGATTTATCTGAGCCAGCATTCGCTGTTCAGGAGATGGTATCTTAATCTGTAGTCTGATTTGAGGCTGTGTGTGGGCAGAGAAATGCACATACCCAGCACCAGAATTCAAATTTGGCATGTAGGGTGAATCTAAGTGCTAGAGCCCGACCAATACTGGATTTTTGAGGCCAATAGTGATATTTGAGAGCTAAACCTAATAACATAAACAAGGACAAGAAACCCTTGGTATTGGTTATTAAATAATTGTGAGTAAGAATGTATTCAGCAGGATACTTAAACTTGCCGTACCTCTGGTGGACAAACTGTAATGACAACACTTTATTACACACTTTACACAAATACCTTAGACAAAGATATAATAACTAATAATTTCTTATACCAAACTTCAACCCTAATTCTGGATATTTTTACTTATTATCATGTACATGTACACTTTCTGACTGTAATACATATGTTATGTCACCCTATATATTTTATAGCATTCGTATTTATCATTGTGGATTCCATTATCCTACAGTTATTGTTATACTTTCCTATTATACTATGTACTCTACTATATGTATATACATACTTCACTTTTGTCACTTTAACTGCTGCTTGTTACTTGTATTACATATTTGTTACAACATCACTTTTTATATAATTCCAATATGTATTACTGTATATTCTATGACCCTATAGTTATTATTGCATACATATTATATTATATTGTATACATATTATTTGTTAGATTTCTCATCCTCTATGCTGGGAGTCAGTCTTGGACATAATCCTCATTATTTCACATTAAGCACACTTATGTTCAGTACAATATTGCACATATATAGTGTTTTATTTCAATTTGTTGTACAGTGTGTACTTCCTGTTTACTTTTTTTATCTCTATAGATATTTCGTTTAATTTTGATTCATTTTGATGTACGGGTAGTTTTTCCCATTTTTATCTTAAAAAGAAAGTATCATATCAAGAGAATGATGTACACTGCAGTGCTAATGAAAGTATTACAACTATTTCTACTTTTAACACTTTTATTCCTACTAAACTTTTTGGTTTCATTATTTTGTCATTATTTGTACTTGACATTTTCAGCATGTGCTATTTATGGAAATGATATCACATGTGGCAGTAGCGATGCACCATTCTAATATTTGTTGGCTTCTTTTTTTTTTTAACCACAGGTGTGACTGTGATCGACAAGCCCTTATGACTGCTCTTGACACCTGCCACTGATACCGAGCAGAATATGTTCTCCTGCTGAATACTGATCTTGGATCTGTCTATAATGCCAATGCTTCGATGTTGGGCAGCATTAGCACAGGCACTTACGAAGATGGAGAAAATGACAAGATTGTTGTTGTTGTTGAGGAGGATGATGACGATTTTTGCACTTACCTGAACAGGGGAGCTGTAACAAACGGGTGGGGGAGGGGATCGAACCCGTGTTTTAATCCCCTCCTGGCAGGACTGCCGCGGGCGACTGGACAAACCAGTTCGAAGAACCACTGTACCACTGCAGTGTCATTGCAACACTACTGATATGAAGCTACTATAACTGCAAAGTTACTTTAACATTAGTAATGTTAACGTGAACCAGCTCTGAGAGAGACCACCGATCTAATCAATGGGAGAGGAAGGCAGAGAAGGACGACTTGGGACTGATGTCTTTGTTTCTCCTTCGTTTTTATCCTCCTGAAAAGCGTGTGTGTCTGAGTGTGTGCGTGCGCGCTTGCATTTAAAGGTGCTCCTTTGCTTACACATGTGAGCATGTGTGTTTGTGTGCATCTGAGTCTCTGCGTGGTGGTCCGACGCCGCATGAACGCACTCCGTCCGACCTCCGACCTTTTACAGTGTTTTTGCAGTGTGGCTATTCAAGAGTGCCTGAATGTCAAATTACACCCCTGCTTCCCTCTTCTTCTCCTTCGTTATGTCTCGAGCGCCGTCACCGGACAGGTCACAGCTGGACTCCGCAACGCTGTTCTGGGTTAAAGAAGTACATTTGAGAGCTGACTCTAGATCGGTGATGGTGGCGTCGGTAGCGTTAGCCCGCATGAATTCAGAACAGAACAGCCACAGGAGAAGCAGTTGCAGAAAGTTAATATTTCTTTCTGGGAAAACTGACTTTCACCGGAATATGACTCTTCTGGTAAAGGAGAAGAATCATTCATGTTGCCAAAAACAGTGACAGACGGAGGGAGAAGCTGTTTGAGATGAGAAACAGTTGGATGTATCAGTGCTTTACTGTCTTTGCTGTGGTTGTAACCACTAATGACAACAACAGCCTGAACTCACTGCATGGTCCCTAACTCTAACCTCTTATCCTTCAACATTACCCTCCCCTCCCTTCGTGTAGCAACCTTATTAACTACTGCACACCCTGACGTACTATGAATGTGCCAATTTTAATAAGTCTCTTTATTTCTGTCTCTCTCTTTACTACTTTACTAATCTGTTCTCTCTTTCTGGAAAGTGACCAAACCTACTCTTGATTTTCTTTTCCTTCAGCCTCTTTCTCGTCCCTCTCCACCTATATTGAAATTTGCTATAATAGTAACTGGTATCGCTGTTTCTTGTCAGTGTATTGAGGAATGTCATGTAGGCTAATGACTTTGAAAATGTTTCATTACTTGTTTTATATTATCATTAATAAATATGCTTCTTGTATTTAAAGCTGTGAAATGATATAATCTGTTTTTAAAACTTTGCCAAATCAGTAAAACATTGAAATGGAATGTGCTGTGTGTGATATTTTAATACTTGTACAGTGATTCATTGATTACAATTGCATATGTCACCATTAGTGTCGGGTATTGAACATAAATACTTTTTTGGTACTGACCATTGTGAAGATTCTCGATTAAGGACTTTTACTTGTAATGCAGATTTTGTACACTGTGGTGCTGTACTTTTAGTTAATGATTTGAATAGACTGCCACCCCTGGGGTTAAGTATTGTTTTGGTATTGCTACAGAAACTCTGGTATGGTATTACCACTAGTACTGTATAGTATATATTGCCACTGTATAGTAGTATAAGTACTACTAATATTTCTAATGGTACTCAGCGCTATAGTCACAATTAAATGTTTAATATGACAAGAACTGAAATACAAAAAGTTCTTTATAGTCATCATGCACAACCATTACAGTAATAGTAAAATGTATAAACTAATGTAAACAGGTTGTGCACAGATGTAGTAAATCTATATACGTAATGAGAACAGGTTGTACGCAGGTATGCAGATAAATATACTGTGAGGGATAAACAAGCAGTAAAATAAATAAATATACTGTGATGTGTACAGGTGTAAACAGTAAGCAACCAGGTGGAAAAAGTGCAGTAGAACATGTATGTACAGTACCAGGAAGTATAAGGATGGCAGTAGTATACAGTGTAATGTGACATTCATGTATAGATATGGTACGAACAAGGATGCATGAATAAATGTAGATACATTTCAGGGGGGAAAAACAGCAGCCAGTAGGAACAGGAAATACAATAATAATTTCAAAGAGGGGGGTAAACAGACAAACAGCATAAGTGAATGTAATAATTATTTTTGAACAGGGAAAACTTTATACTGTGTTTGTCTCAAAACCTCTACAACATTTCCAAAGGTGCCATTGGAGTCACAGTCTGTTATAATGTACATTTCAAGAAGGCAGACACACGCGTGACTCAAAGTTCTTCTGACCACCCCATCTCTTCCATCACACGGCCTGTTCAACGCGGCGAGGGCTATGAAAGCCGAGCTCGCCTCTGATTGGCCGTTGCTGTAGAAACCTTCCGTCTCACTATCATCGCTCCATCCCGCGGACCAATCGGCGACGTCGCTCGGCCCCTCGACGTCATTCTCCTCTCCTCACGGCCAATCAGAACGTTCGATATCCGCGTACTTCACCCGGGCCGGGCCGCGCGTCCCTCAGGTGGACGGAACGCGCCGCGGAAAGGTGAGCGTGAGCTGTCGCTGCTGGCGTCGCGCGAGTTGTTTCAGCTGAATTAATGTTAGCAGCTGACGCTAAAGAGCTTTCGCGTCTGTATTTGGGCCAAGAGTAGAGGCAGGCGTTGGGCCGCGAGTTGTGAAATCTAAAGACAAATATCAATATTCAGGCCTGTTACATAATCGGGAACACGTCAATTAATAATCGTGAAATAGCGTCGGTGTCCATAAGTTACTCCACACAAAAAGGGAGTGAAACGCAGGGGAGGCAGTGGGGTGTTTTGGTCTCTTCTGAGTGCAACGAAATGTTTGGCAGGTGTTGGCGCGCGTCCTGTCGGCTTGTTCCCGTGAGGTGCAACGTTACGCGGTGTTGCACCGCATCTCTCTGTAGAGAAGTTAGCGATATTTAATGAGAACAAACGGCATTTTCTGTAGCCTTCCGCACATGGTATTAGGCACCAACGTTATGTCACAGTTTAAGTGCACGTTGTAAATTGTGATCCATAAATGTAGTTACATTTTTGTGAGTTTAGTAGTTGTTGCATGTATTTCAGGTATGTGTCTTCAGTGGCGGGGCGTTACGCTTACTCGAGTACGACTTTGTGTTACCTGTTCTTTCAATTTTTAGTTTTATGTACTTCTACTCACCTGTGATGTACTTCTTTTTTTTTTACTGCACAAACGTGGTTATACTTTGCAGATTCAAGATTTGACATCCAAAATGTATTATCCCGTTTATAAAACATGATGCATTGTTATAGATCAAACTCTCCAGCACTATATAAAGTAGTTAACAGCTCCACCTCGAATAAAGTACTGCTTATATGTTAGTGCACCGATAATAATAAAGTATATGTAATGTAATAATGTAAAAAATAACACTGTCAAAGAGGCCATTATGAATTATCAGTACTTTTACTTTGATACATTTAGTGTATTTAGCTGATAACACTAAAAGTTAAATTATTGAATGCAGGACATTTACTTTTAACATGGTTGAACTACTTTTATTAAATAAAGGATCTGGGTAACTCTTACACTGCAGTCTATTAGTAGCGCCTCTGTGTGCTTGTAAATAGTATTTATTGTTTCAAATAGTATTTAGTTTACTGATAATTAATGTCATTTTTGGAACAAGTGTAAGGTGAGCTGTGGCTCCGGCTGAAAACATGTATATACATTCTCTACGTTTGGGCAGCAAAAGACTAACTTAGAGCACACTAACTAACACGGCTGAGAATATTAGCTGTCCGCCTGTAGCTGTCACGACTTCGGTCTGAGCAGTGCACGTGTAACACGGTGTTCCTGTTTCCCAGTCTTCTCTCCAGACCTGCAGTCAGTCACCCTGCATTGTCCGTCATGGCGGTGAACGGCACGGCAGACATCCTGAGCTCTGCCTACCTGGCGGTGGAGTACGTAGATGCAGTGCTGCCAGAAAACCCCTTCCAGCCCTCCCTGAAACACGCCTGGGGCTACATGATGGACAACTACACCAAGTTCCAGATTGCCACCTGGGGGTCGCTCATCGTCCATGAGTTCATCTACTTCCTGTTCTGCCTGCCTGGTTTCCTCTTCCAGTTCATGCCCTTCATGCAGAAATACAAGATCCAACAGGTTTGTGGGGTTTTTTTGGTGGTTGTTATGATTTTATTTATAAAAAAAAAATCTAAGATGCCTTTCCTTTTAATAGACCTTCTGTCTGCGCATGGCTGTGTGTGTGTTGTGTGCAGGACAAGCCAGAGACCTGGGAGAAACAGTGGCGATGTTTCAAGATGCTGCTGTTCAACCATTTCTGTATCCAGCTGCCTTTGATCTGTGGGACTTACTACTTCACTGAGTTCTTCAACATCCCTTATGACTGGGACTCCATGCCACGCTGGTGAGTGGAAGTTTAAATAAATGTGTAGAGCCTTGGAAATGGTAAAGGGACTGTACTTGCACTGGACTCAAAGTGCTAAGGCTGAAATTAATATTGCAATATTGAGATTATTTTCCTAATATTAATATATATTTCAATGTGGGAAATGGAGATAAAATCACATACAAAATGACCAAACGGAGGTTCAAAGCAGTTTACTCTGTTTTACTGTTACGCATCACATCCGAGAAAACTCATCACGTACAAAACAAACAGTTGAACAAGTAGTTTTGTTAGCTTTTAATTACAATTTAAAATCATTAACTTGAACAACAGAATTAAAAAAAAAAGGAAAACATATAATAATAAAATAAATACATTTATTTGTGTAGCAACTTTCATACACAAAATGCTGCTTAAAGCGCTTAACAAAAACACTATTTGTGTTTCTCGCCCATACCGGATGTGTATGAATGATCATGGATGATTTTGTCTCTTGTTGCAAACGCACATTGAATTATCTGGTCACAAGTCATCTGTTGTGCGATGAAAGAGATATTTTCACCTGAATGGATTAAGAATTCTGTCTGGAAATGGCTTTTTGTCACATGTGCTGCCATTTGTCTGAGGACCCTCGGTGCGATCCGTCCAAATCTGCTGGTTGGTAATAACTTTTCTAATGATGACCCACCCCTCTCTGTCTCCTTCTCAAGGCCGTATGTCCTGGCTCAGTGCTTCGGCTGTGCGGTTGTTGAAGATACCTGGCACTACTTCCTCCATCGCCTGCTGCATCACCGCAGGATCTACAAATACATCCACAAAGTCCACCACGAGTTCACCGTGAGTAAAACACACACACACACACACACACACAGTGATAAGATAAATAAACACAAACTACCTGGTGGATCTCTTTACTGAAGAGTTACTTATTAAACATGCTGTAGCCCACACACACGGTGTCTTCATAACAGTGTCTCCGCTGTCCCTCAGGCTCCGTTCGGCATGCAGGCAGAATACGCTCATCCTGCTGAGACGCTCATCCTCGGAGCCGGTTTCTTCATAGGCATCATGATCTTCTGTAACCACGTGTTCTTCCTGTGGGCCTGGGTGTCCTTCCGCCTGCTGGAGACCGTTGATGTCCACAGGTAGGACACAATAACAGCTTCCACATTTCCTCTTATCATTTTGTTTTTTGCTACCCTTTCCCTCCCTGGGTCAGAGGCCTCAGAATAGAGCGTTATGTTATTGACAGTTTATTGATATGACTCTAAAGCGAGCGAAGTATATAATATATACCGTTTTTAAACGTTGGAGAAACAGAGCAGCATTTACATCACTGATTACAATGAACAGTGAGACGATGGAAACTGCACGTTTCTCATTCAGTAACTTGTGAGCTCGACCACTAGAGGGCCACAGAGAACACATATTATTACCATCATATTATTAGGTGACAGAGAGTATCCTATTGATTGTATATGATTATAATACATTTATATTTTTGGATTAAATACATACATTTATACTGAAAACATGCCCTTTCTTAAATCTTTTTATATTTCATGTCTCTGTGCTTTTGTTAGTTTCTTATTTTAAAATTAAGTTGCAAAAATTGTAATAAAATTTTTATTACATTTAAAAATTCAATTGAATTTTATTAATATTTTATTTTACTTTGACTGGTGCATTTTCTTGGCTTTATGTCTTTTTGTAAAGGACTTTGCAACTATCTCTAAAAATAATATTTTATTCCTTCTTATTTTACATGAAATAACCCACTGATTCTAAATTACACAATCTTTGTTAGTAATTTATATCATTAATAAGATAATCCTTTAATCACAGATATAATATAGAACATATATAACTCACAAAAGTTACAAACTGAAGAACAATACACAAAGCGAGAGACAGAGGTCAAATAAATTGATCTAGAAGAAAATGAATAAATAAACATGAATAATTACAATTTTTCCAGACTTTGCCTTAATAATTTACACCATTTTCTCTTGTAATCATTTAGCTTTTCTTGCCTTTATTTGCAATTAGGCTCTGAGATAAAGCAATGCTTGTGACAAAAGTCCGACTATCTTTCATCTTCACATCAAAAATTAATTTTAGCCAACAGTTTTGAATACAAGAGGGCTAAGTCACCAAGTATTATTGTTTGTGGGAACATACTCTTGATATCCAACCGCTAGGTAGCAACATGAGGACAGAACCAAAATAAATAGATCCTGTCTTCAGGATCACCATTACAAAAACATAATTTTTGATCATTTCCTATGCCCCAGCTGAAGTTTTAATTAAAAAATACTGACTCTTGATATCTGAGAAAATTGGTGATTTCTTTGAACGAAAAGCTGACTTCCCTGTCTTTTCTTGCTTCCTCTCAGTGGGTACGACATCCCTATGAACCCGCTCCACCTGATCCCGTTCTACGCCGGCTCCCGTTTCCACGACTTCCACCATATGAACTTCGTTGGGAACTACGCCTCCACCTTCACATGGTGGGACAGGCTGCTGAAGACGGACAACCAATACAACAAGCACATGCAGAACCAGGCAGACAAGAAGGAGCAGTAAACCTCTCGTGCCTCTGTTTCACACACACACACACACACACACACCTGGTCCGTCAGGAGGAGGGAAGGGAGGGAAGAAGAAGCAGTGAGCTGTACAGACACACAGCGAGCACACAAGCGCTGCTGCTTTTCCTCTGGGTACACTTAAAGAAACACACACACACACACACACACACTAAAGGTGAACTTTAGATGAATCAGCACAACTGTGTTTTGATTCTGAATCAGACTGCGTGTCGACATCAGCCCGTCTTATAAATTGTCTGCTTTTGTCAACGGCTGCTGGATGAATAAAAAATCATCAACATCCTCATTTTGATGTGTTGCTTTGCTTGGTCATTGAATGTTGTACCATACGACTGTCTTGTGAAATGCTTCCGTGGACCTCTGAATGTCTGAGCACTTTAGCGCTTCCTCTTGAGTTAAACCGAGTCAGAATGACATTGTGTCATAGCTGCAGTTCGGGGAGAACTGTTGAAACTCAGTGCCGACTACTGAAACAAGTCAGGCATGTTTGATGCAAACCCATGTACATTGTTTATTAAGGGGATTGGCTCGTATGGCACTTCCAGGTTGTTCAAGCCTATTTTGTTAAAGACTGTAACAATAAATAAATGGTGTTTTGATTTCACAGAAGGAAACCATGACAATGTTGTTCTGTTTTGTCATATTAGAATAGAATTATATGAACACGTTTGAACAGGAGTTTGGTTGTGTTGAGCAATTTATTTAGACAGAATTTGGAATATTGTTACAAACAGAAACTTCATGCTCCTCGGATCACGACATATCTGCCACTGTATCAACCATTTTGTTATTTCACACTATTTGACGGGGAAGTGGATGATTTCGCCAGTGTATCTACTGTAGCTTCCCTCTTTCATCTCTCTGCTGCACTGTGGACACACCCCTACTGCCCCATCCGGCACAAACAGGCCGCATCAAGTCAGCCAGCAGCAGCAGGTACCAAACAGGAAGTGAGGCAGTTAATGACATAGTCCCACTTTTTTTTCTCTTTCAGTGTCACCTCAGGGATACATTTTTCATACACTGTATGTTGGTGCTCTAATAGAAAATGCTTAAAAGATAATAAATTGTTGGGGTTTACAGTACATCTTTATGTAAACCTAAACGGTTCAATGTTAAATAAGTAAATAAAACATTACGAAACAAATGGGCAAATGAGTAATGTAATAAATACACATATAACCAAGTTAAGGTCATTGTTATGAAGTGTTATTTCTTCCTGGTTATTTTCACAGTAACACAATTTATTGCAAATAAATTCGATTTCATTCCAGCAGTTTTTATTTCAAAATGTCTTTGCCGGTCAATCAAGACGAGCAGGCACAGAGCCACTGTGCAGTCATGTGTTTCACCGCTGGAATGATAAAACTGACTTGGAGTAAATTGTGAAAGAAGCGGGAATAAAAAACACTATAATAATAAACTGAATTTTAACAATTTATTGGATTATTCTACCCTTCATGGTTTTGAAATATTTTGACTTACGCACTGAACACTTCATTTGGGTCTCTAAAATAAACACCTTCTGCTTCATTTGGAAAAAATAAAATCTTTATTTTGAAAAGTGTCACCGGATGTACCTAATCCTCTGTCGGACTTTACACTGGAGCGAGTCTGCGCTCAGGTACGGCAGCGCATCACACTCA
The DNA here is from genome assembly GCA_011952105.1 of Coreoperca whiteheadi. NCBI lineage: Eukaryota > Metazoa > Chordata > Actinopteri > Centrarchiformes > Sinipercidae > Coreoperca > Coreoperca whiteheadi. The sequence goes on along the minus strand of CM022472.1, from coordinate 9,590,826 downwards.
GAGAGAGGGAGCGAGAGGGAGAGCGCTACAGGGAGAGATATTTATAGCCTAAAGCGAGGCAGCAGCACAGAGATAAGGCTTGGTACCAAGCCGCAGGCAGGCAGACACGCAGGGCTTAGTGAAAAGAGAGCAACAAAATGAAACAGTTCCTTTCGGTAGTTTTATTCGGGGCCGCAGTGGTCGCCCTGGTCAGCGCAGCCGGTACCGACGGAGAGATCTCCTTCGAGTACCACCGTTATGAGGAGCTGCGAAAGGCGCTGGTGTCGGTGTGGCTGCAGTGCCCGACCATCACCCGCATCTACACCATCGGGGAGAGCTTCGAGGGCCGCGAGCTGCTGGTGCTGGAGATGTCCGACAACCCCGGGACGCACGAGCCTGGTCAGTTTTACGCATACGCAAAGTCTGCTTCATAATGCGGCGAATGTGCACCCCATCCCGCTCCCTTTGTCCCCGCTCTTTCCTTCATGGTAGGAACCCGTCACCGCGCGCCGTGATATAACACAAACACATCACGCATTATTGCGCATGGCAGCCCGCCGGTGATTTAATTTGGTGTCAGGGCTATACAGACAGCGAGCCTGATGTTGCTCAAATGCCCGGGGAACAGCAGAGGAGGAGCGCAGGTGTGTCGCGTTGCGCGTGGAACGGTGAGCGCGGGGGGCCTGCTGCATCACTTCAGAGGAAACCGAGATGACAGATTGGGGGATCAGCCACGCAAAGCCGCCATTTTGCTGGTTGATAAAGATCTCTTCGTGCTTATCCCGAGTCATTGGTTCTGAAAAAAAAACACATAAAAAAATACAGCCGAAGGCGGTGGATCATGCCACGACTCATTTGGCCTGCGTTTTGAATTAACATCCCTTCCAATCAAAAGCAGATGTATCGGCAGTGTTGGCTTCAACATATCAGAGAAAGGAGTTCAAAGGAGGAATCCCTTGACTGAATATTAAAATGAACCTTTAAGTCCATACATAGGGTTAGTAGCAGTAGTGTTAGTAACAGTAATGGTGTTTCCTTATTGGACCTAAGGGTTATGTCATGACTTCCCAGCATCCCCATCACAGTCCTTCATCCTGCCAGGACTGGACTGCAGGCGGGAAGAAACCAGAAGTGATGTGAGCAAATGTGAGATTTCAGTTTACACACCAGCCACAGTAGCTGCAAATGTGGGCAACTACTACTGCTGTTTTTAGATGATGTGCGCCTTCTTCTTGTTCTCACACCCGAATGGGGGGGGGCACAAGCGTGTTTCTATGCATTATCACTCATAGGTAAATTTAGAGGGCATAAAACAGCAGGACTAGAAAACATCAGGCAAAAATTAAAACCTTTTTTTTCACGTCTTCCCTATTGTGTTTTATTTCAGGCTGGAATTAAATCAGACTATGTATGATTTAATATTCTAGTGTTTTAGCTGTGTCTCTGTAATGTCTGAAATTGAATGCCTGTCTCCATCTCGATAAAGGTTGTTGGACTGTGACAACACTAGAGACAAGGATGGAAATAAGTCCAGGGCTTCATCGTTCAATCCCTGATGAAATCTGACATTATAAATATATTCTAACGTTGTTAATAAACCAAACCAAATTTACTCCAGTGACCATTTTTAACCCATTTCATCCAAAACAACCTTAACATTAAGTGCACAACCCAGAAAGACTTGTAGTCTACTGTCAGTGTTCAAAAAGGTACACTTTGTCCCCCTGATAGTGAGAGGACACTGTTTTGGCACCTATAGAGCGATAATGCACTGTTAGTGAATTAGCCTGTAGTACATTGAGTCTTTAATGAACGTCTGGGAACAGGTCAGTGATTCCCATCCAACCCTCTAAACAGGAAATACTGCAGGAAGCGATTCATTTTATCCAATAATCCCGAAAAAGAAAAAGAAAAACTTTGCTTGTAATTACTGTATATACAGTTTACAGTTTAGTGTGTGGAGTTTTAACTATGCCTCGTGTGTAAAGGTGTATTTTCCTCTCTGGGTGTATTTTTGTGGTCTTAACCACAGGTGCACCACAGGTTTAGTGTGTTTTGCAGCTCGTATGGTCACTGAGTCTAATGACCGTATGTACGTACTAAATGAGCCTGTAATAGTCTGGTGGGCGTGCGCAGGCATGAGTCACAGTAGCGGTGTGGAGCCCTTATTACTACCAGATGAGTTTCCAAGCCGCTGCTCCACCAACAAGGGCAGCCTCCCCTACCCCTCCCCTTCCCCCTCCACCTCTGCTGAGCAAAACATCAACAGCTGGAAGGAGGGTGATGGAACAGAGAAGGAAACAGGGAGAAGAGCTCCAGAGACCGATAGGGCAAAGGAGAGAGAGGGAAGAATAAAAGATGGTGGTTTCAGTATCTGGGGTGGAAAAGACTAATATGTGGGTGTCAGTCAAGAAGAAGAAAATCTGCAAAGACCGGAAACATTTTAAAGCCTCCTTTTAAGTTGCCCTACCAATATTTATCTGACCCTGCAATGTGTTGAAACTCTAAGGTGGAGCCGAAATAGCAGTTGCCGGGGCAACAGATCGGCTTAGTGCACTGAGCTGACTGGCAGCTCGTGGTTGGTTGGCTGGCTGGCTCGCTCCGGAGGACGACGGTCCTGAACTCATGCATCTGTCAGTAAGCAGCCATCTGTCATACACTGCGGCACAGGATCTGCCTATAGCCATGAGTGTAAACAGACTGGTTTCATGTTAATATACAGTTTATGAATTATAAGAACACCTGCAGTAGTGGAAAGTAACTGAGTACTGAATCCAATTCAAGTGCTGATCTTAAATCAGCTATAGTCACTTTTATATTAGCAATGGATCACACAACTACTTGAATCTGAAAGGGGTCGCTGGTAGTGATAAATCCACAGAGCCTTTAAACTCTTGTTTAAACTCATTGTTTAGGAAAATCTGTAGGTAATAATACTACCTGCCCAGCACCAAACAGCAGACAAAGTTAGCCACTAGCATGTGAAGAAACTGAAACATCTAGCAGCTATAAAACCAGATATTTCCCTCAGCAGTCGTTGGAGACTAAAACAGAGCTAAAGGGAAAGTGAATATTGGACTTAGATTTGCCGCAGAACAAACATGACTCCAAATGAATACTAATGTTGCTCTGTGACTGCTGGATGTGAAAATGGGCAACTGTTTGCTAACAAGTTCATCATATTTTATCAACTTAAAAGATGACAGTATGGCAGTGTTGTAATTACTGCTTGTTTCCGCTGTCCCCAAATGGCCAAACAAATCATCGTTTGCAAGTTAAAGCAAAAGCTTGACATTTTGGGAAATACGTGTATTAGCTCTCTGGCGGGGATTTCAGTGCCACAATATGCCAAGCAGGGAAACAGAACACAAGGGACTAGGACCCAAACGCAGACTAGGAGGCAGAGCAGGGGAAGTTCAAAGATTTTACGGTAAACACAAAAGGCTTACATGGATTTCAGGCAGGCAGTGGTAAAAATCAGGCAAGCAGTCCAACAAAGGCAAACAAGTCCAAGGGAACAGGCAAATTGGCTAACAGAATCCAAAATCCAAAGGCGAAGGCCACGAGAAACAGAGAATCAAAACAAAACATTTTGTGAATACAGAGAACTAAAGCCGGGACAGTTGCCATGTAGAGAAAGACGAGCTGACAAAGAAACAAGGGAAGCACACAGACTATATACATTCAGGTGAGGGGCAATAACAAGACACAGTCTGTAACCAACCAGGGCAAGGCAGATCTATCATCTATCTATCTATCTATGCTACCAGCAGCCTGTTCGCTTAGCTTAGCGCAAAGACTATAAATTGGTGGAAACAGATAGCCTGGCTCCATGTAACGTTAAGAAAATCCGTCTACCAGAACCTCTAATTCTAACTATTAACAAAACTGATGTGTAAATTGTGTCAATTCGCAGTTTCACTGGGGGGTATGTGGTGAACTATTTCTTGGCCAGGAGCAGTAACTTCCTGGAGTCTCAGCAGGTTGCCAGGCAACTGCCCAGAGCACATAACTCCCCATAATATGGCAAATTGTCATTTTTACACTTTCGCTTTTGTACAGATTAAACAAACAAAAGATATAACGTTTTAATGAATGAGTTTTAGAGGTGCTAGTTGACAGTTTTTGTTACCTTTGGACAGAGCTAAGATAGCTGTTTCCCCGTTTCCTGTCTTTGTGTCAAGCTAAGCCAAGCGGCTGCTAGCTTCATATTTAGCGTGCAGTCATCTAACTCTCTGCCAAAAAGTAAATAAGCTTCAGTGTTGAACTTTTGCTTTAAGTAAACTTTTGTGATACTTACTTGATACTTTAAGTTATTCTGCTACTTTGTACCTCTACTCCACTTCATCTATCTGATGGCTATAGTTACTACTTACTTTACCAATTAAATATTACATTTAACTTCCCAACAGTATTTAAACTAATTAAATACACACATTGACACATCTGTAATAAAATTCAACAATATATTATATATAATAATATATCTAACAGGGACAATTCTGTTGCATAATGAGTACTTTTACCTTTGATACTTTAAGTAGGCTACATTTGATGACAGTATGTCTGTTTAAGTCAGATTTTGAATGCAGGACTTTTACTTAGTTGTGGAGTATCCTGTAGTGGAGTATTGTCACAGTGAGGCATTGCTACTTTTGCTTAAGTAAAGGATTTGAATACTTATTCCACCACTAAACATGGGTAAGATGTTTTTTGAATTTGAAGGAGGTGTTTATTTCTTGTAGCTGGGTCATAGTTGGGTGTACAAGAACTGAAGAGAGGGCTTTCTCTTCTCTTCTCTTTTGGCTCTCATGTCTGGAACTGTTTACAAGGCTTCTATGTATGAGGAGAAACCCTATCTTTTAATAGGGTTGGCTTTGTCTGAAGGTAAAAAAAAAAAAAATCATGTCAGTATGAGGCATTGCTTCATCCAATATTTTGTAGATCATCTTGTGTGGCGCAGAGTTTAATCAGACGACGGAGGAAGTATGTAATCCCCAGTGAGAATGCGCACACATGCCCAGTTTAAGTCTATAGCAGCCAGACACACTGCTGGATATGGTCATATCAAATGACATCTGGAATATTGAATATAAAGTGAAACACAGGTAGACATGGATTTAATAGTACACATTACAATGGAGGAGAATAGAGTGCATTGTTTGGACATTTTAGCTGTGAGGAACCTCCTCAAGCAGAGATAGCAAAAACAGCTGAGAGGAAGGAGGAGCCGATGAAAAACTGAGATAAAAAAGAGAGGAATGATGATTGAGAAAACGGGAAACGTAACATGAGTGCAAGGGTAACAAGGGAGTAGAAGAGGGGTGGGCGAAGGAATGTAGAGGGAATTAGGGAGAGACAGAAACGGAAAGAGGATGAAAGAAAGGCCAAGGCATCAGCCAGAGGTCATTTATTATACATCAGACACCCGCATGTGTCCTTCTCCTCTCTGCCTTCTCTGCTCTGACTTCTTCTTCATGTTATTTTGCTTCTTCTGTCTCCAAAGTCTCCTTTCTATTTCTTGCTTATTCCTTCGCATACTTTCATTTTCTTTCTCTTTCTCTCGATTTTTGCCACTATTTCCTGTCTTTGCAGTTTATTTTTGTATGGTTTGCATGCTTCATATTCTGCATCTCAACATGCTGTGGGAGGTCACATCATGCTGTGTAGTGGCCATACAAGCAGTCTCACCTCCTTTCATAGCCTTGGATCAACTCGCCACTGTGGGTTTTTGTCTACAGGGTTTCTTTCAATTGTCTTTCTGAAAAAGCTAAAACCTTGTTGGTGGAGTTTTCTCTCCATTTTGTAAGAGCTAAATACTACTAGCTCACTGAATGGTGGGATATGTCATGAAACAAAACAAATCGCAGGGGTTTTGGACTGTTTGTCCTACAAAACACGACTTTTAAGGACTTGACCTTGGGAAATTTTCACCATGTTCTGACTTTACACTAAACAATTTTATACAACCAACAATTAATCAACTAATTGACCAAAAAAATCTGCAGATTAATTTATAATAAAAATTATTAGTTGCAGCCTTAGTAAATATAAAAGCACAGCAGGTCCTTGGTTTGTTTTCTTAAAATCTGAAAGCTACAGAAACTAGTGGAACAGAGCAAGGAGAAGGTTTGGCTCACGTAACACTTATCAGCTATTATATGATCCAGCATTTTAGCATTTTTCTAGTTTTTATTTGACCTGTTTTGGTGCTCTCTCTCTTCTGTATGCGTGTCTCTGTAATATCAGATGGCATCTGTATACGATGGTGAGGGTGTGTGTACACGAGCACGAGACAGACGGACAGACACAGAGTGAGTTTACTCAACCACTGAGGTGATTTGTCTCCCTAAGCACCTGCCCGTGTCAGGGTTGCCGCGACGACTGAGAGCACTCTAATGTGGTGCTTCCCTAATGACGTTGCAGCAGCAGTGATTATTACCTAGTCACCTAGGAGACCGTATCGATCACCTGCCAGACACTTTTGATAATTCCTGACAAAGCGTAGGATGCTGCAGTGGCTTTTGTCACCCTCCGATGCGTTTTAACGACCTGTGGAGAGTAAAAATTACCTGGAGTTTAAGGGAGGAGCAGTGCCACATCACTTTTACTCACATATCTCCGCTTAGGGATATGTAAAATCCCTTACCAAAAAGCACATGTGATTTAAGTTTTCACATATGTTTTCACTTGTGAAATGTGTAAAAACCAAGGAAAAAGAGAGGTTGTCCACACACACTGAATATAGCAAGGTCACAAAAATTGAATGACGCAACCCTCCATCTTTTTCAAGCAATCATGCATGTGAGACGTGAACAAAATGCAGGCTATCTATAGGCTAGTAGAAGTAAGAAAGTTGATCAGTCGAGTGACAACAAATGAATTGGTAACAACTGTTTTGGTAATTGATTAGGCATTTAAATCATTTTTTCAAACAAATATCATTTTTCCAGCTTCTGCAATGGGAAGATTTGCTAGTTTTCTCTGTTTTATATAATGACTGAACCGATTCATTGTTAGTTGCAGCCAAACAATTACACCTACATTTTTGCTTCCTACATTTTTGCTTCCATTTTAGCCAGAAGAAGACCTTGAAGGTTGAAACGGGACATCATTAATTTTTTTGGAGCTTGCAATAAGTATGCAGACGACCTCTCCTTTTCCTTTGAATGCTGCTGTTGTCCTGTGCCTGTACCCAATTTGGGTTGGGTGCGCACACTGTTGACGGTTGACGGTTCTTTGCTTTAAATGTACGAACACTGCCACTTTTGTGCATTTACCACACATGAAACATTTTACATAAAATGTATTCATCTGTGAACATTGCTTCTATTTCTAAAAACATGCGTGGGAAATTGTTATCATATACATGTGCCCATATGCGACGTTATCACATGTCACATGGTGTTTCACATTTGAAAAATTCACAAGTGCCCTTTTTCTTTTATTTTGAGTGTACGGTTATGCGTGTGCACAAGAGAATAAAAGCTCAGCGAGGTACAGACCGTTTGTCAGAAAAGAGTAATAAATTTAGAGAAGACACAGTCGGCCCAAGCGGGGAAAGGGCATTTTGATTTGTTCCACCTTCGCAGTGATGCAACTCGCTCGCCTTTGTGTAAAAATGCATCCTCTGGTCAAAAATGTGTGTGTATATGTGTGTAAAAAGAGTAAACAGAGCTGTTACATACACGTGAGTTAGCAAAAATGATCATTAATGATATCACTAAAAATATCAGTTTCAATAAGAATTTATGTAGTGAATTATCATTAGCCCTCCTCCTGTCTGCCCAGCTTCTGCTCATCACCAAAAAGTCACTTAAATACATCTTAAATCCATCAATACTTACATGTGTGGGAGAAAGGAAACTTCTCCAGATAGTAAGCATCTGTCTAATAGCTTGAATCACAGTAACTCATTTAGGGAAGGTCCAACTTCAAAGTTCGCGAGAGTGCGTGTGTGTATGTGTATGAACACATGAATGGATGTGTTTGACAGGTCTGTCAGGCCTCGGAAGCCTGTAAAAACCATTCACCAGCATCAGGACAGAAAAAGCTAATTGTAGTCTTTAAATCATTAGCAGCGACTCAGAGAGGAACCAGATTTGAGCATTTAAAAATAACCTTACTACCAGATGTGTGCTGGGCGTTGTGTGCTTGTGTGTGTGTGTGTGTGTGTGTGTGTGTGTGTTATTCACTCATGTAGCCACTTTACAGATACATCAAACACTCAAAAAAATCCACTGAAATGGTTAAAAATAAAGATGCAAATGTAAAAACATTGACACACTTGTACACATGCATCTTGAAAGTATTGTTTTTTTATACAGTATATGAACTTGACAAATAAATTTTAATGAAGTGCAAATAGGAGAAAAAGAATCCATGAAAGTGGTCAAATCAGAGTAGAGGTAAAAAAAACAATACAAACACACACATACATTCCCCAATAAAAACAGGACCCCTGCTGTAATTTGGCTTCAAACACATGCAAACAGACGCACACACCCCACACCATCTGCTGACCTGGATCTACAATTCATATAATGTTGTACTCATATATAAGTTATATACTCATGTATACTCAACTATTATGTAACGTTACCTACAAGTAGGTGGAAAAAATAGGTGTATAAGATCAACATTAAGTCTTTGTATGAAGCCCAGTAATGAATGTAGCAAACATACACATGGTAAGTAAGAGTAAAATACATAAACATTTAGCTCAACAGTAGATTTTCAGTTATTTAGAACATGCTAGCGTCAAACAGCTAGTATAGTGGCTAGCTTGGTTAGCAGAAAAACTACATTAACGAAACACAAATCAACAAGGATAAAACAGCTATAGTTGAAAAGTACTTACAGATAATGCTCCAACAAGGGCATTTGAGGAGTTGATAAAAGATGAAAAAAGTCAATATTTGCTTGGTCACAGATCTGACAAAATGGTGGATGTGACAATGTCAGTTAAAACTGCTATGGAACTGTGCCAGTAGTGGTTGCTACTAGCAACAGAATGTTTATGTCACGGTTTGGCAAACAGCCAAACGGATAAGGACCCAAACGCAGATGGGGATGAGGAGTGGAGATTTATTGTCTCTTGGTAGAGAAGCGGCAAACAGGTTACAAGCAAGCAGACAGACATGCAGGTTGGCAGGCAGGTAGCTATGCGTCAAACTGAACAGGCAGGCAGAACCAACACAGCAACAATGACGAACCGACAAAGAAACAATCGAAGTGAACCGGTACATGTAGGGAGAGCTGATGTGCAGCCTTTCAAACTCACAGACACTTTTCACATGTAAAATGTCTTAAAAACCATTGTGCCTGTATATGCATTTTAAATGCCGTTTTACTGCTGAAATGCTGCAAATATTTCAGTGCTTAAATATTAAAATTCCACATGTGAAAACATGAATCACTAATTACAGGCTACAGTACACACAACATCAGGTTTATATGTAAAAAAAAATCCCTGAGGATCCCTAATTTTATAACATCATGTGCTGGAGTCAAACTTTCTGTGTGATGTAGTCGAATCTGATCCCAGACCTGTCACTCCAGCAGGCTGCTCTTCACCAAGACTTAGGCAGAACAATCTGTGACAGTATCACTCAATAATCTACTGTCTCTCGGTCATTATTGTCCAAATGCAGTTCTGGACTCCAATTATCAAACCTGTTTAACCTTTCAGCTGATGAGTCAGTGTGTTTGTCACTGCTCGTGTGTGTGGATCCAGTGTTATAGTCCAAGTGTGTGTCCAAGGTAACCTCCCTAACAAATGAGAATGCTTTATCAGTGACCTTCTCTTGGTTCAAAAAAGATAAAGGAAATGTTTTTCATGACTCCTGACTAAAATGGCTTCTTTATACAAAGATGGTGACGTTATCGTGTTATTTCTCTTTGTGATTATGTGGCCAGTTGTGTTTATGTTCAGCCTCTCGCTCTGAGCCACAAACACCAGCTGTCCAGTTGAAGGTTGAATACATAATAGTAGAATTAGAGATCCGTCTGTGATGTAGTAACACAGCAAGTGTGTTTTTGTTCCCGGCAGGTGAACCTGAGTTTAAGTACATCGCCAACATGCACGGCAACGAAGCTGTGGGCAGAGAGCTGCTCATCTACCTGGCTCAGTACCTGTGCAACCAGTACCAGCAAGGCAACGAGACCATCATTGACCTCATCCACAACACCCGCATCCACCTCATGCCCTCCATGAACCCAGACGGCTTCGAGAAGGCTGCTTCTCAGGTGATGACGCAGCACGACAAAAACACGCTGCATATACACAAATCTGATCCAAGATTGTACCACCACCAGACAGAAAAAGCTTACAAGACTACACACATTGACTTTAAACATTGGCTTTAAATCACACATACACAGCAAGAATGGTAATTTTTGAAGCTCCAGACACTTTCTCGTTTGCTACGTACATCTAAACATCATCTCCTGTTTCCTGCTCAGCCTGGAGAGATCAAAGACTGGTTTGTCGGACGCAGTAATGCGCAGGGTGTGGATCTGAACCGCAACTTCCCCGATCTGGACCGTATCATTTACATCAACGAGCGGGAGGGTGGAGCCAACAACCACCTGCTGCAGAACATGAAGAAGGCTGTGGATGAAAACACCAAGGTACGCAAAATGACACGCAGGTGCAGACCATTTGTAGATGGTCGAGGGACGACTTGCTGAGGCAGGTGAAAAGGGTATTGCAGTAGTCTTGCCAGGATTATATAAAAGCGTGAATGATCATCTTTAGCTCAGGTTGGGATACAACAGATCTGAGTTTGGCAATATTTTTTAAATGGAAGAAAAATCTACCTGTCAATGATTTGATATGTCAATTGTAGTACATAGACTGATCAAATATAATGATTTCTAAGATTAAACTGTACAGCTGAAGAAAGGGACCCAACACACTGAGCAACCTGAGCTATGCTATCTGAAGCAACAGTTAGGTCTTGTCTTATCTGTATTTAACTGGATAAAGTTGTTAGCCATCTAGTCAGACAATTTGCAAAAAGGTCAGTTTGTCAGACTCATCCAGTTTAAAAGAGACATACAGTTAAAAGAGACATCATCAGCATAACAGTGATAAAAGATACCTTTAAATGTGTTAATGATATGACAAAGAAAATAATATAGGGCCCAAGACAGAACCCTGAGGCACACCACAGGAAAGCGTAGCAGTTTCAGACCTGTAGGGACCAAGCAACACAGAAGAAATCCTATCCAGCAGCACCAAAACCGAGTGTACACCCATATCAGATGGCATCATTATGTCATTGGAGACCCTAAGATTAGCTGTTTCAGTGGAATGCTTCTAACGAAAACCAGATTGGAACTGATCAAAAATGTTGTGTTCAGTCAAGATGGCAGTGAGCTGTTTGGCAAACAACTTTCTCAATAATATTTTATATAAAAGGTAGCTTAGATACAGGCCTATAGTTGTTGGGAAGGGATGGATCAATGTTATTTTTTTCAGAAGAGGCTGAACAGCTGCATGTTTGAAATAAGATAAGACACAACCAGATTGCAGAGATGTCATTCTTATCTTGTTTCTGCCGCCCCCAAGTGGCCAATAAATGTGTTATTGCAGGTTTAAAATAAACTACAGAGCCCATGGTCATCATAATGAAGAAACATGTCACCCAGTGTGACAGTTTCATATGTTTTAATAGTTTTTGGAAACAATTGAGCTATATGGCACAGAAGAATAAACTATTATCAGGCTTTACTTGTCAGTAGGATTTATTCTTTGTTGGTTTTGGTTGTTTCATGGGATTTGTCGACATTAACAAAAAAATAAACTATCACCAGACTTACCGTTTAATGCTTTTTAAGACATCTGGTGTGTGTAGATTGGAAGTGGTAATATTTTAGATACAGAAATGCCACGTGTTTGCAGTTCCAGTATGTATTTAAGTATTAGTAATTAAAAAGTTTTTGTCTCTGCAGCTGGCTCCTGAGACCAAGGCAGTGATCCACTGGATCATGGATATCCCCTTCGTCCTCTCAGCTAACCTCCATGGAGGAGACGTGGTGGCCAACTACCCATATGATGAGACCCGCACTGGTACATAAACACATGTGTGGACACACATTCTCAAACACATTCTGTTTTCCAGTTTTGGTTGTTAAATTGTATTTGAACTGTTTCCTTGCTCTATATGAGAATGCTTCCACTGATTTCATGAGACAAATATTTAATTTTCAAGTATAAAATATTTGAACTATAACTAAAACAACAAACATTTTATTAGTTTTTCTTCAGAACATCGTAACTCTAATTAAAATCAGATGGAAAATGTTTACTTCTATGGCTTCTTGCACATTATTACTCAAAGTAAACAAAATGTGTTTGCGCAGGCACACATTTAATGTGTTGCAGATGCAGGTGTTCAATTCATACTTCATCACAGCCGCTGTCTAAACATGGAGCACTTGTTTGTTCCCTTCCCTCTCATTCCTCCTTTAAGGATCCACCCATGAGTACAGTGCCAGTCCAGATGATGCTATGTTCAAGTCTCTGGCAAAGGCCTACTCCATTTACAACCCAGTCATGTCCGACTCTCAACGACCCCCCTGCCGTAAGAACGATGATGACTCCAGCTTCAAAGATGGCATCACTAACGGAGGGGCCTGGTACAGCGTGCCAGGAGGTAAGAGACAATATGTGTGGTTTTGATGTTTTGCAGGTAAAGAGACGCCTGGGCTTATAGGTTAAACCTGGCCTGGATTTGGTTGAGGCTGATACTAATTTTGATATTTAAGAGTTACTTTATATACGATTTATTGGACAGTATGGGGTGCCCTCGTGGCCAAGGGGTTTCGCAGCGTCCTCTGTTTCTTTCCTTCATTTCCTGTTAACATTTGTTTTTACATAGACACACAAACAATGTTCATAAGGATCCCTTATGTTTGGTTATTAAAGAACTGTGACCAAGATATGCATTGAAGAGGATATTTTACAGTTGAAAAATAAGTTGTCAGTGCTCTCTGGGGTGCAAGTTAAGCACTTTCCAAATGACCCCAAACATATCTTTGGCATTTCTGTACTGCAGATCCTTGTCAATTATCAGCCAGCACTAGCAACAATACAAACATATCTGTGTATATAAGCTAAAATTGGCTGCTAATGATGGCCATGCTTGATGTATGGCCGGGCTCTATTTGAAATGTTATTGAAACAATGGTCTTATGTAACGTGTCTAAAAACGTTTTAACAAAAACTAGCCCATTATAACCCTAGAAGCTTAACTGTCTTCTGAAAATCACCAAAACCAGATTTACTGGCCTTTCATTTCCATCAAAAATGTCTGACTATATATATTCTCTACTATCATAGGCAACATCTCTACTTCCTGCAACTTTCTCTCATTAACGTCAGTGTCGCTCTCTTTTTCCTTGGTTTTTTTTTTACTTTAACTGACCCATTACAGGAATGCAGGACTTCAACTACCTCAGCAGCAACTGTTTTGAGATCACTCTGGAGCTCAGCTGTGACAAGTTCCCCAATGAGGACACACTCAAGACCTACTGGGAGCAGAACCGCAACTCACTGGTCAACTACATCGAACAGGTAGGCAGCGCCACCGGGACTTTAAATATGTGGTGAATATGATGTAGTTCTGAATGTGGTATTAATGAATCTTCGAAAAAAGTGATGACTCAACAACAAAATCAACATGCTGTATCTCAAGACGATAAAATGCTAATGGTTTTATTACATGGGGTGAATTAAAACATGTATGATGATGTATGGCCAAGACGTCCTCATACCTAAATTGTAAAACAAGTTATTTGTGAGTGGCAAAATAAACCCTGTGACTGTTCCAAAAATGTCAACTCAGTGTGCATTTTCTGATTTGACTCCTTTATGGTCAATGTATGGTTAAGTTTAGCCAACTAAAACTACTTGGTTAAGTTTGGGGAAAGATTGTCTTCATGATAGAAAGAAACCAGTGTTAACTGTTAGCAGGTGGTGGTGGGACATAAACCACTGTCTCATGGTGCCAAAGTCCCACTCCTAACCTTAGAGGTTTTGTCGTGGTATGGCAACATAACACTATTTACTCCTTTGCTACTTAGAGAGGAAAGTCATTGTTAGAGTGATTACGTTAATGTTGTCAACATTGCTGTTGTTTTTCTGGTGAGGGCAGTAAGTTCATTTTATTCACTTGGTCCATTGCTGTTTTTTTACTGTCAAGTAAAGGTTTCAAAATTTCCTTGTGTCATTTTTAGCGTATTTTCCCCTTCAAAGAGCACCACGCCATTGACATTCAGCCCCAAACAGACATTTTTAGCCTCTTTCCTTGCCAATAATCATTATGCTACTTTTTGTGTTTGTAGGTTCACCGTGGCGTCAAGGGCTTCGTGCGTGACCTACAGGGAAACCCCATTTCCAATGCCACCGTCTCTGTGGAGGGCATTGACCATGACATAACCACAGGTATCAGCCCTCAGTACAAATTCACACAACCACACCCATACTCTCTTACAAACACACCCGTTGACATGAGGTGTGACCTGAAAAATGTAATGGTGAGATGTTGTAGGGCCATCTGCTGGACAAACCTGGTACTGTACCGCTTTTTGAGCAGCTGATTTTTATTTACACCTGCTCCTCATATAACAGTGATAGTAACAGGTACTCAAAAAAATCTATGTTGGCAAGATCCGTTGGATGCTGTCTTTGTTGCTTACTTACATGTATTAATGAGAAAATGTGTATTTTGTAGCCAAAGACGGAGACTATTGGCGCCTTCTGGCTCCAGGAAACTACAAAGTGGCAGCCTCTGCCCCAGGATACCTGACGGTCATCAAGAAGGTGGCCATTCCCTACAGCCCTGCAACCAGAGTAAGACTCACATGCAAATGAAGCAACCAAAGTCTGCCTCACATTCACGGTGTGCTCTGTTCATATTTCCAAAAGGGTCGTTTGCAGAGGACCCGACAGTATTGAGCAATGGTTTTTTAAGAGACATTTTAGCGCTATCCTTAGACCAAATCATCCATTATGTTTATGGTGCCAGTCAAAAGTTTGAGAACATCCTGTATAAATAGCATTTTTGGTTCAATCTCAAGCAAACTGGAAATTTATTGTAAATATTCTAATATTAGAGCATGTGAGTATGGAATAAATGCAGTGATCAAAATCAGTGGTTCTCAAACTTTTTGGCTTGTGACTATTTAAAACAAAGCGATGCCTATTTAAGAACGCTTTATTTTATAACCCTGTATTATCAACAAATCCCATGAAAAGACCAAGCCAACAATGAATGCATCCTACTAATAAGTATTTCCTGTGTAGCCAAACAGTTATGTAGATTATTTCTTTACCTCATTGTTCTCTAAAAACTATTAAAACCACATAAGTGAGCCACACTGTTGCTCTGGGTACAACATTTGTTTTCGTTTTCCCGTCCTGCTGCCTGCACCAAATGTGGCTGAAAATAGTCCCCAGTAGATGCACTATTTACTCCTGCTTGAGGGATGTTCACTAAACACTACAGTGCCGAGTTGTTTTAGGAAATGATTGAGTTTGAGGAAAAAATTAAAACAATTAAACAATATATCTGTGGCCCGTTTTGAAAGATTTATGTATTAGGAAGGAATGGGTTTGGGCCGGAGAGACACACATAAGGCAGGGAAATTGGAAAGTATGGGAGAGACAGACTAAGGCATTGGTGGTTTTGGTCTATCCATGGGATTTGGTAAATATAAAAAATGTGAACAGCTTTATCATTTCAGGCCCTTCAGGAGGAGTCTTAGCTTGTCATTTATTGAGCTAAAAATATTTTTAGAAACCCAGTCTTTAGTGTGACATTTAGACATTGGAATCTGTAAAATAAGAATAACTCTGGTAACTCTACTGCATCTTTTACTTCTTACCTCTCATTTGTCTCCACGTATCAGGTGGACTTTGAGCTGGAGTCTCTGATGGAGAGGAAGGAGGAGGAGCGGGAGGAGCTGATGGACTGGTGGAAGATGATGTCAGAAACACTGAACTTCTAAAGCGTTTGTCTGGCTGATGGTCGGACAGTCCGCACATCGATGTAATATATTCAACATTCTGTGTGCCCGTCCACTCTAAAAAGAATATATTGTCTCTTACTTGGTTTCTTCTCTTTTGTTCATTATTTTAATCGATTATATTGTTTATTAATGTAATGGTTTGCCACGCACTCCTGTTCTCCTGTTTGAATATCCCGCAGACACACAAACATATACTGGTGGACACAGGAGGAATTTACAGGTAGTTTGGTGGCAGTGAGATCGATGTAGATTTCTGTGGTATTGTGTTCTTTATCGTACAACGTGATTGGTAACCATGGCACCCATCTATATAACCAATGAGTGACTTAGTAATTATTTATGTAAAAGAGCTGTTTACATCATTACCACATGGCTCTGTCCAAAATAATTTATATATTTTTTTCATGTTTTCAATGTCTCTGTTTCTCCAGGCTTTAGTACAAATACACAGATAACACACAACCCTGGTACTAGTGCACACAAAAAACACTCACCCTTTCAACTGTAACCATGCACACACTCACGCTTTCTTTCCTGTAATATAACAACTTCAATGCTATGGTTTTGAGATAATCAGGGACATTCAAAACACTGTAAACATCAATGTAAACATTATATTGAAAACAGTCTATACAGGCAGGCTCATTTCCCTGAATGTTATTGATGTTGGGATTTTTTTTTTAAACTGACTGCAGCACAGCTTTAGCACAAGATGAATGGTTATAATATATACTGTATTTATGAACTAGGTATAGCAAGAAATGTTTGTTTTTTGTAACTAAAGAAAAAAAATAAATAAAAGAAAACAAGGCCATGACACCTATAAATCGGTCCACCTCAGTCTACCCAAAGCCATTTGTTTGTATGTGCACTACACAGGGAATACTATGGTACATAAAGGACAGTGTTACACAAATTTTTTTTCAAGAATAAATTAACACTAATCTTCTGAGTGGACACAGAAAGTTTAGCTGACTGTAGGATGCAGTTCCCCTGGTTTGAGAGACCACTGAAAGAATTTAGTAAATGTGTAGCTATAGAAACAGTAACAAATGCAAAGAATGAACTGATCAATAAAACTCCCCTCTTTATGTTGTCAAACTGCAGTCGTGTCGCCTTTGTTTTAGCTCACTGAGGTGAAAGTAGCCACCGCGGCCCGGACAGAACCTGGGAGTATCCTACATGTGTTAACTGGTGCATTGCACTTCTTAATGAGGCTGAATGGTGCACGCTAGCAAGGATAGGGCCTCAATAAGGTTTGAACTCAAAAACACCCTCTTTCCCCTCCCTAGTACATACAGTATAGTTGCCAGAAAATGTATATCATTGAAATGTGTTGAGTTGGTGCCCCCTACAGTTAATACTGTATGCAGTACAATGAAATATTAAGGATACTTCCTTTAAAGAGTTTTATTGCAGTCATAAGGGGGGGTGAAATACAATTTAGTAAAATTATGAAACATCTTGTACCACAAGAGATTAAAGTACTTTACTACTGGTAATGAACTAAATTCTTATGAATTCAAATTCTTAATTAAATGTAGAAAGAAAGTAAAGGGGTAATAGAAAACAAAACGAATTGGAGAAGGGGCAAATATGATTTTATTTTGTTCTTTTTACGTTTAAAATATATTCCCTTGCAAAAGGTCCCTCATTCAGATAAGATGAGCCTTTATTGAACCCCAGGTGGGAAATTCAGGTGTTGCAGCAGCACACGCACAGCAGTAAGTACAGATAAATGGAGGAAAGTAAAAAAAATACATAATTAGAAGTTTAAAAATAGAAATAAAAATAGAATCCATACAAGCAGATTTAAACTCAAACTCACAGCTGTAAGTCAGCAGTACAGTATACATACAGTACCCATGAACACTAATACTACAGTACTGTCTCAGGTGAAATGACAGTGATGTGATTAGTAGCAGCAAAATATACTGTTATAGTATACTATAGCAAAGGCTATACTGTAAGAGTAATATCATACCATATACTATAACAACATACTAGGATATATAATATAAAGTAATGATACTTATACTGTTTTATGTTTCAGTTGTGAAGAAGTCCTGTAGTTCCTTTTTTTTGCGTTTATAAGGAGGCCTTGATTGGGTGTGTTGCTTGTAACCTATTATTGGTGTATCTGTCTGGGGTAATGGGGCAGGAAGTGGGGGCTTTATTATTATTGTTTGTAAGTCTGTTATGGAATGATTAAACTATACACACACACAATATGAAAACACAATATGTTGAAAACAGAGGGAGCACACACACCATCAGCTTCATGGTTGCTAAGAGGCAAACGTTTAATGCGAGTATATTCCGTTTCTGGACGCTAGGGGGCAAATCAACTCGTAAACGAGCTCACAGATACACCGCCGCCGCAAAAACGGCCGGTTTGGTAAAGTTGTTATGGCTAACAGAGCTGCCTACTTACACATCCAACAGATGAAGAGCAACATTATCGACCCACTGAAGTCGTGTTTTTGGCCACCTGACGAATGTAACGTTAAGTTCAATATTATGTCTCAATACAAGAAACTGAAAGGCTTTCCTTCTCCTTCTTCTGTACTGGAGTGTGGACCGAAGCTTAGGCAGATAAACTACATCTATATAAAATAATAATAATAATAATAATAATAATAATAATAATAACTTTTTTTTTTCGCTGAAAAGCCCTGCACACCCTTCTTCTTCTGCTTCTTCGAAGTGTGGACTGAAGCTTAGGCAGAGATAAACTACAGCTATATGAAAAAATGTTTTATTTTTATTTTAACTGAAAGGCCCTGCTTCTGCTTCTTCTTCTATTATTATTATTATTATTATTATTATTATTATTGTTATTGTTTTATGGCGGTTGGCAAACAACTGTTATGTGTGCATTACCGCCACCCTGCACACCCTCACAGGTGATTTCACTTTTTATAGCTGATTAGACGTCGTCTGAGGTCTGTGTGGACACAGTTTTGTTGACATCTCTCTCACTCATCTGTTGGCTTTGCTGCACCTGTGACATCTCTGTTACGTACATGGACTCCTGTGCACTCACGTCGCAGGAGTCTAATCAGCAAGCATAAGTGAAAACACCTGTGCTGGTGTGCAGGGCCGCGAAATAGACTTGCAGAGAGACGTCGGTGACCAATCAGGGGAAAGGTGGTAAGAGGGAGACGGTGTTTTCCATTGACTCGTTAGCGCATCAGCTTGTTATGTGTGTCCACAGGGACTGCAAGGACATCAGAGTATGGACCGGATGCGTACATGGACAGTACATGTCCTCTTTAAGGTTTTATGTTTGGTCAATGTGCGGCCATTTTCCTACGTAATTTGACTTCACTGTGGTTAAACGGACCTTGTATAGTAGGCCTGCTTCTTGAGAATTCAAGCGCACAAACCCTTTGGCGTTACTTATTTTGCTCAGAAACAAATAGTAACATTAATAAATACTTAAAACCACATCATCCCTAATTATGTATCTCAAAATAAATAACCAGTGCATGCGAGATTAATGTCATCACTGCACATAATCCCAAATACAGTTCATTATTGTTGAGTTGTGAATCAGAAAAAAAACCCAGGATACGTCCGCCTGTGTGTTTGTCAGTGTGGTGTGTTAGAGATCCACATGTGAATGCCAGTTTGACTTCAGCTGTGAATACAGCTATATCCTGTGTATCTTACTGTGTCCTCCTGCATAGCCTGTGAATATTTGTATCCTGCTAAAAGCAGGAATGCATTGTTACTGGAGCGTATTGTTAAGTATTCACCTCACACACACACAAACACACACACACACACACAGCAAGGGTGGCACTTTTGGTCCAACTATGCAGTTGAATCAGCTGTTTTAGCATTCGATGCTAACTCTGCAGATCAATGCCCCCCTCGGCCTATTAGTCATACCGGCCCTATTAGCATCTGCTATTAGCATCTCCTCGTCAATACCATTGATCAGGCTGCTCTGGCTTCAGGACGGAGCAGGACTCGGAGGAGACCTGGTGAGAGAGAGAGAGTGTACGAGATTAATCTGATCACACAGTCAACAACAGTCAAATGTTTTCAGAATGACACAAAACAAGTCTGCATCATGTCACTTTAGTCTTACAAGAAGAACCTGAGTTGATGAAACATTATGTAGACGTGTTGTCGTTAGAGCTGAAACGATTGGTCGATCAAAAGAAAATTTGATAATCAGTAAATCATTGGAGTCATTTTTCCAAACAAAAATGCCAAACATTTGCAGGTTCCAGCTTCTCAAATGTGAGGATTTGCTGCTTTTATCTGTTTCATGTCACTGCAAACTGACAAATCTTTCAGTTTTGGACAGACAAGACATCTGATTAGGTCACTATCAGGAATTTTGATGGGTGTTTTTCTGCCATTTTATAGACAAAACTAAAAATCGAGATTATCTGCAGAGTAATGTTTAGTTGCCACCCTAGTTGACATCATCATTTTTCTTTAGCATTAATGAAACAATGTCAGCAGACTTCCCAGTATGCACTCTATATGGGTTAAACACTTCAGAAACCCTTGCTTGTTGTTTTGATTGCAGTACACTTTTAAAATATACAACTTAGCTGCATTTCATGAGATGATATATTCAGCGATATATTATTTTCCCTAACTGTTCAGAATCATTGCAGGCAACAGCGCAGCAGCACAGCACAGATTATCTTCGACAAGAAGGACGGAATGCGTCATCTGTAATTTGGTTTTTAAGTGTTTTTGTTGCATATAGTGTCTTTCTTGGTCATGGCTATCATTTGTGGCCTTGTGTTGAGTCCGTCTTCCTTTGTCATTACTCCTTTAATCCTGCAGATGACAGTAGTGTGCTGATGAACCTGACAATCACTGTGAGACGTGTGTGTCTGCAGTGAATATCAGTAAAGTCTACTCAAAGAGTCAGATTGGTGTCTGCAGTCCCTCTATAAGGATCCACTTCCTGGTCACGGATCATTACTTGTATCTGGATTTGCACTCTCGCATCCTGTGACTGTTAGTTGTGGTGATTGTGGACTTGGTGAATGTTCCTCATTAGACATTGGTTTCCCCCCTCAGAGCCCACTGACTCCATGAAGTTCAAAGTGGCTGCAGGCCCATCTTTTCAACAACCTCATCTAACTGGAAAATGTTACTTATTTGTGCAAAACATGCATGCGATCTCAAATAGCGTCAGTGTTTTATTTTTTAAATAAAAAATAGCATTTTCTGCAGGTAATGGGAATCATTGTGATCAATGTGAGATGATTGTTTACATGAAAATGTTTAGCCACATTTTTCTTTAACCTCAGTGAGACACTGTCAGCTTATTAGCATTAGGCTCCAACATGAATTGTATTTGGACTCAAACCAAAGCATTTTTCCTTGTCTGACTACAGGTACATGATGCAGATTTGTTTTTACACATGCATCCTAGAGGAGTAATAGGTCTCTCTAACCCTGTACTACTTATTTTATGTCAAATGTGCTGATGAGGGCCACAAATTACGCCACAGAACTTGGCTGTGATCTTCACAGATGACGTGGATAACTGACTGAGACAATATGACTCACAAGTTTGATTTTCCTTTATTAGCAAACAAATACTTAAGTGTTGTTAACTATTCAATATCTTAACAAATATTACTCAGTCATAGTCCATGATTTTATGGTTATTTTCAGTACAAAGAATTAATAAGAGCTCACCTGTGAAGATGGAGAATCCTGTCCAAAAGTGTCTTTAGTAAGATATAGTTTATTAATCGTTATCGAGGTAAATGTGACAGTCATTCGTGATACCAATTTTAGATGATATTGCCCAGCCTTACGATATACTGTAACATAGGAAATAAGATATTTTGTTATGGACCTTGTCGCAATTTAAGAGCTTGTTAATTCTGTGCACAAACATACCCACAAGCTTCTGACAGATGAGAGAGACAGCCTGCCTCTGTGTGTCTGTGTATGTGAACATATACACCTACATATAAAGGGTCTAAACTGATGATACCTTCTTTTCCTATAGGTGGTGCAGGCAGACAGGTGTTGACAGGAGCTGCCGCCCTGTGAAGAATCTGCGAAACATGACTGAGGGAGTTTGTGAGTGCTTTACAAGCGCTGCTTCACATTAAATGATTTCACATTTAAATAAAATGTACGACCTGGAGAAAGACATCAGTTTTTACAGTGAAGTGTGGGCTGAAAATTCTTTCTACACACACACACACACTCACAAACACACACACAGTCTAAGGTCTTCGCTGCTTATTTCTACAGTCTCTATGAAAGGAAGCATATCTGCAGGGAACAGAGGCCAGGGTGCACACACACACACACACACACACACACACACACACACACGCACCACACAAACCCAAGTTCCTGAAGAAGTGCTGCGCCAGCAAGGGACTGCTGTTTACGTTTACACACATACACAGACACACACACATAGAGCATCTTGGGCTTTCTGAGCAGTGAGATGGCGAGAACAGGAGGATTCAGTCTGTTATGGACTTATTGCTCACTCTGTACACTTCTTCTTTCTATGTCACAGTTCAATTCACCAAAATCTAACTCGGCATTATGTGGTCCTTCATACAACTGTCATCCTCCTTTTGCATCATTGAATAAATGTCCAGATCAACAAATAATTTTAGTATTTAGTCTTCAAATGTTCTTTGTGTCTAACTAAAAAACTGCAACTGGGAGGCAATTATGGGAGTTTAGTGCGCCTGTCTCTGACCACACAATACTTCAAACACAATAGTTTGATTAAAAGACTGGATAAGATGATCATTTTTGTAATTATTTCAGCAACATCTCATTTTAGTACTGCTGTAAATGGGAGCAGGGCAGACACTGATGCTTAATGGTGCATGAATGCTTTTACTGGTTCACTGCGCCATAAATTTATAAATTTTGTATCAGCCACACCACGTTGTGTGTACGAGTGCTGTTCAAATACACAATTATGCTTGAAGATTTCCAGAGCCACCAAAAGTGTAATGTGAATTACAGGGAAATGTGCGTTAAATAAACCTTGTCTTCAAATTTTTCATTGAATGTAATGTTGCAGACAAAAAGGCATCTTGGATTTTAGTATTTCACACAGTGTATATATAATATACTATAGTTTAGCTTTAATAGAGCACTTAATCAATCAGATACTAATGCGAATAGTAATGTTAAACAAACTGTTAAACGTTTTGGGAAATACGCTTATTCACTTTTCCCCTGAGAGCTTAGCATAAAGTCTAAAAGAAAGGGGAAACAACTAGCCTGGCTCTTTCCAGAGGAAAAAAACACCAACAACTCTAAAGTTCACTAAATCATAGAAATGTAAAAACAACAAGTTGTATTTCTAGGGGTAGTTACTTGATATAACTGTTTCTTGGTGTACAACAGCTGGACACAGTGACGGAGTCGTGTTGTCACAGTGAGGTTGCCGCTGTGGTTCCATTGTGCCAGTGCAGAGATGTATAGCTGTACCAAAACCTGTGCTCACCGTCCGTATCTGGCAAACAGTGACGATGCACAAAAGTGATGGGCGGATTGATAAACTTTGTCAAGAAATAGTGCCACATTACTGCCCCTAAAATCACAAATTGTTCCTACGTTTCTGTTTGTGTACGCATTAAAGAAACAAGATAAATCATGTTAATTAGTAAGAATTAGAGGTACTGGCAGGGGTATTTTTGAACTTTGGACGGAGCCAGGCTAGCTGTTTCTCCTTGGCTTCATGCTAAGCTAGGCTAAACACCTCCCAGCACCAGCCCTGTACTTTACACACAGGCATAAGAGTGGTATCAAATTTCCCATCTAACTCTTAGAAAACACAGCGTATTTCCCAGAATGTTAAACTATTCTTATTATGTAAGATTGTGTGGATAATAAAGGTGTGAAAAGTCAACGGTCAAAGGAAAACTTCTCCTCTGAGTGCTGCCCTACATAATTTTCCAATCAGGCATTTATCAAGAGGATATTCCGCTATATAACTGAAACTGGGAAAATGTTCAATCCATCTTCTCTGTCTCCTTTTCCAGTATTCATTTCTCTGTTTTCCATCTTTTCCTTTTACTCCAACATGCATCCTTCCTTCATTCTTCTTCTCCACTGTTGGTCAATTCTGGCGGCACAGACACAAGGCGGTCCGTGTCATCCTTCCAAACGCGTGACCAGGATCGTGGATGTGACTCCCAAGCTGGCCCGTGCACGCCCACGCAGTCCCGCTGACATGCACGAACACACACGAGGCAGCGGAGGAGAGATGAAGGTGGAGAATCTGAGCCCTGAGAGGTGCAGAAAAGAGGAAATATGAACAGCAGAGAGGGAGAATGGCACGCACAGCTTGGCATTTAAACAGAGGATTTCCTCTCTGTACCTCGTCTTCCCTCCGCTCTCTCTGTTTACGTAAGGAGAGACTATTTCACACAGCTCGTAGGAGTGTGTTTGTGAATGTATGTGTGTATGTGCTCTCCCCACTAACAGGCAGTAACAGCCGTCATTTTTATAAAACGTTTTACACTGTATTTTCACATTTAGTGGAATTGTGAATCAATGACTTGCTGAAAGAAAAAGCCTGATATTCCCCTTAAACTCTCACTTAAGTTGCATCAAAGTGGAAGGTTTAGTTTGAAAAAACTAAACCTTCTTTTAGTTTTTTGTTTATTTGGCACCAGTCAAATTTAAGACGTAAAGTGATAAATAAATTAAAGTGTTTAGAATTTTTTGGAGCTACTAAACAATATCTAAGCATTATCATCCTCTCTTGTACTCTGCTGTGGTGTCAGCAGACTGTCTTCCTGTGGCATTTTAGCCAAAAGGTGATGGATGTCTCTGGCCACCACTTTGCTTCCTCGTGGGGGGGGGGATTTCATAAAACACTTAAGACACTATTGTAGTCAGCAGGCCTGAGAGAAAACATAATTTATTTTTTTCTTTCCTCTGGTATTCTTATCATTTCTGCCCTTCCTCTGCCTCCAGCCTTTATCAGCTGTCTAACGTTTCAGACAGCATACACCTTGTAGAAAGATCCTGCTGGTCTTTTGGTTACTTGTCAGCAAAATGGGAAATTGTCTTTGGCTTCGTCACACAGCATTAAAAACACAAGACAAGTGGGCATCAAGAACATAGCACCAACAAAAAGGTTTTAAAAGACTTGGATATAGTTATTTAAGAAAATAAGGGGCTGGATGCAAAATCCAGTTTGTGAAAGTGGCATAACTATTGTAATTGCATTTGCCTGGAATGACTTGCTTCACATAATTTTAGTGGCTCTTTCTTGTGGGCCAACGTTCCTTCAAAGGGTGGGAAGGATCATGGTGTTGGAGAGACAGCAGGTGCTACCATGTCCTGTGTCTTTGTGTTTCCATTCCCTTTGCAAGATAGATTTTCACTCTTGTGCTGAGGGGAACTGCATTGTTGATTCTGATTACAGGTAATCATTTGATCCATTGTTAATATAAAAATATTGATTAGTGCAGCTTAAATACGGAGCTCTGGTATTAGTGTTAGTCTGCCTCCTTATTGTGTTTAGAGATACAGATGGGTGACATATTAAAGGAAAAACCTGAATAAAAGAGTGGAGAAACATATCAAATGTAGTTGCTTCCGTGCACCAGGACTCACTGAATGGCTTTGTGAGTATGAAAATGATGTAGATAAAATACTACAGCCTTTACAGTCTCCGGATCTCAACCCAGCATCAAACCTTTTTGGACTAGCGTGTAAGACAATGCTCTCCACCACCATCTTCAAAAGACCAAATGACGTAAAATAAACTTCCATCTATTTAGTGCTGTCTGTGACTGTCTCTGATGCTAATATCTTGTGGCGGAATGGTGTGCATCCCTCCGTTAGAGTCCCACAGACTTGGAAAGGAGCACTGAAGCTGTTCTGGAGGCTCGTGGTGGCCAGACTCCATACTGAGGCACTTCATGTTGGTTTTTCCTCTAATTTGTCACCCTCTGTATATTGACAAAGTGACGATTGTGTAGAACATAGTAAGCATTTGGATGGACAGCAGAGAGGAGGATTACGCTGCAGTTGTGGTTCGAGAAGTTTCTATAGAGGTTTTGATACTGTTTCACTGCAGTGACAATTGGTCACCATTGGAATCTGACTGACTGAAGTTAAGATAATCAGAGCTACTTAATCTCAGCGTTTGA
The DNA here is from genome assembly GCA_011952105.1 of Coreoperca whiteheadi. Taxonomy (NCBI): domain Eukaryota; kingdom Metazoa; phylum Chordata; class Actinopteri; order Centrarchiformes; family Sinipercidae; genus Coreoperca; species Coreoperca whiteheadi. Next base: position 9,564,667 of record CM022472.1, on the reverse strand, counting down.
CCAAACTTTAAACATTTTATGACTGCCTTTTGATTTGAATGCTTGATGGATTTGGGGCAGAGTATATACCTTTAAGGTTAAACAAGTACAGTGCAAACCTTGTGGAGTTCTGAATTGATGGGAAAGTGTGTTTGAGGAAAACAAAGCTAATAATAGCGTTCCAATACCTGCAGACCACAGCACTTGGGCGAGTCTCGAGGGTTCCTCCTTATGTGTGTGTGTGTGTGTGTGTGTGTGTGTGTTTGAGAGAGAGTGTGTGTGTGTGTGTGTGTGTGTGTGTGTGCGGTTTCAAGGAGGGGTGGCGGCGGCGGTGGCGGTGGTCAGTGACAGAATGCTGGCGCGGTACTTTTACAGAGTTTCAGAGATGCTCTGATCGATAAATGCTTTAAATAGGTACACAAATCCCTGCACACAGCATTAATCTCAATAGCTGGATCCTATTTAAGAAGGAAGCATTTTGCTGAATAGATTGGCTGGATGGCCACCACACAGAGGTACAGTAAGTGGTTGGAGAGGCCCAAACGCCACCCAATGCCCTCCCCAGTGTTGATTATTAGCAATTAAAATAATCTTGACTTAATTAGCAATTGCTCAGGTGAGAAATCCACTCCACAAACACACACACCACGCTGTGTGGAGGTTCTGTCCACAGGATGCCCTAGTTTTGGTTTATTTAGTTTTAGATAACTATTAATCTCCAGAGGGCACACTAGTTTGGTCGCCCATGCAAAGTGACAAATGGTCTATATAATGGTGTTCCCATCAGCTTCAGCTGTACTTTGCATTTCGTGCGGATTAGCACATGCTAGCATGCTAAATTAAGAAGGTGAACATGGTAACATGTCTGCTAAACATCAGCGTGTTTGTCATTGTGAGCATGCTGATAGCTGTTAGCATTTAGCTAACAGCACAGCCTCACAGCGCTGCCAGCATTGTTGTAGAGTCGTATTGTTGTCAAACACTGCATTAACCTTTCAGGACCAATTCACCTGCACACCAATGTGACCGCCCACAGATTTATATGAGGAAACACTTATAATCCGCTGATCTTCTTCTTCCTTTTTATGGCGGGTGGCACCAACGTTAAGGTGCATTATCGCCACCTACTGTAACCTGCTGATGTAGTGCTAAATATCTGATAATATTAAGGTTCAGGCTGTCACCTAATTTGGGCACAAAAATCAGGTGTGTATTGACGACACTATATAAACTCCTGTGTGTGTGTCGCCTCCAGGGGATTTGTGTCCATGCCCTCGGCGCGTGTAGTGGACAGCTTGCGGCTGGATTGATAGAGTGACGTCAGCGCGCCGCTCCCGCTCCCAGAAGGCAGGATTAATCGGGAGCAGTAGAGACCGCGTTCCGGTAATCTCCCGGTAACAAACTGGGGGAGACGGTCACGTTTGGAGCTGCCGGGACAGAGTGACACCGGAGGCCCCCCGAGACTCCTGAGGAGCTCCAGCTGCAGTCCACTCACTCCGTGACGCCGCAGCAAACCGACGCGCCCCGCGCAGGTGAACGCAGCAGGTAAGCTGCGGAGACGCAGGCTGAACTCGTCTCCGGAGGATTTACCTTGGCAAGGTGTTCGCAGACTGCACCGCCTGTCTGTCAACAACTGCTGTTTTATTTTTACTACTTGTGCGCGCGCGCGCGCGCGTGTGTGTGTGCGTTTCTGCTGCAGTTGGGAGATTATGGGTGGTTGTTGACAACTTTACAGTCCGTGTAAAACGTAGGGAAATTAAAACGCCACATTTAACTGGCGGTAAATGTTCTTTTCTCAACTTCAAAAGCGCCTTTGTGTTCACACACACAGAGTAGAGTACATCAGTATACTTGTGGGTACCAGGATGCGGTGCAGGTTCATTAAAACCCACGTGAACTCATCTGCTGTTTACAAATGAAACCCATAATCGTCAGTAAGTGTTGGCTTCAAGTAGGCTAAGCCTAACAATTTCTGTTCTTTCGGTGATTGTAGAACGTTATCCAGTGTTTTGCTCAATAATTATCACCCTCAGTGTATTTTAAGATCTATTTCGTTACCACCTTACACCGTCTATGCCATGCTACTGGGGAATCCAGTAAACCCACCTGCATTTCAATCTATACCGTTGAACGTGCCACGGCGCGCTTCTTTGCACGCACATAGCCTAATTAAGATTAATTGTCCTGAATTGCAATTAAGCTATATCCTTAGCTATACCCCCCCCAAATTCTCTTCCTAGGCCAGAAAATTAGGAGAGGAGATGAAGTGTAAAGGCAGACTTGTCATGGTCATAAAAGCAACCTAGTCTAATTAGCCTACTACCTCTGGGCATTTATGGTTTGGCTGTCACCTACTTGGCACCTGCCTCTAATTAACCAGATGACACCCATTATGCACCGGGTCAAAGGGGTGACGACTACTACAACCCACAAGCGAATTTGTAGCCGCCGTGTTACTTTTACCACTACCGGTTTTTACACTAGGTTCACTATATCTTACGGATCCGTGTGAGTAAAGGTCCAATAAACTCTAAAGATCAGTGCGCGCTTCCTCCACTGCCACCGCGCCGAGAGCAGAAAGGAGCCCCTGAAGTGCGGTGTGTCTTTGTTTTTTACCGTGGGTTATTTTTCTGTCAGTCTCTCTGCTTAATGTGTGTGTGTGTGTGTGTGAGAGAGCGAGATGGTCTTTGCACATTAAAACGGCAGCAAATGCTCAGTGAGAGACAAAGCGTTTTGGTTCTGCACCATTTGGGTCGAACAGTGCAGGTATTAGTGGGTGTGTGTAGGCGGTGCGCTCGAGAGAGACAGCACCACTGTCGGACACTGGTGCGCGACGCGAGAGTATGAAACAACCGTACTGACTGGCTGGAAATACGCGAGGCGGATGTTTCTTGTGTGAGCAGCAGACACGCCGCCGAGCGTCTTTGCGCTCAGAGATCATCCAGTCCTGACCACCCCCCCCCGCCCCCTCCTCTCTCTCTTTCTTATCTCCACAGCAGCCTCACTTGCCAAGCCACAGCGAAGCTCCTCAGCAGACACTTTGCTGACAGACACCGGGACGGACAAACACCTCAGTGTACTTTTACCACGGAGGAGAGCCGGGCAGAGTAACTTAGAGCAGCCGCCACAACCAGACTGTCACAGACGAGATTGCGCTTCACAATGACCCGTTAAATTCCCGCGGCTGATGCTTTCTCTGGAGAGTGGATTGACTATCTTCTAACAGCAGAGGAGACGAGCAGAGGGGCCTCTTTTTTTTTTTTTATTCGTTAATTTCCGTCTTCAGATGGACCGAGTGCCCTCGGCACTGGCCGCTAAGATGCGCTGGATAACGCTGGTGCTTGCCGGCTTGACTTTCTGGGGCAAAGTGACTATTTGTAACTGTTTCGACTACGAGGAGACGGACTATGATTATTATGAAGAGGACAGAGCGGAGACCATTGACTACAAAGACCCATGCAAAGCTGGTGAGTTTTGTTTTAATCATAACATTGAAAACAAGTAGTTTTGCGCATCTGGTCGCGGTGATCCTACCCTGGAGCGCGCTGGCACTGAGGTGGCACGTGTATGTGTTTATGAGAGATTACAGCTGTGTGTGTGCGCGCACACCGGTCCAGATGCCCCTTGTATAGCACCTTTCATAACCGATAAGTCAGTGTTAGTGGTGATCCCACCGGTGGATGCCACGTGCAGCCCGGTGACGGTCCTGATAATCCCGTGTCCTCATGACATGCACGCGTACACATTCCGTGCGTGCTTCACCTGTAGGCGGACCCTTGGTCCCGACTCTGCCCGAAATGTTTGTGCATAGCTATACTGACAGGCTGTTTATGCGCATTTAAGTCTGTTTCCATGTGAGTCCAGATGTGAAATCAACCAGGATTAGAAACAGCTGGACTTAAATGTACCAAAACACGCGCTGATGGACGCTCCCTCTTTCATACACGTACACTGAAAAAAAAATTGGTCATTTAAGGAGTCTGGGAGCTGCTGTGGAACCACAGTTTAACCTGTTTGGTCATGTAAGACTATATATACATACACACAGTGTTCATAAACAAATGTTTGTCAACAAACGGTCACTGATTTAAAATGGGGTTTGTACATTAAAAATGAGTTGTTCCCTCAGTATATTATAAGTCTTAGTGTGCCATGCCTGGTGTCTTTGTGTGCTGGGCCCAAATAACTCATATTTCCAACACAGCCCTGGAGATTCATGTAGGTTTTTCTGCATTCCCTATGTTAACCTTAGCTTCCTGGCTTTTACTGCATATTGTATGTCCTATGTGTGCAGTATTTGTTAGTGTCCAGCCCATCTACGTATTGTAGTTTTCATGCTGCTGGGTATAATTTTGAAAATATTCTATTCTGGTACGGATATACTGCCTTTTTTTTTTTTTTTTTTCCCCCCTTGACATTTTAGCTCAGTTAAACATGGGATTTGCAGTTCTGGAGAAATTGAATAGATTCTATTGTACAATATAGAGCGTACAATGACACAGCCAACCCTGTTAACATTAGCTAAGTTGTGGGTTAGCAAACTGTCCCTACAGTTGCTGCTGAAGCGAACAGCCAGAGAGGACGAGATGTTTCCCAGAGCAGCACACCAGCTCCAGACAGCCATACTACAACTCCTCTGCTACTACAGCTGACATCACAACAGCATATCTGGGCAAACTAGAAAGTAAGCTGACGGTCCATAGGGCAAGTCATTTAAGTTACCTGACACACAAATCATGCCTGCTATAGTGCTGTGTGGCTCCATCTGAGCCACTGTTTTTTCCCCATGTACAGAACCAGGGCGGAGTACAAACACCGGATTTTTCAGCGCACACACAGAACGGACAGCTAGCCAGACATGAGAAGTTATTCACTGAATCTGACAAATTCAGCCAATTATTGGATTTGATTGGAATCACATACCCCACCTTATGTGTTGTGATTTACAGATGTTGGAAATACACGCTACAATCTAAGTAAACCAGACCCTAAAGCATTTGATGTCATCTTTCGATACTAAAAGTACCCCTTCATTCAAAGGTTGGGGGGGTGGGTTTTTTTTTTTTTTTTTCCCCTTAAATGTCAGACCTTGACTTTACTGACTTGTATCTGTGCAAAGTTTGTCACTAGAGAACGGTTTCCCATTCCTCTGCTGAAGGGGAGATGTCTGCTCAATTCCCTAAAATCTAAGATTCAAACAGACTCCAGGCAAGAGATTTGGGACGTCAAAAATCTGAAAGTCAAATTCAAAGAGAACTCAGCACAGTAAGTTTTGACAGCAAACATGGTGGTGTGCTGTTTTTGGATCTAAAAAACCCTGGTGCTTCGTTAACTGTTTAACATTACATAATTACAATGTGAACACACTGTAACATCATAGCCGATATTATTGTATGTTTCACAACCACTGCCGCTGCCAGTTACAAGAAATGCTAACTACACCTAACGTTCTAATTTGTCGGCTAGTTGCCAAATTTGGTGCACAACACTCATCTGGGTCTGGAGGATCAAACATGCTTGGCTGAATCTCTTTGCAGTTTCCTCTAAATCGAGCCATTTTGCCACATTTCTCACCCACGTGCATGCTCTCGCATGCACCAGTCAACCTAACACACAGTGGTGGTGGGTGGGGCATGCACAGAGCCAGAATTTCTCAATGAGGGTGAAAAGTAGAAATCCTTCTGTTAAACAATTAGAGTATTTTTACATGCTTTAACCCTCCTGCAGTACCAGCATCATTCCTACAGAGCAGGTGGAGGAATCTGAGCTCCTGTCTGTACAAAGTTGCAAGAGATAGTTGTGATGTTGTAAACCGCATCTTGTCTAGATTCTTGTTTTGGTTACGCCGGTCTGACTGTGCAGCTGTATTTTTGTACACGTATGGGTTTTTAATGCAGCCTTAATGTTGTCTGACACGTTAGCCTGATAAGAACTCCACCCTGAACCCCGAGCATCCACATGCTGACGTCGCACATTCCTCACATACCAAATACACAACCCTGGACACTCGCTTGTGTGCATGTTGCACTGATCTCAGAGGATTTGTGGATACTGCAATCCCATGACTCTGTAGTTTTAGATATGCAAGACCTGACTGTGTGTTTGGATGGAAGCCCGGCAGGTTATAGGGAGACAGTCAGTCTACATAAGTTTGAGAAACTGAGCCACTCTTGTAGGTTAAAATAACTGAGTGAGAAAACACAGGAAATGTTTTTATTTGCTGGAAATATCAGTGTACATAAAGAATGTATTCATTCTCACGGCAATTGCACACAAGTATCCTGTTTTCCGGCGCGTTACATAATTCAGTTTTTAGTGAGTAAAATCACATGTGAATGTTTTTACAGAATCATAATTTTTAAGGTGTAGGTTCACCTCTCTTATTAGCTGTCAGAGCAACCTATAAGATGGGGAAAGCAAGAAGGGGGAGACATGCAGTCCCAGACTTAAACTTTTCATAGATTGCAAGTTGTGTTCAGATTAAGTGCAACTCTAACGTCTGTCTTCATGCCAATTCAGCTGCTGAAGTGCAGTCCTTGTTTCCACAACCAACCAGGACAGTATGGATGTTTGCTTTGCCTACCTAGCATGCACATGTATGTGTGACAGACAAGTGGAAACATTTTGGATATGTCTTTATGGCAATCAACACCACCTAAATCTGCATCAGTTCACATCCTTACATTTAACTTTTCTTGGGCTTTCAGGATTTACCGAATATTCACTTTCATCTTCCTCTTACATATCATGACAAGCTGCTTAGTAAGGCAATTTTAATGCATACAATCTGTGCATTTTAAAATATCTTTTATACTGTTTGGCAAAAACAAGCAGTTGTCATGGGCTCTGAGAACTTGTAATGGGTAGTCTTACACTCTCACGCTCATCTTCCATTTACACAACCACATCTCCAAAACAGCCAGTGTGTCACTTCCCAACTTATACATTCTCACACTTAAACCTCCAACATCCTAAATACATACACAGAAATGCACCACTCGGAGTCTACACATAAATTGACAGGTTTACGGTGTCTGGGGAAATGCTACTAAACATCTCTTGCATACCCACATCATCCATAAATTGCAAAAGTAATAAACAGATGAATTGGCAATGAAGAGAATTGTTGTTGGCAGCCCTAGTTTGGACCAATTTTGTTAGTGTGTAAAGAGTTGGTGGCTGTGTCCCGTCTTGTGTATGTGTGCAGCTTGTAAGAAGTGGATGCGCGGCCGATTCCAGGCCTGACCCTGTGGCATCGGTCTGAGTGGTTGGTATTCCGCCTCCTGTTTTTGCTGGGAAAACACAAGGAATATTTGGCTGTCTGCTTATCTCCTCCAAGTCCCGCGCTGGTAGACAGGAGAACACACACTTCCAGGCCTTTGTGAAGTGATTTCCCTATGTAACTGCGCGCGCGCACACATACACACAAGGCTCAATCATTCACCCCTGCTTATCTCTTCCTGGTTGTCTGCATCCTGCTACTCAGCTGGAGATGACACACACACTCATACAGACGTGCACGAGCTCTTACGCTCACTAGAGTCATTCATGCTTCCTTCCAAATCACTGTTCTCATAAAATGCTCAGTGAAAGCAAAACAAACCACAATGTCTGACTGAAGCTTGGGGTCATCTCTTTAGGAGTGACCCAAGAGTCCAAGTGCCTGTTCTCTTCAAATGTAATCGTGGCATATCTCAGGAGTGTGCAACAGTATAGTAAAATACATAATGTACATTTTCTCATGGGTGCACATCTCTGAACTCGGATGTTACAGTGCAGGATTTACAAAGAGTTCACACTGCAACAAAGGTGGAAACAATTAAATTTTTAAAAAAAATGCAGAATTGTGGTTTTGTTCTCTTCACTGTGCACAACTTGAGCAATCTATTTAGAAGCAACAGCATTGATGCTTGACTGCAGTACAGTTTACCAAATCCCCAGTGAGGAATTATTCTTGTCTCCAGAGACCTGTAAACGAGCGGATAGTGATTTGGTGTCGAGTTCATGAGCATTTAAGTAGCATGAATACTTAAATCAATTTCCATGTGGCGCTTCATCCAGGAGCTTCCACTTGAGTGACTATCTCCACCGTGCGGTCTACATGAAGTTGTTCATGTTGGCTGAAGCTCATTCTGATGTTCAGATAAAGACTGGCTGCTAAATAGAGTGGGTAGCAATACAGTGCTGATATACATGATATCCCTATTTTTCTGGTGTAGGGAAGGGAGGCAATTTAGTTGTTTTCAGTAACTTGGTTGGTAATTTGTATCCAAACATTCAGTCCAGTCACACTGCTTCCACTGGAGTTGCTCCAACCTTTTGTCGCATCTGGTGGAGCGCCACTTTAAGCACTTGTATGCTTAAAAGCAAAATAACCTGTTCATTACATTTCAAGGTCACCGTCCATGAGGGCTTGAGGCCTTTGGTTGTTGGTCAGAAAACTTGTACTGCACCACATCAGAAAACATCTTTGATTTGTGCAAACTGCATAAAAGTGTATTGTAAAATATGGGATGGATTGGCAAGAGGATTTTCTGCTTTATTTGAATTTGACAGCAGGGCTGTTTCTGTATGCGTTCACCACAAACAGCCAAAGTAACAAGTGTCCAGACATTACCTGTAGATGTTAGGTAGCTAGCAACATATGCACCGATCTTGCGTGTGGGTCTTCATGATACAAAACAGACCAGTAGAAAATGTATCTTTTTTTAATAAGAGTACACAATATTCTCCTGTAATACTTATGGTGCATCATGTAGTCAGAGCTTATAGCGATTCCACTTGGATCCACTCCGGTATTAGATATACTGCCACACAGACCCCACACCCAAGAGGACTCAATCCTGGATCAGATCTGATACTAGTAACCCAGTAGACCCACTTAAAAACCTGCACTCCATGTATGTGCATCTGAGAGCAGCCTGATATCAAAACTCCAGGGCTGGGTTTCATTAGTTGTTCAACATGCCCTGTTGACTTCCCCTCGGGAGCCACCATGACAAGTGTCGTTCCAATTCACTCAAACGCAAGTGAAATTGGTGAGATCAACCCTCAGAGGGCTGAGGGAGCAAGTCTACAATGTACACTCAGAGGTGTATATAACCCCAATGCATTGCTGTTATACATTTGGTGCAAGATAATACATCCATGGTTAGGTGGCAGTAAAGTACAGAACTCCTGTTGCCTATTAGCAGATGATGGCTTGATATTTTACTGAAATTGCTATTGGTTGATATTTCCTTGATTGTACTTGAGTTAACGTGTGAATTCTTTATTCCCAACATTATCTGTAAACACATGGAAAAGTTGCTGTTCAAGATATCAAAGCCCTAGCAGTAATAGTTGGGATTACATGATACAAATTTTTAAATCAAACGGATGCAGCTAATTACAACCTGCCCAAATCTTGCTGTTATCCACAGAAGACACCGTTGCCTCATTGAAATGAGTCTGCAGGTATTTCTGATTTTTAAAAAGCAGTACCGCGCTGAGCCTACAACTGGCTGTCATCTATCCATGATGGCTCGGGCTGAACGTGTACAAGGGCAGGTGTGTTCCATTTAAATTCCCCCTCCCACTCTCACTCTGCTCTCCAAGTGGCCGCCCTGGGATGTATGCTATTACGCAATATGAAGGGCTGAGGGGAAGTGGAACTACTACTGAAACACAGCCAAGTTCTTTCTTTCTCCAGAACCTTTTTTCCCTCATCTCTGTACATTCATGGGAAAAGCATGACTGAATCACATCTTTGCTTCACTTCAGCCAGCAAAGTGTCAGTTTCCCATCATCGTACATCTTTAAAGTGACTTGATGCTCGCACGGTCTCAAGATCTTCACTTTGAATTTAGTCTGAACACACCATAAGTCCAAAAGTTAAATTATATGATCCATAAATTTCTGGTTAAAATGTAAAATCATTTGTTCTATCTAGGGTTTTTTTTTTTTTTTTTTCTTCTTTAAAACAAAAGCAATTGACAGACAGCTTCATAGAAACCACCTGTATTTCTGAAATCAGGTGGAATTTTAGTGGCGGCTGGTGTTCATACAGCTGTTCGAAGTGTAACAAACTTGTATTCTATGGTGCACCCGGTGTATCTTAAACGGCTGACTGCATGTGTCGCCTTGCCCATGTATACAGTATGTGGGCTTTTGAGTTTTTCAGTCAGTGAAGCCCACCATGTCGTGACAGTGAGCTGCAGCTACTGGTCACCCCTTCCCCCATTCCTTAGTAGGAAGGAAACTAGAGCTGTGTGTATGTTTGACACTGGCTCTGTATGTCAGCGAGAGGACGAGCGGTTGCACTCATATTATATTAAACAGGATTTTCCCGAGCACAGCGCTCCTGCCACTGAGCTTCCGAAGTCTTCCTCAGGATTCCCGCCTCAGCACAAACTCTGCGGTCGAGCTGAGAGCCGACTGCTTGCTTTGGAGCGTCATTGTTCCGGCGCTGGCGAAGCCATGAGTCAGCACTGCCGTCACTTCACCCACTGGTCACGCATTGCTCAATTATTAAATGTTTGGCTGCTTTTGTCACCCTGCTTTTCCAAATGTTATTTATAGCAGCAAAAATCATTCACACACAGTTACTGGCTGAGGAAAAGCCACCTTCTTACAGTAAAACTTGTTAATGTATTTTTTGTTTTCCAGCTGTCCTCCGTATTGGAGGAACCCAGCTGTGGTCACAAATGCAGGCTCCCCACAAGGGCACAAAGCTACACTCGCTATATTAGCTAGAAACAAGCCTTTTTTGCTGTACAAAGACTGTACTGCATGTACAGTTATCTAGAAGTGCTAAGTCAAGGGCAACTGGACTTGCTTTAGGTTCTAAAAGATGTTTTGCCTCATCCAAAAGGCTTCTTCAGTTCTGACTGGTGGGAGTCACTGGCATTTAACCTCTAAAGCAACATTCACACCTTGAGTCATTGGGTGTCATGTGAGTCTTAAGAGTCACATGAGTTAAGGCAAAACATCTTCAGTAACCTAAAGGAAGCCCAGTTGCCCTTGACTTAGCACACATAATGAGTCCATGTCAGTGGGGGACCCGGGCCTTGTTGATGAGGCTGGCTACAGACCGAAAGAAACAGTTTTGGTCCAGATGCCTCCTGCCAGGTGTCTAAAACCATTTGTTCAGCCACAATCCTGTGAACAAAACAGACAAATCACCTTTTTAAGGTGACATAGCAAATTGGCTTATTTATAAATCCAGCAGTTACAGAGCAACACACTCTCATTTAGGGTCGTTCCTGGCTGCCTGATGAATGTAATACCAATATTCCCTCCCTTTTTAGATGTGGTGTTGGCCTCTACCAACTCCTGAGGGAAATATCGACACTGAGAGCGAACCTATATCGTAAAGTTGAGGGGCGGACAGCTAAATGGGCTGAAACTCATTAAGCGCCGTATAGCTGAGGAGGAACTGCAGATTCAGGTGACAATTCTTTATAGGTTCATCACTACAAGCAAGCCCTTCCACGTTACTTTTATATTGACTTATAGCCACTTAAAGTGTCAGGAAGTTTGACTGTTTGAATCTGCTTGAATGCTAGTCAGCTGTGTCAGAACCTGCTTTCACTGTAACCAATCCATGAAACTCATTGCTCTTAGGACTGATGTAACATTGATCTCAGTGCAATTACTGAGTGAAGCTAGGATCTACTAACAAAATACAGAACAGTCCACCATCCCCACAAACAAGAACATTGTTATTTCATTTGACCTTTGTTCATGTAAGAGCCTGTAGCCTGCCTGACCCCTGTGTGCACACCCAGGACACCCTGATGGTTAAATCAAACCATAATCGTGTCCCGTCACAATGTCTGGCCAAACTCATGACCGACTGGAGAGGAATCTCAGTGTCACAGTAATGTGATTAGGCGGTTACTCCAGCTCTGTATGGGTCATATGATATTCTGTTTTTGTCTCCTACCGAACTTTTCTTTGTTATCCTGTTCAATGTATGTGCTCTTTTGAAGTTGCAGATGTTCCTTTTACTTTGCCTTCTATTAAGTAACGCCTAACCTTTTTAATTTTTTTTTAATTTTACTGTGACTCCAGAGTGATAATTGCTGTGCTCTCCACCACTGGCACATTTGATGTGCTCTTGTCAGGTCATAGATGTTAAACAGCACACAGTTGTATTCATGGTGATTTATGTTTCAGAAATAGTGTTCTCTTGAGATCTGATGGCAGTATCTCCCTGTTAATTGGATTTGTTTATGATCACTCTGGGCTCTATTTCCAAGTTGTTTCAGATGTCCAGTTGTTCGCCTCACTGCGCTTCCATCTGTTTGTAGCTGTGTTCATGCATGAAGAAACTTTGCCTATCCTTATCTGTAGACACAGTGCTGGAGGTAAACGATGACATGTCAGTGGAGAGGTGTGTAATTGGGTCTTTGTTAGTGTCTGGGAGTGCGTCACAGCTTAACTTGTCTGGGCTACTGGCAAATAGAATACATTTTCTTCAGGCCTATATGATCAAACGCTATCCTCTCGTTTCTGACTTACAAGAGTTGAGATTATCCTCTTACACATACTTGCAAGAGGGTGTGGACAAAGCTGCGACATTTTTCAGTTTTTATTTTCTTCTGAAAGCACATTTCTGAGCGACAACATACCGACTCAGCATCTCTTGACACTGCAACACCTTACATAGCCAAGTGGCAGATTGTTATACCTTTATTAAACCCTTACGAAGACCTATAAGCAATCTCCGTTTTAAAGTGATTCTTTGTAGTCAGCACCATAATGGACAATAGAGCCTCTGGTTAGCTTGGTTTCAAAGCAGTTCCAATAGAAAAGTGTAAAGATCCATAGAAACTTAATAACCCAGCCCAGTATGCCTTTCAAATGTCCACATTGGATGACTCAACATCTCTTTATTTATATTCATTGCAGGATGTAGTGTGCCCTATATGTAGCAAGATAAAGTAAGGGTTTGGAGGGTTGGAGTTGCAGATCTGACTTTCATGCAGGAGACCAGAGTTTCCCCCTGCATACAACGTTCACCTTTTCTATTAACCACAATCTTTCCCTAAACATAACAATACCTTCAACACTGTTTATTTGCCTTAACCATGATCTTTTCTACAGATGCTGTTGAAAGTGAGAATTTGGAAAAACTTTGGGATTGGGCATAAATTGTTTACACTGAATGTAATCTGGGGTTTTGCAGAATCGTCCAGTATGGACGTCATTGTCTGGTGGCAGGCCTGTATTATCCATTTCCCTCAGTATATCCATATGCTCAGTATGTTTCAGTTACAATTTCCCCAAAACTTGCCAATATACAGTGCTTCCATCTAGGCCTGCACGATTCTGGGGGAAAAATATGAATCACAATTTTTAGTTTTTTTTTTCCTCATGAAGTGTAATGTTTGGTTTTTTGCACACATGAACCATGAAAAACAAAAAACTGCTTACCTTTTGTACAATTAACATTCAACTGGCCATTCAAGTAAGTTACCAAATTAGAAGTTTAATGCACTGAATATGAATCCAAAATACTTCCACACCACTGACTGGGAGTTTCTCAGGTCATTTTGAGACTGAGGGGGTTGGCTGATTCTCGTCACTAGGACCTGGGTTTTCATCAATATCCCTTTTGTTTCCGACCTATCGCGCTCGCTCAACGAGTGAAACACATGACTATAGGGTGCTTTGTCATTGGCTGAGGGTGAGGCCCTGAACTTTGTGAGCGGTCCTTTCAGAATAAAAGCCACATTTGTAATTAAATCGTGAACAGGGTGAATCGATCGCAATTTTTATAACAATATATCAAGCAGCCCTACTTCAGTCTCAATCCTCATGAATGACCCTGCACGCATTGGTTTGTGGGATATTTCATCTGCCTCTGTAGTGTTCACTCATTGACACACGGAGATTAATAATTAGCAACTAAAGATTTGTTTTCATTATCAATTAATGCTTTATTTTTTTTGATCAGTTGTTTTGAAATGTCTAAATACTGAAACATGTCATCAATTACTCACTGTCCAAGGGGAAGTTCTTTTAAATGTCATTTGTCCAACAGTCTAAAAACCAAAGATTCAGTTTGCTATAATAGGCCAGTGAAAATTCCCAGTTCAGAAGCTGGAACCAGTGACTTGATTGCACTTTTGCTTAAAAAAAAAAGTGTAATGCATTTGTCCATATTGTGTCAAATAACTATTTAGAGTATACTTGCATGCTACAGGAGAGGCTTGAGAAGTTGTGGTGATACTTGTTACCATGGGAATCTATTGTAAAAGCTGTGCATCCAAGCAGATCACAGCCTCCATTCAATGTAGAATGCAAACTACTACCTGACCCCTTTCCATGGTACAGGGGGTATTGAATTATGGAAATATTGGGTGTAGTATAACTTTAATGGCCCATGCATGGTGTACTTATTGTTGTGCTATACAGTTTTTGGTAACCTTTCGGCATCTGACTAACAGGTGCTGCAGTATGAGCTCAGACTATGTCAAAGGGTTAATATGGATCAAGCTGCTTGCACAATGATTACTTTTGGAGAAAATCCTCAAACCGGGTCGTGATGATCTCTATTACAGTTCAGTTATATACAGTATAATATCACAAGTGGAAGGGCATATACACATGTTCATGCACACACATCTTAGCCCACCTACAGTGTGACCTTATATTTGCATAGTGAGGTGTGTTAGATACACCCCAGTGAGTACAGCATGAGTGCATAATTCTCTACTGTATTGTACTGTAGTCTCTGTAAAATACAAAGGGGTTCTAAAAAGTATTCATACTAAATGAGAATCGATGAATACATTGATTACATACATCTAACATTGCTGAATGTGGGTACATACAGTATAGTGCATACAAACACTTTCTAACACCCGTGTTTCCAGCTGTCACATTAAATCAGTGCATATCTGAATGGAAACAATATATTTTTCAGCAGTGGAGTCACCTCTTGGACAGCTTGTTGAACCATATCATCAATGTACTGTCTGAAAACTTTAAAAAAAAACAAACCCTGGGATTGTCAATTTTTATTTTTTTTACAAACACTTATGCCATTGGAATGATGCTATAATAACAAATTATACACATAGTGGCTTAGGTGATCACAAAATACTAATGAAATATTTAAGCAGGACACAAATTGTGAGATCAAATATGATTATAAATGTCACCCTAAAACATGATAAGGCTTTTTCTACCCAACATTAACAAAAGTATACAATTAAAAACAAAACTAGATTTTATTTTACAGTTTGCATCTATGAATGCACACTTAATTGTTAAGATACAGTAACAATTTATAAATGTATCTATTAACAGATTAAAATTAAGCAGTTTATGATCAGGCTGACATGTACATCATAGGGCCAGCATGTAATAGTTGAGGATACATGTGTGCTGTATTCAGGTGCAAATTGTGTCAGTGGACACTGTTGTACTTTTGACATTTGTCAAACACACAGAAAAGCCAGCATTAGTCCTGTCGGCCTGAGAAGTTCATTAATACAGTCTGCTCGCTTTCCAAACAGCCAACATGGTGGGAGGTGGTGGATGCATGTAAGGGAAGTCCACCTCTGTTTGTTTGGTGCATTATCGGTGTGTTTGCTGCAGTGCCCCTGCTGAAGGGCAAACAGTTAGGCCCTGGTCAGCATGATGTAGGTCTTCTGGGACTTCCTGGGGTTTTTGGATCAATACTTTTCTGCCTGCATCTCCCTGCCTCACTGTCCTCACCCACTGGCTTGACTTTGGGCTATTTATGGTATCTCTATGGATTAACAAGACCCCAACAATCAATGGGCCAAACTTACTATCACTGTACTCTCTCCTCTTCTCGCTTTGCATCTCTGCTTGTGTCAGCTCCTTTTCTCTGGAAAACTTTTAGTCCTTGTTTCTCTTGTTGTCCTGGAAAAAATCCCAAACTACTAGGTGTA
The DNA here is from genome assembly GCA_011952105.1 of Coreoperca whiteheadi. Classification (NCBI taxonomy): domain Eukaryota; kingdom Metazoa; phylum Chordata; class Actinopteri; order Centrarchiformes; family Sinipercidae; genus Coreoperca; species Coreoperca whiteheadi. Next base: position 9,548,777 of record CM022472.1, on the reverse strand, counting down.
ATGCCACAAATAGAAACAAAAGCCAGGGCAATATCATATCGAATGCAGGTGCAATGTGATATGGTCTCTTTATAAGAGAATTCACACATGACCTTTTGCTGGTGAAGTGGATTTATTTTTATTTTTTTAACCCAGTTTGTAGTTTTTGCAGCTCGCTATGACACCACTTTGGCAGAGTTTGCAGTAGAGGGGAGTGTCAGTAGAAATTGTCACCCACAGTGCAATTTGGTGCCAAAAAAAATTTTGTACCAACGCCTGTTCAGACCACATCATAGTACAAGAGCTAGTGTAACTGTTTTTGTAGCTTTATATAGGGGAAAACATAACCAACAACCTCTCAGAATCAAATAAACCCCTTTTATTATATTGCTGTACTTTTTGACCAATGACTCAGTTAATGGAGCCATTTTAAAGCACACAAGGGAAACACCTTTCATTACAGTGACATTACAAATCCAACAAATGACAACTGATGTGATTGATGCCTACCATGACATCACCAAATGGTTTGTCCTAATCAAACCTTTTACAACTGTACCATCTGTGTGTTAATTACAAAATGACCAAAAACCTGTCATGTCAACAGCATGAGCCTGCAGTACCACCTCTGTACATGCACTCTTATTCAGACAAACAGGGCACTAAAGATTCAGTATAATTGACATCTGCTGAATGACCAAACATAATCAGATATTATTGTCACAATCGATTACTTGTGTCACATTTTTGCTTTAACAATGATTAAAACCTTTAAAGGTTCCAGCTTCTCAAATATGAGGATTTGATGCTTTTACTTATTGTAAACGGAGTATCTTGGGGATTTGGGTTGACCAAAGCAAGGTTTTTTTTTTTTTTTTTTTTTTTTTTTTTTGTCTCTTGGTAACGATGATCTATAAATCATAGCTCTCAGGCACTTTTTAAAAAAAATATTCTCCACATACACAGCTCAATCAATTTTGACACAAACAAGTTTTCTTTTTCTTAAAGCAATAGTTTGCCATTTGGTCTATTTTTTTATTTTATTTTTTTAAGTCATCTGAATGCTAAATATGAAGCTGCAGCCAGTGAGCTTAAGTTAGCATAGAACAAGAAACAGGGGGAAGAAGCTAGCCTGTCTCTGGCCAAAGGTAACAATCTGCTTGCCTGCACTTCTATAACACACTAATTACCATTTTAGATATTGTGCAAAAGCAAAAATGTGGACATGGATACAGATTAAACAAGCTGGTTTCCTTCACACCCCAACCCCCCCCCCCCCCCCCCCCCCCCTTCCCATCCTACCTTCTCCTCACTCTCTCTTTTTCCTTCTATTAAATCTAAATAAATATTTTTTTTT
>CM022472.1:9537246-9547416 GCA_011952105.1 Coreoperca whiteheadi | reverse complement strand
CCCCCCCCCCATCTTTTATGCTAAGCTAATCAACTGCTGGCTCTAGCTTCATATTTAGCAAACAAATATGAAGGAATTATTGATTTTCTTATCCAACTCCAGGTATGAGACAATAAGCGCATTTCCCAAAACATGTAAGGAATTATACATAATAAATGTTCGTTCTTATAAACATAATATCCTAAAGGTTTTGGAGTAATGTTAAACCCTTAAGTGTCATTTGGTATTGTCTGCATTATACATACACGATATATAATACAGCAGCTATATGCTTTAGATTGGAATATTATCATATCTATCTAAACAGCATATCACACACCACTCAACAGCCAATTCTGTCTGTATCTGATATTATGATTTGTAAACCATCTGTGGCCGTTGTGGTTTGCGCCTCATTGCAACAATAGCACAGTCGAGCACAATGGCACCCTGAACCCCCATTTCCTTTAGTGGCAATTCTGATCAGCTATGTGACATCTTCTCCCTTGCCATTGTGGTGATTATCATTAAATTCATTGAGAGGCTGGGAGATGTACTATAGATAGGGAGGGGTAAAAAGAGAAACTGGGTGAACAAGGGATCCAAAATGTGCTTTATCTGATGCTGAGGTGTGTGTGTGATAGAACGTAATATGATGACAGGCAGATGAGGCATGCTGTGGGAACAGGAGTGATTTGTAAGATTGAGGAAAGTGTTTGTTATAGCAACATATGCACTCTTGTGCACACACCTACAGACTGTCACTTAACTCATGACACTTGAAACAATATGTTCCAAACACGAAGTGTCGTAAAAACAATACTCACATACCCGTGTGTCCGGTACATTGAAAGAGCTATTGGTCACTGTAATTTTTAAATCGCAAGTTAATGAGGCTCCAGCTGACGGTCACATCAAGTGGGTATTTTCCAAAGTAACAAATGTTTTTAGTACAAGTCTGTTTCCACAGACAGCATTGCCTTGCTGAGCTGCAGTGGAGGGATAGTAACAAAGTGCTCACTTGATTTGCCTGGTTCCTCAAATTACCTGTAGCTTTGGCTGAACTTAAACTCACTTTTGAACAGAGTGAGGACTGTGGGTTTTGTCCCTCTTGCCCTTAAATTGGAATCACGTTAGAGGATCTCTTCATAGCCAGTGAAGAGGAGGAATGATTACAGCGACACTAACTTTCACTGCACATGTGAGTAGTGTAAGACACTTGATGAAATGTGAACTCATCCTTTTTTAATCATTGTGGACAGTGGCTAAAGGTTTCAATGTGAACTGTGCACAGACTGTATGTGGGGGGTGGGGGGCTGGAGTGGTCCAAGCTGGCAAGCCAGGAGGGGGGAGCAAGGATTGGAGGGGACAATGGTGGGAGTGTCACCAGCTTACACATGGCCTGATATCAGATCACTGTAAGACCACCGGGGGTGACTGTCTGGGTGTCAGACACAGGATAGGATAGGGAGGGAAGAAAGCAAAGCTGAACTAAGCTCTTTGGGCTGATATCAAACACCAGTTTCTAGGTATTTGACTGTAGTATCGGCTGCATGATTGGAGCGATTGAAACCACTCTGACTTATAGCAGCACTGTCGTACCCCAGCATAGAGAACCAATAACCAGAGGATTCACTGCATGTGAGGACTTGATTGCTACAGATAAAACACCTGAGTTACTTCCTGATGTGACTTGTGCCGGGGTTGTACTTGTGCACCAGCTATTGCAGCCTACTGCCTGGTTCAGAAGTGCACATCATATTTACCTAATCACAACTCTGCACTGAAGGTCTTAGCAGGTCAAACAGTTTGTACTTGAACTGAGCTTAAGTGCACATAAATCCAAGTCTGAACAGCCTTGAAAGAGACATCCATCTGAAAAAGATTCTACTTAACTGGATCGACTTTGTTTGGGTCCAGTGGTTTTAATAACCACTTGTTAAACAATTACTCATTTGCAAAGCCATGGTCTAAATATTTTTAGCCCATGTAGAGAATTTATTGCCTCCGTTTCTGACTGAAACCATGGCTGGTATGACCGCACCTTTTTAATAAGGAATAGAAACGTTTTAATTACTTGGTGAAACTACCATGATTAAATCTGAGAGCAATATGGTTTTTTGTTTTTTTTTTTCTTCGAGAGCCCTGTCCACACCCAGTTACTCACATTCATACCTGGAAGCTGCTGTAGTACAACCGGTCTGATTTGTTGGCCTCTGAGTAGCTCCACTGGAGCATTTGGGACTGAAAGACATTGTCATTAACATTACCATGGCTAAGGTGCATGAGCAAACACATTAAAATCAAACAACTCTCAAAGAACCAAACAGAAAATGTGCCACTGAAAATGCCTCTCATGTTGCAGACAAGACATGCAAGTATGTATAAAAGAAAATAGTTGTGAACTTTACTGGGGATGGTTCACTGTGGGGGGGAAATACCACGCGTGTACAAAACAAACCAGCCAACATGGCTGCCTCCCAACCAGAGGGCAGCGCTCTTGAATTAACAGGAACAATATCAGACTGTTCTTGGTGCCTGTTAGCTCGGAGTTCTCAAAAGTAATTGAACAGAGCTGAGGCAGGGAAAAGGGTAGAAAAGAAACCCGAGATCTGATGCAAGTTGGGTCAAGAACTTGAATTTGAGTCATGAAGAGCGCACATTAACCTTGTTCCCTTGCAACTGCTTTTAAAGATGAATATTAAAATGGATTACAAGCTTGTGACTTCCAGGTATGATGTTGTGCAGTTTCTGATAACGACAGTTTTTCTCAACTTCCAGCTGCATTCTGGGGCGACATCGCTTTAGACGAGGAGGACCTGCGCATGTTCCAGATTGACAGGACAATAGACCTCACACAGCACACACACTCTCGGCAGGGACACACATCTGGTAAGTGGACTCAACGTCTCACTCTCACTCAGTAATCATCATGTAATGCTCTCTCGTATTTCCTCTGAAACTCATCGGCTGCAGAATAGCAGCTTAAATAGGAAGGAAGTAGACAGAGGCCTCCTGAGGATATCAGTATTTATTGTGCATTGTTTGTCTCGATTTTTGGCTCGTGTGTGTGTCAGGTGGCCTGGAGGAACATGACACTGCTAAGAGAGGATCTTTATATCTACTGCTGGAGAGAATACGTAGGTTTGGCTTCGGTAAGGACCCTAAACTTTACTTCAAACTCTAATTTCTGTTTACCAAAGACCATAATAGGGTCCTAGAGCTGCTGGGAAGCCACTCGTTTCCATTTATTGTCATAAAATATGAAAACTTCTCTGCAGAGACTTGAAGCTTAGATTGGACTTCTAAAATCCATCTGTCTGAGCAACTTTGAATGCACTACCAAGGAGACTTTTGGTTACTGCTTGCCACTGTAACCATGCAAACAAACGTAATGAAATGTTCACTGACAGATGACAATGTCAAGCAACTTTCAAGTCTCTGCAAGTTGATTTTCATGTCGTTGAACTAATGGTTCTCTGCTGATGTATGATGTGCCCTGTTTGGTACAGCATTGCACAGAAAGTTGTTTCGTTTTTCTGCTTTTAGCTGCAATAAAAGATGGACAACTCGTATATTTTGACATGATCAATACAATAAAAAGAACAATTATAAAATTAAAAATTTGCTGGGTGAAATAAACCTTAAAATTTGCTACAGGCTGAAATACTTAATTTTTTGTTTTAATACTCCAAATGTTGGAGTATTGGACACAATTGTGCCACAACCCCTACTTTACTGAAGCACAATCAGATCCACAACCACGAATGACTGAGCTACGTTGTTTAGTACAACTCGACTCATTCAATAGACATAAACTTAATTAAATGTTTTTAATAACAGTATTGCACTGCCAGAGCTATATCTGTCAGAATTTTATTACCCTCTGATCTAAGCAAACTCTGAAAGGTCACGTATAATGTCATCCAATAATCTCAGTGTACATTTATGAACTGATAGAATAAATAATTACTGGTCTATTATTATGACTGTTTGAACACACAACACAATCAAGAACTTGTGGTAAAGCTAGATTTGATGGTTTCTCACTCTATTAGACTATCTCCCCAAGAACGCCAGCAAGGGAGCTGCCAGTCCCAGGAGGCCAACTGGGAAAGGTGGGACGACTGGGAATGTCGTGAAAAGCCGTATTCCCAGAGCGGCCACATCCCGTGCTGAGAGGATATGGCCTGGGGGAGTCATTCCCTACGTCATAGGAGGAAACTTCACTGGTAAGCAACTCGACTGCTGCCTGCACTGCTTAACAGGAAAATACACGGCGACGTGTGATTGTGTGAAAGTAGGATGTAAAATGTGTGTTTCAGGTAGCCAGAGGGCCATGTTTAAGCAGGCCATGCGTCACTGGGAGAAACAGACGTGCGTAACATTCATTGAGAAAACAGATGAGGAAAGCTTCATAGTGTTCACCTACAGACCCTGCGGGTGAGTTTGGTGAATCTCTTTGTGTATGTGTGTGTGTGTGCCTAGGGTTCAGCAGTGACCTTGTCACAGAGTGAGACGATACGCTCACTCAACAATTACTCCACTTCCTTCCTGTCCTGCTCCTGTTTCCCCATCCCCCCCCAAATCATGCTGCTCAGTCTAAGTTTTTGTATGTTCGTGCAGTTTTTTTTTTTGTTCATAGTCTGCAGAAGTGCATTGTTCTGTTGAGTGGCAGCAGAGTGGGGTCATAGTGTGTTTGTACAGTGGTGGCACTTCACTGTGCCAGTTCTGAGGTTTTGGAGTGGCTGAAATCAGGACGTTTGGGTTTATTGCTCCAAGCTGTTGTTGTGCAGATGGTTGAAAGAGTAGGATATTTGAGAAATTGCAGAATATATTGGTGCTGAAATGGCAGGCAATAAATGAGCAAACAACAATTGTGAAAATCACTTAGTCATTTGGCAAGCAAAAACATTCACTTTTTCCAACATATCAAATATTTGGGGATTTGCTACTTTCTTTAATTTATATTACTGTGAATTAAAACCCTTTGAGTTTCGACTGTTTGTACAAAGGAACCAGTTTGAAGCATCACCATGGGCTCTAAATGCCATGTAGATGAGTGAAAGATCTGCATGTTAACTGATGATGCCAGTTGTCTTGTTTTTCTGATAGGTTGGCTACATTGGCGATAAAACGCTTTAATCTGATGTATAAATACCCTGCAGCTTGGACGTGCAGTGTCAAACGATGGTGAGACCAAGAAATGCCAAAAAATAAGCAATGGTTTATGAAAGAACCACAGTACATCTGTGGCACCTGTTGTGGGTGAAGTAGATGTACTGATACTAGAGCTGCAAATGCTGGAAGAAAAGACTCTATCTCAGGTGATTCCTGATCTCTACCAGCAATCAGCTTGCTGGATAACTTTAATCAGATTTGTTAGCCTGGCACGAATGTCTCGGTTAACTGGGAAAAAAAAAATGAGTGTGTTCTGTGTGCCGCGAGATGAGAATTCTCACAGCTTATTCACTTTGGGTTATGAAACTGCCGCGTTATCAGAGTGTATGTAAATAAATCCTGGTACATTTTCTCTGGAAGTAGTACGGGGCAGGAAATCCTGAAAAGATCATGGGTTTGTGTTCATACAGCAATGATGATGCTTTTTCCACTGGTAAATGTCTAGTAAACATCATCCGCCTATCTCCCTGCTATGAACTTCCTACTAATCCTTACTAGGTGTTGTTCCTATGTGGGTCGTCGTGGCAACGGGCCCCAGGCTATCTCCATAGGCAAGAACTGTGACAAGTTTGGCATTGTGGTGCACGAACTGGGCCATGTCATTGGCTTCTGGCATGAGCACACGCGGCCTGACCGCGACGACCATGTGACCATCATCCGGGATAACATCCAACCAGGTGAGACTCAGAAGCCAGGATGCACCTGGGCCTCTGTTAGAATCATCCAGGGTTGTTTCTAGCTGGAGACAAGGACATTTATGGACAGTGTGTACGTCTTCAAATTCACACTCACGTCCAGCCCTGTAGGAGTGTGAATCAGTCTTTTAATGACTGTGAAATCACCTAGACCCCCAGACTGTGTGGGAGAAAAAAAGACACTACACCACAACACAATCTGACAGGTGTGACTCCTTTGTCAAATGACAAGTTTTTATTTAGAAACCTATCAGAGCTCTCAACTATGTTGCTCTATAGGCACATTTTTCCTAAATGCCTTATCTATTCAGATATAATCATTTAAGTTGTGCTTTGTGTGTATAGTGTTGGGTAAAGAATACATTTGCGTAAGTGTTTTTGGTAGCACACTACAGTATGTTGTGTGATAAAACTAAACCTTTTAATGTGTCTTTACTTGTGGTTCCCAGGCCAGGAGTATAACTTCCTCAAGATGGAGCCAGGGGAGGTCAACTCTCTTGGGGAGGCATATGATTTTGACAGCATCATGCACTACGCCAGGAACACCTTCTCTCGGTAACGAGCTGCAATCTCATCTCTTGTTGAATTTACAAAACTGATCAGAAACTGCTGAACTTATTTTTCCTTAAAACGTTAGTCTGCTCTGTAATGTTGTGAAATGATGACCTTTTTGAATGTGTCTCTATGTTGATGTTTTAGTGTTGAGGTGGAGCTGATAGTTAGCAGTACCCATGACCAACTTTCAACTTTTCCAGGGCAAGTAAAGGCTCTGTGCAACATGTTAACAATTAATATAGAATTATATGCTACTGTTCATTTTCCAGGACACATAGTGAATTACAAACATTTTCACCATTAACGGTATCACTGTCACTGCTGAACTGTGCATGAACAACATCTTTACTTTTTATATAGTGATCAACCACCTACAATGTGTAACTAACAAAACAGAGCAGGTATCTTAGCCAGAGACATTAGTGAAGGGAGTGTAGTTTGCTTTGTTTGTGGACTCTTGCCCCACATGTCAGAGTGACCTGCTAAATCTTGGAGGTCAACAGAATACTTAACTTTTAGGCCAGAAAGGACAGATTTCCCTCAGGAGTTGGTAGAGAGCGAAGACGGTGCTTTAAAAAAAAGAATATTGGACTTGCATTCACCAGGTGGCCAGAAACACAACGCCAAATGAATCCTAACTTCTGGATGTAAATAAGAAGCTGATTGCTAACAAGGTTGTCAGTTCAACTCAAAAGATTGAACAAGTAGTGAACACAACATTGACATAAGACCTGAAGAGCTAAAATAATCCAGTAATTCACAAAAAGGCAAAACAGTCTAGTTAGTTGTGAGATTATTAAAATGATAGGAAAGCAGAAATAGCATGTTTTTACTGCACAAAATTGTGTTTAGACTGAGTTAGAGTATCTGAGCGCTAATCAGACTGGTGCTGTTTACATCTATAGCACACTTAATTTGGGAGAAATTGGAAATAGTCACTCACCAGTGCAGTATTCTAATGGAAACTTTTCAGTATCCTTTCCCATGTTTTAGACTTCTCCACCATCTGAAAGCAGACAGTTTATTTGGCAGTCACGGGTTCACTTTACATGCTTTCCATGTGAGGATGCTTTTTAATGTTTGCCATACCTACTCTTACAATCCCTCCTATTCCCAACCTACGTCTAACTCACACATTAGAGGAAAACACAACAATGACTTTCAGTATTTGCATAGATATGTATATTAAAATCTTTTATTTGATTTCCTCATGTGTCAAATTTCTCTTCTCCTCAAAGAGGGATGTTCCTCGACACCATCCTTCCATCCAGAGATGAAAACGGAGTCCGGCCTGCTATTGGCCAGCGGACCAGGCTCAGTAAAGGAGACATTGCACAGGCAAGGAAGCTGTATAGATGTCCAGGTACTGATATATTTACTATGAGACCACAGTGTGTGTGTGTGTGTGTGTGTTGGAACAAATGATGACCTCTGTTTATCTGCTCGCATCTTTCTAAAATCTGCCCACCCCTCCACTCCAAGGCACAGAGGTGAAGTTGAGTAATTTGTTTTTCCATGTGACGCTTCCCTCTGTTTTCGGATCTCTCCGACATCACACACTCTTCGCATCAATTCTTGCGCACACCCGTGCTGTTCTGGCATCTCTCTGGTCCCTGTTGTACGGTTCTGGTGTGATCTGGATCTGCTCTCAAGCTGAGCTGTGCAGTAATGTCGCAAATGCTGTCATCCCCTTTTGGCTCACACCCCCAAGACAAGTTCATACTTTAGGTCACTGTGTACACATAATGTACTGTATCTGAGACAAACAGATGAAATATTTGTCACCAGTCTACTTAAATTCACTAGTCAGTTTCATAGTGGGTTTGTGTGGTCTCTGAGAAATTAGCTTATTTTATTCATAACTCCATATAAATTATAGTATGTTCAACTAAATCCATTTTGATACTGGAGGGGGGAACAAGACTGAGTTTTCGTGTCCCAGCTGGAAATAGATACAACTTCAGCCTTATAAGGTCATATTTGAGAGATACCATATTCTCTGACAGATGAACTGAGCTCCAGGGCATTGTGGGGGAAAACAGCATGCATGATGGGATAGGAGGGGCACATTTGGCTAACCTCGTTTTGTGAGGGAGCGACTGCGTTAAATGCAGGATAAAGAGTCTCAAAAATGTTCCGTGAATTCCCACCCAGCTGTAATAGTTTCTGTTGTCTTTGTGATAAATTTCACTTGTAGTAAATGATTCTACTACTGGGGAATGTTTAATTCTGCTAAACGGTGAAAAGGCTTAATGACTGTGGTTGGACCTCACATGTATAAAATACACACAGGAATACAAATGCATACTGCAGCCTCCAACATGCAAAACTAAAACAAGCCAACATAAAGCACGAGTTTGTTTGGGAGGGTAATTTTAATTCCTTCACTGATTTCCAAATCAGAAATGTCAAAGTTTCCATGTGGATGAATTCGATATTATGACAAACATTGGCAGAGTATATGAGTTGTTTTGACAAAATAATAACATAGGAGTATATTTATTTTTGGTCAATTGGCAGTAAGATTGAGAATAATAGATATGGGAGCCATGTGTTCTTAAGTAATGTACCAATCATAAGCATCAGCTGAAAGTATAATGCACACCAGCAGGGCGTGCCACAAAAATGTAACTCCATCTGTATGTGTGTTGCAGCATGCGGAGAGACACTTCAAGAGTCAACGGGCAACTTCTCGTCTCCTGGTTACCCCAACGGATACCCTTCATACACACACTGTGTCTGGAGAATATCTGTTACACCCGGAGAAAAGGTGCACACACACACACACACACACAGTAGCACCCTGCAGTGCAGTGACTGCATGCAATAAGAAACTGCTGACGGAATGACTGTATATTGATGATTTCCAAACACTACAGGTACCTTCCTCTTTTCTGACTCTCCTCGTCTGGTCTGTAAAGTGGAAACATCTGTATTAAATATATTTAAATGTTTTACTTTTGCTCATCCAGATTATTCTTAACTTCACCACCATGGATCTGTATAAAAGCAGTCTGTGTTGGTATGACTACATTGAGGTTCGGGATGGATACTGGAGGAAAGCTCCGCTGCTCGGTAAGATCAAGGCACAGTCAGCCCGGGGTGAGCTGAAGGAAGGCCAGAGGGCCACTGGTTACCTTTTAGCAAACTGGGCGGACAGTTGTGCCTTTGTGTATTTGTGTTCTTTTATTAGCGTTTTTAATTCTGCTGATCACACTGAAATCACCTTAAATGATTAAGACGGACTGTAAGGCCACGTTCAGACTGTCAATAGCGCTATATTAACAGGGATTGTAATAAATCGATGAATGAGGAGGCTGTGTTTTGATGCAGGGATATTGTCAGTCTGAAAACACTTTCAAAAGCACCAGGAAGAAGCCCTATAAGGTTTAGAAGTGTTTAACGGTTACATTTCATAGACTATATTTTTTTCAATCACTGAACAACATGAGTTATGGTTCTTACAAGGTTTGTCTTTGTGTGTTTAACAGGCAGGTTTTGTGGCGATAAAGTTCCTGAAGTCTTGATCTCCACTGACAGCAGGATGTGGATTGAGTTCCGCAGCAGCAGCAACTGGGTGGGAAAAGGCTTTGCTGCCATTTATGAAGGTAACTCCTTTACCTTACAAATCTTATTTTGTACATAAGGGGGGGGGGGGGGGGGGGGGGGTGGTTTTTAATTTGATTGTCTTTTGTGGGGGGGTTTTTTTCCCCTTGTTTATTATCTACCCTTTTCTTTTTACACAACTAGATGATAATAA
>CM022472.1:9526754-9537221 GCA_011952105.1 Coreoperca whiteheadi | reverse complement strand
GGGGAGGTGGTGGGGGGGGGGGGGGGGGGGGGGGGGGGGGGGGGGGGGGGGGGGGGGGGGGGCTGGCTTCAAATTTGACTGACTTATGTGAGAAGGTTTCTTGCCGCTTGCGTAATTCATACCTACACATGTACTTCAGGTTTTGTTGGTCAGTGCAGTTAATGCTAATCTATACTGTCTCTCTCTTGTGCAGCTATCTGTGGAGGGGAAATCACCAAGGACTCGGGACAGATTCAGTCTCCCAACTATCCTGATGACTACAGACCCTCCAAAGAGTGTGTGTGGCGGATCACTGTGTCCGAGGGATACCAACTGTCGGGCTCAGCTTCCAGGCCTTCGAGGTGACTCTCCCCCCCCACCCCCCTGTGGGTGTTCAGGAATGTCTGGGTCAAATTTCACGCTCTTGTAGCTGCTAGGAAGTTAATCAGTGTGTGCACGAGTGTACCCAGAAACAGTACAGTTGAGGATTAGTTTTGTAGTTTGAATGCTGTAAAAATGTCAGTGCTAAACGACTCAGGTGCAAATTCAAAGAATTAATTGCAGCCGCTGATAGCACCATGAGTTGCGCATCATCTGCAGCTGCTATTTGCTCATTCACAAAAGATATTGTGGTAATGATATTACATAGTTATGTAGCGGAGTGCGATTTGCCATTGTTTTAATGGTGTGCTCTCCCTCATGCCTCTGGGCGCATGGAGAGCTGTCTTCTCCTCTATTCTGCTCTCTGCTGGACTGTTACAGTGCGTAACCAGTCTCTGCTTCTCACGGCAGCAGGTTTTATGTTGTCTTATGGTTTCATTCCCTCAGTGTGAATATCAGGTGTTGTGCGTCTCTGTGCGCTATTGCTTTGCCGGGCTACAATCACTTGAAAGTCTGGGTGACACCCCTCTGTAAATGTGCTACAGTTACCACCAACTCTCTGAAGATGCTAATTTCACTCTAACTGTGTGTGGCTATTAGCGCTGGTGTTTGTGAATTTGACCTTGTTTTTCAATGAGGCTCATTTCCATAGAAAGGGGCCAATTTTGCGCCAAATGTATGCATATTACCTGAGACACTATCTGACAGTAGCACCGAGTACTGAGACACTATTTGCTTGACAGTGCAGTTTGGGGGGGGCTGCTCACCCTCTTGCGGGTGCTTTGAGAACTATACGGTTTCTTTTTGTCTCGTTTATGCACGGCCGCAAAAGCCATGTGAATCCTTTTGGGAATTCGCCCCTCTGACCTTACAGCTGTGAAGTCAGTTTGGGTACAGACGAAGTTCACTTTTATACAGGAGCTAAGATCAGCCTCTTAAAATGACCCCATTCTCAATCATTCTATATTACTATTGTCCATTTAATTCTGTTCTATTCTAATCATTTCTATTAATTACATTCTCTTTAATTATATTCTGTTCAATTCTACTCTATTTTCTTATATTCCTTCCTATTCTATTTGCTGTTCTACTCTTTCCATTCTGTTCTACTGTATTTTTTGTTTGCATTTTCTTGGCCATACTTAAAGAATTTTTTTTTTTTTTTTTGGGGGGGGGGGGACTTGCATCAGAAACTAAGTGCATAAATTATCCATCAGATTTTGTGGACTGACTTCATGGTTCAACTTTGACCTTAGATGGCACAGTTTTTCTGTACAAAAGAGGATAAGAATGTATTAATAGATTTGCTGATTTCAAATGTTCAAACCAACATGGATGATGGCTAAAACTACACAAATAAGACCCAGCTTGTAAAAAGCTGGATTTTCTTTTTGTTTTGCAGTTGCCTTGTTGATATTCATAGTGTATTTCACTCTGTACCTACATGAATGTGTTTGCAGATCGAGAGGCATGACAGCTGTGCCTACGACTACCTGGAGGTCCGAGATGGCCCTCTGGAGACCAGCCCACTGATTGGTCGATTCTGTGGCTACGACAAACCCGAGGATGTGCGCTCTACCTCTCACACACTATGGATGAAGTTTGTCTCAGACGGGACCGTTAACAAGGCCGGCTTTGCTGCTAACTTTTTCAAAGGTGTGATTACGTGTCACTTTTTTAACCAAAGCATTTTTGTTGTGTTCGCAAATGTGCTCTGACGTGTGGTTTTTTTCCTCCCCCAGAGGAGGATGAGTGTGCCAAGCCAGACAATGGTGGATGTGAACAGAGGTGTGTAAACACTCTCGGCAGCTTCAAGTGTGCCTGTGACCCGGGTTATGAACTAGCTCCTGACAAGAAGAGCTGTGAAGGTAGGTGTGTGTCTGGAATGCTGAATTCATGTTTGTATGTGCATTCCTTTGTATGCTGCTGTGTTTCTGTAGGATATGAGTCTTACTCATCAGGAAAAAACATCCGAACAGCCTCCATCAACAGGAAAAAACATCTGACACAAAGCCACATGCCTCACTGTTCCCGTGGCACAAATGCTGTGAAGGTCCTTTAATCCCACAAAATACATAACTACCCATAATGACCCACATACTGATAACTGAACAAACCTCTTCTGAGGCAGAGAGAGTGCTCTGGTGAAATATGAAAATTGTGGTTTTGCTATATTTGAAGAGCAGTAGTTTTTGGTATTCCCCAGGGAAGTAATGTGTGTGGGGGGGGAATGTAGAAAGTGGATTTTCAAATTGTATATAAGACTAGTGACATTTGGGCTCATTTTTATAAGGCGTTTCACCAAGCCCACCTCAAAAAGGAGAAGTTGTAGAAATGCTGAGCAAGGTCAAGTACAACAAGAATAAATATGCTCAGGAGAAATAACGGGACATGGTGAGAAATTGAGTTGTGAACATTACAGGTGTTTCTTGTGAGTGACTTGCATTAGGTCACGTTACCTACTTCCCCTTGACCTTAACAAACATCTCTGACTTTCCACTCACTTTTCCTTTGAGCTGAATCTGGTTCCTCTAAGACAAATATTCCCAGTGGCATCAGTGTCTGCCGCCGACAACAGACCTGTTTGTCCTCCACATTCCGTCCTTAACTACATCACATTGGAAATATAAGCCTCCTGACTAAAATAAATGCAGGATACAACTTTGTCCGTTAAAAATGTGACACTAAAATCTCAGCACAAAATCAACCACTCAAACATAGCTGTTTCTTTATGTTGGGGAAAATTATGGATTTGACATGTTTCCAGTTGGTGGGTCCTGTAATATAATCATTCACAACTTTAAAAACCAGCGCATTTGAAAGCTAAATTGTCAAACAGCTGACCAAGCACTAAACAAATTAACCACGCCTGCCAATGTGCAGTCTGGCATAATCAGGGGAATCATGTGACACACCTGTATCTGACAATGTAAAAAAATAAAAAATTGCTCAAAATTCCTACTTTTCTATGCAATCCTGAACATGTGGCTTGTAAAACTCGTATCAATTCCTAGGAGTGTTTGTCTGAATTGTTTCCAGCGGCATGTGGCGGTCTCCTCTCTAAGTTGAATGGGACCATCAGCACTCCTGGTTGGCCTAAAGAGTATCCACCCAACAAGAACTGTGTGTGGCAGTTGGTCGCTCCCACTCAGTACCGCATCTCCATGCAGTTTGAGGCCTTCGAGCTGGAGGGAAATGAGGTGCGTTTGGGTTGTCTGTTCATAATAGGGAAAAGGGAGATGCTAACCAAAGTAGCCACCTTGTGGATGTGTTAAGAGCCTTATTTGTGTGTTTAGGTGTGTAAATATGACTACATGGAGGTGCGGAGCGGCCTATCATCGGACTCTAAGCTGCATGGTAAATACTGTGGCACAGAGGTCCCTGAGGTCATCACCTCTCAATACAACAACATGAGGATTGAGTTCAAGTCTGACAATACCGTCTCAAAGAAAGGCTTCAAGGCTCACTTCTTCTCAGGTAAGACATGTTTTCTGCTCTATGGGTTTGTCGGGTATGTTTTGAACAAACTGAGCATACACATGGACAATGAAGAATTTAATCATGCTGCAGGAGTGGTTTGAGACTCTTTTAGTGTCTATTGGATACTTTAATTTCAGCATGAAACTGGCTCTCAACCAGAAATCATTAACTGACATAAATCTAAGCCACTGTGGTGGAGATTTTTGTAATATCTCACCAGAACGTCGCTGGTGTCTAACATTCGTCCATAGAATGCCTTCATTGGGCTACGACAATGAATTTGCAGGGCTAATGTTTCACCTGCAGACTATTTCCATCCCTCTAAAAACCGATATTAGATGACTGTGGAACCGTTAATTTTTTCCATTGTTATTTATATGTACAATATCCATCCCTAGCAACTGCTATATGGTTAATTTTAGACAACAAAACACTTATGGTTAGGGAAATATCAGTCAAGTTTAAATATCAAACATTAAAGCCAACTGTTGAAGATGGAATGCAAAGAACAATCTCAGTCCTGATTTTGTCCTTTGCCCACCTCCACTGTTAATTTGAGTGTCTGTCTGCTTGCATGAGTTAAGTATTTGTGGAAATATCCATATGTGTGTGCATACCCCTCTGTTTTTCTGCCTGTCTACATGTGTCGTGTCCGTCTGTCATGCTGTCTCCTGAGCCTCCACCGGCTCTCAGGCCTCCTGCAACCACCCAGTGCTCTGTCCTCTCTCCCTCAGACAGGCTGGCTCTGTGTCAAGAGCATATGATTGTGTTTGAGTCATGCCAGGACATAAAGCGTGGCCGCTCTCCCACTCGTGGCCATGTCAACAACAAGCTGGCAACCTCATCAAAGGTCAGAGGTAACATGACCTCACAGTCGACATCTCTGATTGGCTCTGGTCTTTCGTGTGAGGAAATGGATGGATCCTATTTTAATGGCATGGATCGCTGTTTAATCCATTCTCTTCAAGAGGGAAACATGTGCTTGGTCCCAATTCCATGTTGCATACAAATACTACGGCGTATCAACTAGGGATGGGTTATAATATAGTATTTATCGACTTTCAGTAGACTGTCGTTATACAAATGTCTGTGGTCTGAAGGAATTATTCCACGCAAGCTGCAATTATTGAAGCTTTGTTTAAGACGTATGAAGATGGGTTATGGAACGCAGTTCACCGCTTTGAATAGTAGTTTGATTATTTTGATTTTGCATACATTTGGCCTATTGTGATATATTTTTACATTTGAAAATGGCCCGATTTGCAGTAGGTACACAATACATTAATGTACAGTTTTGTAGTAAAAGGAAATAATAGTGACGTGTGCCAATGGACGTCAATCAAACTGCAACTTTGGGAATCTACAGCCAGTTAAAAATCTGGAAATCTCCCAGAAATGATTTCCCTTTTTGTCTGTTCCAGAACGGTCACGTTTTCCCACTTTTTAAAAATTTTAAATTAAGTTAAATGTAAATAAATTACCATGTTGTATAGAATTGGGGCACAGCTATTTTTCTCCAGTAAAAACTCAACAAATATCCCCTACTCGCAGTTTCAGGGAGGAGTTTGTTAACAGAAGCTGTCCTGAAAAGATTAAAATTTCACTTTTCTTACTCTTAACATTTACAGTAACTGAAAGGGAAATGGCAAAGGAGAAAGGAGCCAATATGTTACACTGAAGTTGCCTTTTTGATCAGAGGAAGTAAAGCTGTCAACTGGATGAGCTCATCAAAATTCAGGTTCCTGCAGAACACCTGGCGTTAAACTGCTCAGTGGAGCAGAAATGACTTAGATATAGCAGTGTGTGTGTGTGTGTTAAAAGTTGCTTCGACTGGCTCTGCTATTGTCAGAAGCTTCCAGCGATAGCTTTTGGTTGGCAAAGATTCAGCAGCTTTAGGGAGGTCCCTTTGGCCTCCCACACACTACTAATCCATGTGTGTGCGTGCATGTGGACATTGTGTGCTTGACCTGAAGAAAGCTACAATGAACACTGTGTAGCATCAACTGCAAAGCTTCTTAGCGTGAGATAGGGTGAGACTCGGCCCACAATAGCACTGTAATTCCACATCAGACATAGACACACACAGCAAGAGGATTTAGTGGTTTCATTAAAAGCAGATCTAGTTTGATTCACAAGCTCTTGAGTTGAGGTGAGACTCTGCGTCTGAGTGAGAAACAGATTCCTATAAAGAGATGTGAGATTAGACACAAACCCTCTCTTCTGTCTCCCACACTCTCCCTGTCCATGCTCTTCCTGTGCGGTCATCTGTAAATCCCCACCTCTGTCTCAGTCTGACATCACTGTCAATGTGGCGTCACCACAGAGCGAGTCTTCCCTGTTCCTTCCACCTCCACCCTGTGAGCTGCTCTGTTCCCCCAGTGTTCAGCTTCACTAAAGGGCTTTGTCATCACCCAGCCATACTGAGGAGAAGCCATGTGGTTAGAAGAAGCCACAAATTAAAGGATGAGGCAGAGACAAAGCAAGAAAACACCTCAGTTTTGTTGGTCCTTTCAGTTTTCAAATCAACAGATATTTAAACCTTTTAACCTCTTACAAAGCTGCAGCCTGCCAGCGGGTCAGTCACTGCTGTGCAGCTTAACATTGTTCAAGTTTACAGAGAACTTTATTTTAAGTTCTTGTGGAGAGCCCTACATTTCCAAAGATACCAAATAGGTCAGGCTGAATTTTTCAAGATATGTGTTAAAAAAACAGTTTGCGAAGACACCTTGAAATAGTGCAGCCAATTAAAAATGAAGCCCTCAGTTAGAATATTCAACTCACTTTAAACATCAGTGGTTTTAACAACCTTAAAGCTACTTCAGGCTAAACAAAGTGGGGAAAACTGTTTGTTAAAGGAATAGTTTGACATTTGGGGAAAATATACATATTCGCTTTCTTGAGACTTGGAGAAAATCAATACTAGAGCTGTAATCGGGCCCCAGAGAATTCGGCCCCAGCCCGACAAGTACATTTTAACTGACAGCTTTTTTTAAAAGCCCGAACTCGTTTACAGCCGGACATTATTCAAATGTGCGCAAGCTTTCTTCTTTTGCTTTGAAGAGATTCTAGATATTATACTGTCTGTGTGCACGCTTTGCCGGTGCAACCAAAATGTAATCGCCAGAGGTCAGCCTCCGTTTCACCTCCTCAGCATCCATTTTCACACTAATCGAAACTCATCACATGACTGCTCCATTTAATGTTACCGCCCGTGTAAAATGATATAAATTAAGACTGAACCCGTAGGATCTTCAGCTCTAATTGATACAACGCTCACATCTCCATGCTAAACCAGAAACTCTAGCCAGCAGCCGGTTAGCTTAGATTAGCACAAAGACCGGAAACGGGGGAAAACTGCTAGCCTGGTTCTGTCGAAATGTTACAAAATCTGCATACAATCACCTCTAAAGCTGCCAAATAACACATTGTATAACGTTTGTTTTAATAACCAAAGTGTGAAAATGACAAGCTGTGGTTTTACAGGGGGTTATGTGCTGGATTATTTCTTGGCAAGGCACAGTGGCATCCTGTTTTGTTGTCACTGCAAGCAGTGGAGTTTAGATGTTGTGAGGGGGTATTGTAACCTCTGGAAAGCTAAGCTAACCTGCTGCTGGCTGTAACTTTATATTTAGACATGAGTGGTATTGATCTTCTCACCGAACTCTCATCAAAGAGGTCTCTTTAACTGTACTTCTAAATTGTTTTTCAGCACCAGCAAAACTATCTTAACGTTCTGAATGCACATTATACATGTAACTTACATTTTTGAATAATTATGCTAAAACCATTCCCTTACCTCACTGTACCAACGTTGCTGTATCACCATCTTTAGATATACAATATAAGTTATGTTAATGAGCTCATTATTTGAGCCAAGAAAGGTATTAACATATGCTAATATGTGAGATATACAGCAGTAAGACGTTGTTACTTTCACAAATATCAATTCTTGTTTATATTCAAATTTGTGGCGCAAGTGCACAAATTTATTTGTGGTCTACATTTAGGCGTCGCCATTACAACTTAATGTCCCCACATGTCCGGTCACAGAAATAGGTCTCCAGTATCTCTCCAAAATTATGACATGAGGCTTATGGTATAAGATTCAACCATGACGCCAGACACTCTCCTCACATTTTACGGTTTCTCTTCAGCTGGGTGAACACATCAGATTGATATAGCTGTGGGGGTCTGGCCCAAGGAGAGCGCAGCTGATCTGAAAGCAGCTTTTATGGTCAGAAGTTTCAGAGCCAAGGCTCTAAGTTTGACCACAGAGCAACCATGAACCCAAAAACAGCACAACAGCACTTTTTTGTTGGTTTTTTTACAGGCCATCAGAACCACACACACTAACTTAACCCTTTTGTACTTGTCTGTTTTTGGAGGTTATTCGTCTCAAAGCCTTAATGCTAACTTTTGTTGATGCGTTTTTTTTATCCCTTTTCTCCTAACCTTTCTTTTGGACATATTTACATGTTAGTATTTCAACATTTAAAACGAAGATGGCTCTACTTCATTCACCCTTTGAGTTCATTAAACAGTCTCCAGCTGACTCGTTTTAAGGAAAGAACCCTGTAAAGGATCCTAAATACGTATTTGACTATATGCCTGATATATAG
This sequence comes from Coreoperca whiteheadi, assembly GCA_011952105.1. Lineage (NCBI taxonomy): Eukaryota > Metazoa > Chordata > Actinopteri > Centrarchiformes > Sinipercidae > Coreoperca > Coreoperca whiteheadi. The sequence goes on along the minus strand of CM022472.1, from coordinate 9,528,762 downwards.
ACGGAGGCTAAAGCAACATCTCTCGGTCAGAAAGTCAGCATCCTCACAAACTATGTTGAATACATGGAAACAAAGGTATAGTGTCACTTTTACAAGAGTAAAGGCTTCAGGGATGTGGATTAACAGTCTGACAAGTAATGCTCTTATATAATGAGTGGAGTGTAAATTCACATCCCATAAAGTCAGGACAGAGTTGCTAACACTGATAAATAGTTGCAGTATCAGGACCACCTTCCACACAGGGTAGTATTAAACAGTTGATGTGTCGGTTCTGAACAGGGCTGCTTTTTTAACCCCACAAAATGATGAAATTAGTTAATGAAATGGAAGTAAAGCTTGTTTACTGTTGTATGTTGGCTAGTTAGTCGGTCATGCTAACATTTGCAGCTTATGTTAGGAGCAAAATTGTAATGAATAAGACAGTTTTTGTTCGTTTTTTTAAGTTTAGAAAATGCAAAATCAAAAAATGGAGAAACACAAAGCTTGACGGGCCTGCTGTGCCCAGAAACAGTTGCCAAGCTATGACTGGATACATGCTGTTTGGGTGAGGGGTTTAGTGCACTGTCAATTGACCATCTCTCTTGGCTTTAACTCTCAGCCCTGTAATATAAACTGCAACTTAACAGGTGAATAAAACTGTATCTTGCAGTTGACCATGTTTGCCTAGTGTGATTGCTGGCATGTTTCTCTTTGTCACCTTCTCTTGTTTGTACTATACCTAGTATAATTTGATTTCACCTTTTATCACTGGGGTTTTTTCTCCACCTCTGCCTTTTCCCTGTTTTCTTTTTCATAAACTCTCCACTGCTTGACCTCTTGCTTTCCTCCCACCCTCTTTTTTTTTTTTTTTTTTTTTTTTTTTTTTTTTTTTTTTTTTTTTTTTCTTTTTTTTTTTTTTTTCTTTTTTTGCTCTTTTTCTTTCCCCCCCCCTTCTTTTTTTTTTTTTTTTTTTTTTTTTTGCTGTTTGCACATGAGTGATGGGTTGCATGTCTCTCTCACAGACAAAGATGAGTGCAGCAAGGACAACGGTGGCTGCCAGCACGAGTGCATCAACACAGTGGGCTCATACGTTTGTCAGTGCCGCCATGGCTTTGTACTGCATGAGAACAAACATGACTGTAAGGAAGGTGGGTTTCACGTGCATTCACATCAGCACACACTGGCATAAAAACTTTGTTGTGCACATGCTGCCACATTCACATAAGCATGTGCTCATTCACAAGAACAGCCAACGTTCATCATATAGCCCTTACCCTGTTTATCCACATGACAGTGGCCCGTTCCATCAGAGGATAATTTCTTTTCATACATAAATCTCCACACTTGGAGCATGCAAGCAGAGCTGTAGACTTGAGGTTTAACATCAGCAAGTGTCACATTAAGTTACAAAGGTGAAGACTATTCCAGTCTCAAGCCTTGACCTGGTAACATCCCAGAACAAACAAACATTTATAGGATTTAAATATTTTATTAAAGGCATGCTGCTAAACTTTATTTTAAGTCCTATGCATTAAAATGGCTTGCTGTTAGCATTTGAACAGCTTCAAAGCTGTGTTAATAGCTGTCATTGTAATTCTCAGCATTCAGATACCTAAAAGATTTTTATCCTTGACTTGGAATTTGCTTTTGATGACTTGACTTGGACTTGTCTCAAATGACCTGAGACTCAAACTGGACTGGCCCCAAAGGACCACTCTGAGAGCTAGTCACTGGTAGCTCTGCTCACTTAAACTTGATTTGGACTTACACTAAAGGACGGGAGATTTACTTTAAAAGTCTTGCTTGACTCCGCGTGGCCCAAAAGAACGCACAAACAAAACACACCAAGGTCATGGTAACTGTTGCAGAAACTGCCCATAAAGTGATTAAGTTTAAAATCATGTTAAAGTATAATACAACTTTTTTTGTTTTGGGTGACTATGTCCCAGTCTGTGGTCCAGGGGTTGGGACAGTCTTGAGACTTACTCGGAAAGACATCAGACTTGAACTTGCCTCAAAAGACTTAAAA
>CM022472.1:9397637-9526729 GCA_011952105.1 Coreoperca whiteheadi | reverse complement strand
GAACATGAAACGCACAGCTGTTGAATTGACATATTATACTCAACTCTTTGTAGTTGAACTTTTGAACGTGTACACACACCACATCAATACACACCTCACTAAAGGCTCCCAGTGTTGCTCATAAAAACACTCATGTTTCAAACATCTGGGAGCTTTAAAGCTTCGCATGTAGCGCGGTCTTCCTGTGTGTGCGTGCGCATTAGACCAGCTTGACCCAGTAACCCTGCAGTCATGCAAATCCTTATTCCCATCACACACAGCTTGTATCCATGTGTTATGTGCATGTGGAGGACACTGGGATAGCATGACATGTGCTGTTAACAAGGTGAATTAATGTAAACCTCACCTTTTTAGTGATTGTAGTACCCTCCCAGTGTGTTACACTGTGAAACACCAGCAGTGGGGGAAAAGTCAAAGACAAACCTTTGTGGTTTCAGGGATTCCATTTAATCTTTCATGAAATTATTACATCTGTTAAACTCAGTGTTGGCTTATTTACTAAATTATTGGCAATGTTATGATGCTGTGGCATTGTAAACTACTACATTTCCTGTTGCCTGTCAGACAACAGTTGTGGCACAAATTGTTAGAGCTTAAATCTGTATCCTGTACATATTGCTAAACTTTTTAACTGCACACAGTGACGTGAGGGTCTTCTGTAAGTGTGTGTGGAATGTGACATCTTTATTTAGTGCTGTTGGAAACTCTTTCACATGTATTCATTGTGTTTGGGAATTCATTCTTATTCTGTACGTGGATGCAGTTTGACTCTAAATGTCACTCTGGAATACATCTTGTCTTGTGCATGCCTTTTGCCTCCATCACCTTTAAGCCATGGCATTTGTTTAACTCACACACAAAAATGCCATGTGTGGCTGTGAGGGTTGCCCTGGATAGCTTTTGATGGATTCCTAGTTTGGTATGAACCTGAAGAGCAGTTGGGGGGGAATAGCGTTGTTGGCTAACTCTGGCACATTAATTATTAATATACACCGCTCCTGTTAACAAATAAAATTCACTACAGAGTAACGGTTTCTGTGACATCATAGTGTAGCAATGTGGGCAAAGCTAAAGGTCCAAGAGGTGTCATTTATTTTTACAGAAAGCTATGTTTGTTTTGGCAAAGACCCCAGCCAGAGGTGTAAATCAGAGTTGTCGTAGTTGATTTTGTTGCGATACGGTGACTGGAGGCAATAGCAACATTTTCGTACTCGTACAGTGTATCGATTAATCTTAATGTGTTTCTCATTAATCTGTTCAGGGCTTTCCTTTAATTTGTCACTTGACTGTTGTTGCCAAACTCATCCAGAATGGATCTTGAATCCCAAATGTGAATGGATTTCATATTTAATTGCTGGATGCATTAACAATGTGTAGTCTCCAACTGTGGGCTGCTAAGAACTGAATTTTGAGCTCAATTAGATGGATCCAATCATACACATCCTGTTTTTAGAATGGCTTGTACTACTACTAATAGATTTTTTTTTTTTTTGGTTCTTTGTCTGCAATACTTCATCAATGCAACATGCAGAAGGCTTACTGTTGCAGCATGTGACATTTACACGGATGTTTCTTTGAAATCTTTTCTCTCACTTTTGGTTCTCTCGTTTCTCTCCTTCCTGTTCCATTTCCTCTGACCTTTTCCTGTACGCCACGATTTTAACTTCCTCTCTGTGTGTGTGTCCAGCTGAGTGTGAGCATAAGATCCACAACCCCAGTGGGACCCTGAGCAGCCCTAACTGGCCAGACAAGTATCCCAGCCGTAAGGAGTGCACCTGGGACATCACAGCCACGCCGGGACACCGTGTCAAAATAGTAAGTTGGCTGAAGTCACTCAATTTCTTTCAGTCTTCAAAGCCTTTAGTATTACTGCCCTTCTTCCCTTCCTCACAACATACATTATTCTATCTGTGGGGTCATATCGTCTGTAAAAGCCTCAGGCTGCCCTCCCCCTTCTTGCTCAATCTCTTTCCCATTTTCCACTTATAAAACCCAAATGTGAATGCAGGGAGACGGTGCACGTTTGTATATTTGGGCTAACTGCAAGTGTGTGCTCATGCGTTAGAAAGAGGCCTTTGGCAGTGGCCATCTGTGTCCTTGTGTCTTTGTGTGTTAATGTGTGCATTTAGCATGCATGTATTTATGCATGCAGGCATTTGTCACCACAGATAGGTGAATCCACATTTTTCAAAATGACTGCGGATGTACTTATTTAGGAATAAACAGGAGTAGGACATTATGCTCTGCCATGTGCATGGCAGAGAGGAGATAATCTCAACTTCTGTGACAGCCAAACTACTAGCTTCTAGCAGTGTTAGCTTTGATGCATATGGAGTTTCTCCTGACTCGGGTGCATCAACAGAAGATGCTTAGTGCCGTTCGCAAGCTCAGCTTGCAGAGGCAACAGCATGGTCTAGACACACAGGACCCTCATTGGCCTTTCTCAAGCCCTAACCTTGATCATCACAACCACATGCTTAAACCCAACGCTTGCCCTAACCTTAACTTAGAACTAAGTCTTACCTTGATGCTAAAACCAAGTGCTAACCATCAAACAGCCCTTTGCAAATAACGCAGCTTGCCTCACTTCTTCAGAGATTCAGTTTATCGCATAAGACGAAGAAAGCTGGAACTATTTTATATTGGCATTTAAGCCTGAAAAATCACTATTTGTCGGTCACTCAACTAATCAGTTAATGAAATAATAATAATGCATGTATATCTCAATTCTGGTCCCCACACAGCACGCATGCTCACATTCACACAGCGTGCTTCAGATAATCCTCCTAAACTCCACTCGTGTTGACATGCAGATAGTGTCACACACAAACACAGTGCAGTCTTTACAGCATGCACACATTCCTGGTCTAGACACAGTCAAATGCAAAGTATTTGGCTCACCTCACGTCTACCCTGCAGCCACATGCTGAGCTCGCTGCATGTTATCAAAATTGTCAACTGTCATTTAGTTTTGACAGTCTGTCACTGCTTACGTAACTGAAAACACAAATTACATCCTCAGCTATGATAACACATTTAGTAGTTTTTGCACCAGTTTTCAATGTGTGACATGTGATTTACACACAAACCTGGGAAATTAGTTTGTTTTTGTTTTTTTTTTAAGATTAGCAGGGGTGCTCTCTATATCCACAGAAATGACATCACAGCAGGATAAATTTTAATACCAGAAATCTAAGCATAGACATGAAGGTCATTCTGTTATTGCTGCTTTACTGTCTCACCCGCACACACCCAATTCCCTTTGGGAGTAGTAAACAGATCCACAAACCAGCAACTCATCTGAGCTACAGTTAGAAGCATCTGGAAGACATCACAACCCGAGAATCAAACCCTTCCCCTCTCAGTAAAGACATCCTCACATCAGCCCACCTTCGTTCTCCTTTCTCCTTCCATCTGGTTGGTAAAAATCAATGCGGTGTGATGGCGCACGGCTCAGGAGACAATCAGAGTTGTGTGACTGTGTGGGAGAGAGGCCTGCAAGGTGTTATGACTCAGCTCACAGTGACTTGATTGGATTATGATTCGTGACACTGTGTACATGCATGTGTAAGCAAAGGGGAGGCAGGGGTTCTGTTTTGTAGTATTGAAGAACATGCAAATATATTTAAAGGCTTCAAAGGTGTGTAACACTGTACTATAGCCACAAATTTCTGTCATCAAGACCCTTGAAAGGTGCTGAGAATGCTATAAATCGTTTTTTCAGGCTGTTCAGTTAGTGTATATATTTAAGTGGATCACATGAGCAAGTGTACCTTTTTGTTTTTTTTGGCAACTTTCAGGTAATTGTGTTGGTTATTTGTAAATTTACTGTTCCAGTTCACTCTCACTGCTGTCAGTGTTTTTTTGGCCGCTACAGACCAATGTTTCCAGATGAAAACGGTCACTGTACACTACCTTCTCTGCACCAAACAACTCTTGACAAACTTAAGTGACTAGTCGGTGACCAAAGTGGAGCATTTAGTAGTTAAAAAGCGAGATGATTTTCTCCAGAGTTGGTGGAGACAAACAGCTAAAGAGTGAATATTGGACTATGTAAAGTTTTCTAGCCTCTCCATCCAGCTACATGAACTCTAAAGTCAGGTGTGCCTTTAGATCCCAGCTTCCTGACTGCCTTTCATTGACATTGCAGTCTGCTTTTCTTCTTTCCCTTGGATCACAATGTGCATATAACTTCAGTACATGCTTTTGTGGCTTTAATTTCTGTGAACAATTAAGAACGTCACCAGAGTTCGACATCTTTAAATTCCACTTAATTGCTTCACCCACAAAACTAAACTGCTTTACTGCACGAAACGGGGAGCAGACTGTCTAGTGCAGACAGAGCTAATGTCAGCGTTTTTCTGCAGTAGAGGCAAACTAGGGATTTCTGGCACAACTTCACCTACTTCAAAGTTGCATGGAGAAGGAAAAAAGTCGGAAAAGGGTCAAAGCTACAAATGTTTCTGGAGTTTTGACCCTTTTCTGAGTTTTTTGCAGTGGCAGTCCGTGGAACAAGTGAAACGGTCTCTGGGGAAACGACTCGAGTCATAAGTCTCGGCGATTTTTGCCATCATAATACAATGGAGGCTAATGCAGTTTCATTTGTTGTGCTCAAAGTGATAGTGGAAAAACTCAACAGCAATGTGTCTTCCCAGAAACAGGCGTCCCATTTATTCGGGATAATCAGGGACCTCCGCTTCAGACGGCTTCATTGCAAATACTTCTTCAGAGAAATAGTCGCCTTTCAACGTTAATCTTTCAACATCGCTCATATCTCATTCAGCGCTCTCTCACCCTCTCAGTCTCTCTGCCTCTACCTTTCCAGACCTTCAATGAGTTTGAGATCGAGCAGCATCAGGAATGTGCATATGATCACCTGGAGGCCTTTGACGGGGACAGTGACACGGCAGCCATCTTGGGTCGGTTGTGTGGCAATAAGATCCCGGAGCAGCTGGTCTCCACCGGCAACAAGATGTACCTCCGCTTCATTTCTGATGCCTCAGTGCAAAGGAAGGGCTTCCAAGCTACACACTCAACAGGTGTGTCTGTGTGGAAGTACATTCAAGTCTTTGTGTATGTTAGCAATAATATTTCACTTGATGTGCAACGCTGAGTGAGCTTTTGTCTGCAAAGAGCATCACTCAGTCCACCAGCTTGGATATCTCCGGTTCGACTAGTCTTTTTAAGAGCAATACCTCCCCCTAGTGGCTCACAGCAGCACATACATGATGAAAGTCATTCATGAAATCTGACTTGAGCTTATTTACTACAAATGAAATAAAATCTACCAAATGCCTAACTTTTCAGAAAAAAAATTCACTCTTTCCTAATCCTGTGTCTCTGCAGAGTGTGGAGGTCGTCTGAAAGCAGAGGCTCGTCAGAAGAACCTCTACTCCCACTCCCAGTTTGGAGACAATAACTACCCGGGACACACGGACTGCGAGTGGCTGCTGACGGCCGAACAGGGCTACGGCATCGAGCTGAGCTTCATCACTTTCGAGGTAGAGGAGGAAGCCGACTGTGGTTATGACTACATCGAGCTGTACAACGGGTACGACGCCAACTCACATCGACTCGGTCGCTTCTGCGGCTCAGGGGTGAGTTTTTATTTTTTATTTTTATCAAAGACTCATTTTCTACCTTTGTCACTGTTAAAGGACTACACCAATGTGTTGATCCTTCACTACAATTTCATGTATACGATACATTTTTGCTGATTGTATTTATTCGTTCACATTTTCTCTGAAACTCTAGAGGATTCCTCCGAGAGGTTTTTAATTGTCAACAAATCCCACTAAAAGACCAAAACCAACAATGAACTGATGTCACCAATAGGAAAAAAAACTTGTGTAACCAAAGCCTGAAATATCTTATTCCTCTCCGCTATAGAGCTCCACTGTTGTCGCAAAAACTCAACACTTCCTCCACACAGTCCTCCGTTATCATTGGCACAGTTTATTTTGAGTTGATTCCACAATTTAGTCCCGTCCCCAGGTGTTTTTTGGAAATACGTTTCTTAAAAATTAAACTGTGAACCAATGGGCCTCTGGTTGAGAGCCAGAGAGGGGAGGGAAGTTAAAAAGTAATGAGCAGGGCTAACATGTTGTTTGCAATTTACATACAATTTTGTTAACAATTATAGAATAAGAGTCTAATCTTTAACTTCAAATAATTTTAATGTATGATGTACACGTTTAGTTTTCTTAGCGTTCCATTCAGACATTAGTTTCCCTCCAATTCCACTTGGTATGAAAAAGTTCTCATCAGACGTTCACTTTGCTGTTTAACTCATCACAATACACATAAACAGCATTCCTAATTTAATAACCTCTTTGTATTAATGCAAAGTCAAGAGCTTTTGCTAAATTTAAAAAAGGGTTTTGTGGAAAAACGCTTTTTTTCTCAAACCAATTTTTGGTACTGAAGTTCAGGTTTGGTGTTGAGACAGGGATAAATATACTGTTTAAACTTAAACTGCATTAGCACTAGGGGTTAGTAAAGTGTACCTTGCATTACCTCGTAACATAACTCGTTCACTGTGAAGGATAACTAGTGACAGAGGAAGTACTCAGATCTTAAGTAAAAGTAGCAATACCACAATGTAAAAATTACTCAATTGCAAGTGAAAGTTCTGCTCTGAAAATGTTACACAAGTCAAAATACACACATTATTAGCAAAATATGCTTAAAAGTTTTAGAAATAAAAGTACTTAGTGTGGGGGGAAAATGGCCCTTTGAGCGATACTCGGTAAAGTACAGGTACCTCAAATTTGTACGCAAGTACAGAAGCAATTGTGCCTAGTTACACCCTGCCATGAGGATGACACAGCTCAAACCAGTTTCAGTTACAGAATGAATGGAAACTTAGAGCTGCCTGGAATTTGGGGAAACTACACACAACACACCTCAGCTGTGACATAAAGAATTTGTAGTTAATGGACTAAAATATGCAAAAACCAGCACTATGAACCTCTAAGTGTCTGTGAAACTGCTTCACATGAGTCTCTATCGTCCCCTCTTCAGCCCAGGGAGGGGATTTACTCCCCCGGAGGCGCTATGCTGATCCGTTTCCATAGCGACGACACAATCAGCAAGAAGGGCTTCCACATCCGCTACACGAGCACAGAGTTCCAGGAGAGCCTTCACACCAGGAAATGACCTCACACCCGGCCCGTGACCTCTGACCTCTGTGCAACCCCACCACTGTTACCCTGACCTTCACCATGGCAACGAGAAAAGTACAGCCAGTCCCTTCTTCCTGGACCCACAGACGTGGACATTTGCCAGCCACGGGAGGAAGACGATACTTAGGTGAACATTTGTCTCCCCTCGCGCTCTGAGGCGAGACGGGAAATACGAGACATCAACACGAGCTTCAACAAACTGTGGGGAGATACGCTGACGATCGAGCCATTTCTGTGGAGATGGTTTTCATTACTGGACTTCAAGCCACCCTCAGTGTGGACGGAGGGCTGCTGAAGATCCAAATCGGTTTACTGAGATACTCATGGGTGCACAAAAGAAACACTAGATTTCTGTTTAGAATGATTAACTATGGATGCTTCAGGAACCAAGGAGCTCCTACCAAAAGAAAAACGCATCCAACAAGGGACTTGAGTGTTTTCGGACTTCTTGATCCTTGAACTGTGACCAGACTGCTGCTTATACCCAGTCACTGAGAGGAAACTCTAGACATTTTTATTGCCTTTGATGCCTGGGAACTGGTCTCTTCAACCCAGCTCAGAATGGCTGCAGGTTTTATTTCACGTCTTATTGTAAAACCCATTGTGTTTACTGTATGTGTCTGTGTGTACAGGGAAAAGAGCAAAAGGCTGAAGTTCGTCATCTGCCCTTTTTGCTTAAAGCTTATGCGGACGGCCATTGTGGAATGGGGAAATATTTTTTAAATGGAGAATTTCCAAATGATCTGTGATAATGTTAAGCCTTGCATTATGTTTTATGTGCTGTTTTTTGAGTTTGCACCATCTTTTAAAAACTTTCATGTATGTTTCCCCCCCAAAATGACTTTTATTTTTATGTTATCTTTTTAGTGGATATTGGAAGGGAATATTTTCACATCTGTCTCTCGGAGTGACACGGTTCTGACTGAAGGAGATTCCCATGGTGCTAAAAATAGAAATACACTGACAGATGACTGCGGATGGAAGTAAAGGTTGTCAATAGGAGAGACAGTCGGCGTGCAAACAGCACACTGCATCAACAGCAGTAGTTCCCGTGGAACTACAACATTGCCTTAGAACCAAAATGTATGCTATCAGAAGTCGCTCCTATGCTCTTGCACAGGTGTCAGCGGAGGTTTTTTTTTTTTTTTTTTTTTTTGGCAGCGTATCATTTGTCCGGAGATCTTGAATGGGTTTTATCGTTTAAAAAAAAACAACAAACATGGGAAATGTAGTCTGTGTGAGATAGCGTGTCAATGGTGCATGTGTGTTTGTCATTTTTGTAGCTGCTCGCAGAAATAGATAAAACCCACACTTACACACCTTATCTGTGTGCATTTCCCACAAACCTATCTGAACACACTTCCCTTCTGTATAGTTGGAACGTGGAGAGTGAAGTGCTGTAAAGTTGAAGGAATATCACGGTGCACACAGGCTGCATCATTTCTCTTCTTTTTTTTTTAAAATGTGTAAGTGTGTGTTATAGGAGATGTATAGAGAAATAATGTGCGTGTATGTCTTTAAGTTGAATCATTCATTGCTGTACGTGCCAAGCTCCAGGTGACCCTGATCCACTGTAGTCTTTGTTTTATTGTTCCACCTCTGTCTGTAGTTCAGAGACACTGACATGACGTCCTCTGCATCTGTCATTAAAATACAAAGGTTAAACTACACGCATCATGGATTATTGCTGTTTTGTGAATGAATTAGTGTTTGACCTGTTTAGATGAGACAAGTACTGTGCCAAATACGTTAATATAAACGTGTTTCCTTTCACATAAATGTATCCTAGAAGCACATTTGATAGTACTCAATGGCTCAGATTATTTGCATTCAAGGTCTGTTATTTATTCCTCAATTTCCCAGTCAAAGGTAGTAAAAACAATCTTGAAGCCCATTTGAGTGTGTTTGTTAAACTAACCTATTTCCTGTCTGCAGTTGTTTCTATCCCTTTAAAGCGCCTGTATCCATTATCCTATTTCAACAGCAATTTAGTTTTTTTTCCTATAGTCTAGTGTGCCACTAGAGTCAATATAGACATTTTCAGTATTAAATTATAATTTATCCATCTTGGGAAATATGAATATTTGCTCTCGCTGAGTTAGAGAAGATTGGTACCACTCATGTCTGTATGCTGATTATAAAGTTACAGCCAGAAGCTAGGTAGCTTAGCATAAAGACTGGAAACGGGGGGGGGGGAAACAGTTAGCCTGGCTCTGTCAAAGGTAACATCTGCTTACCAACACCTCTAAAGCTTAGTAAGTCTTTACATGATTGCTTTTGTACAAATTAAACAAACAAGAGGCAACTGTTAATTAGTGGTGGATTATTTTTCTACTTTGAAACTTTAGTTTCTGCTATTCCATCTATTTGTGTGTCTTCCTATCATGTCATCTTAATTCATTTGTTTTCAGCTTTAACATTTTGCTGTGCTGCTATAACTTAGATATGTGAGCAGTGTGCCAGCTGAACTAAATTTCCCATCCAAAGAGCAAAAACTGGAGCTGTGAGTCCTCAGCTGATGTAGGTACTGCCATTATGATACATACACCCAGTCAGGTACTAGAGGGAGTCAATTTATAATTAGGTGAAATAATAGAAACAGATCAATAATGCATCAAGGCGTGAATAACTTTAAGTTAACAGTAATGTCACATTCTGCTTTTGACCCATTTAACAATACCACAGCTTGGAGGTATCTTGAGGATAAGCCACCTACCTTTTTATAGGATCAGCTGATGAGCTTCAGCTGTCCTGGCGCATTTGGCGCAACACACCTCCAGCTGTTTGCTGCCACTGTTGTACAACCAGCAAACCACCAGAGGGCGCTCAGTTTGAGCTTTTTTCAAAGGTCAGTGCTCTGAAATGGATCTTCAACTCTTTCCCTCCAAAAGCGTTTAATGCTTTTACTTAAAATAAGTGGCTGTAGGATTTTCACTTGACCTTCTGAGATAAATACAGAACATTGATCGAACATGTGTTAAACCCATGGTGCCCGTTAAAAGGTGAACTATACTTTCAATTTGCTCTTATGAGAGCAAGGCTCTGTGGCGTTCATGTTAAAGTATTAGTCAGGTTGACTTGTAGTCAGCCTGCAGTTTCACAGCAGTGCGTTAGATCTGTGGCAGTGTTTTAACTTTGGCTCCATCTACAGTTCATCCAGAGAACTGCAGTCAGACTGCTGTAACCATCACTGCACGTTTAGGCCAAGCTGAACTAGAAAATACATCTTTTCTCGCTTACCCCTAATGGTATCTACCCTCAAAGCATTTAAAAATGTGTAGGAAAATGCAAACTTCAGGTATTCGTGCACATAGGAGCAGGGGCAATGTGAAATTTATAAAAATGATTTCTATCCATTTTCATTCAAAGCCTTTAAACCCTGAAGACCAACTAAGGTTCAAACTAAGCTGTTTTTTTTTAAATTAACTCATGAAAGAGCCGTGTAACCAATAAGAGCTTTGTTTTATATATATTCCACATTTGTCCCAGTCCTATGAAAGTGAGTTCATTTGTCTAAAGATAACAATCCTTTTTCATCAAGTGCACTAACTTATAATGAAAAAGTGAGCACACCACTCCTTTTCTGGACTTGCACTTGAAAAATGACAATTACTTAGAGCTGCAACTAACAATCACTTTCATTATCGATTAATCTCCTGGTTATTTTCACGATACATTGATTCAGCATTTTGTTCGGTGGAGAATAGTGAAAATGACTATCACAATTTCCCTGAGCCCAAGGTCACATAATATTCAGGTATCTTTCTTTGTCAGTTCAAAAAGCAAAGATGTTCAGTGTACTTACAAATAAGACAAAAGAAGCAAATTATCACATTTTAGAAGCTGGAACCAGGACATTTGTGGCATATTTTGCTTGAAAAATTACTCAAACTATGAATTGATTAGTTGTTGATAATCGACTTATAAAGAATACTATTGTAACTCGGACCCCACGGTCAGCAGTTCATTAGAAACTACTGAACAAAAATAGAAAATGAAATCAGGTTTTAACTCACACCCACGACTGCTGAGTTGAGTCACACGTTCTACTGATTCTGCCTACAATTCCCACAGTGCACCATGTGTAGGGCTGCAGCTACCGATTCTTTTCTCCATTAATCATATGAGCTATATGTTCCCAAAGCACATGGTGATGCCTTAAAATGTCTTGTTTTGTCTGACTAATTTTCTATCATAGACAACTAAGAAAAGCAGAAAATATTCACATCTGAGAAGCTGAAACTAGTCAGATTTTGCCTTCGTTGCTTAAAAATGAATCACTTATCAGAATAGTTGCCAGTTAATTTCATGTTGACTAATCAATTAATTGACTCGGGATAATCTTTTTCATCAGGAACTATTATCTACTGAAAAAAGATTAAATCTGGATGAACTGACCATTTACAAGTTTTGTTTTTTTTAACACCCATGACTGCTCAATCTGTGGTTACGCAGTCTACAGAAGTGAAAACCAGAAATGAAATAGAAGCGAAAATTGAAGAATTCCACACATAAACCCACCATTTTTATATTAAGATCACGCTTGAGACGCCAGGAACCTGTTAATAATTTCAAATCCATTCCTCCTTATAAACTACTAACCGCAATGAGACTGAAAACTTCCTTCTTGACTTTCCTTGAAAACAGTAGTCAACAAAACAATCTCTCTACAAAATCTACAATTTAATGACAAATGGGCATACTCCATCCACTGGGAAAGATCATGTGATATGACTGAAGGCTCATATCACAGCTACAATTCATTCTTAGCCTTGGTTTCCAAGGTCAAGACTGAATTTTAAATATCAACTTTTAAGCTAACACGGACAAAAGACGTTAAAGTGCTCAGAAAAATTCTAATTCAGAAATTTCAACCTCTACATTTCCCTGACAAACTTGGCCAACTCCATCCGCTGAAGAAGATCATGTGACATGATTGAAAGCTCCGGATTGGACACTAAATGAACCTTGTGGTCAGTCTGTTTTGGTGATCTTCTGTCATGGACACGTGAAGGGTGAGTGCGCAGCTCATTTTGTCCAAACATCATTTTTGGTCACATAGCATCTTTAATACCACCATTATAATAATTAGGATATCAAAAGTATCGAGTATACATACATCATTTGCATTGCGGTACACAAATCTGAGCTGATTTATGTTTTTATATCTTCCATTCGTTGTTCTCAGGATCAACTTTTATTGTCTTGACATTGTGCTGATACATTGAATCGTCCTGAAGAACGTGACGCTATTTCAGGAAGGAGAACATTTAACTGGACATGTATTGTTAAGTAATATAAAAGGTTCTCGATATTTCCAAATGTAACTTGAATCCTATAGTCTACTACTTTCCAATACCAATAGTCAAGAATCTTGATATAAGCCAAACTAGAGTCCATGTCACCAAAATCAAAGTACTTCAGGTAGGTTTCTTCACCTACAGTGGTCTTGATATTCTGTAGTTTTTCTTCTCTTTTTTGCAGTAAAGTTCTTGAAGCTGTGGGAACAGTCTCTTGAAGCCATGCCTGTTTTTGTAACAGTCCCAGTAAATGGATTCTCAGGAGTCTGGAGATGTGGGTTTATGTGTGTGTGTGTGTGTGTATATTGGTTGAGGAAAGTGAGGGTCAAAATGGTGAAACACCTCACTGCCTCTCTCCTCCACCACCTTCAGGGTCTCAGTCTGTGCTGCCTGTCAGACGCTGGTGATGGAGGCCAGGCAGTTCGATGACTTCTGGAGTTTCTCAGGCTGTGTGGTGGGGGGTTCCGGGATGGCGCGAAAGCTGAATGGCAGTCCAATACTACTGGTGCCAATGTGGCCGGGGCTCAGCGCTGGATTCTGCCGTCTATTGCTTTCCACTATGCTGGATGTGTTGGATGCAAGGCTTTCACGCGTCCTGCACAAGAGACGACATAAAGTCATGTGTTTGGTTTGAAAATACACCATGAATCAAAATAGCCCCCCCCCCAAAACTCTCATATTGTATAAGGCATAAGTGGTGCTTGGCTAGAAAGAGGAAAACAACTAAAATGCAATTTAAACCTTTTTTAAATGATTATTTTACACACTGAGGGGGAAAAAAGATACATTGTAGTTAATGAGAATAATAAAAAGGGAAAATCCCTTCCAGGAAAGCGAAAGTTTTCCTTCATTTAAAAAAACTTTTACAAATATTTACATTTTTTTTTACATCATTCATCTTAAAAAAATACATTAAAATATATTAAAGCAATTTTATGAGTCTAAGTACAACCCTTAACCATTTTAAGAGTTGATAATTAATTGAATCAGATTAATATAATACATTAAAAATATGTGGCACATGTTCAGAGTGTTGTATAATTGCTAATGCTACATTACTTATTACTCATATATTTAAGCTCAATATTTATGTCTAAAGAGAACAATAACTACACTTTCTCAGAAGTCTAGATATGTAGCATTTCTAATATTTATTAAAGGGGCATTTCATCAACTTTACACCCAAAGATCAGCTGGTGAAAACAGCTTTATAAATGTCTTGAAAGGGAGGTTTCTAAAATCTGAAAACATAACCCAGATGATGTCATCAGGGTTATTTTCTATTACCTCAGACTGAAACTTGAGGTTTTTTAAAAAAAAAAACTGAGGGTGTGGAGTTTACTAGAATGTTGTTAAAGCAGGAAACTGGTCCTTCTCACCGTTTATGTATCTGATTTAAAAGCACAATTTGAACACTTCACTAAAAGTTAATCCTAGAATAGCAAAACATTATATTCAGTATAAACACAGAATATAGATATACAATCAGCGTCCACTTCATTAGGTACACCTGTACAGTCTGATGCAATCCAACCAAAATAATAAAAATATATTTTACACATTTCTGACAATGTCACCGAAAACTGAACATTATGAGCTTCTTATAGACAGATGTTATGGCAGGGCCGTTGTATTTATTATATTGTACAGGTGTATCTAATAAAGTGGCCACTGAGTGTAGATACAAAGTCATGACCTAAATTGTATTGTAAATGCATTAATCTGGAAGCCTCTCTATATTCCTGTGTGATAGTTAAGTGAATTATCTCACTTTGGTAGCATAACCTGCTAACAGTTTACATTAATGTGAGTGCATGATAATAAAAATAATAATAATAATGATAACAGGTGACCGAAGTTACATAGCTAGGTCACGTGATGAAACTCCATCCACTGAGGAAAACTGTGAGATGCAGCTGAAGGCTCCAAAAGAAAATCTAGAAAGTAGACCTTGAGTTAAGATTTTTTTTTTTTGTCAAAATATAAAGTTTTTTTGGCCTTAGATAGTTCAGAGGTACCACCACCTTTTTCTTTTTAAATTTTGAGTGATTTTTACTTGCATTATATTGCATAAAGTCCCACTGGGGTCTACTTGAGTTTACCTCCCACTCTTTACCAATAATGTTGGTTTAAGACTTAGGATTTCAAGAGCAAACAGTTTGAATAGTGTTAGGTGATAATACACATGTACAGTTCATTTCAGCACATACCTGGGGGAGTTGAATCCACTGTCCACCGTGACACTGCTGCTGTCCATGCTGTCCAAACGGGCAGAGTGGGCCGACTTCTGGCTGCTGCTGTTCTCCGTCTCCTTGGGGCTGAGTAAGGTCAGATTGGTCTCCAGTTTCCGCTGCAGATCATGGTCCTTCTCCCGCTCCAGTAGCCACTGCATGGTTCCCTCCCCACCACCACCACCACCACTGCCTCCCCCGTTTCCACCCCCTTCCCCATGTTCTTTGTTGTCCTCTGCCTTCGCCAACTCTTTGTGCGAGTCCTCCTCTGTCTCTTCCTCTTCCTCATCATCTGATACATTATAATAGTCAAAGGAGGCGGAGGGGACTGTTGGCTCTAAGCAGCCCTGTAAAACTGCAGGTGACGCTGAGGAAGTGGCTGAATTGGAAGGCTGCTGGGGCTCAGGATTGTCTAGGGCCTCTGTTGATTTGGCATGTGAGGCTTTCCGCAATGTGCCGGACTTGGTGTAGCTGCTGTCCACATAGCCTGTGGACAAGGCATTATGTGGAGGTTTGAACAAAGTGTCCTTGCTGAAAATCTCTTTCCTCTTGATCACCATACTACCTCCTCCCCCTCCGGGATCTACATTGTGTTGGTGTGGCGTCAAACGGGCATTTTGCACCGGCTCCGGCGTCTGGCTTGGCGTCAGTCGCACTGAGCCGTTCTGTCCCTTTGCTGCCGACAAGTCCTCTTTATACTCCATCGTGTGAGGAGAGTTGAGGTGAGGCGTTTGGCGGTCAGCCGGAGAGCCCTTTCGGAGTCCCCCTGATGAGGTTAATGTGTCATATTCTGATTTTGCCTGAGGCGAAGGGGCAGTTAGGATTGTTTCATTTGACGTATTGCACTGGAAGTACTCATCTGTTGAGGGCTTAGGAGAAAGTCCCATTAGCTCATTGTACGTAGGCAAGCTGTCTCTGCTTTTGTTTCTCTCCATCGTACTCCGGATCCTTGACTCATCCAAACTCCCTTTCCCCAAATCAGGCACATTAAAATCAGAGTGGAACTTAGCAGCAGAGAACATGATCCTTGAGTAGTGGGAGGACTTCTGCGTGGCACGCAGGGTGCCGTCATCGGTGTAGTAATGACTACGCTCCTCCAGACTGGGTTCAAAGTCTTCTGGCGCCCCCAGTGTTGGGCCCTTGAGGGAGTTGTCCATGGACCGAGAGCGTTCCTTAGCTTGATCTGACCTCTCGTGACGCGACTTCCTGTCCTGATTGTGACTGTGACTTCTTTGCACTCTGGACTGGCACGTCCCGCGCGATGGCTCTGGGAAGGGCATCTCTGTCCGCCTTTTGGCTAGCTCCCCAGACACGTCCCACTCAGGGGTAACAGGGCAGTAGGATTCAGTAATGTTGGGGTTGCTATGGACTAGGTATGTTGCGCCTCCACTTCGCCTACGCTCCAAGGTGTACATGGCCTCCCGAGGCGAGCGAACTAACGAGTGGCTAAAGAAGCGGTAATCCCTTTCCATGAACAAAAGGTCCCAGTTTGAACCTTCAGACGGGTCTCCCCTGGAGGTTCGGGGCTTGCTGTGTGAGCGGGACTTACCGTGTGGGGCCCTCCTGTGGCCCCTCCCTCTCCTGCTGCGTGCACTGTGCTGGGCTGAAGACCCTGCCTTGGTCTTCTGCGTACGCTCTTCCTCCAGCCTCTTCATCACAGCCGTGTGCCTTGCCACATTCTCCACTGTTAGGTCAGGGTTGATTCGGCGGATTATCTCCATCTCCACCTCACGGGGAATGGGCGTAGTTGGCACGTCCTCGTCACGAAGAGGCCACTCCTCTGGGGGGAACTGGGCTGAGAAGGTGGCCAGCTGCCTCATTTTGTCCTTCTTGAAACTCAGCCTAAAGAGCCTAAGACCGAACCTTTTGGATTGCTTCTCGCCACTTCCGCCACCACCACTTCCTTCTTTCTTTTTGGTCAGAGTGTCAGTTTTATAAGGGAAAGAAGTGATGCTTTTACTCTTATCTGCAGGATCTTGAGGGGCCGGTTGCTGGACAGGAGGGGAAGTGGGAAGAGGGGGATAAGGGTATGATGGCGGTTCTCCTCGGTGCTCCTTGGTTGACGTGCTTGGTGGAGGTTCTCCACTGTTGTGATCCTTGGGCGGCTTACTGTGCTCCTTTAGTGACTTACTTTGGAGCGTAGAGGTGTGAAGTCTGGACGGGTCTTCGCGATAAGAGTTGTATGAGTCGCTGTGGTTCTTCCGAGGAGGCCTCTCTCTCAGGCAGCCAGGTGTGGATGGTGTGACGTTGCCAGACTGAGGCGATGTGCATTGCTGGGGTTGCTGCTGCTGCTGTGGCTGTTGAGGTTGGCGCTCTGGCAGCCGATCATCCAGATGATACCACTTGTTGTTGGATCTGATGAGGGAAGGAGTGATATAGTAGGTCTGGGGGGTGACAATGAAGTAGCCCTCTGGAGTTGGGTAGATCTTCCTCTCTCGTACCAGCATGTTCAGGGTATGTCGCAGAACCTCTGTGCTGGGTGTAGGCACGCCTGCAGGAAACACAGATCCGACAAAGTTCAAGCAGTTTTATAATTTCAATAAAAAAAAATGTTAGTTATATTAAAATTATTTGAACACAGGACATTTTGAACACTTGGGGAGACAGTAAAATGATTAAAATGAACAGGTTTCAGTTCAAGATTCTTTGTCTTGCACAATGTCAGAAATGCTATTAGAAAATCATGACGAGGTGAAAAAACCAAAAACAAACTCAGCTTGTCATAAGATAACAACATGAGGGTTGTTTCAGTCACCCATTGCAAGTTTACACACCAATTCAAATGTAAATCATATATCACATCAGAGACATATTAAATATCAGTAAATATTAGCAGTGAAAGATTGGACTGTGTGAGGATGATGTGAGATATTTCTATATTTCCGAGCATGACTGAACCCAAAATTGGTAAATTGCCAAATAATAACTAATTATTAATTTTTTGAAGATTCTGGTGACCAACTAAACTGAAGGACTTTTTAACCTTTTCCCCTTAAATTTCCTATCACATTTAAAAAAAAAATGAAAACAACTAATTGAAAAAACTACACTGCATGACAGTATCACATACTGCATGTATTCTGCTTCTGTATCTTCTTACCCCAACATTTCATTCAAGCTGTAAAATGCCTACATTGAGTGAAATTTTTAATTTCTTATAGTTGCACCATTACATCAAATAGAGCTATTGTAGATATTTCTTAAAAATTCAGCTTGATTCTGTATCTTTGGGAACATTAGTTTAAATTCTAGTGAGATCATAAACTTTTATTGGTTTGAATTTTGAAGTTTGGCTTTTTTTGGGTAAATCAGTTTTAACGGTTTTTATTTTAATGTTCTATTTTTATTTTTTTAAATTTCAAAAAATGTTATTTCTTGAAGTCCTCTACAAAATAATAAAAATTATCGCAGGTCTTTTTTGCGCCATTTTAAAACATTTTAGAAGAGTTTCACATGACATCAAATGGGCTTTTTCCGCCCATTTTTTTGTTGACTAACGTAACTTTTCTTAAATTGACCCCTACCTCGGCTCACACAAATCCACATGCACTTTAAGGAATGTCCATTACCATCTTCTATAATACTGATATCATAACATGATCTAAGATTTAATATGTATGTAAAAACAAATTGTACTTAATAAACTAAACACTCCCATTCCCAGATGATTCCTGAGAATTTTTAATCAGGATGCAAAGCCCCATCAGTCACTTCATAAATTACCAAATCAACATTAAAAGTAGTCCATTTTGAACACCACCACTCATAACCTTTGTCTAGCAAGGCTTGTGTTGCCTGACATTACATCACCCCTGTTATAGATTTTTACACAAATGATGCAACCTATAAGTTCAACTCCTTTCCTCTCTGGCATCGTATAGAAGTAAAGATGAATTTGAAAGACATGCTGACCATTAAATTTGACTACCAACTTGGTTACACTCTGGCTAAACCTGTGCTTTTAAACCTTGTATGTTAATACATTTTTAGGCTTGTTTCACCAACATTAAGAGTAATCCTGGATTTAATTGTTTTATAAAATCTATTTAAGAAGAAAATTACTAATATTAAAAAATTACATATATTCAAACCGTAAATAAACAACAATGTGAACATTTTGTTGGAGTATTGCAACAATTTGGAGACAGTAAAAAACAGATCACAGTTTGTTTTTGAACCTTAAGAAATCTTTGTTGCACTTGAACTGCTATTAAAACGTCTTAATAAACCCTTTCTTAAGGAGAGATAAGGTAATAATAAGATGAGATAATAATTTGTAACAACATAAAATGTTGTCATCAAATTCAACTTTAACAATTGTTTAACTGTTCAACTGTTCTGTTTTTTTTTTAACTAAATAATAACTGGTTGAGATTTTTCAAATCTCTTTAACAACAGAAAATCCACAATGCACATTCATAAATAACTCATAGACAATGTTATATAAATCAATATGTATACATGAAACCGAAATCAGTATATGAGTAAAATAAGAGAGGAGGACGGGACAGGGAGCTTAAGATGTTCACTGTGTTTTAGTACATTTTAGGCCTGTTTCACCAACATTTTCTAGGAGTAATTTTGGATTTAATATTCAGGTTTGTCAGAAAATAATAAATAATGTCCACCACAATTTCCCAGTGTCAACGTGACGTCTTCAAATGTCTTATTTTGTCCACACAGTCCAGATTCCAAAAGGTATTCTGTTTATTATTGATTATGACAGAGAAGAGCAGCAAATCCTCACATCTGAGAGGCTGGCGTCAGTGAAATTACTATTAAAACAATTAATTGATCAAAATAGTTGCAGATTAATTTTGTGTTGACTAATCGCTTAATTGACTAATCGTTTCACATCTATTCCTGTTGAAGTATTAGGATGTTGTTTGCAAGATTTTACAGGACGAAATATCTAAATTCTCAGTTAAGTGTATCAGAGCCCTGAGGTGAGATCAATAGATGCGAAAAGCCTACATAGATTATTACTTCGGTCTTTGAATCTGGCTTTTATGTTAGATGTGTATAAAATGAAACTTTAAGTGTGTAAATCTTTTCGCTTTTCGAAAATTTTGTGAGAGGATTTTAATAAGCAACAAATCACAAGACAATAAACCAAGGTATGATTCACGCACAGGCGTATATAATCAACATTTCTACCTTAGTATTTATAGAACATTTGCCACATACCCGCCACGTATTCAAAAATCAGTCTCTGCATGCTTTAGTGCAGTCCCATTTTAAGAGGTTAGAGGAGCGTACCTGGGAAGCTGGCAGTGAGGTGCTCCACCAGAGCCTCCTGGTTGACGGGCTTGTGGGCAGAGTTCATAGCAGAGATGGCCAGACACAAGATCTCTCCCAGAGGGATGAACTGTGACTGGCTGATAGGTGACATACTGATCGGAGACACGTCACCTGCAGAAGGAGGAGGAGGAGGAGGAGGAGGAGGCACAAGCACAACTGTGAGATCATGAATGAACAGCAGGCGCAGCGTGTGAAGCTATGATGTAATGGTCAAACAGCAGCAGTTTGAATGCTGCCTGGAACAGCTCCACCCCTCCTCTCTGCGCTTCCTTTAGCCTCCTCATTCCTCCTGTTTCTCGTAGGTTAGCAAAGCTGCAGCAACCGTAACCGAAGTGTGACATCACCTGAGTCTTTGAGACCTCGTTATTCCATTCACATCGTCTCACAAACAGAAAAAGGAAACTTACGCAATCCTTCAGAATGTCAAACCCAACGTATTTAAAACTGAACAAAATATATCTGAGTTGAGCACCACATTGAGAGCTTACACACAGAAATTCTGTTGCCTTTGTTGAATTAAGCTGGCTTTGCTGTCAGCAGTAGTGAGTAGTGAGATCATCCTACAACCAGACAGCCTGGCTTCAAGCCCTTTTGAGAGCAAACATCTGCCCTGCTGCAAGGTTGTAAAGCAAACCACTGAATCCACTGCTGCAGCATTGGTGCCGTATCTGACCCGGTCCTCTGACCTAAATCTGCTGATCGATGAGAGAATCACACGATACAATTTAGAAAATGAATCATCAAAGTCTCCATATTTGATTTCTAACCTAACATTATGTCTCCAGATCACCAACAGAATGAATGCTGCCTCGTTGATCAGTGTTTTAAAGTTTTGTTATCACTCACTATCCACACTTGTTTTAGATGAGCTGAAATCTGTGCAAGCCCCTGCGTCCTCACCACACTCGGCTGAATGGTCAGTTAAGCAACACGATGACGTTATCTCTGCTTAGTATCACAGCCCCTTAAGCTTTCTGTGGCTTCACACGGCTTTACTCGGTTTTTAGTAAACGCGAGAAAAGCTGGATCTACGAGTGAATTGGTCAGAAAAAAAACCCCTCCGTCTTGTGCTTTTATAGTATTTCATTTTTCTTTTTTTTTTTTGGTGTGGGAATGAGGTTGTAGTATTTATGTTTCACATGTTACAATTAAGCAAGAAAGATAGAAAGATAATATAATTTATAATACTATTTATAATAAAAGGGACTGAAAGGGTCTGATTTTCTTGGTAAGCACATTGGTCCAGGCTGTGCGATTCCCCAGGAGCACAAAACACAAAATATAAATCTGTCACAACATTTGGTGCAAAGTGATGCAACTAATGTATCCTACAATGGCTGAACTTTTGGGTATTCAGGAAAATATTATACATAATGAAAAAAAAACATTTTAATGGTACAAAATTAATTGATGTACATTTCTTCTGTGTTTTTTTTACCATTAGTTGCATTTATATTTTCAAATATGGGTCAGTAAATTTGAAGGAGATGTGAAAATATGTCAAGAAGTAAGAAAGTTACAGAGATTTAATTTGAGACACTGAGATATAGTTTAATGACTTTTAAAACAAATAGTGAAACAGTGTCCAATAGGGCCTATAATAAGAGAAAGCTTTAGCTTCAACAATTCAAAATGTTTCTCCTTCTTCTGTTTCTATGTGACCTCATTTGATACATTAGATAAGGAATGAAAAGGAGAAGGTTTCAACATTTCCTACTTGATAACATAAAAATATTGTCCTCTTTGAACTCTGCCCTTTACCCCCAAATCAAACTGTGTGTTTGCTAACGCCGAGCAGCTCTGCGTACAGAGAGGGTGGAGCCTCTGTAGGTGGGAGTGTTAGACTCACCTGGCGCACGATAACTTGGTGGGGACGGAGAGAAATGAGGAGGAGGAGGGGGAGGAAGATGCTGCTTCTGCACACGGATGTCTTTCTCGCTACGGGAGAGATTGTGCTCCAGCGGGCGTTCGGTAAGCTCCGAGCTGGGCCAGGCCCGCCGCAGATGGCTGCTGCGGTTCTTCTTCATCGTGACCCCTTTACCAGGTGGCCTTCACCCCCGGGGGCTTCTGGGATAAGGTGGGGGGTGGGGGGTGGGGGCTGTGGGGGGGTGGAATGGGGAGGAAGGGGAAGGAAGGAGGGAGGTGGGGAAGGGGGTGTGTGCAGGGGGAGGTCGACCAACCTCAGGCTCAGTGCCTCCCCCGCATCAGTAAGAACGTCCCGCTAGAGCGATCACACACCAGACATGGCAGGAACCAGTGTGCACCTTCACACACATACACACGTCTCATTTACATCCACGAGCAAGCTACAAACGACTGTGTTCGCACTGTAGTTGGTTGTCATCGGCTGCTGGGCTCTCCCAGGCTGATCTGGAGCGATGGCAGCGGCGGCGGAGGTGCAGGTGATTGCGCGAGGCATCACCCTTCCATCGGCATCAGTCCCAGCCACCATTTGTAGCATCCCCATTTGCATGCGTAGGGAGGCACATTACGTAGCCGCTCTGATGTGGGAGGAGGGAGCAGGAGAGAGGTGGGGGGGCAGGGGTAGAGATGAGGGAAATGGGGCATTGGAAGCAAGGAGGACGGTGAGGAGAGATTTCAGTGGAGGGTTTGGGATCCGCTTGTTCCTTTTGAGAAGAAGGTAACAGGGGAAGGAAGGGAGGGGATGGATGGATAGTCAAAGATTCAAGGCTTAAAGAGGCCCAGTCTTCGACAATAGCTCAATTCACCACAGGAGTGCTCGGCCGATCCCCGGAAAACAAAAGAGCCCACTTAAAAAAAAACTGAAATAAAAGCTCCATTCACCCTAATGGGCAGCGAAACCTCGATAGTATGCCAAGCACCGGAGACGCCACGTTCACCTCCATCTTTATCCGATCAAGCACAAGACCCCATCGTCCTTTCGACAACAGCACACCAGGAGAGGGTGGGGAGAAAAAAAAGGAGAGCATAGAAATAAATAAATAAATTCAAGAAAAGATATCCACCGTTTCCCGCAATCCAACAGAAGAAGCTCCCGAGCTTATCGCCGTAGCATCCATTCATTAACAGGGGGGGATGCAAACTCCAGTCAACGGCAAATCTCTTTCAACGCTAATGCTGCAGCTGCTCCCAGCACCTCCAGGAAGGGTGTGTGAGTATGTGTGTGTGTGTGTATGTGTGTGTACGTGTGTGTGTGTGTGTGAGAGAAAGTGTGTAAGCGCGCATCCGCCTGCTGCGCGCGATTCTGCGTGAGCATGCATGCGTCTGTGTCTGGGTGATTGAGGCTGAGGGGAGGGGAGGAGAGGATGCGAGCGAGAGAAAGAGAGAGAGAGAGAGAGAGAGAGAGAGAGGACATACATAAGGCAGAGAGGAGGGCAAATATCAACACCACGAAACACACACACACACACACACACACACACACACTCACACAAGAAAAAAATACAAATATTCAGCCCTCAGATGATGTCCAGGGAATAGCTCAGGCTCTGAATCTTTGGCTAAATTTCCATCCCCTTCCTCCGTCCTCTCGTGGTCCTAGCTCTGCTCTTGAAGGATAAGGGGCCCCTCAAAACCACCATCCTTCCCCTTTTTGTGTCACACCTGACTGTAACACCAAAGCTAAACACTTGTCGGGGCCATAACCAGAGAGGATCATTTTAAAAGGTGCTGATTTGTGTCTTCCTCATCAGTGCTTTCCACCAGTTGATTCAGTAACTACACTGTGTGGAGCTGTCAATGAAAAAGAAAAACCCAAAGCATCACCTTAATCACGTCTGGAGCGGCAGCTCCTGCTAGCTGCAGACTCCTGCTGACTCACATGTGTGGAGTGTGAATGGACGGTTGGAGCGACAGAATAAGGAGCAAAGTGAGAGGGCAGGACGGGGCACGGGTGGAGGGGGGACGGTGTCACAACCAATCTGCTCCAGTTCACTGATACCAAAGAGAAAGAGGAGAGGAAGGGAAGAAGGGGTGAGGAGGAGGAGGAGGAGGGGAAGAGCGACACCACGCCAGCCATTTTATTTCTCAGTAGTGCTGCAACAGCCTTTGTTGCCATGACGACGCAAGCCGATGATCTCATAGCTGTTACCTTTGAGTGTTGCTCCCTTAAAGAGCCAGCTACTCAAGATAGAAGCAGACAGACACCACATAGACAAGGACTGACTGTCGGTTACGCGGACAGAAAACACGCCTGCATCGCTGCTGAGAAACTGAGGTCCTTCAACATCTGTGGGAACTATAAGGCACAGCTACACTAACTGGGAGAAACAAGTAGCAGGATGTCCTGATAGTGGAAAGGCATTTTTCTGAAAAACAAAAACAAACAAGAATCCACTGCGACTACAATGATTTGAATTCTTGTTAGATGTCCCCTGAAAAATGCTGATGAGTCCAAATGTGAGGCGATGGAACAATTAATTGATTAGTTGGTTTGCCAAATTAGAAAATGAATCTGCAACCATTTTGATAATTGTTTCATCGTTTCGGTCATTTTTCAAGCAGAAATGCTTAACGTTAACTGGGTCCATCTACTCACATGTGAGGCTTCAACACTTAACGAAGAAAAGAATATATTTGGATTTTGTACTGTTGGTTGGATAAAACAAGACATTTGAAGAGTTCATTTTGGGCTATGGAAAACTATAATTCACTATTTTTAGAAAAAATAATTTATCGGAAATTAAAATAATGCTTAGTTGCAGCCCTAGAGGTGATTAATATGTATTTATTATTGAAGCAGGCTTTCGTAGGTTTACCAAGCATTGTGGTCTTAGAGCCCATAAAAACTAACGAAAATGAATAATGACATTTTGAAATCACATTGCTGTTAATCTGGCAAAAGGCTGTTTGTGGACGGTCAGCCATGCTAGCGGCTCCGTACTAACGCACTGTGGGGCAGTGCTTTGAGCTTAATGCTAATGCCAACACGCTCACAACGACAAACCCAGCATGTTGATGTTCAGCAGGTACAATGTTTACCATGTTCACCATCGTAGCTAGTGTGTTGACATGTTAACAAAACCAAAGTAGTAGACCCATTTTAATTTTGACCTGATGATGGCGTTAGATGAAACGGGGAACATGAATTTCTGTAATGCATTCTATAACAGACATTTCACTCTGAACCAATAATGTCAACCTCCCGGTGGTGCAAGATCAGGTGAGGACCAAAGTCAGTAGAATTCAATGTCAGTGGGACCATGAATGTCTGCGCAAACTTTTGTGTCAATCCATGAAATAGTTGTTGAGATATTTGAGTCTGGACCAAAGTTGTGGACTGACCGACTGACTGACCAACATTGCCACCCATAGAGCCATCGCAAGGGTGGCTTCAGGCGCAGTACATCAGGTCAGAGTAAGACAACAATAATCTGATGCAGACTGGATGTGTTAACGGCTTGTGTTACATATTACCAATCAGAACCTGTTTAGAATTAGCAATAAAATGTAATTAAATGAACCCTGCATGCCAGATAAATCCTACACGGGATACACATTGATGTCGTATTGTGTTTAGATTATATATCAATGGTGGGATAAAACTATCCTGCTGTTTAAGACAGTGGTCCTGGGCTGTCAGACAGTAAGGATCTGCGGCCTGTTACAACTTCCTTGCAAACAGGACCATTTTTGCCGGTGGTCTGCCCTCCAGTGGATCATTTATGACAACACATGTCGTTTTAAAGTAAGCTCCCTAGGCCAGACACTGAATAAAGGGACAAAGCAACAGCCTACATAACACATCCTGAGCTGACATTAAGATATACGGCAACATATCTGTCTGCTGCGTTAAACATTTCCCCCAATTCTCTACTGGGACCCTCCCTTTCCTTTCAATGGAGACCTGGGCTATAGCTGGGAATGCAGTGCAATAGTGTTTTCCTGAACAAATGCTCCACTTTTCCTTCCTTAAGAGCACACACTCCTCCCAGTCCATTGTTTATAGCCTGCTAACGGATATAAAGTCCATGAGTTAATCAGATTGAACTGTCAGTTTTAAAAAACACTTTGTTTCCACACAACTGAAAATCCACAACTTTTGTCTAAATGTATTAATCCAGCTACTTTTTGGCTCTCAACCCTAATCAAACATTCTCAGGCAGTTTGGGGGATAATCTGAATTATGTAAACATGTAGCAATCATATGATTCAGATGCACTATATGCTTCACAACACTATGGCTTCAGCCTTCTAAAACTTAAAGAAAACTTAGTTAATCTAGTGCTGTCTGTTAATATATAAGTGATGGAGATTTTACCCTGCAGCCTTAATAATGTCTGAGTAAACATGTACGACCATTGGTGTCTGTGAGTTCTCTTCCTGCAGTCTTTTGTGTAAGGCACATCTATAAAAATCAATTTTCAGATGCATTTATTTGTCCAAAAGCTTGTTAATAAAAGGCAATATTGTCATATCGTTTTACGATTACATATTATGCCAAATGCTGACCTTCTACACATTTATTTAATGAAAAGACTGTGGTGAAAATTTGTCTGAACTTTGTTTGAACTTGAAATCTTGACACTCCAGCTGAGAAAAGGAGTCACACATAAACTTGCAGCTCCTACCAGAAAGTCAATACTGTAGTGGTTTTTATCTGTATTCTATCAACACTATTCATTATAGGACATTTTCCATAAGAATAAACAACAACAACATTCCAATTATAGAGTCTGGCTACCACCAAAACTATCTGACTGATTTTTCAGAATGTTTTGCATGCTAGAGCTGCTTCAGGTGATCTCAAAGGGGTAAAATGGTTAAAATTTAACTGCTGGTTGAATTCACATGAGCTAAACTAGAGATTGATTATGCTGCCCTATAATGTGGTGGCCACACAGGTGAGTATGAAAAAACACACTGCACTGTTTCAATGACACAACAGAATGTCTTTTCATCATTGGTCCCGCTCTGAGTTGATTTCCGAGTTAATATCTGTCCTGGTTTCTGGGTTTAGTAGTGAAAAACACAAAACAAAATACTGCATATATGCTATGTTGGTTTTGGCATTATAGAGTCCGGTGAGTTATTAGCTATAAGTCAAACATTCCACAGCTTATCAGTGTTTGCTTCAGTAGTGTGAGTGCAGCTACGTCACTTCCTCTGACAGACAGACACAGAAAAACAACAGCGACACAAAATCACAATCTATTTTAAGCTTTACCTTTGGACTATAGCTTTTCAGTTCAATACAATCAATGTGCAGCAGCTCTATGTAGAAATCTGATAACATGAAAGGAGCCGTAGAAGTGTTTGAGCATTTAGTACGCACTAGAATTAACAGTTCAATCAGAACAATGAATCAGTGTTGTGCTTTAGCAGTAGGTGCCACAGGTTGAGTTGAGACAAACAAGTTGTGCAGCAATCCCAAACTTTGAGTTGAAAGTATATCTGTAAAATGATGTGCAGATACTGTTACACTAACACAAACTACGGATTCTCACCCTGGAACCTGTTTAGCAGAGGTGGTAAGCCACCCAGATCCTGACGCTTCTCGTCTTGTGATCGATTTAGTCATTAAATGCCGACCCAAGTACTCCATATGGAATTTGATGTGTGAAATAACACCTCTGCTCATTTTCCCAGAAGGTTCCTGCATAAAGGTTTATTAATTTGTCATGATGGTAGTGGAGGTGGTCCTTATTTCAGGTGAGATGGCCTACCATACCACCTCCACAATAAAACGAACCCCCGCAATTTTCAACTTTTATCCCTTTAAATTGCAGGACAAATGCATCAAGTGAACTTTAACGATATTAAGGCTTCATCAAATCTGCATTGCCTCTTCCTTTTGCTCTGTGACTTAGAATTGATGATCTAAATTGAGGCTCTATTGTGAAACAGACATAAATAAGGCGCTCTATGACATCCTGCACGCCTGTCCCGTTTCCGCACACACACACACGCACACACACACAAGCACTCAGATAGGGAAGCATGTGAGGGCAGTATGATGGGTGCAGCGGTTAGACTTGCAGACAATACCTCAAGTCTTCCAAACCTGTCCCGGCGCATACAAGAGTTATAGCCTTGTCAGAAGAAGATGAGTATGAATGTGGGAATGTTGATCTGGATTAGAGCTGGGCCTGGGTCCTGGCTCTGAGGAAGTCTACATGATATGAAGCAGCTGAGATTATAAGGTGACATGCTGCCTAAACTCCTCTCATTAGACTAGCTCAGACTGGTTTTATGGACCCTGCCAGCTAAACTGTTGCCTTGACTCAGAGAGGGAGTTGACAATATCATATAAAAACCTCAGGGAAAACTATTTTAACTCCCACTTACAAAAAAGGAGGGTCATATTAGGTTGGATGCTAAGCAGCAGGATTTGCCAGCTATTAAAGATGCGTTGAAATCAGCATGAAATAACCCAACAGAGCTCTGAAGAGCCAAAAACTAAATCTGTCAGAAAGGTATTTCGATTACAGACAGCCGACATGCACCCGATGGAACTGCATGGACAAAGAGAAACAGTGGGCACAAGTTGAAACTGAAGGGCAAGGGAATGACCGACACAACATGTATTTAGGTCTCACCACCAAAAAGTCTCGAGTCATTCAAGTCAGTCAAGAAAAGTCTTGTCAAACCAAATCTAAATCTCTGATAGATTGAGCCGTCTTGTAGAGTAAATATCGGCTGTGTTTTTACACATTGTGTAATTCACCCTGATGAAGAACCTGTGCCGAAACACGTTGGTGAAATAACAAAGAATCTTCCAATTAGTGTGCTAGTGTTGCCGAGTTTTTTTTTCCACATTTGGTTCTTTGTTACTTGAGCACCTAGTTGGCTGGTGAAGTCATGACAGTGCTCCCCTTCCACCAACCAAATCTCAAGACTAGTCCTCGGGGAAGCATCCAAGTCAAGTCACTTAGGTCTACAAAAGTAAGCTGCGGGGCTATTGCAAGTCTTTCAGGTCTCTAAGCGCTGACCAGTAAAATGACACAGTTTACTATTACTATTTTTATTTTATTGCCCCCGCGACCCGGCCCCGGATAAGCGGTAGAAAATGGATGGATGGATGGATATTTGCTGGCATTTTACATTATAAAAACCTGAGATGTGGATGTTTTTGCTATCAAGTCTCAAGTCAGCTCTAGTCTTTTGGGGGTCAGGTCTCAGGTAAGTGATGTCTGAGAGCAGTCAAGTCTACGTCCTCATTGTTGTGACTTAAATCTGACTGGAGTCCAAGTCTCAAGTCTTACGGCTCTGGACAGACATATAGGCTACAGTATAATGGGAAATACTGCTAAATGAAATGCGAGTTTAATGAGGCCCACAGGAGTTCAAAGTTCAAATCATTTTATTTATGTCATCTATAATCTCTTTGGTTGGAATCCACAATTTGCCAGATTAAATTACATGTTATTGCCACTGTTAACGCTTGTAAAGGCTTGAGTTTACTGCTATTGTCTGCTGCATTTTCTAAATGATATTTCTGTTACTGGTGGTGGATGAGTCGGCTTTTAATGCGCCTGTCTTTGGCCACGCTGCAAGCCAAACTTTCTATGCAAAGACAGCAGAAAAAAATTGTTTCCAAACACATGAATGAGAGCAAGTGGCAACCAGCCACTATGTAGAGGACTGCCTGCGCAACATCGCATTTTTACCTTTTGAGTGTAATAGCAGCATGGTAATTCATATTGTCTCTACCATTTGATGACCTGAATGACCCAACAAACCCACCTATGCACTTGATGTCAAAGCCCAGTGGTGGTTTCAGGGTCCGCCTGGTCCATCCGTTCCTGAGGACTTGGAGGTGAACCTCTTCGCCCTGAATCAGCAGCACGTGCTCATCTATCCAGCCGAGGAAGAAGATCTGGGACAGCGCGTGCGTCAGCGCCGGGTTCCAGAAATGCTGCATGTTTACGGCTTTGAAATTAGCGAACACCTCGTAGCCGGTGTGATGCTGTAACTTCTCGGGGCGCACGGCCGGTGATGACGATGGGGAGTCCTCCTCATCTTTTCCGCAAGCCTGCGACAGCACCAGAGCTAGAGAGTGAGGAGCTACGTGAAGGAACTTCTCCATTGCTTGCTTATGAACAGTCAAAGTGCACGGTGTCCCACGTGAAAATAGCAGAAAAGTGCTGTTTCTCAACATTGTTTAGACCACGCAGCCGGATAATCTTAACTGGTTTAGGCATGTTAAAGAAATTGACTACAGGGTACAAGAAAACACGCAGCGCTGATCCGCAGTCTGCAGCAGGGCGTTAGAAACGGTAAACCCAGGCGCTCCGCACGGCGCGCGCTGCAGCCAACTAACCCAGACTGTCAGAGAGCGTTAGGGGCCTATTTTCAGCCACAGGAGAGGCGAGGACTTGTGTTGCGTTCAAGGGCCACACGTAAACGTCTACTTTCCGCTTTGGAAGACCACCACAAGTCAGCCTTTTTGTTAGAAGTGATTTACCAATCTTGCGCTGTAATGTAGGTCTGTAAACGCAAAAAACACAGCAAAATAAATCTGGTAAAGGGTTGGTTCAACGTACACAACTGTGGCCAGAGAGAGAGAGAGACACCTGCAGGATTCAATGTAATATCGACTTCAACTATAACTTCATTACCGCCATCCTCAACCCCAGTCACTTTTCAACGGTTAAAACAGGACCACCATCAAAACCCACCAATATTATAAGGCTCATTCAGCTGTCTCATCCTGAGACTACTGGTGGTGCGTTTGTATTATATATTGCATATATTGAAATGTTAATACTTTGTCCACCTCATTTCCATATATAGAGGTGCACAAAGTATTATTTTTTTTACTATATAATGCAATCCAATACCACAAAATACAGCCTCAAAAACTACCAGAGTTGTATCAACACCATCAAATAAGTTTCACAAAGGTAGCTGCCTTAAAATACTAGTAGCCTATTTATTAAGGGGCCGCTGTACTGGATAATAATGTAAAGGAGTATCTCAAGTATTTGCGGATCATCTATTGTCGGGAAAGGAAGGGACATGAAGATGTTTAAATACAGGTGATTCGGCTCATTAGCACCTCCAACTGGAACAACTCACAATGAATGTGCAGTTTACAAATCAAGCCCACATTCATTGACACTTCACTGGGCAGCTGCAACGATTTGTGGATTAATTGATTGGCAGAAAATTAATCTGCAACTATTTTGATAATCAATTAATCTTGAAATCATTAATAAAAGTACTTTTTTGGCAAAAATGCTACAATTTTATAGTTTGAGGTAGTTCAGTCCGAGAATTTGCTGCTTTTCTTGGGCTTACATTGAGTATTTTTGGGTTTTGGACTGTTGGTTGGACAAAACAAGCGATCTGATGAAGTCACCTTGGGCTCAAGGATATTGTGATAACATTTTCAGTTTTCTAATATAATAGACCAAATAATGTTGTGTACATGTCATGCATGTATACTAGCAGCCTCAGGTGGTAATATTGAGGTGCACCTTGTTGAATCAGCATCCAATTTAGAAGTATATATCGATGTATCTCGGTGTTGTCTATGTGTCAGCTGTGCGCCTTTGTGTTCAGAACATCCAACAGCTAGTAAGGGGCCTGTTGTTTTTGAAAGCTACTTTAGGTTAAGTGCGTCTGCGCTGGCAGTGAAGGAATCTGAGGCCCAGTTTCAGTTGGCGCTGGGCCTCGGGATCTGGTGGCCCAGTTCTTCTCACCTCCAGGCATGCCAAATCTGGAGTAATCCTGCTTGTTTACACTCATGACAGCGTACACAAGTAGACCCTTTACTGTATTTGTAGAGGTTAACTCTTATAAGAGATATGAATTTATGGGAATGTGAAGCACTTTTAACTTTACTAACATATCTGTGGATGTTGGTGATCTTCACTACTGTTACAGTGTAAGAGCCAATAACAAAACCGGTATCACTGTAACTCAGAACAATAACAAGTGGTCTTTATTTTTCAGGAGAAACCTTACACCAACCTCACAGTGTAGCTGCTTACAAAACAGTGATATCACATAAAAGCCAAAAAGTTGTGTTCATAGCAGAATGTTGCATATATGACCTAAGAACTTGATTCTCAAACAACACTAACATAGCAAAAGTGATTTCTGCTAGTTTGCTTTAAATATGTACTCACAAATGACGAGGACCTGGATCAGTACACCATCAAATTGTGCTTTGTCTGTTATGAATCACTCAATGCTGATGGTTACCAGTGTTGGGAAAGCTACTTGGAAAGTGTAGCAAGCTAAGCTACCAGTTACCCAACACTGATGGTTATATATAAAAGTCTGACTCACAGTTCCACAACAGTTGACCGGAAATGATTTAAGTTAATGCCTGTAACTATTTAATGCAAAGTGAAAAGGCATCCACTTAACTTTAAACATAGCAGAATAGAAATAGATGAACTACTTCCAAATATGAAATGTATGTTGAGTTGACCTATCAAAATGTACTCAATAATAGCATCGTGCAAGTGGGCTGGCTTTACTCGTGCATGCTATGAAGCCTGACCCCCACTAATCTGAGGACATTTACAAATGTTTCATTCATAGAAATCCATATTTAGAAAAGAGACGATGAAAAAAAAAAAATTGAATTCTGAGCTTTAAAAACAAAAACAAAAGACAGCTTACCGGATGCTCTGGAATTTGCGACATTATCCTTTCATTTACCTACTGAGTGCAAGTGTTGCATCCATATAGGCGCCACACAACTCATTAGGTACTAATCCAGCGAATGATTGATGCTTTTTGGTTGTGCAACCATCATGTCAGATCTCACTACACTGACTCAATAGTAAATATAAAAAGATAGCAAGGATGTAAAAAAAAAAAAAAAAGAATACAAAATACAGGCACAGAAATGACACACATGATCCCGTCATAACGTCTTGCTTAGACATTCAAGTTAAAATAATCTGCTGACTCATAAAAAATGATGATGCTGGAAGGCACGAAGCCCATCTATGGTTTCATGATCAAACAAATATAGAAGGTCAAACTTCCTATCAAACCGGCTCCCAATATTTTTCCCTGAAACGTATATAGTGTAAACAGCAAAGAGGCATCTTCTGGTAGCAAATTGTGCGCATGGAATTACAAGGTCAATTACATTTTATCTTTAGCTTAATGATTTTTCAATGTTATTTTATG
Source organism: Coreoperca whiteheadi (assembly GCA_011952105.1). NCBI lineage: Eukaryota > Metazoa > Chordata > Actinopteri > Centrarchiformes > Sinipercidae > Coreoperca > Coreoperca whiteheadi. The sequence continues at coordinate 9,493,636 of CM022472.1, read as the reverse complement.
CTTCTATTTTACACCCACATCGTTTTTAAAAATAACCTTTTTTCTTTTAGGTTACATTTTTAGAATACAAATAGTTTTCCTGCAGGAATATATATTTTTATGCCTAATACCTCAGAACTGCACAAAAAGAACCTTATAATGCCAAGCTTGTGAAATGTGACAGCATCACACCTACTCTCCGAGAAATATGTAAGCTGAAGTTTCAAGCGATATTCAGTCAGAAAGGGCAAACTAAAATAATTCACAAACACCAACCAATACACATCCTCAAGCCTTTCTTCTGCAGATGAAGGCCGGCGAGGCTGAAGTCCTCGGAAATAGAGACGACATCACGGAGAAAAATACATCTCTTTGGTCAGCATTGACACAATGCAGGGAATTTGTTTCTTTGCGTCAAAGCCTGGTGAATTGGAGACAGACACAAACTCTACTGCCACCTTGTGGTTCACTCGTGTCAAGATGTGCTGGAGCTCCAATTCTTTTCCATATTTGGTGATCATATCACACAGTGACTGGATGAACCAGGACCCGGTCATAGTATTCCTCCATGAGTAGTAGCCTGTAGACAGATGAGTGACAAAATAAAGGGCGCATCAATACAATAAATAAAAAGGGTACAATAAGTATGCAAAAAGACCTGTGTTTGTGTGTATGAGTACTAACCTGGGGCTGTGGAGAAGGCATAGAGGAAGTCAGCTTCCACAGGGATCTTTGTAATGCCATCTTCTCCGCTGTCAGCTTCAATGCCTGCATCCAGATCAGTGCCTCTGCAAGCCTACTCAATGTGCACACAAACAACACAAGACCTGGTTACAGGTTAGACACTTACTGTAAGCAAAGCGCAAGGAAAAATAAAAGAGAAACTCTTGCAGTACCTGGATGAAGAAGAGCTTGGGCTTTCCCACCAGTGATCTGCAGCGATCGCCTCGAAAAAGTGATGTGAGGTACTTAAGTTCTATGGAGCCATCCGTACCGAAGAACACACCCTCATCTCCATGACTCAAAAGGACACAGACGAATGAGGCGTAGCAGCTGTGATCTTCCTTTGACACTGAAAATCGAAGTTTATTTGTGTAAAAGATTATATAAAAGACAGCAGGTGAAAAGAGTCAACAGTTTGGAGCCTTAGTATTAATTTGTGTGTGTACATTTCGGCCAAGTATTTTTATGAATTCTGCACCAAACTTACCATAAGTTAAAACCTGTTTCATCTGATCGACTGTCTGGTCATTGTAAATCTTCACTTTGTAACCCAGCTTCGTGAACACTTTCATTGCGTTGCCCGCATCTACATCCGTACCATTTCGTTGATTCATGCCTTTAAAAAACACAGATGTTTTCTGGTTACTTGAAGCACACAATGAAAAACCCCTATTGCCCCCGACAGGGGCTGTGTACATTATTCCTTTCATATCGATTGAATGTATTTTCCAGTCATTTTAAAATGGCCCTGCACACACCCCACACAGGTCATTTTAAATATTTGTCTGATTAGACCTGTGTATGATGCGTATGGACAATGCTTGATTGACATCTGCCCCTCGCCTGTCAACTTTATTGCACCTGTAAGGGTGGGACAAATGACACTGTTATCACCCGGTTAAACGGAGTGCAGCTGGCATACGAGGCAGAAGGTATCACGCCAAATCTCCACCAGCTGATAATCAAACAGCAGCAGGTGCTAGAGATGCTGTGATAAACTTTAATCTAATCGTTTTACAGCTTGTAAGTTTTGGCAAAAAACACTACAAAATCTTTTCATGTGAAAAAATGTTTTCATTGGTCTGTATTATTTTACGATGCTTTCGGTACACTTGGTATTTTGTTTACGTGCCGCACAGAGCCACGGATTCATGTCGGCATAAATCGGCTGAATTCAAATGTAGTAAAAACCACGCCCAAACCGGCACTGCGATGGTGGGGTTTTGGAGTGCACCCATTCTTATAAGTACATGATGTCTGGTGACCTCACACAAGCTCCACATGTCTTCCACCTAATCGGCCAGAAAAACTGAAAACGCCTACACAGGTGTAAATAACAAATTTAATTATGGCTGATTCCATTTGCTGGCTCACTGTCATGGCTGACAGGGACACTTGTTGAGTGCATCTTGTTGGACTGAGTCTGGATCTGACTTTTACTTACAGCCTCACATTGCTACATTTTAAAACCACACTGTGGTGCGTGATGTCAGATCCACTGTCTATCTGGAGCCCCTGGTTTCAGGATTGAACACCTCTCTAGTCTGATAGCTACAGTAACTGTGGTCACCTGCTCTGATTGATAAGAGTGAGGCTGTGGACCACAACTAGCCTGCTCACATTTACATTGGCTCTTGTACAAAATGCAACTGCAATTTCCTTGGAAATATGAGTGGGGGATTACCGAGTTACATCTATGCATGCGCAAATCTTTCATAACAGGAATCTTTACTTGGTAGAACAGATGGAAACAATCAAATGAACATTGCAATACAGGCTTAACCACTGCTGATGTTTACCCCACTGATATGATGTACTTGGTCATGGAACATTACATTGTTTGTAGACCAAGCAGTCATGCGTACTGCAGTTAGTCCTGCTAGACGGGTTAGCCGTAGCTGTAATGGTAGTCTTTATGTATCCTGCCACCCTAAAGCAAGACTACCAGAATAACCAAGTGACTTGGCCATTAAACAAATGCACAGAATTAACAGTCACATACACAGGATTCTCCACATCAAACTTGGAAGAGGAACCAATCGAACCATTGGTACCCATGTGATACGTCATACAAATCATTATGCAAGTCATGCGGTTAGCTGAACTTCCTGAAGGCCAGCGGCAGTACGCTGCACTGGGCGTTAATGAATTGTCTTCTCGTATTAAATGCAAAGGTGCATTCACAGGGATTAGTACAACTGCCTGCTGGTCCTCATTCCCTAAAAGGCAACATAAGGACATTCATGGGGCCAACTTGAACATCTAATTAACTGGCATGGGATGCAGTTAAATGGTATCCATAGCAACAAGTGTAGATTGGGTCCCATAGCACACCTTTAATCTCATGCGGTTGTGGATATGAGATAACTGGCCTGCTCTGTTGTACACTGAGATGGTGTTAGTCAGAAGCAAAGTCTCACTTTATGTTACTGCCCCAAAGAGGCAGCCTGGGCTCTCTCATACCACGATGGTTCTGTAGAAATATCTTTAATGGAGCTCACACAACTCCAGGCCACGTATCATCGGTCCTGCTTTATACAGCATGTTGGAGAAGGACAGGCAAACACTACAAATAATCACAGGTCCACCTCCCCAACACAAACTTGCCCCATCGTCTAGATATCTCACCATCGAGTTCAACCTAATCAACCGCTTGCACAGGGTTGGCATCACCTCACAATTACAGGCAGTTTCACAAGCGATGTCCCAGGACGGAGTCTCCTCCTCCAGCTTTCTGACAGGGATATCCTTGCACCAAATTAATCTGATCATAGCTGAGGGACCAAATGGAGAAGCTTGTGTACTGGGACCCCAGAGGCACCTCTACAGCCAGCTAACCTCTCACTCCTAATGCAGGTTTTAACATTTGAGCCAACTGTCCCATTAACCTTGGGCCAACTTGTTGGTTTAGTCTAGATTAATTATGCATTTCAAGATGGCACATTTTTAAGTCCCAGTGTGGCTTTTTCTGGACTGCTGGGAAATAACCCTGAACCCAACATCAAGAGAGAATGAACATATCAGAGAGGAACTCCAAGTAATTATCTTCATTACCTTGAAACTGTGAAGTATATTGTTATATTTGTCAAATATAACACATGATAAGTGAGAGCCCAACAGTTACTTTGTCTGACGAGTTATAAACCCCAGGGTATTTACTAACTTTAAATTAAAATGACACAGATTGAAGAAAAGCAAGTAAATAATCACCTTTGAGTAGATGTTACCGCCAGATGCTAGTTATTTTTTCTTGACATTATTAACTAATCATTTGGTGTTGTACAGTTCCAGCATAGGTAAACCATAAGATATTACATTTAAACCTGGTTCTGTACCGAATTGAATCTGAAAGTTAAAGTTGACCCCCACCCCGGACCACAAAGACCAAAACAAACACCTGTTCTTCGGTCAAAGTTCTTGTTGTTGATGATGATGCACTGGCCGATGCTGGGGAAACTCAGGCTGTACCTGAAGCTGCGGGAGCCGGGCTTGGCATCCACGTCCATGCGGGCAGAGGCAGAGGAAGACCCCTCTGACCTGAGGAGACGGCAAACCATAACACGGTCAATAATTCAAATGGAAGATAACAAAACGATACAAGTAATGCGCGACGACGAAAGAGCTCATTTTAGCTGTGTGTGTGTGTGTGAGTTGGCCTGTTTTGGTTCTTCGTGTGTGACATGAATACTCGATGCTAAAACAGAGCCACCAGCAGCCGCTGAAAGGTCGTAGCTAGCGGGTGAACGAATATGCTATTAACAGGCTAAATAACGAAGTAAGGAAGACCAACAGCTTCCTCATCTCCGCTAACTTGGGCAGGGACAATAAGCTTTTACAGATAAAGACCGCTAACGTTAACCAGCTAACGTTGTATTAACCGTCACTCACTCTTGTCCGTCGCCTCTCCGTGCGTCTATGGAGTCTTCTCCGGGTCCGTTTGCCGACATATTTGTGATTAAGCAAGTCGCCCACAAAGCACACGGTGAAATTACACACCCTGTACGACAAACAGCGAACCCAACAGACAAATAACGTTAATGCTAAGTGTTCGGGCAGTGGATGCTAGCCGCGCCTGTCTGGTAAACAAAGATGCTGATGTCACGCGGAGGTGCACTCGTCTTATCCTCCCACGCCTGCCGTGTGAGAGACGAGTCACACGGCACAAACTCCTCTGACGAGGGCCGGAGCCCGGGTTTTTTTAGAAGTACTGACGAGACACAAACAAGGAAACCTGTAACAACAACAAAAAATCTGATTATTTAGATTTGTATATTGTATTTATTCAATTAACTAAGATAAAGGTCTCTTTAATCACTCCACCCGGCCCACCCAACCCCAACTCTGAGGTCGAAAGTTGTCTCAAAGATGCTTCAATTCTGGTACTGAAATCTGAAAATTTATTCTTGTTGGTCTAAAGGTAGTCAAATATAAATAAGTACTCTGTAAAATACCCAGTGTGTTGAAGTTTCAATTTCAGACTGAAAACCCTAAAATACCCCGATTTTCCAAAGGAAATGTGGCCCTGCTGGCCTGCTCCTGATGTTACTGTACTGTTTGTTGCCTCAAGATATCTGGATGCATATAATCTGTAGTTTTTGTATTTATAAGTGGAGATTTCAAACTTAATTGTTGTTTTCTCCCCTAAATAAACTCTACTTTATCTCATCCTGGAGTCACACAATGTTATCACACGCCTCTAGCTGTCAGTCACATACAGTATGGATGCATTAATCAGATGTTTTTTTCACAAAGATGTTCTCTATATTCTGAGAGTTAGGCCGATTATTATAGTTTTGCTCTCTCACAAAACCCAATAATCTATAGCCTAAATAGTTAGCCAGTCTATCTCACCAATAAGATCTGTTTCCATGGAAAGCAGAAGTGGAATGTAACTAAGTACATATACTCAAAAGTACAAATGTACTTGTACTTCAAATAAAAGTACAAGTTACACAAAGCATCAGTACATACCCATTAATACATTATAATACTCTGAAGTGGCCCTTTTGCACAAGTCAGTTTACTACTTGCTAATAGTACTTCTACTTCTATTTTATTTCAATATAATTTTAGGTGCAGGACTTTTACTTGCAATAGGGTATTTTTACATGGTGGCATTGCTACTTTTAGTTATGTAAATGATCTTCTTCCTTAACTGATGGGGACAATGACAACTGGCTATATAATGAGACCAAATGAAGCTCATAATTGTGGTTTAACCATAGGCCTTTTTCACGAAAGACATTTTGACAGTGTCACAGTAGGAAAAGCACAGGCGTAAATAATAAAGTGGATGATGGCTGAATTCCATTTAGCTGCTTCAATTTAAGGGACCCACTTATTGTTAGTTAACCCACGCACATTTACTTCCTTCTCCTAGTATGGCCTCGCTAAATTTTTCCAGGCCTATCTTTTCAAAAGGACCCCTATCAGCTACAGGATGTGGCAGATTAATAGCTGAGTAACTACACAGATCACATGGAGCCACACATTTATACCTAGACATCAGTACAAATATTTCCCAGTACAATATGACTTATAGTAATTAGATCACTATTTGAGTTTGTATTTAAAACTCACTGAATTTAACATCTGGTTGTTTTTATTCCTTATTTATTTGGCACATGGGTGAGTATTCGGCCAGCCTGCAACTCACGTAATTCATGTGGTTAACACTGTCTATACACTAGTGTAAGAAGGTTAAAACAAAAACCTTTTCAAAACACTTACTGACTAGTAGGAACCATTTGAGATACTTTGTTTGGGAAAATCAAAAAACACCAAAGATCTGCACTTCATTTCAGACTTTAATATTGTCAACCTCTAACACAATCCTGCTAAGAAACTGCATGGGAGGACAGAAAAGGTGAAAAGTATGCTCAGCACAGTGAGTCAGTACATATGCATATTTTTACTAGTGGACATATTTTTGTTATTACTGAACATGGTTTAGGAAAAGTTTTCAAAACAAACTCACAAAATGACAAACGCTTCAGTAGCCAGTAGTGGGATGTAGTGACAGTCTCCACAGTGCAGGGCAAAAAAACAAAGACAAAAAACAAATCATGTCTGGAAACAATAAAAGGGGTGAAAAAGGTAGAAACATAAGAAAAAAGTTGAACGATGGGGCTACGCAATTTAGAACAGAGCCTAAAGTCAACATTATATGTATGTCGAAAAAGACAGCACAGACAGAAACCTGTGCACTCATTCTGTAATTTAAGCTGCCCATTCCTCACACACACACTCTTCATCATCTACTTAAATGATGTATCATGGTAAGGAACAGTTCAAATAAAGCTATCCTAGCTGGTAAAGGGTGACTCATGGTAACATGGTACACTCAGCTCAGACAATGAAAATGCATCCAGTTCTGGGAAAACAATGAAAAAGACAAAAAGTGCATCACCATTAGATTCTCTATCAATATAACCAGTTAATATCACAATTACTTTGCTATTTTATATATTTACAACATCATGTTTTGTGATCTTCATTTTCAGTGTCCTCCTTTTAAGTACACTTGAATATAAAATGAAATTTAGATTTTCATCAAAAGCACAGTCCTTCCACTCGTATGACAAACAACAACAGAGGCAGATACAATGACAGAATTCAGTTTTTGCAGTTTTAGCGTTCTAGCTTCAAACATTTCAATTCGTGCCACATGTATACGCACTGAGGCACTCTTATTGCTGTCTGTTAGAAATCTCCACTCGCAACACACAAAGACTAAAATAACCTCAATCAAGAATAAAGCTATGATCAATACGTTTGAAGGAAAGCAGGAAGACAGAAGCACTTGCCTCACATTTCCCTTCACTAATCATCAAGCCAGTAGAAATCAGCACACAGCTGAGTGACAACTTGGAGCAATGTGTGTAATGTTGACTTAAGAGCAGCTCCTCAACTGTTCAAATGGCGAGCCTCGAAATTTACTTTGAAAGCAGAACTGAAACGGTTGATTCAAGTATTAGTAAGAGCACAAACTTTAGGTATGAAAATGCAAGTCTGACATTTATGTACTTGGGTGGAGAATCAAAATAGACTTAACACATTTATCTTAAACATAAGGATTAGGGTAAATCGCATATACAATTTCATCTTATGAGGCTCTTGCTCTCAATGACCTGATCAAGAGCTGCACTATTTATGGAGCAACTTAACACCCAGTTTTAGCTTGAGCATGCCCCCTTCACAAATTTAATAAATGCCTCCGCAGCCCATCCTATATTTCAGGGGGTTGGGCGTGGGAGGTGCATGTGACATTGCCTTGTAGTTCAGTGGCATGGTGTCCCACAAAACATAATAGATTTTTCACAGGTTTTTGGGGGGTCCAGAGGACAGAATTACTGGGCTTTATCTGTAAAAAAAAATTAAAATTACTTTTGTTGTAATAAACATTATAGAATTGGAACAGGATCAATTTACAGTGAAATAGAGTGAAATACTGTACATGTAATTTATGAACTCAGAAAATGTTGTGTTAAGGGAACCCCCCCCAAAAAACTAATAAAAAAGACAGAGTTCTAGATGTATTTCCTATTTTCATTGGTACAAATTTGTTTGGTGCCACTATTTCAGTTCATATAGCATTCAATAGGGTATAATAAACATACAGTATATTCTATTATAATTAATGTGGTACAAAAAGAAATGTCATTATTCTTCCTCAATAACAATTTTTAAATGCATGTATGTAGCCATTTAAGACCAACATTTAGAGATTCTTAATATCACCAAACCAGACTTCACCAGGCCAATATATGAGAAGTGGCATAATCATAATGAACTACTTTCACGCCTCTTCACCACTATCGTGTATTTTACAGGCGGATCGGGGTGAATGTCTTGGTAAAAAAAACAACCAAAAAGAAATCACAAAGATACTTGAAACGGACAAGTTGAGTGCAAAAATGAAAAAAGGCTAATATGTAGGTATAGTTGTTGTTTCACTTCAGGGAATAAAGTAGCACCACAAATCACCATAGATTCAAGGCAAACTCAGTTTTTATCTCTCCTTTATCAGAACCACTGAAGCCCATGTATCTATGCATTTGATGTGGTCTGAAACGGATATAGTGAATATTTACTGTGTGAACTATTAAACACGTTGGGTGTGATTAAACTTTGACTTACGCTATTGCTGTGCTGGGGAAGCTGCACTAAATTCATAGCTATGTTAATCATAATCCAGAATGCACAACAAAAACAAACATAAATTACATGTTAGGTAGTAGCTCACTCTATTCAAACCTTGTATATTGTAAGATGTCATCTGGATGAATTATTCCTTTGACAGTAGTGCTTCTAAAGAAAACTCAAAATGACATTACCAGAATAACTTGTTGCCATATGCAACTCAAAGGCTGTACCAGAGAACCAAAGAACAAACAGTGGACCAAGACCAAGATAAACATTAGTATTTGAGAGGCAGTGAGAGGGAATTCTGAACACTAATCAGCTGCAATGGTACAACAATGCTACGATGTGCACTGTATCTAGGTTGAAGGTGAAGTCCAGATGCCCTTAATCCTGAGCAAATCACTGCTGGAAAAGGGCTGAGAGGGGTGATCAGTTGAAGCTACAGACATTTAAGACTGATTCTCCATAGCTGACGTATGGTAGGTCACCTCTTACCATCTTCTCATTTGTACAACACAGAGGAGAACAGGCCGACTCGGCTTGGATCAGAAGATGTCAGGGCACATGTCCCAGCTGCCTTGGTCCTTCGCCTCCCAGTAACCGCCCTTGTAGACGTGCAAGGTCTCTCCGGATGCGGGGTCGTCTAACTTCTCAAACCACAGTGCTTGGTAGTTGTCTTGATGGGCGCCTAAACGAAGAGAAATACAAATCTTTTACCAAGAAGCTTTAGAGGGACCTGAGGTGAGGGTTGAGAAGCCACTGAGCCATGACAACACACCGTGCTTAAATGAAGCTGATATGCCCTCAGATGGTTGACTAAGAGACAGAGATATTTAATGTTTCTGATCGCTTGGTCTTCAAATGCACCTTATTCAAACCGAAAACCAAACAAAGGAGGCGAATTATAGATAAGTAAGATGAAATCACCAATTTGCTCCTCTGCCATGTGCCATGCGGAGAGAACAAAGCTCACAACTAGGGCCACAGTATACTGATCAATGACAGACAAAATGCTACTCCAAAATAATAATATAAGTACTAGGTTTGTGCCAATTCTAGTCGGCTACAGTCCTCTATAAGGTTCCCTAAAGACTACCAACACAACTCTAAAAACCTAAATAAAACCGGGGATAATGGAGACCAACGCTAAGGTTACTTGCTTTTGACTTGAGCTCCATAAGGACCTTCCTTGCCTTCCACTAAGTAGCAGTAGTAGTAGTAGTAGCAGTAGTAGTAGGATGTAAAGAGGAAATGATGGAAAATGAAAAGAGGGGTTTTTAATCTAGATTCAATTCCTAGAAAATTTGAAATTATTCACACTGTACATGTTATGTCATGATCAGAATACTTGCTTAGATAAGGGAGGAGCGATGGTCCATAAGGGGCTGAAAATAGAAAAATTAAGGATGAATCTTTGAGAGTTACGACATAAACGATTGGGTATGATCTGAAGACGCAGATACAAAGAAGAAGAGAGAATGAAATGTAAGGGGCTACTTGCATGCAACAGGTGTATGAGGGGGAGAGTCCTCTGTGTCTGCTGAACATTAGTACAAAAAGAAAAAGATGTGAAACCCCAACTCACTCCAAAGTCCACACAAAATTCTTGTTTATGGTCATTTTAGAAGTGCTGTGTGTAGCATTTTAAGCAAAATAGGCTTGTAAAAGATACTGCGACAGCTACACGTAATAACTGTAAACAAAAGGCAATAGTCGGGACACATGTTTGACCTCTAAACCATACGTCGCTTCTTGTCATGAGGACCTCAGCATCTTAAGGTCAAGATTTTTCTTTGCTATGGTTGTCTGCACTAAACTGCCCTCTGCCCATTTGTGCTGTAAATCAATATAATTTTTTTTGCAATAAAACTCGCAGGTGATTTTATCTGACTTGGTGGCAGTGTAGGTGCTGATACAAATTCTCTCATTTGCTGGTCTCAGCTGTTTACGTGAATCGTATTTCTTGACAAATGATAAAGATTTAGTGATGAATGTGTTTAGTTTTGAGTAATCTATGACCTCGGTCAACCTGTCACTTGTAGCTCTGTCCATCATGAACAAGAACAGTTGAAAATGCTTAGTGAGGGAATCTTGAGCGCCTTGTTTCAAAGTGAATGTGACACGAAGCAAGTTGTTTCTCCACAAATATCAGCACTTGTATGAGTAACTGTAATGTGACTAGTATTGACAAGCAAGCCTACCAACCTCACATGGATATATATGGGTCATTTCTCACTCACTGCTCTGTTAAAATGCTACACAAAGCACCTTTAAAAGTACATATTATGTAAAGCTGTGAAGTGATACTTGCTTTCATCAGAAACCTCATTTGCTTCTGTGCCAGTCTCCTCTGCATCAGCTAAATGGAACAGAAATGGATGAAGGGGTGATAAAAGGTGAATGAAGTGTTTGCAAGATGAAAGTAGAGGAGTAGAACACATTTAGCACCTTCCTAGAACACACACACAAAACATATTGTACATGTGTTTCTGCATCTAGCGTTAATTTATAGTGTTGATCAAGGGTGGGAAAAGAATACAAGAAGAGTACTTGCTTTTCAAGGGTGAATCATTGATTGAATCCTCAGTGACAGCTTAGGGTTGAGACAGAGACAAGCAAACAAGGTATTCCAAGACAGACAAAGTGGTCAAAAAGATGAATGGATAGAAAAACACTGGATAGAAACACATGACAAAGAGCTAAACTCCAAAACAAAGCTAATTTCCTTCTTTCTTTTTTTTTTTACCTTCCTCAGGTGAGCTGGCTGTTTTAACAGCCTCTCTCTCCCTTTCCCGACGGGTGGTGCGCTGTTTCTCTTCTAGCCTCTGCTTCTCCGCGTTAGCCTCATCCCAACGGCCATCCTCCATTAACCGCTGGTCAGGGCGCCGGCGGCTGTCTGTTGGCGCCACTCCCTCTTCAGGCTCATTGAGCGTCAAGGCCAGTGAGGAGAAGTAGTACATGTTCTCTGCTCCCTCTCTGTAAAGTCATCACCGTAAAAGATCAGAGGCACAAAGCTACAACACTTCACATACTTCCCTGCCTCTACAGCTCCATTTGTTTTAAAGCACTTTCAACTTTCTCAATACTACCAATCTTCTTTAAAACCGAAACTCACGGTAAAGGGTTCTTTGTCCAGATTTCTTTGGCTTTGAGGGTCTGATAGACAGTCCTCTGTTTGCCTTCAGTGCCGTTCTCGCCTTTACTGCTCTGCATTACCCTGGAAAACTCAATTTTCTCATCCCAGGTTCCTGATAGCACATAATGGGCCTTCCCATCCTTATCCGTTACTACTCCTGTCACCTGAAAGACAAACACAGTTTCCAGTTTAGAGTGTAATGAAATAGTCCACGGTGGGCAGTGCAGGGATTCACATTCAACTTACACTCAGTGGCCTCCTTATTACATTGTACACCTGTCCAATCTAATGCAATTCAATACAACAGCTCGGCCATAAATTCTACTTGAAAAAATAAATAACATTAACATTCATCTCTTTGGCAAAGGTAATCGGTCATATTTTGGATATAAGCAACTGAGTGAGGAAACAAAACTTAATTTGTACATCTTCCTGTATAGACGCATGTCAGCTCTGGCTTTACATACAGTAAGTGCTATATAACAAAAAGAACAATATAAAGAAAATGACCCACCTTTCTTGGTACATCTCTGGAGAAGTAACTGTAGGGAGCAAACTTGAGATGGCAGCGATCTCCTGTCCTGTGGTTCACCACATCTATCTCCCCTGACTGGAAGGGGACAATGGGAAGAGACTAAATGTTTTGCTGTTGAAGACTTAAAGCTAGTAGAACGTTAAGCAAAGACATGTATGTCATTTATTTATCCCCAAGTAGTGGCATTAAGGTTTTGTCAGTTGTAAATGTACCTGGTCAATCCATAATTTTCCAACAATGATGTTGTGTACAGTTGTGGTCACTTTCTTCCAAGAGTAGTGATTGTTGCTCTTGTCAAATAAACACTGGATGGAACCTGGCGATAAGAGAGGGAATAATGTTAGAGCTGGCAGCAGTCATTGTTAACCTGCTCACCCAAAATATAAATGCCATATTCCATAGCCATGGTACACACTAAGGTGTGAGTTTATATATAAGATAGTGTGCAGAAAAAAAAAAATCTTTTAAGATCTGCGCAGTGACAAGTTGACAACCACATTGGTGACCACCCTATTGACTTCTAGTGAAAAAACTACCATGATTGTAAGCAGCTGTCACACCCGAATTGGCAGGGTGGAATTTTTCTTGCATACTATAATGAAAGCATAGATTGCTTGAGCTTGCCAGACTAGCTATTGTAGGTAGTGTCATCATTTACCAACAATAACTCTTGCTAATTCCCAGTCATAGCATATATCCTCTGTTCTGCTTTTATTCTTTCAACTATACAATTAGAGATACTCGGAAATGCACACAATCAATTTTCCCAATTATAAAAGATTAACAGTAAGAGCTGAGCCCTGCTGGCTGTCTCAAACTGGTTTGTCATAATTAAGTCTCACAATTCTTCAGGTCCTAGATGAAACCCAACACAAAGGGAAACCATTCTACCCTCCTACATTCAAACAAGCAGACTTCTTTTTCACACTGATACAAAACGTGTACTCTTCAGGCTTGCTATTCGGCCTGCATGCACTCACCCAAAGGCATGATAGAGAGATATTTTCCTCTAAACTTGCTGGCCAGGGTAATTTCTTGTCTAAGAATCCAGCCCTTTTCGGAGAGAGCATGGTGAGCTGCAGCAGGTGGGTGGTGGCTCACCTGAGAAGAGGCGAGGGCGGTGGAGAGAGAGAGAAGAGACAAGGTCAGTATTTGACCATCGCAATTATGCGATGGCTTAAGACTATTCAAGTAAACATGCCTGCATAACACAATTCAAGGATTTTTAATTTTTAAGACTGGAATCTGGTCAAACATGTGGGCGGCTGTGGCTTGGTGGCGGAACAGTTGCCTGCCAATTGGAAGGTCAGCGGTTCGATCCCCCAGCCATGCGTTGAAGTATCCTTGAGCAAGATACTGAACCCCAAAAATGCTCCTGAAGCTGCGCCTTCGGTTTGTGAATGCTCTCATATGTAAGTCGCTTTGGATAAAAGCGTCTGCTAAATGACTAAATGTAAATGCAAACATGAATGTGATCCTGTAGTAGAATGGAAACAACTATAGTCTGCAAAAGTTACTTGTTACATGTGTGATGCTGCCCATTACATGCGTAATGGTTACAATTTTAAAACATTTCCAGGGTCATTTGCGACATACCTGTTCACAGAGAGAGCGGTAGCCACACTCCTTTAACCGATCAAGCTCAAAGGTTTCTCCCAGCAGAGGATTGAAGGGCTTTCCTGTACGGTGGACAGTGGTGGAGTAGGAAGAGACTGTGAAAGCGGCCACATAACACATCTGCTCTAGAGAGCTCTGACATTTAGCAGCCTTATCCAGCAGCTCGTAGTACTCCAGGTCTTCAGATAGACGTTGCAGCATTGAGAGAGGCTCATTGAAATTCACCTAGTAGGTACAAAGTCACAGATGGAAGAAGTCTGATTACTTCTTATTACTTTCACAAGGAAAAGCCACTTGGATACCAACAAGAGTACATGTTTCTTACAGGCATTGGTATCTTTGAGAGCTCCTTTCCAATACAGTTCTTCATGATGCTCCACAGATTGAGGTAATAGTTTGGCTTGTCGGGGATACGAGTCCGTCTTTGTCTAACTGGCTCGAGCTCAAGGGGCTGTGGAGACTCTGGATTGGATGCCAAAGACAGTTCATCGAACTGGAAGAAGAGAAGGAAAACAGCCTTAAGGGTCAGGTGACTGTGGTGTGTTGACAAGCAGAGGACAGGCAAAGTCAATACAAATCAGAACATGCTTGCAATAACAAACTTAACACACATTTACCGACTGATCGTCCATTCCAGTCTCATTGCTGATCCCACTAACGTTGCTGCCAGATCTCCTGGTGGACAGATAAACAAGAAAGCAGAAACTTAAAAACAAAAAACAGTACACACAGAGAAAATCACAAAAAAAACCCAATAAAAAAACAAGGTTGAGACAAAAAAATTTAACCAATGACATTTGAAAAAGAAAAACAGTTAATAACCTGTGATACTTAGGGTCAGCAGGGACAGTAATAAACTCTGCTGGGTCTTCCATGGCATCAAAGAACTCATTGTCATCATCCTCGTCACTGGCATCACCTTTTCCTGAAACACCACCTAAGGCCAAGAGAGACGGTGAAAGAATAAATGCCTAAATGGCTCAACTGACCTCCGTTGATTGGTGGAGGTATGTGGCATGGCGAGCTTGCATTGAGTAACATCAAGGATCCAAAGACATAAGTTCAGTGGGGCATGAGAGCTGTACCTTTGTTACCTAAGGCAGGATTGCTGAATGAAGAGGGGAGAACTGTAGCTCCTCTGAAAGCTCTTTCCAAGTGGTTGTGCTGTTTGGCCAGCTGCTCCAGAGTCTCCTCCAGCCGTATCCTCTGGTCTCTTTCAACCTGTAAGGCCTTCTGCCAGCGCTTACTGTGGCTCTGGGCCAGGGAGAGGAAGTCTCTGCATGCCTTGGGGAGCATGCAAAAACAGGCAATATTTCAGAAACAGAGTCAACAACAATGTTGCGCGTTCCCAAGGAATTAACAGTGGGTTGACTTACATTGATCATGGCATTAGAGGTGATTCTGAACAGTGTGGCTCTCTCTGTAACTTGTCTGATCTTTTCCCCCATTTCCCCTCCGGCACGAATCCCCTCCAGTTCTGACAAAGACCTGTGTGTGTGTGGAATAAAGGAATGAATGGATGAAGGAGCAAATAAACAGGGAAACAAAATAAGTATATTACAATCACCCTTCTTTTCTTTGGATACCATTGTCTTTTTTCTTAAGTAACCAAACTGCTCAGTCTGATAACCGATACCTTTGGAGGGCAGACCCATGCTTTACAATGAGATCGTTGCAGGTGGTGAGGTCCTCCACCTTGCTGTTGAGTGTGCGCAGTGTGGACTGGACTTCTGAGTTACGGCAGCCTCCACCCTGTCCTGAGGTCGGGGGCACTGCAGGACAATCGTCACCTGAGTCATCTGAGGGAGAGAACAGGGACGATAATATGAACAAAGTAATGTAAAAATTAAATGCTTTACACACAGAGAAATACACACATTTGTGCCTGGCATAGGTGCTGCTGTATACACAGTTTAGACTTTTCGACGCATTTTCATATTCTGCCTCCAGCATTCTCCAACATATTTGTTTTCCCTCTCACCAGATTCAGCTTGCATGTGGACGGCCTTTGCCTTGGCGAGCTCCAGAGCAGTGATCCATCGCTGGCGCTCTACTTCTGAGCTGGCCTTCAAGTGGTAGGTCTGCGCCCCTCCGTTGGAAATGACAAAATTGCAGGAGTCCTCCACAGCAATATTGGCTGTGGCCAAGTTGATGGTGCCTCGGCATGTGTGGCCCATCTCTGCCTGGGTCCTGAGGACAAACAGAATGAAGGACTGTCAAATTCAGAGTTTCTAAATCCCAGTTTGGTGAAGTAAGACTTTTTTTTCTTTCTTGTAAGGCAACTGTATATTTGCTTTAAATTGTATATAGAGCGCTATTTAAGCACTTATTTGAGAACACTCCTCATTTAAATTACCTTAAAAAAAACACTCAGTTGTTGCCAAAGAAAATTGTTATAAATCTATTCTACTTTATGTTAAACATTCAGCACACGTAATAACATAACACCCGTCTCTTAGGTACCACCTTGGCTTCCTGTTAAGCCAGGGAAAAACCCTGTAAATCCATTACCTATCATTACTAATTCAGTCACATACATGTAACTTACCTGTAGTAAGACAGCAATCCATTGCTCAGAACAAACCAGCGTCTCTGGTAACCTTTAATGTAGTTAGTCCATTTGAAGAGCCAACCCTTGTAAGTGTCTCCAGGGGTCGGAGTAGGGGGCTTAGGCTCCGACATCACAACAGCCTGTGGTTTCACTGGGCGAAGTTAGAGCCTATGGGAACAATAACCTAATCAGGATTTGCATTGATATTTAATGTTTGGCCATACTTTTCAGTCTGCTGAATGTGCATTTGACACATGAAATGTACGCACAAACTGGTCTCATGGTTGCTTCAGAGGAAATTGACTTGTTAATGTCAACACTCTTTGACTAGATTCATAAATTAATTTATCATTATATATAACGTTATATATACACATACATATAGCATAATAATGTGTTTGTATAACTTTCGGATTCTTTAAATTGGAAGGAAACTGTTAACATCAACAACTGCTGATCTATGGATAGTATAGATACTACACCATTAACGTTGCAACAGCTATGAACGTTAGCTAACGTTATGTAGTTAAAACCATCGAAGCCACCAAACATGAATTAGCACACTGAGCTCTGTTTCTATAATGCCTCTATGGCAGTTCGCAGCTTGGACTTTACGTTAACGTGGAATCGGCAAATTACAACATAAGGACAAATGGAGTAACGTTAAGTCAGTAAACTCCTAATAATCTGTTTAATGTTAGCCAACGTCTAAGGTTACTACACTGTAACGGCAACTCTTAAAGACTGAAAAAACACAGCTGAATACCGGCAACAGTCATCTTAACCCACCAGTTATTTTTCCAGGAAGTGTCAAGTAAACATGGCCTGGTATTGGGAGGCACTTCGAGGAACAAGAAGCCAATTCCAAACATCAGAGCTACTTAAAACAGTCGTCCGTCACTAAGCCTGCTGCTAGCTAAACAACAGGAAGCTGTCACACAGCCTGACACGTCGCAAGACGATGCTAAAGGTAATTTATTAACTGTGCAACTCTGTTTATTGTCAGATATTTGAAGTGACATTAAGACACTATCATATTTTGGCGACGCTTACCCTTACCGTGCAAGACTTTTAGCTTTTACCGGCGTGCATGTCGTGCTGAATAAAGCGATGTTAGCTCGCTAGTGTTAGCTTTGCTAACTACTTTCATGGATGTATTAAGGAGGACTACTTCGCTACAGGTTGTGCAACAAAAAAGCGTCCGGTTGAGCCCCGTAACCGTCAACGTTAGTTCCGCTGCGGACAGGCGACACTGAAACAAAACTGAAGAAACTAACGAAAAAGGATCTGTAATAATCTCATACCGATGCTTATGTGAGCGTCTGAACGAGTGTGCGTATTTTCTCGGTAGTAGTAAAAGAAATCTATTAATACATTTTTCTGGACAATATCAACACTGTTTTTAAGCAAAAGTAAATGCTTGTTTATGTTTTGGTTACAATTCAATGTAATTATAACTACATTAATTTGAATCTTTCTTTTAAATTGAGAGGGACGCCCTGCAAGTGATCTCCCTCCACTGTCATGGGCCTTTTCACAAACCCTTCAGAGGCTGCCATCGACTATATAACAATTCCACCTTTTTTTGGACAGTTTCTGATGTTAACTGTGGATCAATTCCACAGCTGTCGGTTTATATTCTCTATAATTTGCTGTCAGTCAACAAAATTCAAAAGCTAAATGAAATGTGTTATCTACTTTTGCTACTTCAGAACCCAAATTTGAACTGCATTTGAAACCTTGTTTGACAAAATACTTCTTCCCCTTGTTCGTTACTACTGGACCTACTCCTAATCAAATGCCATAAAATGTACAATAGCCAGTCATCACACTAAACAAAGGTCTTCAGAATTAACACTAAAGATAGTTACCTTCTGAGTTACTCTTCACCTTTTAAATTTGCAACACAGAAAATTAAAAACATTTCTCTCATTGGTATTCACTTTATTGAACAATGATTTACCACAATGAGGCTTGTATGAATTAGGCAAGAAATTGAAGAAGTTACTTTACTTAAAACATCCTGTGTGTGTGTGTGTGTCTCAATATATGTTTGTTTTAAATGATAATTCACTCTTCCCCCAAAATTATTTGGTGATGGTGTTTGCATTCATACTTTTCCCACTCCCACTAAGCACAATATATGGTGTTTTCTGAGATTTTTGCTTCTCTTGAAGCAAAGCCACCGTCCCAAGAGGAGTATCACTGCTGCTCATCTTCTTCAGCAGGGCCTCTTCCTCCAACTTTTTCATCCTCCTCTCGGTCTTCATCTTCCCAGACCCTTTCCCATGGAATCGATGTGAAAGCTGCCTGAAAGCTTCTTTTGGCGTAAGCTTCCGCCCAGATTCATCCACATACTCGATCTTGACGTCAGGCTTATAGCTCTCCTTCTCCTTGAAATCTTGAGTGAAGCCTCTGTATTCTTCTCGGCGACTGTATTTGTCATCGAAGCCCATCTTGTCCTCAATGCAGTAGTTGTCATTGGGCAGGGCGCCTTTTGGTGCTCTGACACGGGCTATCTTCTGCATTTGGGTGTCCAATAGACCTTTGTTTTTGCACAACAGCAAGGCAGCAGCAAGGCCGGAGTTGACAATTGGCTCTTCATCCAAAATAGTAGCAGAGGCTGTGGAGAAATCTGGTTGTTTCTGCTCTTCATCCAAGTTCACTGTGCTCCAGCCAACATTCTCATCCATTTCTGAGTCTGAATCTCCAGCATCATCTTTCTCTTCTTCCTGTTCAAAGTCCATAATGTCTTCTTGGTCCTCTCTGTTACCTGACAGCCCGTATGTTGGAATATCACCCAGAGTTCTGCAAAACTCTGAGGTGGCGTTGAAAACAATGTTGTTCTTCTTCTCAGGATCATTTTCATTGTCGCCCTTGTCAAGCACTTTAACCTGCTCTGCCACCTTCTCCCCAGAGTCTTTGAGAAGCTGCTTTTGCCTCAGCTTCCTCTGTTTCTCCAGTTGTTTCTGCAGCTCCTGCTCGGCCTCATCCTCCTCAAGTACAGCTGGCTCAGGAGGTGCAAAGTCTTCGTCGTCGCTTATGTCCATCTCTGCCATTCGGATGTCATCGGACATTTGTGGGATATCGTGCGGCACTGTGCTTTCCTCCTCCTCCTTTACTTCCTCAATGTCGTCCTCCACGGGTCTGCGGCCTCGACCACGTGTCCTGGAGCCAAAATCAGTGCTTCGAGTGTCATCGAGGACAAGTTCATCTGCAGCTGCCTGCTTCTCCCTCTTCCTGATTTTCTTCACACGGCGTTTTGTCTTATTAAACCTCACCATTTCCAGAGGAGTGTAATACTCCGAGGCGATAGCAAGAGCAGGCATTTCCAAGGACTGGGCCTGATTTCTTAGAGCTTCTCTCATGGCCTGAAGCTCCCGCTCTCGCTCCCCATCAGCAAATCCCCCTGTATTCAACCGGAAACTCTTTTTCTTTTCACCTTCAATTTCCTCATCATACTTTGAGAGCACAGAGCGGGTCTTGAATGTAACCATGTCGTCCACACTCTCCTCCTCTTCATAGGGCTTGTAATCTGGCTTTTTCTTTTTCAACTCCACATTCTTTTCTGCTTTTTCTTTGTCCACCAGTCCCACATTTACAAGCACATCTTCCTCCTCTTCAAGTACACCTTTGTCCTGTAGGGTCAAGATGACAGTCTGGCCCTCATTGAAGGAATCCACCTTGTGCTGCACTTTGAGTCCCTTTAGGTCTTGAGACGTGTAGGCATCTTTTTTGCTTTGCGCAAACTCCTCCTCTACCAGACTGCTGACGCCAAACTCCTCATCCATCTCTTCCAGAAGTTTGGCTCTTTTCTCTGCCATTTCTTTTTCTTTCGCCAGCTTTCTGCTTCTCTCAACCCAAGCAGATGTGTTGTCCAGCCAGTCATCCTCCGCTAGGGTCTTGACTTTTCCCAGTTTCTGGTTCTGGATGCGTTTTTCTTTCATTGCGGCAAGCTTTTCTCTCATCTCTTTCTGCTGCGCGATGAGAACAGGGTTGATGGTCTCCGCCACCATTGGTTCCTCTTTGGTCCCGAGCTCCTTCTTGTTCTCATTTAATTCCAGAGGCTTCAGACCCAGCTTGGCTCGGAGTTTGTTTGTCTCCTCAATGCTGAGAGATGCGTCTCCACTTGCAGACTGAGGCCCCACGTCTGTATTGCTTTCTTCATATCCAAGATCAACTTTCTCCTTCTTCACTCGTGGCTCCCCGCTGCTTTTTTCCCCTTTGCTGCTGCGGCTCTCCCGCCCGCTTCTGTCCCTGGACCTGGAGCGTTTACGTTTCTCTTTATCCCGAGTCCCATCCCGGTCTGAAGCATCTCTGTCTCGCTCCTTGTGGCGATGTTTCTTATGTTCGCGGCGGCGCTCTTCTGTGTCCTTGTCTCGGCTCTTTTCCTTGCGTTTCTTGGAGGATCCCATTATTTCCGCTGGAGCTTACAACAGTTGTAGACGAAAAAAATGCCACTGTTGTTAAAATACACTTTCTTGCACAGCGTGTTGGATAGTGGCAGCAAAAATGTTGCTAGTTTTTCTTCGCTAGCTACCGCACATTAGCTTTGACGGCTAAGTGGCTAACCGACGACACAACTCACTCGGTGCAGAGGCAAAAAGTGAAACCTTGTAACTTACTCGAAATCCGATATTAATCGACGACGACGGGCGAGGATGTAGAAAAATTGCTTAGCTATATATTTTCTTCACACCAGTTTAACCATATAACCCACGTTCAGGTCCACATCTTTATTACGTTACTTCGTCAAACGAACAGCAACATTACTGTTTCCGGCAAATACACTTCCTTTGGTCGAAGATTAACGGCAGTTAGTAGCTAATTTAATGTATGCTGCCACCTGCTGTATGGAAGTGTTTAACGTTATATCAGGCCAGGATCACATCCATGACTTGCTGCGTTTTGGGGGATACGACGTTAACTTAACTCTTATTTATCAAATGGCCTTTACCAGACTCATAGAGAATTTATAAAACCTTTACTGCAATATATGAACTGCTAGGCAACGACATTTCCTCCACTTTCACTCTGAATGGTAATATCAACGTCCCCTGTCTTAAATTGTAAGCTAACGTTAACTAACTTAGCAAGCGCAGTTTTAAATAATATGACTAAAAGACATTATTTTAACCTGCTCCGTTTGTCGTTAGCTAATGTTAATGTTGGCTAGTCCAGACAGTTTGCAAATCCCAGCTTAGTGTTATAACTAAACATAATTCCCATCTTGAAACGTAGCTTTGCTAACGTTAACGCGATCTGAAATGCTTGTTTGCTTCAACTTTTACCGAGATATGTAAAGTTAGCTCCGCGGTGAGTCGCTGTTAGCAAGCTAGGTAGCATTAGCGAGCTACCTCAGCAAGCTTGGCAACTTTGGCGACTCGTTAGCATAAGCTATTGTGGGTTTTTTTATCGACACAAATAATGTTATATATTGTGGTGGTGGTGTTCGATCGTTAGAGAATCGAAGTGATGTTAACCAGCGGGTTAGCTGGTGTAGATTTGGGATATTACGTGTTGCCATGGCGATTGTAAAACGGAACTAACGTTAGGTCACAAATGTTAAGCCAGTAAAGTTGACACGATACCAGCTACATGCACTCACATTTTAACATCTGTTTAAGTTAAGTACAAGTGCTATACTCTCTACAGAAGCGACAACATTAACCGGTGACCCCGCGGGGAGCAGTGACAGAAAGCTCGCGCTAACCCGCTGCGTGGTGGAGGGAACGTCTCATTGTTTTCCCCCGGGAACCCAAGCGGGCCACACACACACACACACACACACACACAAAACCCAACGGCAGCGAACGTTAACGGACAGGTCGCAGAAATAGGCAGTAGCAGTACGGTCAACGTCCTGATGTTTTCGAGCTGTTCGTGATTGGAGATTTAACGTTAGCTAAAGTTAACGGCTGTTGGTAAGAAATGACGCATGTGTTGTTTTAATGTAACTGTTAGCAAAAATAGTTGCATTGGGTTCATAAAACCTGCCTGTGTTTTTAACATCAGCGCTAATTGTCAAACCAGTTTGTAACGTATGGTGAGCAATGTGTCGTAATAGCTAACGTTAACGTTAGCTAACTTAAGTAAGCATTTCATAAGGTTAATCAGAATCCGGTTCAATGGCCAGGAATGTGTGCACATACAAGGAATTTGACTCCAGTTTTACGTTCTTTCTATGTACATACACAGAAGTAGACATACATTTAGTAGACAGAAGTGTGTGTTAACAAATGAAATTAGGTTTGCTGTCGTTTTAAAGCACTAACGGTAGGTTAAATTACAGTGACGTGTAAGCTATGAACGTTACTTTACTAATTACCCTATGATTCCATAGTCTCCTGAAAGGCATAATGTCCGTTTCTTGTTTGTTCTTATAATTTAAGCATGTAGCTATAATGTGCTTGTTGTTCGGTGGTCCTGTGTGGTGACCAGCATCTCTTTTACTGTGAATTCCAGCAAGCTGTAAGTGGGCGACATGGCAACCGGAGGCACTCCTTTTGATGACAGTTCAGAAGAGCTGCACAACTGGACTGTAACCAATGGCAGTCTGGAAGATAGACTCAACAACATGGTACGGGCTGGTCAGAACCAAATTACTGATTGTTTCATTTTCACATAATGTTACGTTGAAGGGGCTTCTCAACACTTCCTGCTTTTATTGTACAGCCAATTTCACCCAAGTTTGTAATTCAAACTGTAGAGTACTCGTTGCTTTGTAAGCTGTATCTTACCGTCTTGTCACTATAATGGCTTATTGATGCCATGATATGTATGTTATACACAGGGCTTGACATTAACTTTTTTGCTCACCAGCCACTGTGGCTAGTGGTTTTCCAAAGTTACTAGCCACTATGCCTATATATTGCTCATTACACCACTATATAAATATATATATATAGTGGCTGTTCAATACGAAGGTTTGACTATTTGTTAACTTTTTTTTCAGACTACCTGCCAATCAATATCAGCCTACATGAGTCATGTTTTACCTGTAAAACTCGGGTTTTAATGCCTTTTTTCGTCGTCTGTGATGTGAAAACATCAGATTTTCGCACAGTCAGAGAAAATCAAATTGTGTGTCCTGGTCATAGTTCAGTTATAAAAGCCCAGCGCACCTGGGCCGTCTCTCCAGCCAGGCTGCTGACAATGCTGTCAGCCGAAGAGTCAATCAGGGGACGTCAGTAGATGAGGTTTTACCACCGTCTGGTTCAAAAGGGGTTTAATGACTTCAATGACAGTCATCACTGGGGCAGAGCAGCCAGACTGGAGTCGTGCTTCCCTGCCACATCGTGTCCCGCATCATGCTGCCATCTGTTTCTATCGCAGTTAGTTTTGTGGTCATTTTGAGACTCTGTTTTCTGAATTTTAGGGGGTAGCCCTAGAATGCCACCCGCCAAAGTGGCTTGTAAGAGTGACTGTGTTACACGCCACTACCGAATTCTACTCACATTTGGCAGGTGGGCAGGTGCTAATTTCAAGCCCTGGTAATACACAATATGCAGCTATCCCTATAAAAGTAAACATACATAATAATTAACAGTGCAAATGTTTTTGCTGTTGATCAGGACTGGGGTGTACAGCAGAAGAAAGCCAACCGATCGTCCGAGAAGAACAAGAAGAAGCTGTCAGCTGCTGTGGTGGAGAGCCGCCTGACTAATGATATTTCGCCAGAGTCCACCCCTGGGGCCGGTCGCAGGAGAGCACGAACTCCTCATTCCTTTCCCCACATCAAATACACCACCCAGATGTCTGTCCCAGACCAGGCTGAGCTGGACAAGCTGCGTCAGAGAATCAATTTCACAGACTTGGATGAGGTGAAACGCTGCTGTACTCCATCAGTGATTATTTTTGTTCAGTGTGGTCAATATTGTTTTTAATTCACATCCCAGGAATAGATAGATTTTGTAATGAGTGACATACTGGTAAATATATGAATGTACAGGCAGAAGCTCAGTCTGTGGACAGAGATATTGGAATGAGCCGAGGGTTTGACAAAATAACAACAAAACTTCATAACCGAACCCAGTATTCAATGGAACCTAACTAAATGCGATTTAAAAAAAAAAAAAAATAATAATATTATAAATATATATTTCCAGTGCATTGAAAATAACTGAGTGCAGATGGCCTTACCTGTCACGTCTAATACGTTGTGGTTTAAAATCTTTTTTTTAAGTGGCCCCATTTGCTGCTGTTTAATATGTCTAGCTGTTGGAGAGTAACGCAACACACAATTTAAAATCTGCCGTTAAGATGTGTGGTAATCTGATGCAATGTTTGACTTTAAAGGTACTATGTGGATTTTTTTACCACTTCCTGTGCTGTCAAACAATGCTTTATGAACATGTTCCTGTACTGATTGCGTATCTTCGATCAGATCAGCATGAGCATGAGGATACACATGCATGGCATAAGCAAAGTGCGTTTTGTGGAATCTTAAGGACATGGAATAAAAATCTAAAGGATTATCACACTGTCAAACAAAATACAAAGTTGTAGTTCTTGTTCAGTGATAAAATGCCAATATTAATGCATTGCTGTGGTGCATTGGCAGGCAGTAGAGGGAGGAAGTGATAGCAGAATATTTATCGTAGTTTGGTATAGAGTTGTTTGGCTGACCATGTCCTGCTGTGGAGCTGAGAGTGGCAGAATGGCAGAGCAGTACATGGAAACAGGAAAAGAACGGGGGAAAGCCAAACAACAGAGTGAAAACGTGTAAATATTTGTAAGGAATGCTGTACAAAGCTGAAGTCAGAGAGATTATTTTGTATCAATGCAATAGGGGCAAGTTTTTACTGGGCTAATAAATCATATTTATATGCTCGTAGTTATCCGTAACAGTGTATTTGTTTGTATACAGTGTGTTTTGGCCTGACAAATTATGTAAAAACTGTTTATTATCAATGAAAAGTCCACCTTCTTACATTTTGGCTTTAAAAAACCTGAACAGTTGCAGTATTAAAACCTCTGCAAGTTTTTAAAAGAAAATGTCCAGAATCATGAGTGGTGATTTGTCTGACTTCTTTATCTTATTTTCTTACTCAGAGGAGCATCGGCAGTGACTCCCAGGGGCGTGTCACAGCTGCCAACAACCAGCGCCAGTTAGCTGGAGAGAACAAGAAGCCCTACAACTTCCTACCTCTGCATGTAAACACTAACAAAAGCAGGGAGCTGCTCCCACCCTCCTCCTCTGCCCCAGCCACACCAGCTATCACCAAGGAAACTAAGAAACAGAGCCCAGGACTCAGGGATACATTAACCCCTTTGGTTCCTACCAAGGATACTCCAAGGCTCAGCCGTGGTGGCACCGAGAGAGGGGCCTTAGCGCACAGAGAATATGGGAGAGGAGAGCCGAGAATAGACAGCAGCCAGGTAACATTTGTTTTGTTGTTACTAAGGTTTAGTCTGCTCTTAATCCTGTTTAACTTCCACGTGATGCCTTGTAGTCTGAGGATTGAGTGGAGCAATGAGGTATTGGTCTCAAAAACACAGCAATCTGTCCATCCAGTAGATAATGTTTTACTGAATATGTGAAAACTTTGACCTGCTGGTGGTGCTAGAGGAAAAGTCAGAGAATCACAAAATGTATTACGCTTCTCCCTCTGGGTACTATGAATGCTTGTACAAAATGTTATGCTAATTAATTTTTTTGTCGACATGTTTCAGTTTGGACCAAAGTAATTTTACTAACAGACAGACAGACCAACAGTGCCATCCCTAGAACCATGCATGGTTAAAGAGATGTAGAAATAAACCCCAGTTCTATGAATAAAGGCACAGTACTGGAACATGTTTTGATATAGAACAGATAGTCCATGTAAGACACCCGAGGTGTCCCACTGCTTTACACAACTTTATAGTGAGTTTCATCTCATCGTTTAGCTGTTCGGTCCGTAACGTTATCATTTTTGGTTCACTCTCACTATTCATAGCTCGTTTTAAGCGAAAAAGTTCTAAAAACCCACTGTACACTATCTGCTCAGCACCAAAGTGCAGACGGAGACAGTTTGCGACTAGCTGATTAACATAGTGGAGCATTTAGCAG
Organism: Coreoperca whiteheadi; assembly: GCA_011952105.1. Lineage (NCBI taxonomy): Eukaryota > Metazoa > Chordata > Actinopteri > Centrarchiformes > Sinipercidae > Coreoperca > Coreoperca whiteheadi. The sequence continues at coordinate 9,466,896 of CM022472.1, read as the reverse complement.
CGAAAGAGCCAAATATTTCCCTCAGGAGTTGGTGAAGACCAAAAACAGGGCCAAAAGAGACTGCATATTGGACTTACATAAACCAGGTGGCAACATACACGACTCCAAATGAATGATAATGTTGCTCAGTAACTGCTGGATGTGTAAATAAGAAACTGTTTGCTAACAACTTCACCATATCAGCTTAATAGGTGATGAAATGTCAGTGTTGTGTTCACAACTTGTTTCCGCTGCCCCAAAGTGGCCAGAAAAAATCAGTTATTGCAGGTTTAAGTATAGTAATCCTAAACTATGAAAATCATGATGATGGGATATTTGTTGGGGTCTGTACCAAACAATCTGGAGAACAAGCTTTGTAGGCCAGGGCATCTCTGCAGCACTACACTACTTCATTATTATGCTGTTTTGTCACACATTTTACCTTTATCACAAAATTGCAGCTTGTGTGATTTGGATATTGCATTTGGCCATATTGTGATTTCGATAATATTTTGATTAATTGTGCAGCCCTAGTCCCTGTTCATATGTACACATGGCATTGTCTATGTATCACTGCACTCCAGACTACTCCGTGAAATCAGAACTAGGATGAAAGTGAGAGAGAGTTAGTGCAGCTGAAACTAGGTTGTATTTAGGGCAATTTATAAATACGCCACCCTTGGTGCCCAGTGAGGTTTGTGCCCAACCCCCGTTTTGCCCTTATTTTGCCTAGTCTGAGCCATCGCTGCGGATGCTCGCTCACCTTTCCTTACGTCTTTGTCTGCTTTTCATTTACTCTTCTGGAACCGGCACCCATACACCACCCTCTTCTCTCCGTATGGTCTCAGGTGGTGAGCAAACTGGTACAGATCCGGGAGTACATTAGTAAGGCCAGCTCCATGCGGGATGACCTGGTGGAGAAGAATGATGTGCCAGCCAACGTGGAGCGTCTCTCCCATCTCATCGACCACCTCAAGGAGCAGGAGAAATCCTATTTACGATTCCTGCAGAAAATGCTGGTTTGTTTCTCCTTTTTCAGAATTAATCTTTGCTTTTCAGGCTTTGCTGTCAGACAAAGGTATAGCATTTCAGTAAAATGTGGTCTTTCATGTGTAAAGCTTGTTTCTTAGCGAATTGGACCTGTTTGTGTTTTTTAATTCCCGGCTTTCTCTGTGGCTCAAAAAAGTTCAGCAGTCGAGTCGTGTTTCATGTGATGTTAATATTAGGACATTCAGAAGCATGCTACCTTCCATTGCTGCGGGATGACGTTGTTTGGTGCTTGTTATGATTTTGCCTTGACTGGAGTGAAATATATTGTAGTATTGGCAAGAAACATTGTTATTATGTTACTTTATGTTACTGTTAAATTCACTGATCCCTATGTTTCCACAAATTTGCTCATACAGCTCATACATGCAGGCATTCCCATATATGGAGCATTTGGGGCAGCATATTTGTGTTTTGAATCGTTTTCAGTTACTTTAACAATGCCAAACAAGAGTTGGACAAATTGTGTGCTGCATACTTTCCTATTCGGGTATCTTTGAGTCACTGGCTATTCTTTCCATTATCTCTATAGACACGGGAGAATGAGGAGGATGATGTGGGGACCCTGGACTCTGCAGTGGGCTCAGGTTCACTGGCAGAGAGCACTTCTCTTAACATTGAGGTCCGCTCTTCAGATGCCTCAAATGCAACGGTGTGTACATTTATGCACTGTTTCCAAAAAATCAATTGTCAAGGGTATCTGTTGCATTACACGTAGCCATTATTATTAGTAATTGCGTTTTGTCTTTAAATTCAGACATGACAAAATAATGAACTACGCTAATTTGTCCTTCCTTTGCTTTTATCATCGTAGGTTAGTCTTATTTGCTGTGTCAGTACCTGACAAGCCTCTTTTATTGTTTCTGCTGGGTAGCACTGCAGTACCGTTGCTGTGTTTTGGCAGATTCAGAGTTTGTAATGCAATGTGGGGGTGAATTTTGTAGGGTGGTAGGCCAGAAAAGGTGCGAGTTGACCAGAAGGAAGAGTTGGAGAATCTTCGTAAGCAGCACGAGCTACTGAAGAAGATGCTGGAGCAGCAAGAGCAGCTCAGGGCCCTGCAGGGCCGACAGGAGGCACTAATGGCCATGCAGGACAGTGCAGAACAGGCACTTGCTGTGATTGAAGACACTGGTGAGGTGCACACTAACACTGGCCCAATTCACAGTCAAGTGCAGACCAGTAATTGTTTGTGAAGTTGTTGTTTTTTTCCAGAAGAAAAAGTAGTATACATGACCTTTCTTGTAGAAAAAAGAAGTCTCAGTTGGAATCCTTTTTAATGAAAATGTTATTGAAAGAGCTGATTATACTATAAAAGGCATATTTATGTATCGGTATTTTCAGGTAAATATGTTTCTACCACACGTATTTTATAATTACCCGATACATTTTCCTATGTATAATTATTTTTTGACATTTGTTGTTGTCATTAGTTGTCACAGAAACCACAGGCAGTGTTTCAGGCCTGAGCATCACATCAGAACTGAATGATGAGTTGAACGATTTGATCCAGCGGTTCCACAACCAGCTACACGACTCTCAGGTACAGTAGACTCTACATCTGGGCTGCCACATTCGCCTTATATAATAGCAGTATGTCATCTAGAAATACTTCTTACATTGAAGTGTCATCTGATTCGTGTACTGCAGTTTGTAAATAATTGTTAATTATAATTATCATAGTATTATGATATGAATATCAGGATGGGTTAAAATGCAGAGATTGAATTTCACTAGACATTGTACTGTGTATAATTGTATATGTGACAATGAAGTTTGAAGTTATGTCAATGTCAGTATGTCAAGAAATGTATATTGTACAAATTGATGAAGAGACTATAATCTGTAATGCAGGCATATCCCCTAGTCACCCCTAGTCTATCTCTCATTTGACAAACCATGGCAACTTTTTAAAAATCTGTATTTTATCAGGAAATGTGTGTTTAATAACAAATGTATAGTTCAAGTTTCCATTATTTATGCCTTTATAGACCAAAGCAGTGCCAGATAACCGTCGTCAGGCAGAGAGCCTTTCACTCTCTAGAGAGGTGTGCTGGTCTAGGACGCCCCAGGCTGTTGGTCCACCTCAACACAGGCCTTTCCTCCATTCTGCCTCTGGTCCCCACACTGGCCTAGACACTGGGGCAACAGCTGCCAGTGTCAAACTCACTAAGCTCAAAGAACTCCAAGACAAAAAGCAAACCATGGACAAGATCCTGCAGGAGTTGCATTCACTCAGAGACCAGACACTCAATAATAACGCGTGTACGAGTATTTCCGAAGCCTTTTTGTGCAGTAATTCTGTGGCTTTTTTTCCCCCCTATAAAGTGTCGATGAACTGTATGTGGTTCCCTTCAGGTCGTGGCTTGTCAACACAGTGCAGTCTGAGTATGGGAGGATCTTCAGATTGTCCATCTGCTCTCTGCTCTAATGGGGCCTCAGCTTCCACTTCCTTTAATCCTTCACTCACGCAACACCAGGACAGCTCCAATTCCACAGACAAGCTCAGGTACGCACAAAAACACATGGCATCAAGTAGTTGAATAGGCAGGTCAGATTTCAGCAGCACGGTGTTTTATAGAGTGGGTGTGGTGTAATACAGGGTGGTATTGTGAAACCTTGTAGGCTCAAAACCTTCTACTTGTCCTCCCAAGTTTCAGCCTTTGTTAAAGTGTTCTTGAACAAGACGCTCAGCCTCCACCTTTTTTATCGGGGTGCTTTTCTGTAGGTGACTTGACTTTGAACTTCTGTGGGGGGGGGGGCTTTAGAAGACATGGTGTTTGCCGTAACCTTTTTAATTATTAAACATAGTATATGTTTGCATTTCACTCACGTATTTGTTGTTCTACTCCCTACAGGAAGCTAAAGGAGGTCCACAAGCGTTTGAATGAGCTACGGGAATTGGTTCAGTACTACGAGCAGACTTCTGATATGATGGTGGATGCGGTCAATGAGAATGTGAAAGATGATGATGAAGATGATGAGGAACAGGAGGAGGAAGATGAGACCGAGGACGGATCTATGTTTGAGGCCATGTTTGACTCCGAGCAGGAGAACCGCCAGCCTGTAACTAACATCAGGTTTGTTTGTCTAAAGAAATAGATAGGAATTACTGTTTTGTTTTGTTTTTTTGGACTGATGGGACTAGAGCGAAAGATAATTAATCTGCAACTATTTTGATAATTGATTAATCGTTTAAGTCAGTTTTTAAGCAGAAATGCTTAAATTTGACAATTTTCTGCTTTTGCTAGTCTTTCATTATATTAAATTGAATATATTTAAGTTTTAGACTGTTGGTTAGACAAGACATTTGATCACCTTGGACTCCAGGGAATTGTGATGGGCATTTTCACATTATTCGTCTGTTTTTATAGACCAAATGATTCATCGATTAATTGAGAATATATTCTGCAGATTAATTGAATTAATAATAATTAATTAAAATCATTGTTAGTTGCAGACCTACATTATACACAGACTCAGCTTGTGTGTTATATTCTAATGTAACACTGCCAATGGGAAGGTTTGTTGTTGGGCTCAAGTTACAGTATGATATTGTTTAGCATTAGCTCACAGTGTTTGTAAAACTACTGGCATTGTAATGTATCCATAACGGTCACTGCACTTTATCTATTTAGAAACCCACAGCGCAGTGGGAACTGGACAGACTTGAACAGCCTGACCAACGGGCGCAGTGTCAGGAGTAGTGCCACTAACAACCGTGACGGCAGACTCAACACTGAGTGTGAGATCAACAACCGGTCAGCAGCCAACCTCCGCAGCCTGAACATCCCCTCAGCCATAGGTACACTCATGCACACACAGATCCATGTTACACCTGATGGTAATCATCCTTTTGGGTATTCAGTGTGTATTATTGCAGATTTGATGGTATAAATGTAACTGTTCTGTGTTAATCCAGAGTTTAGAGATGGCAAGAGACCCACTTTTAAATTACATCATTTTACAGAGTAACTCTGGTTAACTGAATCTAAATGATATTTCTATAACTTTGTTCTCATTTAGAGTGCCAGTACAATAGGGACACCCCCTGTAATCGGGTGAAAGATGACGATGAGGATGAAGACGATCTTGATAATGATGAAGCGCCACAGGCTGTGGCTCCAGACAGTGAGGCATCGGGGTCTAGTCGAAGAAGCAGTCTGGGGAACGATGGATGTTTTGCCCAGAAGGTCCATCGGCAGACGGCAAAGCAGAAACTCCGTCAGCTTCAAGAGCTGGTGGCCATGGTTCAGGTGAGGGAGTTGACAGTGTAATATTAAAGGTTCTGTTGTGGGGATGTAGGTGTTGCTTCTCGGTTGGCAGAATGAAAGGAAAGATTGTTAAAAGCCCCGTGTGTAGGATCTAGGGTTAAAGGTGGGGCATGCAATTCTAACCCAATACACATATCTTTGTCTAATTCAGAGAATATCTCCTCATTGTCCGTTCTGTGTGTGAGCTAAAAAATCCAGTGTTTGTACACAGCCCAGGCTCTGTAAAAGGGAAATAAACAAAGTAAATAAACAACACCATTCCAGCCATGGTTTATGTGTCAGGTAACGTTAAATGACTTGCCCCATGGACATTTAGCTTACTTCATAGTTTGCCCAGATATACTGTTGTTGTGATGTCAGCTATAGTAGCAAGAGAGTTGGGAGTGTCGCTGTCTGGAGCTGGTGTGCTGCTCTGGGAAACGTCTCGTCCTCTCTGGCTGTTAGCTTCACAGCAGCAACTGTAGGGACAGTTTGCTAACCCACAACCTTGCTAACGTTAGTTATATGACTTGCCGGGTCGTTGTTCGCTCTATATCATGGTATTTGTCACGGTATTGGGTTTCTCCAGAATCGCATATCCCACCTTTTTAAATGTTTTCTCATTAAACCTGACATGTTGCATTTTGTTTGGCCACTTATTCTCGGGGAATAAGAAAAAAAAAACACTACCTTAAAACAAATAATGAGCCATTGACTGCAAGGAAAATGTGTGCCTGTTATTCTTTAACAGCAGTTAAGTGTTTTAGGTTAGATTTTGCTTTTTACAGCTGAGGTGGTGTCTATCTCTTTGCATCGGGAATGACACATTTTCTAGTACAGAAATGCTGAACCAATCTTAACACTGAGTAAGTTATGTGTTTATGTATACAGAGTGATGACACAGATGGCACAACAGCTAATGAGGATGAAGCTTTACACCAACAGCCAAATAACACCAGAGCTGCTGTGGCTGGGTCATCAGGGGCCGTATCTAAACCGAATCCCAGGGAACTCACTCTCTCCAGCAAGGCCAGGTACAGTATATAAAAGGTCCGAAAAGACTGTCTGACAGTCTATACAATTGTCCAAAAACATTATTTTGACTGTATTCTGAATGTTTACTTCTTGTCTGTGTGGTTTGACCTGGATTAATTTGCATTGCATCAAAACTATTCTGGACGCAGGGAGAAGCTGTATGAGGAGAAGCTGCGTCAGCAGAAGCAGGAGCTGAAGCAGCTCCATGAAGAGCGCCAGAGGCTCATTGAAATCCAAGGCAAGATCCAGGACCTGCAGTGGGCTTGCCCTGACCTCCAGGTATTTTAAGTCTTACTCAAATAATGTGCCAAGAATCTAAGCTAGGCTTTGATAAGAAGAGGAATCAGTATGTAGAATTGAAACCAGATTTGAAATGTATGTTTTGAAAAAGTGATTTTAACATGTTGTCCACCCCATTTAAATCAATTAGGGTGGACTAAATAATAGGAACACCTCTCAGTAAAGAACACCATAATCTACGTCCTTCAAAATGACCATAAAGTTGAATCAACATATCTCTTAAACGGTTTAAACAAAAACTGAACATTATAACCTTCGTGAAGGTCGGAGTTATTACACAGATGTTATATTAGACTGCATTAGTTTTAGCTAGGTCTACCTCATGACCTGGCAACTGAGTGTAAATCTGCTGTTCCTTTAAAGAGTTACAGAGTTGTATTTACAAAATATACCCTTTTAACTTTCTGCGCTCCCCCTTTTAGTCATCTGTGTCCAGCACGGTGAGTCAGGAGGGTTTGCTAAGGAAGGTTCCAGTTGTAGTTTCCACTCCAACCACTGTCCAGGCTTCCTCTTCCTCTGGACCCAAAACCAACTCAGCTATGCTCAAACCCACTGCTCCAGAAGCAGCTACTTCTTCAGTCACTGACAATGAGGTAAGAGACTCCACCTTGCACTCACAGAGATTCTTAGCTACCACTAGTCAAATGTCAAATTGAGCTCTGTACTTTTAGAACAGTACAGATTACACTTCCCTGTTCCACTCTGTTCTTGTGTTGTCACCAGCTTTGGTCAGAGATGCGTCGCCACCAGATCTTGCGGGAAGAACTGCGACAGCGCAGAAAGCACCTAGAGTCCTTGATGGCTGAACACCAGAGACGTAGTGGTCTCATTGACTCTCCCCAGCGGATTGATGACCAAGAAGTCCTTGCTACACCAGTCAGCAAGCCTGTCAGTAGGGATGAAAGGTAGGAGACATACTGCTCTAGCGCCCTGTGTCACCAAGGTCCAAGATAATCAGCTAGCTTTTTAGTTATTTTATAAGTAAAAAGATAAAAGATTCTTGCAGGTGAAACGCAGAACCCACACAGCAGCCACATTGTACAACATGAGCTCTTATACTTTGCTCAAGCATATTGTGAACACTTGTTATTTAGGACAATGGATCAAAACTAATGGTTATTTCATAGACGGCTGAATTTAGTTCCATTTGCTGATGTGTAATTAGGACAATGGCCACCTGGGGTTCCACTCCCTGCCACCTTGATGAGGATGATGAAGATGAATATCACTCAGAGATGGGTGCGGAGGAGGAAGAGGAGCAGGAAGAATGTGCAGAGAGCAGCTCTGACGACATCCACATCTACTCATCCAGCAGGAACAAGTGCTCATACAGTAACTGGAAGAATCAAGGAAGGTCAGACGAAGTGGAGACAGAAGGAATTGTGTTATACTGATATCTATAATCTGTCTTTTAAAATAATAAAACATTTCTGTGTCTTTAGCAACCTGAAGCCTCCAGCAGCCTTCTCAGGTGAGGGTAGTGGGAATCCATCTTATCATAACAAGACTAAGGCCAAGCAGCAGTCCAGAAGTTTGAACCAGTCTACGAGCCAGCATGGCGGTACACGGCGGCAGGAGAACCTGCGCTGGGCCTCTGAGCTCTCCTTCGCCGAGGGCTCATGTCACTGGCAAGAACAGGTCAGCCAGCTGCAGAGTCAGCTGGACTTCAGCACCAGCATGTGTCAGGCACTCCTACAGGACCAGCAGGTTGGTGCACTGAACTATTACATGCACATGCACAGACACTGACCTTGATAATTGACACAAGCCTGCACCACATTTGTAGACTCAATTTGAAGCCATGGTGGAATTGTCGATGCAGTCACTGCTCTCTACTCAGCTTTCTATCCAGTCTTTGTTTAGGTGCCTTTTTACTTTCTTTTTAATCACAATGAAACATTGGTCAACAAAAAAAATACCATTCTTCTCCTCTCTCACCTTCTTCCACAGACCCTCTCTTATATGTTGCAAACCCTGCTGACAGGTCAGTACAGTGTGTTACCCAACAACCTGTCATCACCACAGGTCCACTTGGTCATGCACCAGCTCAACCAGTGTTACACCCAGCTGACTTGGCAGCAAAACAATGTACAAAGGTGAAAACAATAGTATACAATAGTACACCACTTTATTTCTAATAAGTACTTAATCTTTTTAAATTTTCTATAATCTGCGATACTGTTCCTTCAGACTAAAGCAGGTCCTCAATGACCTCCTTCATCAGCAGCAACAGCGGCATCAGCAGACGTCCTCTTCGACAACAGGTTGGCAGACGCAGAAGCATGCCTCGTCCCAGGAATCCAGCTCCGTTCCCCCTGCCTCTCCTGGTGTCTTCCTCCCCTTCTCCTCTACCCTGCATCCTTCAACCAACAACATGTCAACTGCTACCTTATCCCCGTTCCCTCCCAGTAGGACATGCATATTTATTAGCTCTTGAGCTTTATTCTCACACAAAACATATCTAGAATGTTATGCATTAGAAGAAACAGAAAGCTAAATGAGGCTCAATTGACAGGGTTTTCAGGGATTTTTTTTTTAAGACCAGCTGAAAATGTTTTTTGGTTATGATGTGATGTAGATTGCCAAAAAGCCTCTGAGGTATTCTGAAATCAAATGGTGAAAATCTTGGCAGTGCCTCTATGCAATTAAATAAAACCAGAATGTTCAAGAAATTTGGAAAAAACTATTTGTTAATGTAGTTCTTTTGTCTGTTACTGGTAAGAGTACTCATTGTCAGTTAGTGGATTTGAATTTGAAGTAAGTGCTATATTTTAAAGTGACTCAGATGTGCAGAAATGAAAGTCCTATGGTCATGATTTAATTGATTCTGTGGGCCATTAACCATTTCAAATTAATTTAGTATTTTTTCTTTCTTTCACTCTGCAGGCTTTAACTTATATCCACTCTTCCCTGCTCCCATGGGTGAGTTCCCTCAGGGTGCAGCAAGTCAGGCAACCCCTGACCACCAGAAGCAGCAGTTGGACCCCAACACTTCACTCAGAACAGAGTACATGAGTTTCCCTCCTCCACTGCAGCGCTCTCCTCTTAACACCACTACAGAGAGAGGGTATGTCCATTATTTTTGCTTGAAAAGACATTTATATTTAGCCGTGTAAACATTATTGTTCATATACTTATTTTCAACGTGATCCCTTTAGGCCAACTGGCTGGCTTAAAAACTCCTACGCCAACAACACCGTCCAGCATCACCAATCTAAAACGGAGACCCGTGAGTCTCCCTCCTCCTCCCCCACCTTCGCCAACCGCCACTCCCAACCTCAAGAATTTGACAGGGCGTCACAGGAAAGCTTCAGCAGCATGCCTGATCCTGTTGATCCCACCACCATCACAAAGACTTTTAAGGCCGGGCGCAGGGCGTCTGCACAAGCCAACCTGGCATCACGAACCAAGACGCCCAATTCTAAGAGTCGCCGCAGGAGGAGCAAAGGGCACAACAAGAACAGTGAAGGTATCAAAATGAAGTCAGATCTCCTTTATTATTTGCTGTAACCAAATTAGCAAAGACTTAATGAGGACAATCTCATTAGTGTTTTCTTTAATTTTATATTTAAATTATTTTCCTCAGGCCATGAGAGTGACAGTGTTAGCAGTACTGCAGACTTTGCCCAGGAGAGGGCAGCCCTGACTCGTCAGAAGGATCAGAATAAAAGTCTGTTGGACAAGCTGACTCAAGAGAAACTTGACAGTAAAACTAAGCTTGGGAACAAACGAAATGACCTCTCCTCCGGTATGGGTCAAGCTACTTGTAGTGAAAGTTATGCACCCACCTCACCCCTCTTGTGTCTGTTTTTTCTTAATTTTTTCTTCTTTGTATACATGTAATATCTCCTGTGGTCTTATTTTACATTAGTATTTTTTTTATTATAACATCTTGTCCTTTTGATATGATTTTAATTCACATTTCTTTGCACATTTGTCACAACCACGTGTTTCATTTTAATTTTGGGTTAATTTACTTTGTTGTCATTTTAACTTATCTTACTCACAGCCTATGCTTGGAGAACACCCTTCCTCTCTAACAGAATTGCATGCACAGAGGCACCAGGTAAACTCACAACACCAAATTCAAGCATCATTTGGTTCTTATGTCACCTCAACATCCCGTGGATGTTCTATTTTTGGCTTAAAGGTGGGATATGCGATTCTAATCCAATACACGTCAAATTCAGCGACTATCGCCTCACAGTCCCGCTAGCTGTCTATTCAGTGTGTGTGCTGAAAAAAAAAAACTCCTTTGTTGGTACTCAGCCCTGGCTCTGTACATGGGAAATAAACAAAGTGGCTCGGATTGAGCCACACAACACCATTCCAGCCATGATTTGTGTGTCATGTAACGTTATGTGACTTGCCCCCCACGGATATTCAGCTTACTTCCTAGTTTGTCCAGATATGCTGTTGTTGTGATGTCAGCTATAGTAACAGGAGAGTTGTGAGTCTCGCTGTCTGGAGCTGGTGTGCTGGCTGGGAAACGTCTCATCCTCTCTGGCTGTTAGCTTCAGCAGCAACTGTAGGGACAGTTTCCTAACCCACAACCTAGCTAACGTTAGTTATATGACTTGCTGTGCCATTGTTCACTCTATATCATGGTGTTTGTCATGGTGTTGGACTTCTCCAGAATCGCATACCCCACCTTTAACCTAAGGGCAGACGATTGTTTTTTACTCATGCAAGAGATTATGCAAGTATCCACACAAATCTCATGCTGTCTCTTGAACCTGTAGATGCAAGCAGTGACTTCTCGCTGTTTGAGGCGCTGAGGGAGACCATCTACTCCGAGGTGGCTACTTTGATATCCCAGAATGAATCCCGTCCCCACTTTCTCATCGAGCTTTTCCATGAGCTGCAGCTGCTCAACACTGACTACTTACGGCAGAGGGCGCTGTATTCCCTACAGGTAAATATACACATTTAACTGTTTACTGATAGTCTGTGTGAATGTTCAACTGCCGTTTTAATCTACTATGGATTTATCCTTTATGCTAATATACTCAGGCTGATTTACCCCGCGATTTAAAATGGGGTGAGTTCTCCTCCAGGTTCTAGGTCAGAGGGGTTGTTGGGCACAGAATATCTGGTCATGTGACTGGTTACAGATAATATTTTGATCTCTGACTATTTCAAGACATAATTAGTGCTGTTTCAATCATTTAGAACTTTTAAATTTGAGAGAGTCTGGACCAAATGTCAGAGCTGCAGGAAACAATTAGTGTCTTTCCACCAAATTAGGAAAAAGGGAACTTTTTAAATGCAAACATGAGGCTAGTGGATACTATGGGTTTAAAGGACAGGTGTACTGTTATGGCTGGTGGAAATGTGGCCTGAGGGTAACATGTCTTAAACCATACACATAAAGAATAATGGGGAAAATGATGAGAGAGAAATCCCAAAGAGAAAACACACGAGTCTCCTCCTCTATTCTACTTTGTTCAATCATTTGGTGTTGCTGTATATACTGTATGTTCTAAGGAATTGTACTCTTTAAAGTATTTTTTTGTATTTAAAGTATTATCTTGTCATCATTTATCTTTTTTTGTTTTCTTGTTCAAATGTAGTAATTCAATTATATGTCATTTAGCTTTGGCAATAATGTAACATTAACATTCATAGCAATATTGAACTTGAGTAAGAGGAAGATGCACTGTCGAGAGCCCCTAATGCATGTGTGAGATTTAAAATGTGTCTTTATTTGTGTGATGTAATCTGATTTTTTTTAAAATTCGTAAGCATTTTAAAACTCCTGTTATCTGAGCCTGGCCTTAGATATAAATGCAGTGTCCCCCTGAGATCTTTGCACCATTACAACAATCTCTCCCTGTGTTTCTCCCAGGATATAGTGACCAGGCACCTGGCAGAGAAGAGTGCAGCTGAGGACCAGTTGCCCCCTCTTGGTCCTGTGGTGTGGGCTGCAGGCTCTCAGTCTGAGCTCACTCCCAGTGAGAGTCTGGATACCAGTGATGCAGTAAGCGACACATTATGGCTTCCCAGCGTGGTATTCTCACATGCCTCTACCAGTCCTGAAGTCTTTATCTCAGTCCTTATTGTCATCCTGCCCCTATTATTTTTTAGTAATCACTTTTACTTGCTTCCTCTTCTACATTTCAATACATCTTTCATTAGTTTCTCTGTCAGCCTTGTCTCCTTTCATCCTTCCATGTCTCTCTTTATTCCTTTATTTTAATTTTCCCTCTCCCATCTTCATTGTCTTTGAATTTAACTTGACAGCAAGACTTCAGAAGCCTGTCTGTAAAAATAAAAAAATGGAAAAATGACCCTCAGCTCTGCATGACTCTTTTGCCAGATCAGACATGTGCTCTTTGTTCTGGGCCAAGATCCCCAGAGTAATGCTAATTGGGAGCCAGGCCTTTTGTCTGTCTGAATAATGCCTTTGTTCAAGAATGATGGATGAAATGTCTAATTTTCAAAGTTAGGAGAATGGCAAGAGAAGCCACCAATGCTGCTGTTTATGGTATATGCTGGAAATTTATCTCGGATGTTCAGCTGTTTTTAATCTGATCTGTGATGAATTATCCATTCTCCTATAGTTCAAACATTTAGGGGTAAAACATTTTGGTTTTGGACATGTCAGATATTTGCTGAAGGTGCCTCATAACAGAATCTTCACATTTTTCAGGAGGTGGTGGAGAAAAACTTGAGGCTCACACAGGGCACAATGAAGAAGAGAGATGATGCAGAGTCTGTGGACAACGACAGCACCATGTCAACATCGTCCAACCTGGAACCATTTGCTAACGATGACCTGGGTAATGCATGTAGAAACCATCTGATTTTGGGAAACAAGGGACTGAAGCTCGTAAAACTATATATTTTAAACCTTTTCCACATCCTGGTATTGAGCTGAAATGCTTTGCTTATTGCCTTTTAAGTATATCAAACTGGGGTACCCCTTCCCACTTTTTCAAGCAGGACTATTCATGGCTTGTCTTGGTAAACCAACCAGTTTACACCTCAGGATCAATACTACATGGCCAAACTAAAGAATTACCTTTCACAAGATGATTGTTTGGCAATTAAAAAGGACAGATTTTGGGAACTTCGGTGACATATATTAAGAGTGAGGCTGACATACTTTGTTTGATCATGTAGTGTAAACCTGGTTACGGATGCATTAATATCCATTACAGTCTTCTCTCTCTTGCTTCATTGATTTTTGAACTTTTTGGATCCCATTTGTGTCTTTCACTCCTCCGCTCTCCTTTCTTTGCTGCTCTGATAGGCAACACTGTGATTCATTTAGACAAAGCTCTGGCCAGGATTAGGGAGTATGAGCGCATGAAGCTTAAAGCTGAGTCTAACCCCTGCAACGCCAGCACTGCAGGTGCAGGTGGCTCTGAAGTCGCAAATGCTGAACATCCTTCTGCTAACCCTTCTGGCCAAGTGGAAGGTACTCAATCATATAAGCCTGCCTGAGTACACTATGTGGAAAGAACTGTAGCAATACACTCATTGCCTTTTCACTTTGCTGCTTAATTTAGCAGACTGAATAAAAGTATGTTGTTTGTGTGAGTAGGAGGTGCGGCTGGTGATGTGCACTGCCCTCAGATTGACACCCAGCAGTTGGATCGTCAGATCAAAGCTATCATGACAGAAGTCATTCCTTTCCTTAAGGTAGGATAACCAACCCAGGGAGCTGCAGGGTGGATTGTTAGCTTTGTGCCAGAGAGAATATCCTGGAATTGAAAAAATATGACTTTTTTTATACTTGAACTGAACTATTACATTTAAAAAAAGTTAGCTTGTTAGTAATTAGTTGCTAAAGGTTTTAAGGCTCAAATTGAATGTCGTCAGTTCTGGGTGCACCACTGGGAATGTGAACAGCTGAACTGAACAGTGAGTCATTCTGTAATGTTCGTGTTTTCTTTTATTAGGAGAACATGGATGAGGTGTGTTCCCTCCAGCTGTTGACATCTGTGCGGCGCATGGTTCTTACTCTCACCCAACAGAATGATGAAAGCAAGGAGTTTGTCCGCTTCTTCCACAGACAGCTGGGAGGCATACTGCAGGTATGACCAGTGCCAGTACCAGGTTCTTCAAGTGACAGGTGACATAAGTTTAAGCAGATCAAATAAAGAACAGCCTTTTCTGACATGTCCCTCTCTTCTCTCGCTCCAGGACTCTCTTAGTAAATTTGAGGGCCGTACTCTGAAGGACTGTGGGGAGGACCTTCTGGTGGAGATCTCAGAGATCCTCTTCAATGAACTCGCCTTCTTTAGGCTCATGCAGGATCTGGACAACAGCAGCAGCATCGCCTTGGCAGCCAAACACAAAAATAAGAAGAGGGCTGAGCAACCCAGTAAAGCAAAGCACAGTCTCAAGGTTGGCTGTTTTTTCTATCCCCCCTTTGTATTTTTGGTTATATAATAAAAGCATGTAGGCGGGGGCGGCCGTGGCTCGGTGGCAGAACGGTTGCCTGCCAATCGGAAGGTCAGTGGTTTAATCCCCCAGCCATGCGTCGAAGTATCCTTGAGCAAGTTACTGAACCCCAAAATGCTCCCGAAGCTGCGCCTTCGGTTTGTGAATGTTCTCGTATGTAAGTCGCTTTGGATAAATGCCTCTGCTAAATGACTAAAAATGTAATGTAAAAATGTATGAGAAAAGAATAACACTGTAGCACAGAAATGTGTTGAATGAGACTTATTTAACTCTTGTTGTTAATTTATTCTTCCAATTAGGAAAATGCCATAGGTGGTGGTAATAAATCAGTTTCTCCAGGCTACACAGATGAGGACAAGGTCAGTCATTTTAATACTGAAATTGTCACTACCACCAGTAATAATCTGGGTTACAATAATGTCTCTCTTTTGCTTCCAGGACCAAGATGAGGCTGAGCAGGAAGGTGATACTACTCTCCAGGACCTTTACCTGCAGACTGAGAGGAAGAACAGTAGAAGCACTGAAGATTCAGAGGTTGAAGAAGAAGATGAGGATGAAGGGGATGGACAAGGAATGCCTCTGTCAATCAGTAAGTGAAAAGATTAAAAAGGGCCCCTTGGTATTACTTCATTAAGAAACAAAGTTTTTCCTTTCGTGTTTCCCTCCCTGTCACATTCATTCTGACATTTTTATCCTGTATATATCAGGATAACATATTGTTAAATTAGTTGTGCCCTCACCATTAATGAGAAATTGTCAATATGGTTTTTCAAAGTTACATCAGCATGTAATATCAGTAGTGTAGTAAACCAGTTTAGCTGGAAATAAGCAAAAAATCCAATCAGGCTAAAAGTGACCTTCTTTGAAAATGAAAATATGTGACCAATCGCGGAAATTAGGGACACAAGTCTGGAGCATTTTGAGTTATTCACAGATTCACTGAAAGTGTACTCTCCAAGCTTTCCAATGATGTGTAACACATGGAAATCTGTTGTGGCCATTTGAAGGTAGGCACTCAAAAAAGCTCAAAAGGGAGAAAACGGCCTCTAAAGATTGTGCTGTTCTCACCTGCTTGGAGTGACAATAGGGCTCATTTACGGCTCATTTACAGCTCATTTAGATAAGCCATACCCACTGTAAAGCTCCCCCCTGTAAATCTGCATGGTTGCATAGCAACGACAGACGCAACAGGAAAAATCGGACCGCATACTATTAATAATAAAGGACATTCTTGAACTAAGTCATTTACACCGGTCAATTCAAGCAATTGAAGCATTATTGCCATGCTATTGTAACGTCCTAGGCTGCTCGCACCCACGCAAATGACAGCTAATTGTTTTTTTTGTTTTTTTTAAACTTACAACTAAGACAAAGGCAACAGCAGATGCTAATATTACCATCTAAAAGCCCATTATAGTAAAGGGACACAAAACAATGATGTTTATGGAAAATCACCCCTTAAGAAACAGACAGGTATTCTTCCAGATCTCGCTGCCTCCAATTAAATAAGTCATTCGGGCACACTTTCTCTTTGTCGGGGTCTTCTGTGTGGATGTAACCATCTCCGAAGTTTGCACTGTGCGTCTGTTTGCCTCTAAATGTCCAATAATTCGCATGTCCTGCCAGTGAGCGCTTGTTCGGAAGCATCTGGCTTGTCAAAGAAGTACTTCAAAACCTTTTTGCTGTAACGGCCACGGTTCAGCTCGTGTGCGATAATCTATGCGGCATCCATCTTCATTGAATTTTGATATCAGCTAGAGCCGGCCAGAGCGCTGCATACTAAGTAGCCACGCTTCCCTTGGAGGGCGGGGCAATAACAGAGAAACAGAAGCCGGCTTGTCCGGTACGGAAATACACACAGACAATGACACGCCCCTACTACATGCTAACCTCTCCGAAAAACAAGCCGATTGCAAAGTTAAAATGTACGCTTTTGAATATACCAATACTGTTATCTCAAACACGGAAAGGCTTCTTCGTGATCTCAACTAACAGATTCTGCAAAAAAGCGAAAATCATCGATTATGGAAAAAAAACGCTTCTTTCTCATTTTGCTCGAAAGTTGTGCTGCCGACTTGTCACTGGTTTCCGTGACGGGACACATATGTACCAATTCCTATATGTGTGATGTCTTTCTGCCGAAATGCAATTGTATGTAGACAAACACACATGGATGCATTGATGTAAAACACACGTCACTCTCATTCTTGTGTGTTGTCTTCCGTTCAGGTCTTTCCAAAGCAGAGACGCAGGCCCTGACAAACTACGGCAGTGGAGAGGATGAGAATGAGGAGGAGGAAATGGAGGAGTTCGAAGCTGGGCCTGTTGATGTGCAAACATCCTTGCAGGCTTCTGCTGATGGACCCGTGGAGCAGGAGGTCAGTGTTTACAGTTAGTCACAAAGATACTTTTTCATAAACATCCAAAACTTGGGTTATTCAACACACTTTTCTTAGTCTGACCTGTGTAATTGTGTCATGCTTCAGGGGGCAAGACCCAGCGAAACCCAGGAGACCAACACTGAACAGAGGAGTTCAGAGAAGGAAGATGATGGTGAGGCCTTCTTGATCTTTTCAGTGGAAATTTCCTTCAAGCTAGAAAATGTCGAAAACCTTGTATTTTTAGACCCTCTGTTAGTCCATCATCTTTTGTCACATAAGCTTTTGTTTTCTTTGTTTTGCATTTTACATTTACATTTAGTCATTTAGCAGATGCTTTTATCCAAAGCGACATACATGTGAGGAAGACAATGGAAGCAATTATAACAACACAAGGTAACAAAAAGCATAAGTGCACCTGAAACTAGTTTGTTAAAGCCCAGCACAGTATAGAAAGCTAGGGATAGGAAAGTTTTTTTTTTTGTTTTTTTTAATGAGAAGAGATAGAAAGGAAGAAGTAGTTAGTGATTGTCAGTTAGGTGTTGATAGAAGAGATGCGTTTTCAGGTGCTTTTTAAAGATTACAGAATCTGCTGATCTTGTAGGAGCAGGCAGATCATTCCACCAATGTGGAACGGATCCAGAGAAGGTGCGCGAGAGTGATTATTTATTTATTTTTTCCCCTTTTTGGGATTTGCAGAAATCAACAAGTCAGTCGGGACTGTGGGTTCCACAGTAAAGGACCGTGACGAGGAGGAGGCGGAGAGTAAAGTTGAGGCAGCTGCTGCCTCAGAAGGAAGCTCTGCAGTCTTCCCTGGTCAGGATGTCCAAAAGGAGTCAACCACCACTAGCAGCCCTGACACAGACTCACCCGTCATGATCAATGTTGATGTAAGACCAAGGCTGGCAATGCTTAGTTCATTTCCAAATATGCTCAGGATATTTGCATTTATCCAGTTATCAGATGTTACTTTTCTCTGGAGTGAAAGAACCATTACTCACTAGTAAAACACTGGACCTTTTTTATTGATGCTGTTGTGTACTGATTTTATTAATATTATTGATGCAGGAGATGGGCTCAGGTAACACCAGTCAGAAATCTGATGAGGAAGACTTTGTGAAGGTGGATGACCTGCCATTGCAGCTTACAGTCATGTGTGAGGTTTGTAACAGCTAACAAATTAAAACAACATCATACGCTGTTTATATTTAGTGTTAATTAAAGGGAAGACACGGTGTAAAATCCCTGTGAAAAACCTGTTAATCTAATGATGTACCGTGTGCTGTAACATTAGGAGGAACTACAGAAGAGAATAGTGGAGGAGCAGCAGAATAACAACCTGTCTGTAGAGATCCTCAATGGGAACACTGAATCACTGGTGGGAAATGCACATGCCCTGAAGGAACCAGGTATGGATCACAATCCTTGTTAGTAAGTGTTAAGTTTTATTTGTGTTGTTGCCAAGTACCCACAAAAAAGCCAAGACACTGTCTCTTGTTACCATGTGTACATCCATGCAGGAGTGAGCTTCTAATTTTTTTTAATGTACATAAACTAATAGTCCAACTAGTTTAGAGTAAATTCTATGTTTTTCTTTGTCTTTTTCAGACACAGTCGGTGCCCACAGTGTGTAAAGATTTATACTGATGTCTCAATCTACTGTTTTTGGCAACACTATGCTTACACCTTCAATCTGTTCTGGATGTATGATTGTTGATTCTTTATCTGCTAGTTTAAAGGAGCAAAGGCTCATAATATTGGTCACAACTTAGCTGCGACTCTGACACACAACACCTAATCAACACTTAAATTCCTGAATGTTTAATGTGATTTATTGGTAACCTGGGGAGGGGTTGTATTTATGCTGCTGATTACTGACAGTTACGCCTCGGTTTGAATCATTACTGAAACTCTTCTTCAGAGCCGACTAAAGTCTCTTTCTTGTTTCTGGGATCAGTTTGACATCAGTTGATTTTTATCTTTTATTTGTCCTGGCCTTATTGCTGTAAAGCTCATCTTTTCTGTACTTGAGTCCTAATTATAAAGATTACAGTAGGATGGAAGTTCAGCTGTAGCCTGGCTGAATAGTTTCTCCAGCTTAAACACTTTTTCCTTTATATCAGAGCTCAAAGCTCAGATTTAACTTTTATCCCTTGAGATGCATCTTTATATACGGTTTTGTTGTGTTAATGGTTAATTTTCATGTGATTATAATAACTTCAGTAATAAGTTTTAAATAATAAAATGCTGGAACTTTCGAAACGGGAGGTGGGTGTTGACAGTGTTTTCATGTAGTTAACCATGTGGGCCTTGTTAATGCGGCAGTGTTCTGCCTTCTCTCCAGATGTCTAATACTTTCCAAGTGTGTCGTACCTAAAAATGGACATTACTGTTAACCGAATGTCACCTTCCAATACTTAAGAATAGAGCTTAATAAATTGCCCCAACATTAATCTGCAACTATTTCAATAAGAAATTAATCATATCTGTTATTCTGAGCAAAAATGCTAAATATTCTCTGGTTCCAGGATCTAAAATGTGACAATTTGCTGCTTTTCTTTGTCCCATGATATTAAACTGAATACAGTTTGGGTTTTGGACTGTTGGTTGGACAAAACAAGACATCACCTTGTCCTCTGGGAAATTGTGGTGGGCATTTCTCACCATTACACATTTTATAGACAAAACAATTTATCGATTAATTGGGAATGAAATCTAAAACAATTTAATAAAAAAAATAATTAAAATAACCAGCTCACATGGTAAAATTACGCCAGAAACACAAGTAGAATCTCCTTTGGGAATCATTTAAATTAACCATCTTTAAAAACAAAAAGGAAGCGGTCAGCTATGAGGTACATTTGTCAGTATCAGTGTGTGAAATGGTCAGTCATGTGGCGAGACTGTACCTGTAACTTAACTGAGTTGATAACATTTTGACAGCTAAATTAGGATCAAAACGAGACAAAAGCAGGGTCCCACAGAGTGGAGGCACAAAAGGGTGAGCGCAGGCTGGATTTGAGACATTTAACATAAAATGTAACAATATTTTGTATTAACTCAATTATACACAGTCATTCATCTCAGGTGTCCCTAGGCCCATGTTGAGATCCACTGGACTGATGCTGCAAATAATACATATAACAGTAAACAGAGGAAAAACATTTTGTTTGATTGACTTTTGTACCATTTACCCCCATAACAGAAAAAGTAAGATTTAGTATTTTCATTGAGCTTTGGTGATTGGTAGCTGTGCAAACACTTAAGGAACAACCTCAAGTTGCGTTCCAAGATCAGCTGAGCCCGTCTCATCACAGCTTCTCTATGCGCAGATACGCATTTACTGACTGATCAGGGTTCAGTGGTTGGACCGTTACCAGGGCATGCAGGGGTTTGGACAGTCGCGAATATACGACTCCAGTTTTCCTTCAGACACCTGCATCAGTGTTGTGTATGTTGTCAACTATAAAAAAAAAAAAAAAGGACAGCAAGAGTTATTTGCACTGAGCTTATTAACTTTATTTTAATTAATAAATACAAATGGTCAAAGACTCACCTTGTTTAGCACTGGCTTGGTTGAGAGCACATCATACATGGTCTTCAGTGAGATGTTCTGAAAGAAAGTGACAGATCAAAGGTGTCTTACCACTTCGATAAAACAGGAATGGAACATGTTACACTTGTCCTTCAGACCAAAAAAAAAAAAAACCCCACATGTCTGGAATGACCAGCTTTAACTACATCTGAAGACATTCATTTCCTCTAATCAGAGACAGAAATTTGCCCTGTTCTCTACAGAAAGTGGGTGTCATCAGCACTCACTGTCCGCGTGGTCTGGTTCATGCACTTCATGGCAGGAGTTCTGCGATCGTCCAGGAAAAAAGGCTCCTTCCAGTGATCGTAGTTCGTCTCCAGGACATACCACCGATCCAGCTTCAGGTCGATCCTAAAATACAAATATTTCAATAAAATCATCAACATGCAGCTACACTAAGCAACTGATTTGTGCAATAGAGTTCAATCAGGTGATATGAAAACAAAGCTGTCATCAGTTTCTAGTTGAGCAAGTTGTGTTTCACAAGAAAAACACGAGAACAGCTGAGTCATTATGACTTTTGAGTCTGGCACAACTCAAGAAAAAAAAAAGAAAAAAACTCAAACACAGACGTCTCTATATCCAGGAATGCAAACGTTGTTGACATTAAATGCTCTAAACGTACAGAATAAGCTCCAGTACTTACTCCAGGATATCAATACTGAGCAGTCTGGACCTGGTGATGATGCAGCCCTGGCCTGTACGGTTTCCTCCAAGGATGAAGTAGGCTGGAGCCAGCAGCTTGGTCTGAGCCAGGCGAGATTTGGCTTCCTCGTAGCTAGCGAGGATGGGACGGAGACATCGTCACTCAACACTGAGAGGCAGCATTCAGTTCTTATGCACCACAAATCTGGAACAAACTCTTCTTCAACTCAGTGGCAAACAAAAGTTTTAAGCTACGATAATAAAAGAACTGTCTTATTAAGTTAAACTTGGGACTATTCATTCATGTCTTGCAATGTAAGTGCACTGTAGTTTTAATTGATTTGTTTGATTCAAATTTATCTTCTATTTTAAAACCTATTCATGTCACTGTGCTTCTTTTATCTTGTTTCAATACTGTTTTATTTCTCATGTTAAGCATTTTAACTTCAGGATGACATTTAAAAAAATAAAAAATAAAGGTACCCTCTGGAGCTTTCTGTCAGCTTAAGACCTAATGAACATGTTGATTGCATTTTACTACCCAATAATAAACATTTGCAAAGCCCTTTCTTTTGAAACCTGCATTATAGCTCATGTACCTTTAAATATCAAAAGAGGAATACCTGTTTGAATTTTCTAGGACAGAGCGAGTGAGAAAGCTCATCCACATCCCATCTCTCTTCCCCATGATCCACTCCAGGATTCCTGCATGTGAACAGATATCGATGATAAGCAGTCACAAAACAGGGACCCTATCTCTTAGCTGTTTTGCTCAGTACTATTTCTACAGGCTTTAGTCACTCACCAATGTATCCTCCGTCGAGACTGAAGCGTTCATTCATAGTCAGAGTGAATATGTGCTAGGAGAGGAAGAAGAAAAATCTTTTTAATCTTTCTAACATCCAGAACTGTGCAAGATGTATTCACAACTCAGCAGCTGTCATTGATGTTAAATAATGTTTTATGCGGATTGAATCTTCAGGTATAATATTAAATGACTTACAGGCTTGATGCCAGTCAGCATGCCAACATATCCAGCAAAGTTTGTAGACTTGAAGACAGTCTGGTTATTTCTCTTGAAGTCGAGGTTTACCACTAGAGGCTTCAGCTTCTCACTAATGATCCAGGACTTGTTTTTCACATCCCAGCTGTGAAGAGGCACAAGGCCGTCTTGTGAGAGGTTATTTTACCGGATCGGAGTCAAGACTATGAAGCTTGGAAATTATGATTTTTGGGGTGATTCTTACCCCATAAATAGTCCAAAATCAAGATTTCTACCATGTATGAGGTTACCTGTAAGGTTGCAAAGCCCAGAAGCGTTTCAGTACTGTTATAGCATTATTTTAAGTTAATTTTAATTAATCTCATTCTGGACAATGACCCACCCTTATCATCTTCTGCAACAACTGATGTGCACACAGTGAACACCTCATAGAAGATGTTGAACAGGACGACTTCACCTAGATTATAAATACAAAAAGTCAATGGGATTTATTTTTTTATACGGTTACTAAATACAGAGGTGAGAACACTTGTGTTTTCTTACCAAGAGGAATCCCAGAAACCTCTGCAATTCCTTTGATTTCATCACTGAAAGGGTTTGGGAGTGTGTCCACCATCAAAGGCTGGAGAACATAAAACAAACTGCAGTCATAAAACCTTACATGACAATAAAAAAAAAAAAATTCTGTTATTCTGAGGAAAACCGTTCGGCGAGAGAAAGGACACTCACCAGCGTAATGTCAACCAGCTCTATCAGCCTTCCACTGGGCACGAAAGCATAAGCCAAGTCTTTGATGGCCTGAATCATGTTGACCAGCTTAAAAGAGAGAGATTATGAGTAAATCAAAAAGGGGGATATTTCTGCGAGACTAGTTTTAAAGTACAGCATTCTTACATCTGGTTTTTTGTCGGTAATCAGAGCTGTCCATCTCTTGCTGGGCGGCAAGTCGAGGTCCACTGTGTACCAACTGACCGCTCCTCTGAACCTGATTAGAAAGGAAAAGCTGTAAAACTACTGAAGCATAACGATGCAAATGATAACATCCTACTCACGGCGTCGCTGAAAGACGAGGTTTTTGTTTATCGGTTTTGAATTAACTGGAAACGTAATGCCTCTGGAGTTAAAATGCAGCAGCTCACCAATCACGGGCTAAATCTGACCAGCAAATGAGAACTGAATCTAGTGTGGAAAAAAAAATAATAATAATAATTTTGATAATTTTAGTCATTCGTCAAGCAAATATCCCCTAAATGTTCTGGCTTCAGCTTTTCTCTGTTTTATATCACAGTAAATTTAGTGTCACTGTAAATCTTTGGGTTTTGGACTAATTGTCAAACAAAGCATGTAATCTGATGGTGTTACTTGTATAATAATTAAAACATAGAATGAACAATTAAAATCGATAAATCAAAAATAATCAAGGGTTTGATCAATAATTAAGATAAATGTTGCAGCTCTAGTTTGATTTATTGAAAATGACTGTACCAGCATGACTGAGCAAGGTCTGCTGCCTTAAAGTGCTGGGTTTACGCAATGGGAAAGAGAGAACTGATGTAAACAAGTGAATGTTTTCTGAAATAAAAGCAAAAAATATAAAAAACGGTTATTCACACTTTTCAAAACAGCTCCCAGAGAATATTTTTAATAACAAAATATGTCTCACATGGCCCACTAGTCACCTGATGACAATATTGCCAATTTCAAAAGGGGATGCACAAATCTAACCTAACTAATTTAGGTTTAAGGGGAACTCCGGCAATTTAGTATTGCACTGTCATAAATTTAGGGAATCTTTTTAAAAAAAAAAAAATTGTTTTTTAAAAATCGGTGCTGCAGAGCCTGAGATTTATTCCCATTATGGGTCAGACTCCAAAAAACACTACACTTCCCCTATAACTCAATATCGTCTTTTTGATCAATTCAAACTGCTTAGTAAACACCCACACCTTTCAAATGCCATGACCCCAGTTTGAAATACAGGCTCTGTTACAGATCTGTTGTCTAACATCCATTATCAGTTTCCATTAATCTGCCAATTATGTTTTAGATTGATCGTTTAGTAATTATTCGACATCCGTTCATGAATCACGGCTAAATCAATTGATTTCTGACATTTAATTCCTAAAATAAACAGCAACCAACAAAAGAAGGAGAACAAAATATATATTCGATGTCGTTTCCACTTCTCTAACCAAAGGTAGCATGTACTAACTGCGAGTTTGGATGTTAAGGTTTACGAGGGGCAAGTGAAGGCAGCAGAGTTCGGTTACAAAACCCATCAGTCATTTAACGTTACATTTTAGCTAACTGACTAAATAGAGAGTTTTTGTAAGTGTTAGTATAGCAATATTTCTTTCTTTGACAATTGCAGACTTATGTTACTTACGTGGGGCCCTTTGGTGGATACATTTCAGCCCGACAGTCTTCTGTATACTGTAAACACATTAATATAAACGCAGTAATTAACGGGGTTGAAGGTTTCAGAGTTCAAACAACAAACAACTGCGAGTTTGGATGTTAAGGTTTACGAGGAGCAAGTGAAGGCAGCAGAGTTCGGTTACAAAACCCATCAGTCACTTAACGTTACATTTTAGCTAACTGACTACAAACAACTTACAACTCAATGTAGCTAAGGTTAGTTAACGTCCCACAACACGCAGGCTTTCTCAAAACAACGTGTTAAACGGTAACGCAGATATGTCGCTTACCGGTGGTATAAACTGTGTCGATGCGACGGAAAACAAAGCTGCTAAAGTCAGAAAGACGCAGTGGCCCATTTTTGGAGAATTTTACCCAAACCGGTGCCCGTTGTTGTTGCTGCGTCGGTTTATTTAAATGAAGTTTAACGTTACCGAGGAAGCTGCCACTGTTTATCTCGTGACAGTGACCTCACTTTAATGGCAGAGAGGGGAAACCGGAAAATATTTCAAAGGGACGTGAACACCCTTTGTACAAATGAACGAGATCTAATTCACGTGTTTTCGACGAACTAACAATATTAACAATTACTATCCTTTTGTTTGCCATAACAGCGAGAGACCCGGACAAAATGAGTAACGAGGTGATACGAAACACCCCTCGAAACAAGCAGGCCAGTGGCTGCGTCCATGCGGAAGTGAAAATAAACAACGTGACCTCTCGTGGTTGATTGCATTTATTTCCTCCTCTGACACCTGCATGTCTTATTAAGAAAGTGTCTGTATATATTTGTTTCCAATTATTCTGCTTCACTGACTTTACATTTGGTTAAAGGGACAGTTCACCCCCAAATCAAAAATAAATATTTTTCCTCTTACCTGTAGTGCTATTTATTCATCTAGATTGTTTTGCTGTGAGTCGCCGAGTTTTGGACATGTCTGCATTTTTTTTTTAATATAATGGGACTATATTCCACTCGGTTTATGGTGCTCAAAGCGCCAAAATAAAAAAAAAAAATTAAAAATACAGTTTAAAAGCACAACAGCAATGTCTCTTTCCAAAAAACATGACCTGGTTACTGAAGATAATCCACGGACACTGCTGAGAGCAGTTTCATGTGGGAACTATTGGCAGAGAGAAAATTGTTCTTTAAGTAATAAAGATTTCACGCAGAGATGCAGAGTTACAGCGCTTCAAATGGTTTGAGCCAGTGGTGAGAAGAAGAATAACAGACAATAAGACAATATATAATTAAAGAAATGATATATGTAATGAAAATTGTAGTAGACTAATCACAGAAATCCCCACTGTTGGAGGTACATAAGGTCAGTGTGGTCAGCCAGATGTAGTGTATGCTCACATAGATAACATACAGACCCGTGGTGGAAAGCTATGAAGTGCATTTACTGAAAGACTGTACTACTTATGTGCAAGTTCAAGGGTCTTGTACTTTACTTGTGTATTTCCATTTTCATACTTAGTACTTCTACTCCACACTCTACATTTCAGACAGAAATAATGTGCTTTTTACTCCACTACATTTATTTGACAGCTTTAGTTACAAGTTTATTTTCAGATGAGGATTTTTACAGAAAACACCATTATGATAAGCTTATTAGATACAATGCATTGTAACATATTCACCCAGTGATTCCAAATCTTCTTGACTTGTGACCCCTTACAAAAAATGTGTGTCTAGTTGGGGCCCCTTGTCAAGTTTTAGATGTCTGAGTTGTTTGAAAATATCCCCTCTGAACTTCTCAGATGG
Organism: Coreoperca whiteheadi; assembly: GCA_011952105.1. Classification (NCBI taxonomy): domain Eukaryota; kingdom Metazoa; phylum Chordata; class Actinopteri; order Centrarchiformes; family Sinipercidae; genus Coreoperca; species Coreoperca whiteheadi. The sequence goes on along the minus strand of CM022472.1, from coordinate 9,440,066 downwards.
TTTAATTTTGTAACAGTAAGTTTTAAGCTACAAGAGTTTAAATTATCCAATGTTAAAAGAAAAAAAAGAATACAAATTTGTCTATCAGAACATTTTTTCTTCTTTCAAACCCCATTAATCATCCCACAGCCCCTCAGATTTATCTTGTGACCCTTTAGAAGGGCTCGATCCCTAGGTTGGGAACCACTGGACTAAACCACCAAACTGTATATAAAGTATTCAGTATTAATCTAATAACATTATATATAATTCATCAGTCACAGGGGCCTTTTTTTCTGCAGAACGAGTACTTTTACTTTTGATACTTTAAGTCTTTTTGCTGATAATACTTATGTACTTTTACTTCAGTAGGATTTTGAATGGGTTTTTACATGATTGTATTGATGATTTTACTTAAAAGGGTTTGAGTACCTCTTCCACCAATGATGATACTGGTCATATGTACATACTCATGTGCATGTACAGCATTATGGCTGCAATTCAAGACCATTTTCCTTATTCATCTCATCTCATTTTCTACTGCTTGTTCCCGTTAGGTGTCGCCGGTGAGTGGAGCCTATCCCAGTGACTTTGGGCCTTAGGCGGGGTACACCCCGGGCAGTGGCCAACTCGTCGCAGGGCTGACACATAGACAACCATTCACCATTTTCCTTATTGATTAATTATTTTCTTTAACGATTAAACGTGTCCATAAAATGTTAGAAAGAAGCAAATGTGACTTCCTCAAACTGCCTGTCTTGTTCAATCAACAGTCCGAAACCCAAAGATATTCAGTTTACTATATCATAAGTCAAAGAAAAGCAATAAACCCTCACAAATGAGAAGCTGGAACTAGGGAATGTCTTGCACCCTTACTGTTAAAAAAAAGTGACAAGTGATTAATACTACATACCTGGTGGAAATAGTGGTGGTATAACTATTTTTTTGTGGTTGAAGTCAGCCCCTTAATTCAAGGGAAACCTTAATGCTACAACATGCAATGATACTTTAGACAATAGTGTGCTTCCAACTTTGAGGCAACAGTTTGAGGAAGGCCCAGTTCTTGCCTCAGCATGACAATTTTGGTGCCTGACACTAGACACAGTAGAAATATAAAGAAGTATAAAGAAACATAAAGCAAGTACTCTAGGTCAGGTTGTCACCCAACATCAGCGCCCAACCTCGCTAATGCTCTTCGAGCTGAATGGGAACAAAACACTGCAGCCAGGCTGCAAACAATGGCATGTTAATGCCAGTGGTTTTAGAATGAGATGTTCATCACATATGGGTTTACTGTTCAGGTGTCCACATACTTTTGACCATGAAGTGTACAATGAGGGATGGGGTGGAGTTCAGCGTTCCCACATTTTGATTTGTGTAAATTAATGTATTACTTTTTTCCGGGTGACATTTATTTTCATTAGATTAACTCATCACACCAAATACAGTCAAATTGATTAGAGTCGCAGTATAAATAAATCATACGTTCTGACCTTTCATCAAAAGTTAGTTAAAGGTCAGTTTTGGTAGTTGTTTGCCCTCTCAGTTATAGTTTAGATAACATTTTACTGACCCAGTGTATATGACTACAAAATGTGGTAGTCATTCCAAAATCATGGAACATCCTATAACCCAAAGGTTTAACAAAGAGTTGCTCCACAGCAAAGTGAAATGATGGTTAACTATTTACACAGAATAGGTCAATGGGTCACCTGAATTCTATAAATGTCACCATTAAGATGAATCCAACTGGCTACAACACAAAGAACAACAAAACTGATTTGACCATATCATTTTATTCAAAATATTAAAACAAAAACAGTACAATAAATGTCAGATCTAATGGTCCAAATCTATAAAATCAAGACTTTTACAAAGACATGGCAGTAATCTACACAGTTGAGTCTTCACTTGCAGTACCTGTCTGCTTTCATTTGGCTTCTCCTGTAATAAAAGCAAATGACATGTTACATTCAGTGTTACAGTGATACATATGTTGGTGCAATCAATCTATTATTATCATTAATGCTATGTCTATGTGCAAAATCAAATGATTTTGAACTTAAAACAAATTGAAACTATAAATATATTTTACTGTATTGGTAATATCAATTTATGTTGACTGGTGTGAGATAAGACAGCATGCATAAATTCTCACATATCCTACTTGTTACTACTGCTAAGATGTGAATAGATTACTCATTCTGTTATTCTGACAGAATGAAACTGAACTACCTCCCTATGAGTTTTCACTTGTTCAAATAACACATCTAATGCTGCAAAGTAAACACGTACAAAAATGAATGGAGGCTACAAATCTCTCTAATATATCAATTCAGAAAATGTATCTAAAAGTAAACAATTACAATAGCAGAAAGATATAATTTTCCTTCTGGTTTTTTAATTCAGCAATTTTCTCCATGTATTTTATTTTCACCTTTAAGTTGTAGCTTAAAATTTTAACTATATTTTCTTTTAAAAACCTTTTAAACCTAAAAAAACAAAATTAATTCTTCAAAAGAATTTAAAAGGTATAATGATCATATTTCCATTTTTTTTTAATGAACAGTTAACTGGAAGTCAATTAAACATTGCAAAGTGCACCTCTTTACTTTGTTTTGTATAAGAAGGTTTACAATTTGTTTGTATCTAATACTCAAGAAATTTAACTCAATTACCGGCCTTTTAATGGCCTTGTATTTCACTGTTTGAGAATACTGATAGTCTTTGATGTATTTTAAACTTAGCATACATGAATAAGGCAGAGTGATATTATAAAAAATGCAGATTAGGTGTTTGAGAATAAATATCTAGTGAGCTTATTTTCACACCTGTCAAGTAAAGCTTCATGAAACTTCCCGTCCGTTCTGGCTCTCTTCAGCGAGGAGGCGTCTTCCTCATTAACCCTGAGCCGCCGATCCTGAAAACTCTGAAACTTCTTCCTGTAATTCACACAGCAGCATTAATAAGACTATTACAAAAGGATGTGCAAAGGCAAATGACTCACCACCCAATTCACACACACATAAACACAGACTCACTCATCCTCAAAATTACTGAAATTTTTGCAACTTATCCCCCTTTGTAAACGGACACTAATGCTCTAAGAAGCTAAATCTTTAAAAAAAAAAAAATTAAATCCAGACAATGAGCCCAAGTATTAACTAAAGCCGAGTGTCTAAATGTTGACAGTGGCAGCTAAATAGCAATAGGGTGAATGCCTAAGCCGACTAGGTGTCACAAATCAACATATACAGTATTATTATTTAAATATTCAGCTAAGGCTGGAAGTTTTACCAGGGGATAACAGTAGAACCTGTTAATGAGGGTGGAATATGCTTTTTATTAATCAAGATTTCAGCTTGAATTTATCCATGTTTCTAAATAAGCTATGCCAGACATTTCACAAGGTATCACTGCGCTGTGAGATAGGCTGCGAGGACTTTATCCTCCTCCTCCTGCCAGTGTGAGACTTCATGAACGATCTTAAAATAATCAGTTATTTTAATGTTAGAAATCTTTACAATATACTCAAATATCTACCACAACAGTGCTATAAACAGCCAAGGCATCTAGTCAGAAACTTCTTTGATATTTAGAGTCTCTTTGCTCTGCCCGTGTTTTATGATTCCCAAGCTGCACTCCATCCTGAAAGGCAGTTTAGACGCTAAACACTACATCAAGACACGGGCTCAAGGGCAGCCATTATCAACATGTCAACATGATGAGTCCATTTCCCCGGCATTCATCTAAAACAAACAACAGGAGTGGGAACACAAGCCCAAGCATGCCAAGCAAAAAACAGCTTAAGACATACTGCCTGGATCTTAATAGTCTCCAGACAGGCCGTATATAAAACACTTGCAGCATCGGAAGCTGAAATGTGATGTTTCCCTCTCTCATCGCACTCTAACAGCCGACCATCAATTGCATCTTAAAAGGCGCGAGACTGATGAGGCGGGTAGCTTAAAAGGCATGATCTCACATCCAGGGATGTGATTTCGCTGTCAAAATCTTGGCGATGTAGACTGACACAATGTGAAAATAATGGGAAGGAAATCACAGTTTTTCCCCTCAACCACGATAAAGTGCTTTGGCTCTCATTTCAGAGGAGGCTGAAAGCCACACAGCTTAAACTGCAAAATGTATATTTGTCAAAACGTGTAGCCACACCCGGCCAGCAAAGGGGACTCTGTGGTTACATGGGGCTCGGCTTTTAATTGAACTTTTATGGTATTGTATATTTTTTACCTAGTAACTAAAACATATTTTCATTCTATGCGGGTAATGAGCAGGGGCACACACCATTTCAAAACAACATCTAACATCTGGCTAGATGGATTTTTTTGTGAAGCAATACAATAAATCAATTACATTTTAGATTAGAGTAGAAAAGTGTTATCACGTTACCAAAATGACTTACATAGGTCATATGTAAATGGAGCTTGTGTTCAGCAATTCTTTTGTCAAACCTAACACAACATATACAGAGTGACACCCTTAAACAGTACAATCTAATACAAACTATTATTTTCCTTTTCTTAATCACTGTTTGCATGTGTGCTTGTTTGTATCTGTATGTATGTAGCACTTTATGAATACCAAAATCTACTAGCCATTTAATTTTTTTTACCAGCCACTTTCTTAATCAGTGTTCCGTCGAGATCTTCTGTGCATGTCCCCCCCCTTCCCCCATTGGGTTGCTTGTGTATTAAGTCTAAACTAAAGTTATACACAGTGGAGGTTACGTACACATAATTGACCTCGCAAGACTTCACATTGCCCCTGTCCTCTTCTGCAATGTCATCTTTATGCTTGACCTCTCGTTCCGCATTCGATCTGATCTGTTCATCATTCAGAGGGGGGGGAAAGGGGAAAAAGTTTTGCTTTAAATATCAATACCTTGAACTCCCTGAAGTGAGGTCACAAACATTTTCCCCTTCCATCTCAACAGTCAGGACCCCACAGAGATTGCATGCTTAAAATGAAAGGATTAACATGCAACCTTGTGGAAGAACACAATTTACACATCACCTTCAGTATCTCGCCATCCCCTGCTGTCTTGTTCTTGGCCACGATGTCCCCACTGTCACTGTAGGAGATGAAACAGCTATTTGCTGCCAGGAGAGCCATTTTGCCCTGAGGCAGAACAGAAAGAAAACAGAGGAGGAGGCAGTAGATTAGATAGAATTGCAGTGGGATTGGTTGTGGTGACAGGCATGAAAGGTTGCCTGATATTTGATGTAAAAGAGTCTCAAGGTTGTGCCGGGCAGGTTGTTTATAGGTTCAACAAAGCATCAAGGCGAGCAGTGCGCTACAGTGATAAGGTAAATGCATTCTGCATAATGAATTAGTTGTTCCTGACTACAGCTAAGTGTTCATCTCTCATGGGCTAAACTCCAATCAGCCATGAGGCGAGCCGTGAAAGGCAGGGGACAGCAGTAAAAAATTAGTCCTTTTTTTACATGTACCACAACTGCAAAAATAGGTATGTATTTATTTCAAACACTAATTGCTGTTCACATGGGCATCCATGGAAATCAAATTATTTACTTATACAAATACATTTTATTAAGTCTAGTTAAGTATAAATTTTTATTCCAGCATTCTATGCACTGTAATACAGTATTGCACTACTGTTACCTGCAGCTGAATCTCACAATTATTTTCACTAGCGATGAACTGCAGATTACTTTCTTGATTGCTTTGTCAATAAAATTATCACAATTTTCCAAAACCCAAGTTAACATATTCAAATGTGTTGTTTTATCCAACCAACAGTCCAAACCCCAAGATTCTTCAGTTTATTATTATATATGACAAACAAAAGCATTAAATAGTCAAATTTGAGAAGCTGAAACCAGTAAAATTTGGCACTTTTGCTGGAAAAATTACAATAATAGTTCATGGTTGCCAATTACTGTAATTGAATAGTACAGACATTAGATTTAATACAAACAACCGTAAAAGATAATTGTGCATGGCTTAGGTGATAAGACAACGAGCATTAACTGCAACGTCCCCAAGTCTTTGTTGCATTTCTGGCTCCCTAATTTCCTTTCATCTCTTTCTACAGTCTGTGATTGAGGCTTAAACCTACCATGGTTCTGCAAAATTGGTACGGAATTGGCTACTACAGAAGTCACAGGACCAAGACGTGACAAAAGAAATACATATGGGTTGCGCCAGATGGGGGATCGGGGGATGTATTGCCAGTTTCACCCTGATTGAGACCATCGTCTTTTTTATAGCAATTTCCATAGTGGTCAACAGGGTTAAATCGACATATCCACCAAGATCAGGAGAAACTTTGGAAGATCCACTCACATCCTGGAAGACTGCTTCCCATTGCTCCCTGGAGCCAATGGCATCAGAGCGCCCCACTACCAAACCCTCAGCGTTGATACCCAGGTACTTGCCATATCCAGACTTCAGGGCTATCCTGCAACGGCAAAAATTACCAAATGGAATTCTACAATGGCAGTATACTGGCACAGACTTTTCAATACCTCAAAAAGACGGAACATAAAAAAGGCTAATCTGATGTTTACTGGGAAAGCCAATATGTGTTATTTCTGTACCAGGAAAAATGTTATAATATCGGCAGAGAATCAAGCTGAGATCCACAACTAAACAACCAGCTCCAGAATGGGCAGCACCTCCACAAGAAGAGGCTGGAAGGGCCCATGGAAGGGTAAATTACTCTTGTATAACTAGACACTACAGAAACTCCCTGCAGAAGCAGGTATTAAATCTGTTGGTGAAGGATTACCTGTGGTTGTAAATACCATGTGCACTTTGTCTTTGCGTACTAACCTTGTGTCTGAGACCTTGATGGCAGTAAACTGTTCTGGAGGGTCAGGGCCTTCATCATCTGAAACATATAAAACAATGTTTAACTTTAAAGATTTTACTGTTGTTGGTGTCGCTTTTCAAATGAATATATATTGGTCAATACACAGAATTTTTAAGTTTCTTTCATTTTCATTGTGTATAGATTTGTAATTAATGAGGCTCTTTCTCTACCTGTTAAAAACAAACAAACAAAACTAAATGTTGCAGAAGGCGATAGCCAAGTCAGAATATTCTGTGACGCAAGATGTTGGACCTGTAACCAAATTCTGGACACTGATCTTACATTTTTGCCAGAAAAAGCTTTTGCTACACAAAATAATCATTCAGCATTGAATTCATTTCTGTCACAATTACAATTAATTACAATCATGTGCCACTATTAGAATGTGTATAATTTCTTCTCACGACAAGTTTATTCCTGAGACCTACTTCATGTTTTACTTATGCATTCTTGTTATTAAGAATGCAAACCTTCTGGCTACATAGTGCCAGGCTGATCTGGGTCAAGTTCACCAAATAGTAAAGGGAATTAGGCAATATTACATGTGAGGGTGTCCATTAATGTCATTATTGACAGGCATCCTTTCTGGCCAGTCAAAGCGCTTCACAAATCACATTTGCACACTACAAAGAAACAAATTCAGTCTCACACACTCAAACACCGAAGGCACAGCCCTCGGGAGCATTTTGGGGTTCAGTATCTTGCCCAAGGACACTTCGACATGTGGGCTGGGGGAAGCCAGGATCGAACTGCCAATCTTCCGATTAGAGGACGACCAGCTCTACCTCCAAGGCATTTGGAATAAGATTTGGAAGGACTGTTGTGTTTCATTTAAATGCTTCATTTTATACTGAGGTCTCCTGGGCTCCTCATGATTTATACAAAAAAAAAGGAGATCTGCCTGATTATGTCACTTCCTGATCTTTACAATAAATCAAAGTTTTCCACAATTGGTAATGCATCATACAAGCATCAGGTCAAGGGAGAGCAGAGCCTGCGAGACATTAACAAGGAAAGGATTAATAAAGTAGAGGTGAAATGTGACATAAGCTGCTTTTTCAAAAGGCTGATTATCCTTGGAATATGTCAGACGGTGACCCTCGGAGTTGGCTGAGAGAAAATCAGCAGGTTTCCTCTGAACTGCAGGTGAATGAGGACATTTTCTAAAATGCTGTATCATCCACAATGTGGTGCCTATGCACAAAATCCAGTAAGGAGCTGAAAATCTCTAATTCCTCTTTCTATACTGCTAGCTAGCGTTCTCTTTCATCTCCTAGAAATGAGCTTATGTGCATGCAGAGGATGAGGACCCACTAAGGGAATTGGGATGTTTCAATCTCCCAGCCATTTTCACTGGTTCTCACAAAACGTGGGCTGAATTAACTGTTAGTAGTGTCTATTTCCAGGCAGACTGTTTCAATGAGCACCACTCCCTCAGAAGTGCCTGAAGGCAGAAGTGAGTGGAAACTCAGAGTTAGCTCTGTCCTTACCCTCAACTCAACCCCTGTTCAACCTTTTCAGTCTGGTGTCTGGATTTACTACTTAAATACTTACGGTTTAATGGACTGAAGGCAAAACCCCCCTTCATCCCCTCAATGCCTGGAGCCTACAGTAAACGTAACCTCAGAATTGAGTTTTAAGTTCTTCAAGTTTGTACAACTGTGGAATAAGTGAATAGATGGTAGTATTTGTATCTTCATTTGAAATGCAGAACAGCTAACATCCTACAAGGTGCTATTTATGCATTATAATCCTGTTTTGCACTTTCACAGAGAAAGTCCCACTCTTTTCTTCTGTGCTCTATATATATGTGTGTGTGTGTGTGTGTGTGTGTGTGTGTGTGTGTGTGTGTGTGTGTGTGTGTGTGTGTATAAAATCCGGGGTGAGGCTGTGGGATATGGATCAGTATATTCATAAAAGATTATTTCCAATATCAGTACACATAACTATATGGCAGTTGTATTCAAAAATAAATTTAAGATTTAAACAAATTGATGTTCTATTTAATTAAATCTTAAGTATTACTTCAGATAGATCTCTTCAAACTAGGGCTGCAACTAACTATAGTTTTCATTATTAATTACTCTGCTAATTCAGTTGACTATTATAAGTGACAAAGAAAAGCATCAAATCCTCACATCTGAGAAGCTGGGACCAGGAAATATTTGGCATTTTTGCTTGATAAATGACTAAAACGGTTAATCAATTATGTGCTTAGTTGCTGATTAATTTTCTCTTGATCGACTTATCAATTAATCTAATTATCATTGCAGCTGTACTTCAAACATATAAAGCAAAGACCCTAATAAGTAACTTTCTTAGCTTTTATTAGAATTTCTTTGGAATAATCCCCTTTTCAGGCTCAGAAATGTAGCTTGGTTAAGGGCCAAAGTACACTTGAACATTCAAAAAATGCTCATGGAATTAAAAAATAAATGGTCGGTGGGACAACTGTTCCCCATGGACTACTGTTATAGTCTCTGGCAGTTAATTCAAGTGAAATGAGAGAAATATGAGGCGGAATAGGGCTGCACAATTACTCACAATATTGTCAAAATCGGAATATGGCCAAGTGCAATATCCAAATCGCAGAAGTTTCCAATTTTTTGATAAAGGTAAAACATGTGACAAAACAGCATTATAATGAAGTAGTGTAGTGCTGCAGAGATGACCTGGCCTACAAATCTTGTTCTCCAGATGTAAGCAAACATGTTTGTTTTGTAAAGACCCCAACAAATGTCACCTCATGATTTTAATAGATTTTCCAGTGAAAATGATAATTGTGATGCAAAAATGATTTTTCCCACTAATCATGAATCATATTGCAATCGTAGTATCTGTCAAAATAATTGCAATATGATTTTTAACCATATCGTGCAGCCCTAAAACTGAGTAAAAGCCACTAGAGCTGTCTGAATGACCCGACTCATCTAAAATGACTGTGAAATTCTGAAGTCACTCCAATGCATCTTCTTACCTTTGTGTGGTGCACCAACTGTGAAGAGCCCATTATCCAGGGCATGGATGTACGAGTTGTTCTGCATCTCTATGGCAACTGTTCCAGTGATTTCCCCAAAGCTGCTGACAGACCACCAACCACCTGGTTAGCAGAAAGACCCATGTCAAAAGGTGTAATAACGCATGTCACTGCTGTGTGCTTGAAAGCCACAGCAACATTAAGGTGCAGTATCCACTCAGAGGAAAATTTTTGGAGTAAACCATAGTTCTGAAAAATGCTAGGATTAGTGAGGGAATTTCTTTTAACTTGGAATCGTAAGTGGAAAACACACTGTCTCTGCTCAGCCATTGAGCTACATCATAGACAGTATATGTATATATAGTCAATCATCTACACACATGAGAGACAGTGACAGCAAGAGGTGAGGACAGGAAGTTGAGCTGCCACGGGAGACAGGATGTACCCTACAAGCAGCGAGCAGTGGAGTCTATTTATTTAATTTCTGCCTTGTAGATACAGGCACAAGTGAAATAATTAATACTACAGTGAAAAGCAAGCAACAAACTAGTAAATAACATCTGTAGTTGGGCCAACATTGTATTGCAGTACAAAACAGCCTTTTCTCTGAAAAAAGAAGAAGCGTTCTTTCAAGGGCGGCGATGTTGGAAATAGGACAGTGGCGTGACGGATCGGGCCACGGCGAGTCCAGCTGCCGCCGGTGTGGGAGTTGTACATAGGATATAATAGGGGCGGCTGTTTTCTTGCATGCTGTTTGGCGGTGGTGTGTTTTGGCCTTTACTCAGCTGAAAAAATGTTCATCCATGATGCTTCTAAACTCTGACATACCGGTGGGCAAAACTGCAACATAGCAATAGTTCTGTAAGTTTGTCAGTCGGTTGAGATGTTAGGAAGTTCTTTTCTATTGTATCATTTGTAACTTGACCCCTGCAGTTTTTTAAAAATCTCTTTAAAAGGTACAATAAATGATCCAACTATAAACACAATGGTCACCCTGGTGTTCAAGACCTTAACAGAAGACTAGAACCTGTATTCACACATGGATCACATTGTGTCTGATACTGTGAACATCAACATTTTTTTTTAAAACCAGCTGCTTCAGGGCTTATGTTTTCAATGACTATCAGTATAGAAACACAAAATGTTGATTATATATCAATAATTCTTTTTAATTATGTAATGTGGGCATAAAACATTTTTTAGATTGGGCCATGAATGTTAGTATTGGCTGATTTTTATATGCAAATACCACAATGAGAGATATTCATTCTATCAAACCTCTCAAGCTTATTCTCATCCTAATTGTCTCACCCATCTCCAGTACATGCTACAAGAATATTCACTGCTTGATGGAGAGATTAACGGGATATAAAAAGTAGGCTTTGCTTGGCTTCTACAATTTAGAAACACAGTACACACACGTACCAACAATATCAGGCTTTGCTTCTTCATCTGATGCTTTTCTCTTCTTATCTTTATGTTTCTTCTTTTTCCTGTGGAAAAATATAATAAAATGTAAAATTGTCTTAATTTGTAATTAGCTTGCTAAATGTTTAATTACACAGGAAGGCCTTGTAAGCATACCCAAACATTAAACCTCTCAGGCGGGCAAGTTAATTTGAGGAGAGTGAAAACATTTTCCTTGAAAATGCAACTGCAAGGCTCTTAAAGTCAATAACAGATCACTGATTTATCATTAAGTTGTGATACAGTATGAATTATGGTTCTCGGACCTTCATAAAGTATTCAACCTTGTTGAAAAAGTAACTTAACACCTGGCTGTAAATAGAGCTGATATTCGATTTCCAATTCGATTCAATGTGGATTAGGGATATTTCAGTTATAATACCAGTTGTGCTAGGCGATGAAAGAGATTTCCAGAGAACTAATGCTGTAAACTGAACCCTCCAACCTGTTGCAGTTTTAAAAATATGAATGTTTACATTAAGAATTGACACTTTAACTCACCTATAACAGAGCTGATATTTCCACTCAGATGCCCCAGTGTTTCCCCAACCATTATATTACAAATAAATATATAGATTAAGAAAAAAAAACTTGAAATTTAAGGTTGAAATAATGTCCCTTAATCCTACACTGTTCAAGTATTGCATTTCTAAATGTCGTGCTGTTATTTCTGCGTTCGAAGAAATAAAGATAGTTGTTAGAAAGACTCACTCTGAGTCAGTGGTCAGTCAGGTGAGCCCAGGAACCTGTACAACTGAATGGCAGATTTTCACTTGACTCACAAAACCTCCGTGATACATGTAAGTTAGCATAATATGCTGCAGAATTTTAGCATCATTCCCGCTTTAATACTGCGGGATCTATGTGCAATGTTTATGAACTTCCTTGTCCTTACATTCGGCGCATCTGTGTGCTGTTTTTAGCTTAAAGAAAGAGTTCATAAATAGTGCAGCACAACACGTGAAAGCAACCAAATCTGTAAAGCTTCCCCAAGTATTCGAGTATTGCACCCTTGGTATGCATCACTCCAGCGCCCTGCCTGTGCTTTTCTGCCAGAAAAAAACAAAACACGCTAGGCTATACGGGCACAAGACCTAAGGGGGTCAAAGCTTCATGCATCTATGGGGAAATGCATAAATTAAAATGTCGAACTCGGATTTTATAGAATGACTGGATGACTCGATATCAGATAAGAAAACACAAGATAAAAAAACTTGATCTCAGATCATTTTAAATGAAGGTCGATTTGAATTGGAAAAACTATTTTTTTAAACCCAGCCCTAGCTGAAAAGCACTGTTTCATCGCCCTCTCTGAAAGGGTCAAGCTTGTTTTACTCCTGACCACACCCTGCATCACTGTTGGGTGCAGCTGTAACCACACCCACAAGACGTCATAGGGTCCTGGAGTACACCTGCACGGCACTGCAGCAAGGTGAGGAGTTACACCACTGCAGGTCAGCAAAAACAAGGGCCGTTTAACCTCTTGCACTTTAAATAAATGTTGTTGTGCTGCAACCTGAACTCAATTGTTTTTTTACTAACAGTATATTCAAAATGCTGCATAACAACAATGTTGATGATGGTTTTAATTTTAATTTTATTTATTAATTAGTAAATCATTTCCTGTGAATATGAAATGCAGTAATGACTCAAAATAAAACAGTACACAAGGCTAAAGTTTGTGGTATTTCTGTTTGTCTGGTACATAATTATCCTCTCTGACTATCCTGTTTTTATTCACAGGTTGCTCTAAAAAGAGTCAAAGTAACTTAGTTCCTTATTATAATTCACTGATATGCCCTCCCTGCCATATAAACAAACACTATGAGGTTTTCTACATCAAATCAAGAAGAGCTTGCCATAGATAAACTCCAATTAATGAATTATTAATACCATGTTGAATACATGTTTTGTTTTGTTTTTTTGGGGGGGGTCCTTGTTCTTTGTCAGGGTTTTACGTTTGAGTTTGATTTCATGGTTTGTTTGTTTATCATGTTTAACAGACTGTAGTTAAATGATTAGCGTTAGCTACTAATTTCATTCACCTCAGGTTCTCTTAATGTTATCTGATGTTTCTGCTGCTGCTAAAACTACTTTTGCACAAAGTAACGTTAGGTTGTTCACAGTAGAAGCACAGTTGATCTCTTTAGCTAGCTAATAGCTAGGTTAGTCAAAGGGGCTAACGTGTTAGCAAACCAGTATCAAACGTCACCATGCTAGTAGTTCAAAGTTTAAGAATGTCTTCATCAAAAATAAACAGTTAAGTTACCTAACGGACGTTTCAAGTAACGTTAACAATAACGTTTTAGCATCAGCTAGCTTTAGCATGCATTATAGAAACCCAGTTAGTTAGCCGTGAATTACTGCAGACGCGGTAGCGATTAGTGGTACTAAGGTAAAATAAACACTTACCCTTTCTTAAGACCTTTCAAAACCAGTTTGGTCGATTTTACGTGAGAATATTCAGCCATTGCGTTACCTAAGTTAGCGGTTAGCACGGCTAACGTTACTAACGTTAGAAAGGCTGCAAGTGTGTTCTATTTCTGACACAAGTACGGCGGCCGCGCAGGCACATTTGCACAGGCTGACGCAAATGTCATTCAACCGGGTATCCAACCTAAATCTACCTCACTACGTACTTAACCAAGAGGAAATTATGCCTAGGATACCTTAATAACGTCTTAATATTTTTTGGCACAGACAATTACACTGAGTGACTGAAAAATAGAAATACCTCAGCACTGTAATACAATACAACCGTCAATAGCCTATAACATTGTAATCTAACAGTCCTGTAAAAAATAGGCCATCTAGTGTGCTGTTGACACTACATAATAGAGGTTTAGATACAATTCTATGGTAATTATTAAAACTTGTGGTAGTGTTGTACTGGATTGCCTTAAATTGTAATGTGTGTTTCCAATATGCTATCCCTCTCTTTAAGAGGAAACTCCTTGTTCCGTTTAAGAGTATATATATAAGGTATCCTTATCAAAAACCTTTTTCACAACTTTATGTTAAAGAAAAAACAATATTGGTTGATATAATCCAGTACTGGTTGGTTGGATTTAGTAGACACATATTAATGTGCAGATGTACTTAAAAACTCATAGTCCCTCCCAGAATTTTGTCATTCACATAATTTAGATTGCCATGGTTACCTCTGTTTGTGTTCTTGAGTCAAATTGCTTCTCTGCTGGGTTTGAACTGAGTTTGGTTAATATATATATATATATATACAGGTAGATCTACTTGTGACCAGAGGAGAGTGAAACTCCAGTGAAAGTGGATGGGAGTTATCGAGGCAGACCTTGAGCCGATAGCCATACACCTTTCCCACAGGTCTATGTTTTGTCCTAATCTGCACCTCTGAGTGATTTTTCCATACTAACCTAATACACATTCAACTACAAGAGAATAACCATTGCTGTCATTCACACCATATACATTACATTGACTAGATTTGTATGTCATATATCAGATTTAATCATAGCAGATCATAAATCATAAGAAACATTTTATTATATATATAAGGATTGAGGTCAGAGTCTGAAGAAGTGGCATTTGTCTTTTCTTGCTAGCCCCCCCCCTCCCACACACACACACACACAAACACACGCACACACTAGATGACACCAAATGTTAAGTCAAACCCCTGAGACCCTTACTTCGAATGCAAAAATTCACACCAATCAACTGGTAAGGGAGGCGGGGGGTAACTGTGTATGCTAATGTTGACTCATTTAACAGGAATGGCCCAATCAGGAGCCTGTGACAGGAGGTAATAAATCATTTGTGGACACTGTCAAGAAGTAAAACAAATTAGACAGTAGCTTGTGTTATCTGTTTACTGCAGTAAAACTCAACTGGTAAGAACTCATTCATCCAACAGAAAAAAATGGCCAGACTGGAGAAAAAACCAATGAGCCCAAAACCAGCCAGACTCTCCATAATAACTCCATGACAAAACATGTCTTAACTGATGCAGGAAAGAAGCTACTGTAATACCTTTGAGAGACTCCTGGTGTTGCTGTGTTTGATGAAAAATTGGTTCAGAGTATGGAGGACGAATCTGGTCAGAAAAGTCTTGTAAGCTTTGAGGAAGTTAGCCAGTGGGGTTTTCAGAAGTCATGAATCAACATTTTACCCTGCCTGAACTGAATCCCACTTGTACTCCGTCATTTGTCAAATTCAATGATACTTTGACAGCAATCCCTGTTCTTGATGGGATTAAACAGTCATAACTCTTTCTGAGAGAGCTGAGTGGTTAAGCCCATAAGTACTTAAAAAGAGCTTAAGGAAAACAGTGTTAAGCAAAATGGTAACACATAGTACCTGATGCTGTAGCACCTGATTCTGCAGGTTATTCATACAAAGCTACTACTCTCTAATATAGCACCCTGTATATATTGTTTATACGTAACTAATGCATTAATACCTTTTAATGAATATGTCACTAATGATCAGTTAAAAGATCTTAGTACAGAAAATATATAAGTTGCATGGTGAAAAGTTCCCTTTGATGGTGTTTATTCTTTCTATTTGGTAATGTATAAATGTTTATAATATATAAAGAATATTCACAGGTTTTTTTTTTTACTTCACAATAAAAACCATCAAGTTTTGATATATTTTTAGATATATTTATGGCTGTGATTTTTTCAGCAGAAGCCATTCAATGTATTTATATTCTGTAATTACCTCTCTATATAGTTGATTTCATTGTTAGTGGCAGAGTCCGCCATTCCCCCGCCAGATTCAAAGTTGCCACAGGAAACGGTGCACACACGTAATCCAGTTTTACTGTATTGAATTTGATCTCATTGATATCAGCTTAACTTTTAACTGTTCACTCTCCTAATGTCTAATCCCTAAAGCCATATCCGAACTGCTTTAAGTTACTGCATTTCATACTGCTGGTGTTTCTTAAAAGCATTCAACTGGTGAAACACGGGGTGGCTTTTATTGTGAAACAGTCACAGGAAACTTATTTTTTCAGTAAGTAGCTGCTCGAGGATTGTATGCTGTGGTAGTAACCAAACTTAAATCATGTAAAGTATAGTGTAACAGTGGCACAAGTAGAGAAGAACTTTTAAGATAGCAAACTGAATCAGTAATATCCGTTGTACAGCAGTATCTATCTAAAGTTTACTAACATTAATCACCTTAAGCAAAACTCCTGAGTGCATTGAATTAAACAATGGTGCACATTTTGGTTTATGAAGTCTACTTTCCATTTGTAAGAAAAATTATGTGTTATTTCTTTCAAAATGTACAGCCTTTCTTTAATAGGTCATTAATAAAGAGGGTTTTTACAATTATCCCTCAAGTCTGCAGTTGTAAATGTGATTAACTTGTTTGTTGAGGTGGAATAAATTCATTTTGGTCCAGATACTCTGCAGCTCTTTTCCAGCCAGTAAGTGATCAAACGGCCCATTTACGGGTCTAAATGATGAACTAAAGAGTTAGCTAAAGAGACAATGGAGGTGTCATGCTGGGGAAGCATAAACACCACCCAGAGAGATTTTTCACAAGCTGGCAAACAAAATTGTACTCACTAATAGCTCTTTAATGATCTATAAAGCATTAGTAAATAATTTTTTAACTGTTAATGAAGACATTTGTTACAGTTTTATAAATCCTTTTTAAAGGACGCCTTATTAGAGAGTGATGCCAATTTATTAAACAAACCAAAAATATGAACCAACTTAAAATGGTATCTCATGGTACTGAATACGTCTAGCCTTTAACATAACAAAACTGACATCCTAAATCAAATCCAACCAAAATGACATCTCAAAAGCAAAACTAATATGCTGATAGTAAATGAAACACAGCAGTTACCTCCTGTCATCTGTATATTTATTGCTTCACACATACATCACAATATCAGTGGTAATGCTTTGCATTCACAAAGACAAGCTTGATGGAGCGAGTTAAAATCCTCCTCACAACATGTAGGATGATACAATTTATGCAAATAATCTAATAGTACGACACCTCTCACAGTCTAAATGTTAGATCTGTCATCTGGTGAAGGATGAGTTAATTCAGGAACACTTCTATGTCCTTTGTGTCTTTCATGTCCTTGTTAAAGTGCCTTTTGTCTAACAAGTCTGCCTGCTCCATTAGCTGCCTTTCAACTGTGAAAAAGCACATTTATCATCCTTTATATATACTGTACAAAACCCACAACAGCCCTGACAAGGAATTAACTCCTTGTGGAGGTGAAATCTTCTTCTTGTTTGTTTTTCGTCCCCAAATCGGCTCCATAAAAGATAAAAAAGTGCAGTTTTATCTTTTATTGAGGTAGCCATCGGGTCAGTGATGTCTGTCAGTTGACCATCCACCACTTTGATCCAGACAGAAATATCTTGATGAATATTGGATGGATTGCCATTAAATTCTGTACAGGCATTTATGTTCTCCAGAGAATGAATCCTAGTGAATTTGGTGATCCCCTGACTTTTCCTCTAGCACCCACATGAGGTTGACATTTTTTGTTTTCAGAAATATTTCTTGACAACTGTTGGATGGATTTCCATTAAAATTTAGTACAGATATTCATGGTCTCCAGAGAATCAATCCTAAATATTGCCCAACTGATGCTGTATCTTTGAGGCCAATATCGATACTTAAGGGCTTTAAAAACCAATGCACTGGGGCGGTTTGCAGGTCGAATGGGAAGCCATTGCAATGAGAGCCAGCACCTCCACGTCTGAGGCCATGCTTCTCTGCCAGAAAACGGTGGATTGCTCTCTCCGGGTTGGGTGTGAGTTGCTAACCCACGTGAATTGGTTCAAGTATCTCAGTGTCTTGTTCACGAGTGAGGGTAAAATGGAGCATGAGCTCGACAGGTGGATTGGTGCGGGGTCAGCAGTAATGCAGGCGTTGTACCAGACCGTTTTGGTGAAGAGGGAGCTGAGCTGGAAGGCAAAACTTTCAATTTACCAGTTGATCTATGTTCCAAACAGATACATGGATGGACACGATATGGCTCTACATTTTGTTACACAAGCTAATGAGGTCTCTCAATTCAACACCCTCCTCACACCTTTTCTAATTACATCTCTCTTTGACTTGATTGTTGTACCTCTCTCTTTTTTCCTTCTTTGTCTCTTTCAGCTGTTTTTCTATTTTCATCATTCTCCAAAAAACTTTTAGTTATGAAGCCACTTCTGTCACCCCACCCTGTCACCCCCGCCCCCTGACCCCTTCCTGTCCTACATCTGTCACATTTAATCCTCCAGTGGGGATTTAGGTGATGGAAGGTTAAGTTGCTGACAGTGTGGAGCAGGTGTTTTCATAAGTGGCAGCGTGCTGTTACATTGCACTATGGCTGCCCTCCCACTTTGTCAATGTCACCGCTTCTTCACGATGTGTTTCCCCGGCTTTCACGGTGTGTGTTTGTACAGACTGCTGAAGTTTATGATGTGGACGTCATCAGAGAGAGCGAGACAGATGAAGATGGATCAAGTAGCTGTGTGCCTCGGGCTGCTTAGTTAAAAATGGTGTAATGATGTAATTTCCTGAGAGTGACACTGGGGAGGGGAGTGAGATGTTGGACAAGTGGAGAATTGTATGGCCTATTTAAGCCATTCAGTGTGTGTAATGTGTGGTTATGTTCACTCTTTATTTCACTTAAAATTGATGACAATATTTAGGTAAGATGTGGAATAAATCACAGCACATAAAGGTCCATGTAAGAGCTTAATTAATGACAGTTATTAATTCTTATTTATCATCCCTTAATGGCAGTTTTTTTTTAATACCATGAAGGTTTGTGCAATGTCTTCAGGCTTCACTTGACTAAAATTACCTGTCACAAGGTAATTATGTGATGGAATATTGCATCTCAGGTTGTGATTGAACACAGAGTGGAAAGGAAGGCTCTTTAGGAAAAGAAAGTGCCTAACATGCATATTTATTCTTGTATTATTAAATGAAGGGAGCAAAAGCATTTATTAACAAAAGACACACAAGTAAAAAGATTAACTTGAGAAGGGCAAGGAGAGCTATTTATCCCCGGATGAATAGAGGTGCCTGCCTTAATACTTTTCATGGTGGACTGGACTATGGTATTACTTGACTTCATGGCGCTCTGGGTCTGGAAATTGACTACAGTCTACAGTCATTTAGAGGTCTTATGGCAATTTCGCTGCAGGTTATGGAAGAGAGGAGTTCAGCGAATGGATAAACACCTGTGACATTTCCTTTCAGCACTATGTTCAAGGTAACAGTTTCCACACTACCCTTTTTCTCTCCTCTCTCGCTAGATTTTTAGTGCCTCCTGTCAGGCAAAATTTCTCCGTATTGGATGTTATTTTATTATTTTAGTCCTTAATTCACACGACTAACTTTCTCCATTTTGCTTTTGACATTGGTTCAATTTAAAATGTAGATAGTGACTTCCTGATATAATTGAATCACAGTTTATTGATATGGCACTACATAAATGTGTAATCCACTTACATCGCCTTGCCATAAATGGACAAAATGTTTTGCTGAATACTAAACAATGCACAGGGTGATCAGAGTGTGTTAAAATGTGAAACATGTACTGCAGTGTGCTGTGTAAGTATAATTGTAGTGAAATGAATAGACCAAAAACATAAAATGTCATGCTATCAATGACCTTTTTCAAACATATGTTACTCATCAAGGTTATAGAGGAAATAAAACATGTTGAAAACTTTTACAGCCTTTTATAGCCCGCTGCCCTTGAGGACTGTGTTCAGTGCCAGGATTTATAAAAAGTGCACTGGCTTCTGTCTAATTATAAACGTTCTGAAACCAGTAATTTTGTAAGCCACTGAAAATAAACTTCTTGTGGTAATATTTTTCTTTACATTTAGAAATAACATTGCAGGATTCTGTATTTTTCCAAGTTCAATATGATGACCTGCATACACCCCCCCTTCCCTTCTCTCTGTCCCATTGACAAGCGCTGTGGTGTTTGCTCTGAATGGTTAGTGCTTGCTGTCTGTGGCTCTGCTCCGTTGGCTTACACAGTGTTGTTCTTGCTTCAGAGCACCCCAAATCCCTGCTTCACTCCTTGTGTCACTCCCCCCTCCCTCCTGTCTTTTCACTCTATATGCTCACTGTCTACACAGTCCTTTCAACCCCATCTTCACAGACCTTGAGATTGCCTTCCATCAGTTGTGAATGTTAAAAGAGACTAATTTATTACCCAACCCGGGTCCCTCTGCAGCGGGGCCGAGGAAGGCAGTCGGGCTGCAAGAATGACTCATCGAGGTTTGTAGTTTCGCACAATTTCACTGGGTGGCACTATACACGCACGGCTCTGTGCATCAAGCACACAAGTCACCTAAAGCCCAGCATGACATGCTCCCCCACTGATCGCAATTTGCCACTGTGAATTTTAGGCAGCATCTTATAATGAATCAAGATTAGATATTTTTGAGTCATGCATATATGTATGATTCAGATGAACAGAGAAGACATTCTGTAAGTTTTATTTTGCCTTTAGAGTGTGGTTATTTTTGCTAAAGGTCAACGAGAAGTGGAACTAACCCAAAAGGACTAATGTAAAATGGTATTCATTCAATTTAGTTTGCAGGAGTGAATGGTTGAGAATTCTCTTTATTAACAATTTTAGGAGTCACTTGCTACCATTTTAAGTAATGATACTGACAGCATAGCACACAAGAGTGAGATTAGCTGCATGGAGGCAAATAAAATGCCTTATTTACACACTCCACAGGTGGTATATTCTCTCCCCCTTATTATTCCACTGTTCTTATTAAACTAATTGCACCCTTTGTTGTTTTGAATTAAATTGCGCTGAAGGCTTTGTAGTACTTGAACATAACATAAATGCTGTTTCAAATCAATAATTTCACCTCCAATATTTAGTGTCTCAGATGGTCTCCTCATTTATTTGCCACATTACTCACTGTGGCTGTGCAGCATCAAGTCAAAAAGCCTCTCAGAGTGTGAGGGGAGTGGTTGAATAATTCAGCCTTGTGTATTTTTAAACTCATCCTTACATTTATAATGCAGAGAAATTTGAATCATATGACACTGACACGCTGTTAATCTTTCAGTGACTGCACATCTCTGTCGGCTTTTATCTGTGAATCACTGCCAGTTACCAAATGCATGGGAAGCACTCACATACACGAATTCAAACACACACATACATTTGTACAAAGTGAGATTTGTAAGCCTGTGTTCATTTCCTTCTAAAGCTCCACAAGCACAGATGGCCTCTTGTTTTCTTCTCGTCTTTTTAACCGAAAGGAGTTACTCGCTTTGACATCACCTGCTACAAACTGGCAGGAGTCCATCAGCGGCTTTGAACCTGCTCCAAAAATGACCAGTGTAAAGTAACGATATTTTTCATCATCATTCATCCTACACTATTTGGAATATTTAAATGCTGTGTCTCTTTAATGAAAGACACCTCTGATTATTATGTAGTGTACTGTATACAGCACATAGTGGAGTGAGAGTAGAATGAGATGGGACATGAATCACCAGATGGATCTGAACCAGGTTTGAACCCACAGTCTCACAAGCATATGGTAATCATGCAATAATGAACTGTTGTCTGCTGCGCTCTCTGCAAGGTATTCTCCCGAACATATTGCAATGAGCCTGTTCATACCGTGGTGGCATTGGCACTCTCCCACACACATACACGCACAGCTTCCCTACAACCTATAGCACTTTCTGCGCAGTGAATGATTGTGTTAACAAATCATACTGAATCACACAAACATACACACACAGATTTGAACGCACACAAAAAAGGGCAGATTGCTTTGGCTTACATCTCTCTTTGAAAATGTCACTGTTATTAAATACATTTGTAAGCGACAATGGCCATGAAACCTTTCATTCTTGTAGCACATTCAACTCCAACATGAGCCTTTAGTCATTACATTTGCAATATGTATTAATAATAATAAACTTTATTTATATAGCACTTTTCAAGAACAAAATTGCAAAGTGCTTTACATGGTTGAATCATGTTTAAAACATTAAAGGACAGAGGCAAATAAAACCAGGCAGTTGAAATAATACAGCAATAAAATTAAATAAAACAAAATCAACCCCTCCATAATAAAGATAAATAGAAACAGATAAAACATGTTTGCAATAAAAAGATGTACTAGGTTTAAAAAAGTTTAAAAAAATAGATAGGCTACGTTTTGGGAAGTGATTTAAAAGATGTCACTTTTAGGAAGAATTAGATGCAGTGGGGAAGGAGTTCAGATTTACAAGGGCACCACAATGTGAAGTTTTACTGAGCTAAATGTTTTGAACACACAGACCAAACATTTTTGCAGATTCATTCATAGTGACCATTTTTCTAACCTTACAGTATCCCTGATGGGAACTAAAGCATGATAAAGTAGGATTGATTCCTGCACAACATTTACAAGATTACCTTCCCAGGTGCTGAAGAAAACAGGACTCATATTTCGAAATCAAAAGTGACTCGTTGCACACTGTGAGGCTGCGTGCCAGTATTCTTCATAAGGTCATATTTATTCAGTCTCAAGTGCAGCTGTGTGAGCAACTGGTTTCACCACAGGCGATGTTCATGGTTATGTTTAGGCAAGTGAAACCATTTGGTTGTGTTTTGGCTAAGATGGTGGTTATGGTTAAATATTTAATCTAACTTGAGGTATGAGACAGGACATAAACCTAAACTGGTGAATGTGGTTGTTTTTCTTTTTCTTTTAAAGCATTATGTAAATCACTTGAATTGCTTAAATGTATGAAATGTGCTATATAATTACATTTGCCATGCCTTGCCTTACTTTACAGACTCTTGCTTTAGTCATGAATGATGCTTGTTGAACTCAGGGCTACTGCATGTTTGTTAAAGAGGACTGAAGTATTGATAGTGAGAGTGGGCAATGTCATGTTGTTCTGCAATCAGACACACTGCTGTTATAAAATAATCAGGTACACTGACACAGTTCAAGTGGAAAATCAATGCAGAATTCCTAGCAGATTTCTTGAACTATGAACCACCATTTTCAATGCCAGTTGTTTATGGACTTACTATGAATATGACCCAAAGCATTGTGAAAATTCAATATTACAATTAGTTGTACAATTAAAAGTGTTTTTTCTAATTAAAGTCTGTTTGGCACACTAGTAGTAGAATAGTTCAAATAATGTTTAGAAAATCATGGAGCGTGTTTTCTCATCTCCTATTTTTAAGCTTATATCAAGACCACACACACTTAAAAGATACATTCTGGTCTGCAACAGCTGTGTTTAAATACACAGCTGACCTACTGATATTGTATTGGAAACCACTCCTTTTCTTCTTGCCCTATGCTAATCCCATAGACACAAAGGGCTCTTTTTAGACACAGATTTGCATGTAAATCCCTGTAATGGAGGATTGCAGAAAACTACCATTTTGTTCTGACACACATTGAACCGATGGATGGTTGCTTTCCTTTTTAACTACCAAACTACTCATCTGTCTGCCAGCTCAGATCATTTCTTGCTGGGAGAAATTTGTTCTGTTGCTTACAAATGTAGGAAGCAGAAGCAAGAGTCTCCCCTTTTTAATTATCAACCTCGGTAGCCAATCTCCTTGCCTCTACAATGTCTTCTGAACAACAGCCATTAGATCAAATACACTCATTTACATTTGAGGCGTCCAGAAAATTGAATGAGTGAAGCATAGTATTCTCTATGCATATACCCCTTAGTGACACCCAGCCAGTTTTTCATACATCTGAAACATCATTTACATGAATATATGTTAGAACAAACAAATTATAATGATAATTTAAACTTTTGTTTTCAAATCAGCTCCCCTAGGTATACTGGATGACTTTGACACACTTGCAGGAGGAAAGGTAGGTGATTCTGTGTTACATCTAAACACATTTCGTTCATTCCACTGGAAGTCACAGCTGTGAGTGTGTGAAAAATCACAGATTTCAGCAACACTGCTGGGAAGTTACATGGTTTGTCATTGCTGTCTCTTCTTTCTCTCAATCCATTTCACTTTAATTTGTCCTAGAAAATCAACGTGATGTCCTAATAACCATATCTCATGCCTGAACCAAGCAGTTGAGATACAAATTGTATCTGCAGTAGATATAACCAGGAGTTCATGATGTGTGAGAATATTAGTAATGCTTCTGTTTATGACAGCTAGTGTGAGTAATACATGATTCTGCCTTTGACATAGATAAATATTAACTGTTCACTAACCCATATCTCATGTTGCATGTTTTGCTTGCCATCAACGATGGTACTAAAAAAAACTCTGCTTACCAGAGCTGTTCAAACACAAACTTCTTCACTTCACTTCCTGGTGTGTCAATTCTTAAGTCCGCATGACACGTCAAAGTTACCGAGGTTGACATCTGATGCAACTGTGGGTAATATAGAGTGGAGATACTGAACAGCCATTACTGTTATGTAAAACAATAATATGAAGCCTGACCAATCACTGAGGTTAAATTAGCAAAGAAATCAAGTTTTGCCTTTGATTTAAAGCAGCTTTTATTGAGTTTTTCTTCTTTTCCCACTTGTGGGCAGTGAAACAACATCTGAAAATACAACATTGATATTGTAAGAGCCAAACTTTTTAATATTCTGTATATTTTACTGTTAATGAAAAATCGGAGAATTTGAGAATAATTATTAAATATTTATGAATTATTTGCTCTGTGAGAGATCAGTTGTTTTTATTTGGCTGTTGGTATAGTTCAAATATTCACTCCTTTGGTTTAAAAGATACAGTCCAACTATGTAAATGGAAGGATATTGCTTTCTACTTGGAAGACGTAAAGTAAAGTATCAAACGATTCATCTCACTCTCAGTGAATTGTGATTAATCTTCAAGTTTAAGTGACTAGTGGCATTCTCTGATATAAACTCATCAAAGGTAAAGACAAACTAAAGTGGCAACCAAGTGGCTCAGAAGGAAATTAAAGTTTGCCACTTTTAACGTAATATCACCTTAAAGGTGTTATGTTATCTGTTAACCAACATTTTCCATATTTACACATCCAGCGGACACGGAGCAACATTAGCATTTACTTTTTGTTGGGTTTCTGTCCACCCCATGAATGTAAGCGTGATATACACTCTACTTTTGCTTCATTCATTTATGCTTCATTTTCACCAGCTAGTTGGTAACGTTGTCTGTCTGCTGTTTGGTGTTGGAGTACAGTGGCTTTACCAAAGCTTTTAAAGCTGAAATCACCTGCCTCCTGTGTTTGGAAACAACGTTGATGAGTGAACCAAAAGAGTAGAACCTGTAGAACCATATCAATAAGCTGGAAAATGCTAAAGCACTCCATAGAGCTGAGACGGACTCAGGTGATAATGATCTATGCAGGGCTCCATGGTGCAACCAAAAATCTGTCAAGTGTGACTAAACATTTTCATTGGTCGCCTGAAATTAAGCAGGTCTGATAAAAAAAAACCGTCGCTATCAGTAATCGATTAATGAGTGGACAATCTCCCCTTGCTCTACCCCTCCAGTGCAGACTACTGATAATCGCACATGCTCTGCAGAGAAACAGAGAGAGAGAGAGAGAGAGTCTCCTGTTTAATAAAGGCCTACTTATGCTGTTGTTTTGATTAAGCTTGTAATTGCCTCTTTTGTTGCCCATGTCATTCGGTACCACGTTGGTTTTGATCGGTTCCTCCTCCACCCGTGGCTCACCAACTGCTGTGAAAATGGAAACGCGGGTGAAAAAATCCAAAACACGAGATGTGTATTTTGTGCAACTTACTGCTAACCTACTGCTCTCGAAGAAAGTTAACAGAGCAGAACCAGAAAGCAGCAGGGCAAGCCGGTGTGAGTGCAGACAGACGTGTAGGTGTGTCCGTGTAGAGAAACGATAAAGAGAACAGAAAGGAAAAGCAAAGCGAGCAGATTCAAGTAGTTTGTGAGTAAACACTAAAATAAGGCGGAGAATTAAGTCGTTTAATTAAAATTTAATTAAATTTGATTCATTTATATAAAATACTCATAAGAGCAGCTTTACATTTTAGAATGTAATACAGAAGTGTCTGAATGGGAATGGTCATGGTACAGTAGCTGGGATGTGCTGATCTGGGAAGCAAATATGATAACGTTGCTGCTTTTCTGGAAAGTTGGCACGTATCGGTGCCAAAGAGTTGATGTGGGAAGACACCCCTAGTGTTTGGTGCCCTTAATTTTCTGTGGGTTTATAACTGTGAGTTACCACTTTCATATTACACACATTTAATCCATTAATGATATTAAAATATTGATTAGTGCAGCTTTTAAGAGAGTGTGATATGGATCAGGTCTTAGTTTTTACATTAATCAACACATAACACATGTCTTGCCTCCAGATTGAAAACGTTGCACAACAGGAAGGACCCTGAGATGGTATTGAGCTTAGAGAGACTTACAAATTACAGACTTACAAATGTGTGATTCGTACTATGGTTCACAGCATCTCCATGGGTACCAGACACAGTACATTTGTATTCATCACAGTACAACAAATTCAGTAATGGTTGTGGGAATTTCATAACAGCGGTGCTGCATTTAACTCCAGAAAATGTGAATAATGTGGCTCACTATTATGTTTATTAGAAGAGAGATAAATAACTGCCATCTTTAAAATATGATCATGACCCATATTCAACATGAGTGCTTGAACAGATATTATAAATACACAGTGATGTATTGGAACACATTTATTGTTGTGCACACACACACTTGTATTTTAGCATGAATTCCATGCTATAAGCACACCTAAATGCCATTATTATACGTGATATAATAAACAGATACACATTACAAAGCAAACAAAATTAATGAAATGAGCTCTGAGTAGTTTTATCCAAACGATTAACCTTCCCATCACACAGGTGCTTTATTACCAAATGAGCTTATCATTTTGCCACCATTTAGAATAATGGCAAAACATAAGCTTATTAGATGAGTAGAGGTGGAGGCATTGACAGGCTGACAGAAAGAGGAGGTGTGGAAAACCATATGGCTCTGTTTACACAAATCACTTCAGCAGCACGGTGTCATTATATCACCAGAATCATCATGATGCTTTGAAGGTTATAGCTTGGTCAAAACAGCTTTACACTGAAACTGTAGCTCACGTCTCATGCCTGAACTCAATTTGTCTGTTCTCCAACAGGTGTTACAGTGTTAGCAGGTTAAACAAATGCCAGTCAAGTTACTTTATCATGACTGAAATAAAACACACACGCACGCTCAACCCGGTACATCTGTACTTATGAGGACTTTCATTGACATAATCCATGCCCCAGCTCCTTACCCTAACCTAAACCTAACCCTAACCCTGACCCTAAAACCAAGTCTTAACCCTCAAACAGCCTTATGAAGGTCTGTTGAAAAATGAGGACCAGCCAAAATGTCCTCACTTTCCAAAAATGTCTCCCAAGGTCTAAAATGCAAGTTGGTCCTCACAAAGATGGCTGTACAAGTGCACACAAACACACACACACACACACACACACACACACACACACACACACACACAGACGTACATTGCACTCCCTGTCCCATTCATCAGATATCTTCACTTCATCCTGGCTTCCACCCCTGGCAGCAGCACCCTGGGTTATTTTAGACAAATCAATGTAAGCTTCCTAGCTTTCAAACATACACGGTCATGAATATTCTCATCAGGTCTGGACCAGTGGCCGGTTAGGACCTTGCTCAGAGGACACCCAGGGGGCCACAGAGGAGCCAATCAATCTTTAGCACAAGGGTCATTGGTGATTATGATGCAGGGCATATTTTTCATTACCATCCGCTGAGGCGAGACAGCATGACACGGGCCACAGGTTGGTTACTCATTCCTTACAGCTTCTCACTCTTTACAACTTCAAGTCTGCTGCATTTGAAAGGGACAATTTCACTATGTAGAGGAGTGTAGCAAAGCTTACATTAAAATGACTCAGGCCATGCTGGAAAACAGACGTTTTTGCGCACAAGTGATTTTGAACCACATCTTTTAACTTTGAAATATATTTTAACTCGACTCGGCCCCGGATAAGCGGAAGAAGATGGATGGATGGATGGATGGATCTTTTAACTCTATCACACCTAAAGTGCAATGAGGAGTCGCAACTGAAATAATATGATTACAGTTTTTTTTTGTTTTCATGTACAAGAGGGGGACTTAACAGCAAGTCAGACACTCTAGTTTAAAGGTCCAGCATGTAGGATTTAGTAGCATCTAGTGGTGAAATTCCAGATTGATACCATTTGAATACGGCTCCTCTCGCCCTCCCGTTCCAAGTGTGTACTGTATACAAGTACTGTGGCCACAAAACTCTATCTCGGACCAATGATTGGTTTGTCCATTCTGGGCTACTGTAGAAACATGGCGGTGCAACATGGTGGCTTCTGTGGAAGGGGACATGCTCCGATGTAGCTTAAAACAGCTTATTCTAAGGTAATGAAACCACAACAGTTCTCTATTTTCAGGTGACACTAATATATAATATAACATACTTCTGCCTCCTCCTAAATGTTACATACTGGACCTTTAAGAAACAGTTCAACATTTAACCGGTAGGCTGATTTGCTTTCTCTCTGAGATTTAGACGAAAAGATCGACACCACTTTTATTTCTGTCCATTCAGTGTAAGGCTACATACAACAGCCAGTTAGCTTAACTTAGCATAAGGCCTGGACACAAAGAAGCAACAGCTAGTCTAGCTCTAAACCTAAAATTGTCATTTTTACAGTTAAGTTTCTTGTACAAATGATATAAAACGAAATATGACGTGTAAGTTAGAGAGGATAAGAGGTGCTGGCTCCTCACAGAAAGGCTCATCCATCCATCCATCCATCCATCCATTTTCTACCGCTTATCCGGGGCCGGGTCGCGGGGGCAGCAGTCTAAGCAGAGACGCCCAGACTTCCCTCTCCCCCGACACTTCCTCCAGCTCTTCCGGGGGAATACCGAGGCGTTCCCAGGCCAGCCGAGAGACGTAGTCCCTCCAGCGTGACCTAGGTCTTCCCCGGGGCCTCCTCCCGGTTGGACGTGCCCGGAACACCTCCCCAGGGAGGCGTCCAGGAGGCATCCGGGACAGATGCCCGAGCCACCTCAGCTGACTCCTCTCGATGTGGAGGAGCAGCGGCTCTACTCTGAGCTCCTCCCGAGTGACCGAGCTCCTCACCCTATCTCTAAGGGAGCGCCCAGCCACCCTGCGGAGGAAACTCATTTCGGCCGCCTGTATCCGGGATCTTGTCCTTTCGGTCATGACCCAAAGCTCATGACCATAGGTGAGAGTAGGAACGTAGATCGACTGGTAAATAGAGAGCTTTGCCTTGCAGCTCAGCTCCTTCTTCACCACGACAGACCGGTACATCGACCGCATCACTGCGGAGGATGCACCGATCCGCCTGTCAATCTCCCGCTCCGTCCTTCCCTCACTCGTGAACAAGACCCCAAGATACTTAAACTCCTCCACTTGGGCCAGGAGCTCTCCACCAACCTGAAGGGGACAAGCCACCCTTTTCCGACTGAGAACCATGGCCTCGGATTTGGAGGTGCTGATTCTCATCCCCGCCGCTTCACACTCGGCTGCAAACCGTCCCAATGCACGCTGAAGGTCCTGGTTTGAAGAAGCCAACAGGACAACATCATCTGCAAAAAGCAGAGATGAAATCCTGTGGTCCCCAAACTGGACTCCCTCCGGCCCACGACTGCGCCTAGAAATCCTGTCCATATAAGCAATGAACAGGACCGGTGACAAAGGGCAGCCCTGACGGAGTCCAACATGCACCGGGAACAAATCTGACGTACTGCCGGCAATGCGAACCAAACTCCTGCTCCGGTCATACAGGGACCGGACAGCCCTTAGCAGAGGGCCCCGGACCCCGTACTCCCAGAGAACCCCCCACAGGTCGCCGCGAGGGACACAGTCGAATGCCTTCTCCAAATCCACAAAGCACATGTGGACTGGTTGGGCAAACTCCCATGAACCCTCCAGCAACCTGGAGAGGGTGTAGAGATGGTCCAGTGTTCCACGACCGGGACGAAAACCGCATTGTTCCTCCTGAATCCGAGGTTCGACTATCGGCCGAATTCTCCTCTCCAGTACCCTGGCATAGACTTTTCCGGGGAGGCTGAGGAGTGTGATCCCCCTGTAGTTGGAACACACCCTCTGGTCCCCCTTTTTAAACAGAGGGACCACCACCCCAGTCTGCCAGTCCAGAGGCACTGTCCCCAGCCGCCACGCGACGTTGCAGAGGCGCGTCAACCAAGACAGCCCCACAACATCCAAAGACTTGAGGTACTCAGGGCGGATCTCATCCACCCCCGGTGCCCTGCCACCGAGGAGCTTCTCAACTACCTCAGTGACCTCAGCCCGGGAGATCGACGGGCCAGCAAACGAGACCCCAGCCTCTGCTTCCGCAATGGAAGACATGCCGGTGGGGTTGAGGAGATCCTCGAAGTACTCCTTCCACCGTCCGAGGATGTCCCCAGTCGAAGTCAGCAGATTCCCACCCCCACTGTAAACAGTGTGAGCAGAGCACTGCTTCCCCCTCCTGAGGCGCCGGATGGTTTGCCAGAATCTCCTCGAGGCCGACCGATAGTCCTTCTCCATGGCCTCACCGAACTCCTCCCAGACCCGAGTTTTTGCCTCCGCAACCACCCGGGCCGAGGCCCGCTTGGCCCTCCGGTACCCATCAGCTGCCTCCGGAGTCCCCCGAGCCAACCAGGCTCGATAGGACTCTTTCTTCAGCTTGACGGCATCCCTTACTTCCGGGGTCCACCACCGGGTTCTGGGATTGCCGCCACGACAGGCACCGGAGACCCTGCGGCCACAGCTCCGAGCGGCCGCGTCGACAATGGAGGTGGAGAACATGGTCCACTCGGACTCCATGTCTCCAGCCTCCCTCGGGATGAGGTTGAAGCTCTGCCGGAGGTGGCAGTTGAAGATCTCTCTGACTGGAGACTCTGCCAAACGTTCCCAGCAGACCCTCACAGTACGTTTGGGTCTGCCAAGTCTGTCCAGCTTCCTCCCCCGCCATCGGATCCAACTCACCACCAGGTGGTGATCAGTTGACAGCTCCGCCCCTCTCTTCACCCGAGTGTCCAAGACATATGGCCGAAGGTCAGATGAAACAACCACAAAGTCGATCATCGACCTCCGACCTAGGGCGTCCTGGTGCCACGTGCACTGATGGACACCCTTATGCTTGAACATGGTGTTCGTTATGGACAAACCGTGACTAGCACAGAAGTCCAATAAAAGAACACCACTCGGGTTCAGGTCGGGGGGGCCGTTCCTCCCAATCACGCCCCTCCAGGTATCACTGTCGCTGCCCACGTGAGCATTGAAGTCCCCCAGTAGAACCACGGAGTCCCCGGTCGGAGCACTTTCCAGCACCCCTCCCAGAGACGCCAAGAAGGTCGGGTACTCTACACTGCCATTCGGCCCGTAAGCACAAATAACAGTGAGAGACCTATCCCCAGCCCGAAGGCGAAGGGAAACGACCCTCTCGTTCACCGGGGTAAACTCCAACACATGGCGGCTGAGCTGGGGGGCTATAAGCAAGCCCACACCAGCCCGCCGCCTCTCACCGCGAGCAACTCCAGAGTAGTAGAGAGTCCAGCCTCTCTCAAGGAGTTGGGTTCCAGAGCCCAAGCCGTGCGTGGAGGCGAGCCCGACTATCTCTAGTCGGTATCTCTCAACCTCCCGCACCAGCTCAGGCTCCTTCCCCCCCAGCGAGGTGACATTCCATGTCCCTAGAGCCAGATTCCGTGTCCGGGGATTGGGTTGCCGAGGCCCCCGCCTCCGACTGCCACCCAATCCACAAAGCACCGGCCCCCTACGGTTCCTCCTGCAGGTGGTGGGCCCACGGGAGGTCGGCCCCACGTCGCTTGTTCGGGCTGAGCCCGGCCGGGCCCCATGGGGCAAGACCCGGCCACCAGACGCTCGCGTTCGAGCCCCAACCCCGGGCCTGGCTCCAGGGTGGGGCCCCGGTTGCGCCGTACCGGGCGACGTCACGGACCTAGTTTTTATATTGACCATTAGGGGGGATTCGAACCGCTCTTTGTCTGGCCTGTCACCCAGGACCTGTTTGCCTTGGGAGACCCTACCAGGGGCAATAGCCCCAGACAACATAGCTCCTAGGTTCATTCAGGCACGCAAACCCCTCCACCACAATAAGGTGGCGGTTCTAGGAGGGGGCTCAGAAAGGCTCATGAGGACAATTAATGGACAAGCGATGTTGTCCATTAATTGCAGGGATGGTCCCCAGATCCTCCTGTCGAAATATCAAAGTGTCTTTGAGAAAGACACTGAATCCCAAATTGCTCCTGATGGTTAGGCCAACGTCTTGCATGGTAGTTTGCTGCTATCAGTGTGTGTGAATGGGTGAATGGGTGAATGAGAAACAAAAATGTAAAGTGCTCTGGATAAAAGCACTATATAAATGCAGTCCATTTACCAAATGCATTTCCCAAAATGTTGAACTTTTCCTTTGAAAACCCCCTAACTCATACCACTAGTCAGTCAGTCTGAATCACTCTCTGATTCAGCTCAATCACTTACAGATATTTAAACTCAGTGTTGGGATCGAATGTCTCAGAGGCCAGAGAAAGATTTCTTCCTCCTCTCTAAATGTATTTTAGTAAATCCATTTATTGTTTGTCTCCACCTCTCTAGTCCATTAGCAAGCACAAAATGGCTCATTTATCACCTGTGAATGAATTAGCAACCAGATGTCCTCTGCCTTCTTTTGTCTTCTGTGTCTCCCTGGATCTGTCTTGTCTTGTCTCCCTCCTGTCTCTCTCGAACCCTCTCAGTATGCTGATGGCACTTCTCTGATTGGCAAGGCATTAGACAGGCACAGATGAGAGCTGGGAGAGGGAAGAAAGAAGGGGAGGGAACGGTGACGGTGAGAGTAAGTAAAGAGGACAGAGATAAAGTATAAATGTGTTTGTAGTAAAGCACTAGAGAGAGATGGTTAAGGAGAGAAAAGGCTGAGAGGCGTAGAGTCTGAAAGAGGAAGAGAAGAAAATAAAGTTTTACATAAGTAAGTGAAAGAGTGCATGTGCACTCGTGTGTATGAAATATTTCCCCTGCCCTGTCTAAGAGCCAGTTAGACTCAAGCCAGTGTTTTATCGACACAAGACAGTACTGGCCCCTCCTTTTGAAGACGTGATGAATGTGCAGGCAACGGCCACTGTGTCTACTCTTTTGCACAGCAGAAAGCTCTAAATTCAAATCAGTGCTTGTGTAATTTCATGAAATACATTGAAGGTAATCCTGAAAAAATCAGCACCTAATTGCACTGGGATCATTGTTTTACTTAATTTCTTCATTATTACTTTACACATACAGTGATGTAACAAGGGTACTAGTCTACTTCAGATATTTGTTTAGGATTTAAAGCTGCATTGACAAACTTTTGGCTACTAGGGGGCAAACCCCCCCCACAAAAACAAGCTGACAGGAACTTAATTTCATCCACTCATTTTCAGGTGCTTATCCTGGTCTTTGTCGTGGTGGTAACAGGCCAAGCAAGGTAGCCCAGACCTCCTTCTCCCCAGCCACATCCTCTGGCTCCTCCTGGGGGATCCCAAGGTGTCCCAAGGCCAGATGGGATATGTAATCCCTCCAGCATGTTCTGGGTCTGCCTCGAGGTCTCCTCCCAAATAGATGTCCCTGGATAACCTTTAAAGGAAGGTGTCCAGGAGATATCCTGTGAACAAGCTCAACTGTCTCCTCTCAACACGATGGAGCAGCAGTCCTATTCCAAGCTTCTTCTCAATGTACTACCAAATCTCTGGCTTATAGAAATTTTAAGGTAATGTAACGTAACTTAACTGACATAACTAACGTACATAACTACAGGCTGTTTAAGAGGAGTGACGAGTCAGCAGTCAACGGCAGTATAAAACAGAGCAGTCAATAAAATAGATTTTTCAAAAATTGTGAATCACCGCAACCACGAGAGGTCGTTGCGCATACAGTCTTAAATGTGCACAAAAATATTAGGCTGATTGGTCCAGTAGTATGCAAGATTAGCTGAGATTGCACACACACACACACAACCACATGCACATTAATGATGCATAGTAATTATATTATATGTTAATATTATTGGACTGAACCATATAGAAAATGTACGGGTTGTAAAAAACAATTTGTTAATTGAGGCTAAAACGCTCTGTAGAGTTTGCTGATGATTCTCTGTAGGTTTGTCATATAAATTCAAATGATAAAAAGTATTTAAGCAACACATCTAAAAGAAGTGAAACATGTACAAAACATCCAAGTGGTTGAGGCTTTTGGCTGAATAGGGGAAGAGTGGAGAAAGTGAACTAGTAGACGAATTCATCTATCCTTTAGTAAAACACTGAGGTTGTGTCAAATTACCTCCTCCCACACACAGATACACAAACACACACTTGAACACACTCCACAGTCAGAGAGAGAAAACTATGTATTGCAGGTACAGCCATTAGGGAATAACACTAACTGAACAAGCTCTTCATTTTGAGTGTTCCCAGGAGAGTGAATAAGCCTCTGGTGTTGTTGAGAGATGCAACATAATTGATGATTGCTAACAGTTTGCTATGGTGCTCTGTAATGCGACTGTACCTGTACCAAAATGCTACAACAGACGACTTCCTGCAGAGAAAGGCCACTCAGTATTTCTGTCAACAAAACCAAACCCTGCTTTTTGATTTTCTTCCCTGCTGGCTGAAAATAACAAGGAGACTATTCCTACTTGTTTTTTTGTCTCATACTCCTGCTCTAGACAGAAAAGAAAAGGCCAATAGGGGAATACTGAGCTGGCTAACAGACTATGACAGTGTTGCTCTAGTGAGGTGTGAGTGACATTAGAGAGGAGATGAGTGTGTAGGTGTAAAATTCAATCACGCTGTGAATCTGGTATGCAGAACAATTCTACCGACGCAGAATGAATAATTCTAACTCTTTGATCGGACCAAATCATCTCAGGACCTTTGCTCTGCTGGGTGTGAAGAGATGCTAAAGAGGGCCGGACCCGAAGGAGAGAGACGAGGAGTCATTTCTGAGTGTGGGAGAGGGAAGAGCAAGGAGGTGAGCGCTGCCTGTAGTGGGTTATATGTGTAGGAATGTGTAAATGTCTGGCTTTCTATTTTTCCATAATATGATATGTTAATACAGGCTAACGGGCCCAGTGCACTCAGGGAATCATCCAACCTGTCAGGGCTCTGCATAAAGCCTGAAAATAACTACATGACATACAAAAACATCCATCATGGCTCATTATTTGATCACTCAGTCCGTCTGCTCGTGCTCTGTAGACGGGCTGAGGGATAAAATAATAATCATTCAGTCCAGCCACAGAAAATTAGGGATCGAGGACTATAAGGTACAGAGAAATACTGAAACATTACATCATATTCAAAATTTCAGGAGCCCGAGTTCATTCTGTTTGTGTTCATTTAAATGTCATCTACTTGGTCCATTTATAAATATTGCATTTCTATCAGATCTGTTTGCAGTAAAAAAAAAACCCACTGCCCTCTTGGGTTGTTGCCTGAAAAAATTGGCAGTTAGCGGGGATTCAGACTGAAAAACAGACCTGCATTAAAAAAGCGCAGGGGGCTGCGTTGGTGGGGTCGTGTTGTTTAAGATACTGGTGAAAAACGATCCAGGAAATCCATTTTGAGTAAAAGATTAATGAGTCTGAAAGCTTCTCAAATGCAAAAACACTACACACTCCCGGACAAGATTTCAAAACTCTGGAAAGTTATCACAGCAGTTCAACTATTTTATCTTTCCTCAAGACGATTGCGAGGTAAACAGTACAAATACGGCGTTCATGTTACAAAGTAATCCACCAGGAATATGCGCTTGCATGTATTTGACTGGCCAGCGAAGCCATATGCCAGACGTCACGTTGCATTGTGGCAAAAATTGAGCATGGTTCAACTTAATGAAAGTGCAATACTAAATCACTGGAGTACCCCTATGACACTTAAATCATACAAAACAAAAGTTGCGAAATACAGTGACCAAGATTTTACAAGAGTTTGTAAGTGGCGACAGCGACTCTCTCGTGAGATCTCAGCCGAGATTAGATCATTTGTGTCAGATCCAGAGTTGATGTTTTGCAGTACATTATTAACACAGGTACTGTCCAATGAGAAATCAGGCTAGTTTCAAATCAGGCTCCATTCAATTTCAATATTGTAGGAAAAAATTGCATTGTGACATTTTGAAATGACTGTGCATTAAGGGTTTTTAGAATTATTGACCATACAGTGTGCAAATTATTGTGCAACAACATTTATCTGGTGTTTTTTTTTTTATTTCAAAAAATTGAAAAACAAATCCTATAAATGATTATGTATTATCAGGTCTTTATTAGTATTTAACACACAATGAGATGAGCTTTGGTTTTATTGAATGGAAAAGCAATGCAATGTATTTATCATGCACACATGGCTGTTAGCCATTTATTATGCTAAATAATGATGTAGCTCATAAATTTTAGTCAGATATAGTGTAGAGAGATGATGGCATTTACAATATGGACCAAAAAAATATGTAAAGATTACCGATGTATAGATCAAGACTGACTGAAGAGGTTAGAGAAGTGAAGTGACTAATCTCCATACACAGCAGTATTTCTTTGAATTTAAATAGGTGTTCATAAAAAAGGGCAACATCTTTTGCTTGATGTTATGCAAACGTGTTTTAATCAATGGCGTAATGGTCGTTTGGACCAGGGCTCACTTGCCACACTGATTTATCACTTGAATCTGTTTCCACTCTGGCACATCATATATCACAGATTTAACAGAATAGCTTCCTGTATAGATGTCAAGCAATGCAATTTTTATTTCAAGCAAAGTTGAACTTGAACAAAGAACCTCTTATCCCCTGTCCAATGTTTATACTATTTAGCATTTAGTTTAAGATTATTTTTATAGCACCAAACACTTGACAGAGACATATTGCGATATTGGAACACTATTGTACCAGGCTGGATTCAGACCTTTACGATTTCAGAAATACATGAGACCACATCCCTCCAATGCACCGAACAAACAAACAAACACAAACCTCACATTTGTTTTGTCGTTATATTGAATTTTCATATTTCAGTTATTCAGTTCACTGTTCAATTATTGCCTGGGTCCAGACCTTTGAATCTGCCCACTCCACCGAGTTGACTGTAAATAGTGTGTAACAAATTGACACTTCTGTCTGATATCAGGCAATTCCACTTATATTCTCTGTAAATTTTATGTCCCAACATTAAGGTCTAAATGTGGTTTCAAAGCCTGCTTCACACAGGGAAGACAATTCTGGTTGAAAAATACTGAGATGTTTTTCTAACTTCAGACTTTTATTGAGCAAAGCAATTTTTGTAAAATTGATGCACTCAGCAGTTTTTGTGAAAAGAAAAATACGAGTCTTGATGTCGGTCTAAAAGTAGTCAAATTTAAAGCTGCAATTATTGATTTCTGGTCACTTGGGGGCAGTGTAACATGCTTTAAACACAACATTGACATATTATCACCTTATAAAGTTGATATGATAAACGCGTTAGCAAACAGTTGCTTATTTACCCAGATACGGAGCAACATTAGGATTAATTTAGAGTTGCTTTTGTGTCTACATTATGGCTGAAAGTACAATATGCACTCTTATTATAACTATGTTTTGATTTCCACCAACTCCTGAGGCAAATGTCTGGCCTTTGAAATGCTAAATGCTCCACTATGTTCACCAACTAGTAGCTACCTTTTTCTGTTAGCTGTTTGGTGCTGGGTAGGCAGTGTGTGGAGTTTTTATTAGAGATTTTTTGCTGAAAATTGCTGCTTACTGCAGCTGGAAACAATAATGATGAAAGCAGTGAGAGAGAACCAAAACAGTAAAGCTGCAGCCGCAAAACCAAAACGATTTACTAAAAAGCTCAGTAGAGCTGAGGGAACTGCAAATTTTGGTGATAATATAAGGTGAAAATACAGAGGACATGTCCTCAGCGGTAACTACCGCCCTCACTGGACTTGAGACAGATACATTTCAGTTACATGGTATATGTCTTAACCACCTGTACCACCCAAATGCTGAAATTAACAAACCCCTCCAGTGTTTATTGCAGAAATATTTTGGATGATGCTTATTTGTGAGTTTTATTTGTCTATAATGCAAATGTATTAGCACATACATGTATAAAACACCACCTACATTTCTTTTTAAAAGCACTGTATATTGCTGTAGACCTCCCCCACACACATGTGCGTCATGTTTGTTAAATCTGATGGATGACAAGATTTGCTCACAGCTCCTCATCTTTGTTTGAGGGTGTAAGTTGCGTTGCAGGACCCCTGATGGTTTATAAGGATGACAAGTTCAGGTGTTGCTTCACAGACCTGCCTTATCTCCCAGTAGATTGCTATCACAGACTGTTGCAAACATTTTACCTTGGATGTCTAATAGGATGCTACTCATTTCCACACTCGTTGATTTTGTAAATGAAACCACTGGAATATATCTAAGTGACAGACTTAAATAGAGCTAATAGCAAAAGCAAAGCATCTGGCCAAGGACAGCAGGCAACAGTGTTTAGTATCTGACAGGAACATATATACAGGTAAGTTGTATTATCATAGAAAATTACCACGGCTCGTGATAAGGGCTTTTTTGTACACAGCCTCATATCAAAATAACAAAACCACAAATAAAGCTTGACTGAAATGGGCATCCAAACTAATATGGCTGTCCCCACAGATGTGCATCCAAGTGGTTTTACTTATCCATTTTCCATTTTCCCATTCACACCTTATTTACCATCCCACCGATCTCATTTGCATTGTAATGATTTGACTGTATGCATGCAAAATAGCTTTTTAAAAATGGTTTAATAGTCCTAAATATATTCATGAGATTCCTGGGAGAGTCGTGCAGACCTGTCAGAGTGGGAACCTGCTGCTAGCACAAATAAAAAGGACTGCAAAAATCCTCTGTTCTTCTTTCAGTGTGTAAAACTGGAGAACACAATGTTCAGCCAAATGTTCCAGTTATGGTATATGTGCAGTTAAGATTTAAAGAATTTTAATATGGACAGCAACATATCTGATAGATAAAGACAAATGCAACATCTTTGCTCTGTGTTGTGCTTGTGGACTCTCTTTGAGGGTAAAGACATAATGTTATATTTAATTTATACACTTCTTCATTTATGTGAAATAAAATGGTAAAAGATTGACCTTTTTGATTAAAACATTGATTAAGATTAAAACAAACTTTAGACTAAGCCTTCTGAGACAACCTACTGTATTAACAATACATTTACGGTGTAACAAATTGTCAGAAATATAGAGAAGAGGTTTTAAGTAAGATTACTCAGTGGTTATACATGTACGAGCAGCTGTCCAGCATTTTTTAATCCTATATTTCTAAACTTGTCTCTTCAGTACCGTTAAATAGGAAGAGATGAGTTGGAACCAGGACACTGCTTACGGTGAAATAAAGCTTTGATAATGTCATTGTCTTCCATTATGAAGGCTGTAAAGCTTTCAGAGTGCAGTAAGGTACTAACTAGATGCCAAGGTCAGACAATAGAGAGAACTGACAAGGCTTGTGGAGCCTTATCACACCTTCAT
This sequence comes from Coreoperca whiteheadi, assembly GCA_011952105.1. Lineage (NCBI taxonomy): Eukaryota > Metazoa > Chordata > Actinopteri > Centrarchiformes > Sinipercidae > Coreoperca > Coreoperca whiteheadi. The sequence goes on along the minus strand of CM022472.1, from coordinate 9,400,171 downwards.
AATATCTTTTACATAAAGAAAAATGCTCTGCATACCCTAGCATACTCATTCTTTTTGTAATATAAGTGATTTTATCCCCCAGCTACATCATCCTAGGGCCGTAGCTACCACTGAGGTCATGTCTTCTGTAGTATTTCTGGGAATGTTTGGGGTTTTAGCAACCTAGAAGAGTTAAATGCTACAATTTAAAAAATAAAGACCTGGTAGCTATGTTATAGGCTGTTTCTAGTACTTTTAAACTCAATTCTTTTTAGACTACAGTGAGTGGCTATAAGGTTGGCAGTGTAACTCAGTTGGTCGGTTCACCACTTTGGTCCGGACTGACATATCTCACAAACTGACATATCTCACAAACTATTGGATGGATTTCCTTGATATTTATGGTCCCAAGTGGATGAAGCCTAATGACTTTAATGATGCCCTGACTTTACATTTGACTTAGGTGGAAGTTTTCACTTATCCAGTGAAAATATCAATACAATATGATACAAAATTTTGTCCATGCATTTATGGCTCCGAAACGATAAATCCTACCGACTTTGGTGATTCACTGACTTTTCATGTAGTGCCACCAGCCGATTGACATTTGTGTTTAGATTCAAATGTCTCGACAACTATTGGATGGACTGCCATGAAATCTGGTACAAACATTTACACTTTATCCTAGGGATGAACTATGACTGAAGACCCCCTGGCCTTTTCACTGGTGCCATCATCAATTTTTTTAAAACGTGTCCAATACCTTAGTTTATAAATAAATACTTGCAAAACTAATGATATTCCCATCAGCCTCATACATATTTTCCATTCCACATTGGTGGAATGATCTGCCTGCTCCTACAAGATCAGCAGATTCTGTAGCCACCTTTAAAAAGCACTTGAAAACGCATCTCTTTTTGGCATTGTCATTGTGAGCATGTTAGCATGCTGATGTTGAGCATCTTTGATATTTCTGCTAATAACCAAACCTGCCCTACCTGAATCCCAACGCATCTTTTTGCATTAACTTTCAATTAGTACCTTCCATACTTCAGGCCTCGTACATGCTACCACTTTACTTCCAGCTGGTTGGTCACAGTCTCAATGAATCTATTAACAATAGTACTAATATCAGTGTATTCAGGAAGATTGGAACCAATAAAAATGATTGGGATTCTCAAAACTCTATAAGCACTAAATTGTGCAAAATTCAAATCCCGAACATCTCCATTCCTGGTATCATGTTTTAGAGCGTAAAGCATCCTCCTATGATGCAACATTGCAATTAACCTGTGCAAAGTTTGTGTCATTTGTCAAATTGTCAAATTGTCAAAATGAACTTCAATGATAACGACCTAAATGGTGACTTAATAATTTTCAAGAATGCCTTCTACATTTCTCAGGTATTTTAATATCCTGACAAACATTTCTGGAATAGCTTAGAGGTGTTTGGGATTTGAGAATTTCAGTCAAACAAATTGTTTTTACAAGAGCTGACACAGTGTACTATATCTCGGGTGAGATCCCCGCAGTTGACAGATTTTATTATTTCTTTCTGCTGCATCACTTACTGTTGCAACCCACTTGAAAATAATTTAGATAGACATACTACCATGAGAAAAAAGACAAGGTTTTCAAATATAGTGCAAGGTTAAAAAAACATTCTTGGGACAAATATTACTGTTGTCTCTTGAAGAAATTGTAATTCCAGTCTCCAGTTAATCAGGAAATATGGAACATTTAACCAGCTATAAATCTCCCTTAAGAAAAGCCCCTAATTTTTTCCATCCCATGGTGACTGGTATTGGACATCAAAGCAAAATCCAATTAAGAACTGTTGGGTGAATTAAATACCACCACTATATTCTTCTGCCCCTCTCCGTTAATTCATACCTCTTCATCCCTGTTTTTGAAGTTGCCCTATTATGTTATGCTTGACTTCTATCTTAGCTTAAGCTGAACTCCATGCTAAAGTGTTGCCAATTGTTAATAAGTGGGTCTGACTTTGGAGGGACTTTGGAATAACAATGGCAAACTCAAATCTGTTAACAGAAACTGCATGAAACTGTGCTACAGGGTACAAAAATATTCAAACATATGACATCTTGTAGAAGTATTGAAATGGCACATGTATATATCCAACAGGGACAGAGCAGTAGCCAGGATTTAAGATAAATTTAAGTAATTGGTCCATGTCCCAAACCAACACATGAACATGCCTCATTAAATTATCAAGATCAGCTGTGTGTCCATCATAGATTGATTAGAATTGTCATGCAAATCTACTGGCACCATACTTTTGACAGTATGTAGAGCAAGTGTCTAGCTCATTGTGTGGTCATTTGACTTTAAAACACTTGCCCCGTGTGAGGCTCGAACTCACGGCCTTCAGATTATGAGACTGACGCGCTGCCAACTGCGCCAACAAGGCTTGAAAAGACACATCTTAGGATTTGGACGAGTTGTGACAGTTGCAGCTGTGGCTTAATTTATTTATTTGTTTTTAAATGTCTGCCTACTGTTCCAACGAGGCAGTTGGAGCTCTTCTCACCATT